>CM061559.1:251130638-251751314 GCA_030864225.1 Capsicum baccatum var. pendulum | reverse complement strand
TGCTACATCAATTTTCTGACGAGCTACATGTGAAGAATTTCGATGGAAGGGATTAGAGCATTAGAGGAAACCAACTGGATTGGACTGCCCAACTTCCTTCCTCGACACCTTTTCCTTAATGTGTTGCAGAAAAGAGTCAAGGAAGTTGCTGTGGTTCCAGAAAATTTTGTGGGAAGAGTGTGGAACTATATAGGGAGAATTGTTATGAAAGTGTTGATGCATCACTGTGGACAACCAAAGGGTCAAAAATGCAACATGCTCCAAATGGTCACCTCTTCTTGCAAAATGTTCCATCCAAGCATGGTGACCGATATGTAGTTTACGCGCTTTAATACCTTTGTGAGCTTTACGAAGATTCTTTTCAACTTTAACACAATCATCGGTCTTAACAGGTTCCAACACACAGTGCCCCAAAACAGAAAAATTACCCAAAACTACCATATCCTCCAAGGTAATAGTTGCTTCTCCCCATGGAAAAATGAATGTATTAGTCTCCATACACCATCTCTCTGCTAGAGCAAGAATCAAATCATAGTGCTTATAAATTTCGAACGTTGGAATTAAAATAGCTTCAAAGATTCCAGCTTTCTTCCATATTTCTTGGTGTAAAGGCTAGAACTCATTCACCCATCTAGACCATTCCTTCATGTATGAAGAACCACCCCTAAACTTAACCTTAAGTGAAGAACAAGAAGAAATTTTGGATCTTGAAGGAAGAAAAGGGAATTTTTTAGTAGAGGGTATTGTTGGTTTTAGAAAATGGGCAATTCTAGAAATGGGTTTTACTTCATCATCAACAAGTGAAACCATTAGCTTCTCTCTTTCTTCCATGATGATTGAATCATCTAAAGAATCAACCATTCTTGAATTTTTTTTCCTTTCTGTTTTACCTTGTTAAGTGTGGAGCCTGATTAATATGTAATGTACTGATTATATATTAATGTTCACGCGGTTCAACCTCCGTGGTAAGGCGATTGACTATTACTTCATCTGTCCGTTCGCTTTGTCAAGATAGATATACAACTCAGTCAACAGAATTGACTAGCATTAGTATTTATTGTATGTGGTTAATTAGTGGAAAATGGTATTCAGTGGTTAGTTAGTTTATAGTTGTACACAACTACAGCTGTCATTAGAGTATGTGATGTATATATATAGTACAATTTACATAGAATAAGATAGTTTTTCAGTTCCCAACTTTTTCCCAATCTTAGCTTCGTTTTCTCTCAAGAGTTCAAGCTCTTATTTCTCATCAATGGAGATTTTCATTCTTAGTTGTTGAGCTTGATATGATTCTCGACACGCTTAATGTCTATCCCAAATCTGTCTTCATACTCCAAGTGAGATGCTTTTCAACAGAATAGTTAAATAATTTAACTATGACATGACAAGTTATATTTTCTTTTTCAGGGATTTGTTAGTCTTTATTTACTCAGTATCAACGGGGACAGACAGCTGCAGAACGAGCGAGCTGATTTAGTGCATTTATTTGAGGAGGCAAATAAAAGCAAGCAAGCATCATCTTGAAGTTGTTTCAAGGCTAGAAGGGAAGAGTCTTTTGCCGTCAACTGTTAGCTCGGAAGGTCTAATATACTGTTGTGATCGTGCGGTCACTCTCAATTTAGCAATAGAGAGGAAGTGAAAAGTATTAGACTGCAGTGCATATCATGTCTTGGCCTAATCAGATAAATCAAAATACCACATGCGGGACCGATTGGCGCTGCAGCTCTTATGCCTCCAAATTGAGACCATCAGCTGTTCGTTTTCAACACGTACAATACAACAACAACAACCAAGTCTCAATCCCAAACAAGTTGGGTACTCTACTCTTCACTTGAGACATGTAGTCTGGTCTATATTTTATTCTCATCTCAGTCAGCAGTTCAAAACCATGTATAGACGAAATTTTGTCGACTAATGGAAGGAAGTGAAAGCGCTATATGCATATCGATGATCATCGCATGTCTTGGTCTAATCAGATGATTCAAGAAACCACATGCATCATCTACTGGCTCTCTTATGCCTGCCTATTGGTAGCTTGATTATACGTCGACATGGGCTCAACAGCATGAATAAATATTTTGTTTGTTTGGTTGAAAATTCTATCTGACTTAAGGGTGTCAAGTGGGTCGGGCCGAATCCGACCCGGCCCTTGCAACTAACCCGGCCTGGTAAGCCTTAAGGCTTTAGGGTTCTGGGTCCCAGGCGGGTTATTTTTTTAAAATGGGTCCGGCTAACCCGACCCGGATCAAGTTCGGTCTGGATACCTTTTTTTAAAAAAAAAAAAAAAAAGAATTTTGGGCCAAATAGCCGTTGGCCCAACGGCTATATAGCCGTTTTTGGGTCCAAACGGCTAGTTTGGGCCCATTTATTAAAAAAATAAATAAATTAACTTTAAAAAATATTTTTTAATCCAAAAAAATTCTATAAATACCCTACAACTTCAAATCATTTTTCACACAATTTTTCACTCTCTTACATCTCATTCTCTCCCAAATCTCAATTCTCAAATATTCAATATATTTAATTTCTTAAAGTGTTCACTTTAATTTTTTAATTTTTCGTTTATAAAGTACGAGCGAAAGTTTCTAAAGTCGCAACCTTCGGATACTTCCAAAATTTGGTATTGTCGTTCCATCTCTTACGTTTAATTTTTATTTATTATATTAATTGTTTAATATTTAATTTTATTATATTTGTGTATTTTGAATATTTTTAATTTAATTTAATTTAAATTATGGATAAATTAAAAAACCTCGCTACTAAAGGTGTTAAAATTTTTTATCCCGAAAGCAGTAGTGGTAGTAAAAAGCGAATTACTAGCAGTAGAGGTAGTTCAAGTAGTAGATATATCCGTGTGTCTTCGCCTCCGGTACCGCTTGGTACACCTTTTGAGGAAGAAATAGGTGTAGGTGTTCACGATATGGATTATGTAGAAGCTCAGAAAAATTACGGTATAGAAGAAGAAAATGAACTAGATGCGGTTAATTTAGACGAAGATAATGAAAATATTGCTGAGACACCCGCAGTACGAGATGCTAACGTTAGATCTGAATCGATTAATCTCCCTCCCCGTCCTCCCAGTGCCCCAAGACCTCGTAAAAGAACTAGTGTTGCATGACAATTTTTTGAACGTACATCAGATATTGAGGTGCAATGCAATATTTGTCAACAAATATATAAGCATAGAAGTGAAGGCAAGCAAGGGGGTACGTGTACGTTAACGAGACATATAGCTGAAGATCACAAAAGAGAGTTAAATATTGCACAAGGTGGTGGGGATGTTGATGGGCCAATGCAAACTAGAATGGACCCAGCAACTAGTCACGTAGTGAAGAAGTATAATAAATTGAGGGACCGGGAAGAAATAACTAAAATGGTAGTTGTGGGTTGTTTGCCTTTTAGTTTTCCTTCTTTTGATGCCTTTATTCGTTATATACAAGCAATTTATAATCCTATGTTTAACGGTATTCCTAGAACTACTTGTCGATCTGATATTTTTAGACTCCATTCACAATATTGTTTTTATTTATCAACATTGTTAAAAAATATTCAATGTAGATTGTCCCTAACTTTTGATCTTGGTTGTGTTGTAAATAAAAATGATTATTTAATCGTTACTTGTCATTGGATGGATAGTAATTTTGTGATGCAAAAATGTATTCTTACTTTTTTATATGATGAAGATCATAAACATACTGGACAATTTATTGTTGATTCTATTGTTAAAATTGTCGGATATTATGGTATCGAAAATAAAATTTTATGTATTGCTTTTGATAATGCTTCTAACAACAAGACTGCTATAACAAAATTCGTCTTGCCGTTGGTTTTATTCAAGGAAATAATCGTTGATCGAGAATTAGAGAATTTAAAGTTAAATGTCAAGAAAATGGACTTACACCGATTTTGATGCCTGAGGAAATTGATGCTAGATGGAATTCTACGTATGAATTTTTAAAAACTTGTTATAAATATAGAATTCCTATTACACTAGCTTTTAACCAACATTGCGGTTCATTTACTGATTATGTTGATTGCATGCTACATAATTTTGATTGGGTTGTAATTAATGATCTTGTTAAGTTTTTAGAAAAAATTGATGTAGCTACGGTTGACTTTTTCGGTGCTTATTATCCTACTGTTTGTAATATTTTAGTATATATAGCCGATATTTCTGGTTTGCTCAAAGAATATAAAAATAAAGAAGGTTATAAAGAAGCTGCTGGCGCCATGTTTACGAAATTTAAAAAATATTTTTTCCCGATTCCCCCTATTTACTTGGTTGGTGCTATGCTAAATCCGTGCATGAAATATAATAATATGTGTCACTTTAGTACTCTTATTTATACTAACTTAAAAATAAATACTAACCATGATTTTGAACAAGTACAACCTGATTTGTGGACGGCTACGACTGATGCAAAGGATTACATAGAAAAATTATATAATCACTATGCTGATTTATTTGATTTAGCCGTACCTACAAATATCACTTCAACTGTCGCTCCTCATCCTTTCGAGGAGCCATCATCTTTTAAAAGGCCGGCACATAGTGGTTTTTCTGATTCGTTTTATGATTTAAATTGTTGGAATAGTGTTGATGAGAGAACTTACACATCAACTTATCGGGAAGAGCTGAAATATTATCTTCGGACGGCACCAGAGGATCGCAGATGATGCATCAACACGTTGGATTGGTGGAGGAGTAATGAAACACAATATCCTGTGCTTTCAAGATTAGCTAGAGATATCTTGAATGTTCCAATGTCAACCGTTGCATCAGAGAGCGCCTTTAGTCAGGGACGACAGCAACTTGGAGACAACCGACACTCATTGGGAAGCAATGCAATGAATGTTCTAGTTTTCCTCAGAGATTGAATTAGAGCGGAAAGAAGAAACCAAGGAATGGAATCGGAGTCGAATGATGAGCTGAAACTTGAAGAAATTTTGACTTCACGGGAGAACTCAGCAGAATCAAGTCCAATGCATGGTTTTCTCCCAGTTGACTTCGACTATCCTATGCAAGTTCCCGTTAATATTAACATGAATGAGTTAGAAAAATGATGCATAATTTGTAGATTTTTCATTCATGTAAATTATAAATTTTGGATCATTTTGCAATCAATAAAATTTCCCAAATTCATTCACTCCTTAGTCCTTGCTTTTTATATTTTTTCATTTAACGATTTAAAATTTTAAATTAAATTTCTAGTTTTCTACTTTAAATTAAAAATTTACTTCTAATATATTATTAATTTACTACCGAATAATATTAATTTATTATATTAAGTAGCATATGTTTTGTATATTTGTTCATATATCTTCTAAAGAAGTGTATATTTAACGTATATATGTGTATATATTTTATAAATTAGTATATAAGTATATCTATATGTATTGTAATGTATATATAATGTAGTATATTTTATAAGTAGTAGTATATATACATTGAATGGTGCGTATAAATGTGTATATATCTTCTATAGAAGTGTATATTTAACGTATACATGTGTATATATTTTATAAATTAGTATATAAGTATATCTATATATATTGTAATGTATATATATTGTAGTATATTTTATAAGTAGTTGTATATATACATTGTATGGTGCATATACACGTGTATATATCTTGTATATTTAACGTATGCATGTGTATATATTTTAATTTTTTTACTGTTGGGCCTGGCTCGGCCCTCAACCCGGTTAAATAACACGGGCCGGTTCTGGATTGGCCCGGCCCGGCCCACTTGACAGCCATAATCTGACTAATGGAAATAACCAACTTGAAAAATTTGCCCATTGCTATCTATAAATCATGATCGCCTTTTCTTTTCAGAACATACATCTATGCATTCGCAGATCCCCACTCA
The DNA here is from genome assembly GCA_030864225.1 of Capsicum baccatum var. pendulum. NCBI lineage: Eukaryota > Viridiplantae > Streptophyta > Magnoliopsida > Solanales > Solanaceae > Capsicum > Capsicum baccatum. The sequence goes on along the minus strand of CM061559.1, from coordinate 251,745,436 downwards.
CTTATACATGTATAATATCTGGAAACAGTATAGTTGAATATATAATGAGCGTCAAGGACGCGCGTTATGATTTCTCACTTGCACTTAATAAATCAATGAACCATCCAAATTACGCATGCATGTTCCAAACTTCTTTCATTGGACAGTGAACACTGATGGTACCTCTCCTCTAGCAATGGAACAAATAAGAGAGAGAGGACAGCTACAAATAAGAGATGAATTACTGTCCACTTACCAAAACTTTACACAACTACTCCCTCTCCCACATCACAAACCTTCAATTTTTGTCCGTTTTGAGAAGAATGTCATCTTTTATCTTTGGAAACAATATGACTTCAAAAGTTTGATTTTATCTTCAAATGAGATGATTTATGATCACATAAATGTCTAAAATTTGTTTTAAGCAATAAATATCTAAAGTCTTTTTTATTTATCTTGAACATCTCCTTCATAACTTTGTTTTGTCTTATTAATATATACTAGTATAGTGTACGCGCTTTGGGCGTCTATCCATTTTAGATTAAATAAATTTTTTAGAATACTCAATTAACAATTCGATGGGGGATTTTAATTATATAATGAAAAATTTAAATATTTTTTATGTATAATAAAGTTCATTTAGTGTAAGATTGTGAGGTAGTTGAGATCCGCTTCAAATTTCTTAAGTTTGTCAATCAATATCACACCATTATTTAGTTAGCTTGGAGATCAAGACCTACAATTTTATTGCATGAGAAATTCAATATCATTTACAACATAAGAATATATTCAAGTAAGCAAAGACTTTAACAACAATTTATCAAACACACACACTCTACCTCAAAGATAGGGTAAGATGTGTACACTCTATTATCCTCAGCTCATATATTGTTTGTGGGAGCTTGCACTTGATGATCTTCATAAAGAAAATTTAAAAAGTGGGCAAAATAGGAGAGAAAATAAAATGCTCTCTCTCTCTCTTTTTTTTTTTTTTTTTTGATATTTTCTTACTCGTCTAAACCAATTCTTCATGCCACAAAGCTTTGGAAACTATAAGCCCATCAAACCAAATATCAAAAGTTTTACTTCTGAAATTAAAGTTATCATTAAAGCCTAGACAAACTTGAGAGAAATGGGGATGTACTATATCTGCCAAGGGAACCCAACCCGGAAAATAAAGTTTTGATGGTTAATTGATGCAAAGGTCATCGTTTCATTTTGAATGGCCTTCCTTTGCTTCCACTTCTTGGGGAAGCCCGTCAGTCTTACGCCTAAAATTTAAAATAAATTGATTATATATATATATATATAACTGCCAACCTTCAGATTAACAAATGCTAGATGACCTTGAAAAGCGAGTATGAAAGTTAGAGGAAAACATAAGCCTATAGTATCGCAAATGTTAGACGATCCATTGATATGAGAATTAAATGTGCTAAAATGGACAATTTTACATGCAATGGTAAACAACAAGTAAAATCATGTGACTTCAGTACGTGCTGATAAAGGATCTAGCTAAATCTTTTTCACCTTTGAAAAATTCACTTGGTAAAATATGTAATTGGCACAAGTTTTAATGTGATAAATCATCTTAAAAGGAGCTGTAATAATTGATTCAAGTTCAAAAGAAACCAAAAACAAAAACACAACACATGAATAATATTCATTCATCAACCCAAATTCAGTTTCAATGTAAGTTTACCACTGCAACAATATATCAATATGATAATATAATCTCATCTCCTATGACGTAATTTATTACATAATGGATGATATTAAAAATTACAACAAAACAATATGATTGAACCTAATTTTTACACAAAAATTTCTCAAACTTCTATCGAACATTCATCTACCACCTGCAAACTACAACAAAATAATACGATAATTAAGATATCGAAATAATGCAATTAAATCTAATGTTTACACAAAAAATCATCAAACCTCGATCAAACGTTCATCTAGCACCTATGCTAAGCAGAATAAGCTGAAAAAATAACAATTATAACAAAACAAAAACTATAATAATAGAGCTATTAGAATAATATGATTAGACCTAACTTTTACACAAAAAATTTCTCAAATTCCGGTCGAGCATTCATCTACAATATAAACTTGAATAGAATATAAATTACAACAAAATAATATAAACTATAATAATTGGAATATTAAAATAAAATAATTAGATCTAATCATTATAAAAAACATAATCCAACGTCACATTAGCAACACTATAAAGTTAAGAACTTAGAGTAAATACAATGCAATTTAATAGATTGGTATTAGTAAGCCAGTCACATTCTATCACCAAGAGGAAAGCAAACTACACCCAAAGTAAAATCCGACATCACATTAACATTAATTTATTGAAAGTCAAATAATTCTATTTTAAAACGAAGACCTAGAGTACATACTTATTTTACAAATAAATTGAAAACTCATAATCTATCATAGCTATAAATCATAAAATATACATATCATGCTATAAAATATTAAGTTAAAGTGTAAAATAAGAATTTACTTAAGAATAAAATCTTAAGGATACAAAACTCAAATTATATGTTATATGTCGATAATTTCATTGGATAATTTAAATATTATGATTGTGTATAATTGGTCTTTGTGGTCGGGTCTTTCCCCGGTTCTCAAATTGAGACTCTAATTGTATTTATATAATTAGTATCTGTAATAGGCGATTGAAGAAAAATTAACATATGCAAATCTCATAACACAATCAAAGTATAAAAATGTATACAAAATATATATACATATCACGAACCAAAAGTAAATATATTAAAATAAAACAATTTAACAACCAAGAAGAGAAAATTTACTATAATTGCTATCTTCAAGTATTGTCAACGACTTGATTAATTTTGGAATTTAGTAAAAAGATAATTTTGTCTAAAGCAGATACATTTAATAAAGGACAAAAAGTTCGAATTATTTTTTTAAAGGTTTTCACTTTTTAATATATTATAAATATAGATATAGATAAATTAAGTGTAGTAATATAAACATGAGTATTATTTTGAATAGTTTGAACCACTTGTATAATTTAAAAGAAACTTGTCATTAATGTGTTTAACGTGTATGCATTCACGGTACATCATATAGCAACTCACTAAAGGCAAAAAGTAGCTCCTTAATATTATGCTAAAGAATTAAGCATAAATACATTTAGTGGGAGAGATAAATAAAATAGATATATGTTAAAGAGCTCGAACTTTTAAACTTTTTAACACACGTTATATATGCTATATATCTTGGAGAATACTATTCTTGTTATATTTTAACTCAAGTTTGCATGTATATTGACCAGTAGTAACGCATATAATTGCTATTATAAAGAAGAGCTTGAAAATTCAATAAGCATATAACTAATGGCCACTATTTTTTTAGAAGAACATGAAATGTGTTAGGCGAAATAAATATTTGGCCCAAGATAAACGTTTGGACAGCAGCAAATAGGGCCATGGACCAACTTAGAATTAGAATAGAAGGTTCCTTATTTTTTCAGCTTAGAAGAGAAGTTTCTTTTATTCTAGTATATTTAGTCTTTTTTTTTTAGCTTAGAAGAGAAGTTCTTTAACTTGTATAAATAAAGATGATTGATAAGGAATATACACATAGAGAAAATTTTCATACATTGTGTCCTGTTTTCTTACATGGTATCAGAGCGGTAGGTCGTGGCATACAAATCATTTTCTCGATCATCAATTTCTTTCATCTGATCTATCTCTACAATGATGGATGAAATCACTACTTCTTCAGCATTGAATCCCTAAATTCTGGAATAAAGTACAATTGTGTGTGCACTTGTGAAGGAAAATTGAAACTAGAGAAGTCCCTAGAAGATGAGAAGCTTATACAATTCTTGATGGGTCTGAATGATGTCTATGCTTAGGCAAGAGGAAATATTTTAATCTACCTAATATAAATGTTTCTTATTCATTAGTTTTACAAGATGAGAGTCAAAGAGAGACTTATATGAGTTTATTGGTGTCAGCTGACTCTTCCTCTTCTATGGTAAGCAACACAAATCAGTATAAGTTTGCTAAGAAAGTTCAAAAATCTCGAAATCCTATGCCAAATTATCCAAGAATGAACAATTTTCCACAGCAACCAAAATTCACAAAGACAAACTAGCAGGGCCAGAAGTTCAAGATTAAGAAAAAGTACAATCCTAATGTTTCTTGTGATTATTGTGGTGAGACAAGTCATGTAGTTGATGATTGCTTTAGGTTACACAGTTTTCCTAAAGATTTTCAGTACACTAACAAAGAAAATCAGCCACAAGTCAGAGGAAATAATGTGACAGCAGTGGAAGAAAGTGAGAATGAAAACACAATTGACATGGACCTCATTAATCAATACATGACCAAGGAACAATTTAAGTACTTCATTCAGCTTGTAAAACAAAAATCCATTGAAGGAATAAGCATGAACAAATCAACTGAGATTAATGTCAATGTAATGGCTGGTACTATTCTTAAATAATCAGGGTCTATTTTCAGTTCTTAATACTAGTACCTGAATAATAGATTTTGTGCTTTAAAGCACATGTGTTTCAATTCTAACTCCTTTATTTTCATGACTGCTCTTAAAGCTCCTATTAATATCAGTTTGCCTAATTCTCAATCTATCCTTGTCACTCGCATAAATAGTATTCAAATTTCTTGTAGTTTCACACTACACAATGTTCTCTATGTTCCTAGTTTCAAGTATAACCTGCTCTCTATTCATAAATTCAGTGTTCAATACAAAAATACTTTGTCCTTTAAGCCTGATGCTTCTATGTTGCAGTGCCCTTTAATGAAGAGGCCACAGGCTTTTGGTGAAGTAAAAGAAGGTCTCTACATCCTCCAATTCATTCCTAAGAGGTCTAGTGCTACCCAAGATACTCACAAAGTTTTCCAGACACTTTTCAATTTTAGTAGTTCTATGTTTAGTTCTGTTTCAGCTTCTTATCCTATGTGTTTCAATGTTATTTCTGAGGTAAGGCTATGACATGTAAGATTTAGGCATTTGCCTTATTCATCAATGAAAAATGTTAGTTTTCTCAATATTTTTTCTAATTGTGATTGTCATTGTGAAATCTATCCCTTAGCCAAACAAGCTAGGCTGTCATTTCCTATCAATCATATCAGTTCCAAATGTATCTTTGACTTGATTCACATAGATACATAGGGGCCTTATAAATCAGCTACTTATAATAATTATAGGTATTTTTTGACTATAGTGGATGATTATATTAGAGAAACTTGGACATATTTGTTAACCACCAAAGGCAATACATTTTCAGTCATTCAATATTTCCTATATATGATTGAGAGACAATTTGGGAAGAAGGTGAAGATTATCAGATCTGATAATGCCATGGAATTAGGGAAAAGTCTTGTTACATATTTAAAAATCAAAAAATTGATAAACCTAACCAATAACATATAAAATCGAACCGAACTAACCGATGCACACCCCTAATCAGATGTCTTTTGACAATTACAACCAAGAAAAGGTGGGATATTTTCCAATTTGATGTGAACAATGACTTTTTGCAAGGAAATTTACAAGAAGAGGTCTATATGAAGTTTCCACCTGGTCTAGATCCACCTAAACCTAACATGGTTTGTCGCCTCAAGAAATCTCTCTATGGGTTGAAGTAAGCTTCCAGACAATGGTATGCCCGGTTTGCAGGGGCTTTGAATTTCAAAGATTATACAGCTTCACTTAATGACTACTCTTTATTCTTTAAATGCTCAAGGGATTCTATTTCAATTGTTAAAGTATACGTTGATGATATCTTAATCACAGGAGATGCTATTGATGAAATAAAAGACCTCAAGGCTTTCCTTCAAACTGAGTTCAAGATTAAAAATCTAGGTCCTTTGCATTATTTTTTAGGAATGGAAGTTTTATATTAAGAGAGGAACAAGGAATTATTCTGAGCCAATGGAAGTATACCTTAGACTTGCTTAATGAGTTTGATGTTTCCCATCTTCCTCCAACTTCCTCTCCGATGGATCCTACAGTGAAATTCTCTGCAAAATCAACCAATCTCATGTCAGATACCAGTCTTTATAGACATCTCATTGAAAAGATCAATTATTTAACTCATACAAGACCAGATCTATGATTTGTTGTATTGACCCTTAGTCAGTATATGCAACAGTCTAGTCTTGACCATTACAAAGCAGGCCTGAGAGTGCTCAGTTACTTGAGAACTTACCTAAATCAAGAGATATTCCTTAATGCTTCTCTATTCTTTTCTCTTCATGACTACTGCGATGCTGACTAGGCTTATTGTCGAACTACAAACCGATCGGTTAGTGGGTTTTTCATCAGCTTGGGTGGTTCACCAATTTCTTGAAAGTCAAAGAAGCAATCCACCATCTCTCTTTCATCTGCAGAAGCAGAATATCGCTTAATATGACGATTGGTTTCTGAATTGACTTGGTTAACAAGATTACTCTCTGATCTGGCAATCCCTCCACCAATTCCTATTCCAATTCACTTCAACAGTCAAGCAACCTTACATATAGCTTGAAATTTGGTTTTCCATGAATGAACGAAGCATGCCGAACTTGACTGCCACTTTGTTCGTCAACAATATGTCTCGGGCTTGATATATCTTTCTTTTGTTCCATATAAGTATCAACTCGCTGACATCTTCACCAAATTCCTTACCGGATCTCCTCACCATTAGAATTTGTGCAAGTTGGGTGTCACTTCTTTTCCCTCCAACTTGAGAGGGGTGTTAGACGAAATAAACATTTGGGCCAAGATAAACATTTGGGCAGCAACAAACAAGACCATGGACCAACTTAGAATTAGAATAGAAGGTTTCTTATTTTTTTTAGCTTAGAAGAGAAGTTCCTTTTATTTTAGTATATTTAGTCTTTGCTTAGCTTAGAAGAGAAGTTTCTTTAGCTTGTATCAATAAAGATGATTGACATGAAATATACATATGGAGAAAATTTTCATACATTGTGTCTTGTTTTCTTACAAAATGTTATCACAAAGAATGTTCAAAAGTTTGAAAATCTAACAAAATAATAACCAATAATTACAAATTTTTTAAAGTGCACGCCTTTGTTATCACAACGAAGATGCAGAAGTTGAAAATTAAAAAATGAAAAATTTTAATTTTTTGCAGTGCTTGTCTTTCTTAGTGTCTTGTTTTTTGTTTTTTTTAATAAAATAATGAAAGTATTAAAAAATTTCAATTAGATGTGAAAAGAGAAGCTCGTTAATACATTGTCATTGAAGAGTATGATATGATGAATAAAATCTCCCAACTCTTCACCCGAGGTTTCAAATTCGAGTCTTAAAGAATTGAGAAAACTTCAATAAGATATGTTTTCTCTATCAAAAATCCTACATAGTGCAATCCTTTAATTTTCATTTCAATGTAAGATGGGAAATAAAACATATGAACTCAAAATTATTACAATCCAATCAAACTTGTTTAGCCAAAACTCCAACAAGTTAGCCCTTTATTCACCCCCAAAGAACTAAAAGCACTATATGACTAATCTAGGATTTATAGAACCCCAACAAATCTAACATCACAACCCCAAAGCACATCCTCCATTGACTATTACACAGACACTGATAGCAACAATTACAAATAATACTAATGATCCATTGTCTAAGTTATGTTTGAGATAGACATAATTAGTGATCTCTAATGAATAATTCACGCAATGAGAGAAAGTTAAATTACCTACAATCTAAAATACAGAAACATGCATATTAACATTACATGTTAATACCTCAATCAGGTATAGCAATTCCTCTCTCAAGTTTATTCTTGAACTCCAAAGTGTCTCTCCCAATCATATTGTTGAAGTGCTCACTACGATCCTTAATAGCGCAATGCCTTTCTCTTGGTGAAATTTTATCCTCCAACTAAAGTGATTGGTGCTTCTCGCCCTGACCTTGAGCTTCTTCAACATCCTCTCTGTCTTGTCCTCTTATGATATTAGTGCTAGTGGATTTTCCTACGGGGTGACAACAACACAATGCAAAAAGTACATATTTCTCTAATATATGTTCTCGGACTCTTCAGTTTCCAACTACACAATTCAGAATTTTGATCTATGAATTCAATCTTTAAAATCCTAAACAATAAATTTATTAAATTTTAAAGTTATGAATTCCTATATACTGCTTTTATAATTTTAATGATTTTTTACACAAATCTATACTCCACATAAAATATAAATGTATCACCACTATAATTAGTTACTCATGAAAGAGACAGATTTTGAATTAGAGTAAGGAGATAATAAGACGTTACTTTTCGATTTGCTTACTTTGAATAAAGAGAAAAAGAGAATAAATAGGCGGAAAGACTTTACACAAAATAACTTAGCAAGCAAAAAAGAGAGACTTCGACAAAATATCAAGGTACGGAACAAATAAACAATCGATAAACACTACACAAATATGGTCGAGTAGAGAGTGCAATGGAACATTGAAAAGACTACTGTGAGATAACACGACTATCTATGAGAGTAGGGTAAAATTAATTAGTTTGAACCTAATAAATTTTTGTGCGCACACACAAAAAGAAAAACATCAATAGTAGTAGTTTGCAAAAAATTCAACTGCCATTACTTTGGTTTTAATCAAAGTATTTTTATTAACTTGATTCAGACGTAGTATGGCGATGTAAACTTATCGGTCCTTATATGAACCTAGACATTTACATGGTTTAATACAAAATCCAAGAAAGAACACCCTGTAACTTTAGGCAGATATATTGCCCAATTAATAATTAGAATTTATGAAGCAACATATAAGAACTATATAGTTCCAAAGAACAAAACCATAGATATCCAAAAATATATATAAAGAAAATAAACATGGATGAACAGATACACTCAGATAGTATATAATAAAAGTTTCAACATTATTAATGAGAAGCAAAAATTGAAACGACACATACCTTCACCCAAAAATTCTAATCTAGTTTAAACTACTTCAGCTAACTTCTTTTTTAAATTCATAATTTGTTCAAAAACATACTAAAAGTTCATGTGATACTGTAGTTCTATTGTCGATTATTTATTTTTTATGTAAAAAATCGAAGTAGATACAGTTTTATAAGGATTGCCTCAAATTAATAAGTTCTCCCTCTACTTCATGGCTCATATAGTAAAATTATTATTTTATTTATTATTTTTTGAAGGATATTTCAAGTTAAATATTGATAAGTAAAGATGAACGGACGAAGAAAATATCTCTCACCATCATAATTATTAAATAATTTTATTCATTAAAGCTCCGAATAGAAAGGAAGATGATGATTACATGGAAGTCTTGAGTAATGATATTATTAAAGGTGTTTGGAGAAGTGAATTTCCAAAGTTGAGAATTGGTGAAGAAAAATCCAAAGCTCCAACGGTCACATGTTTTTAGCCTAAACCATGCATGCTGCCAACACTGCGCAGCCACAAGAATAGAACAAAGACATGGATAAATATAAAAATATTAACAACCACATCACAAAAAGTTGATCATTGTTACTTCTCCGTTTGCAAACGATATATATATATATATTTACATAAATACAACAAAAAAATATAGTTGGTCATTCTAAAGTGAGTCACCATTAACATTTTTCTCATATGTTGAAAGTTCATGAAAGGACATACACAAGCGGTCAAAATATGAAATCATAACAAATAAACAAAAAGGATTGAATTAGTAAACATTACATTGCAGAAAGAAATTAAAGATGACAATTCTCCAACCTTCAAGTTTCTTGAATTCATGCAATATTTTGTTCCCTCAATATCACGTAAAAGAGGATTAATAAGAGGAATTTTATTATTCGAGGAATTAAAATAAGCGAAATATCTCTTCCAATTCTTCAAACAAACGGGAATAAGACGCCGTGTGGGTTTCTAGTAAAATTTGATAATTTTTTCTCTTAGATCAAACCCATTTTAGTTGTAAAAGGTTGGCCTATTTTTTAAATTATAGGTAATATTTAATATCATAAAAATAATTAAAAAAGGTAAAAAGACGATTTTGTAAAAAATGGAGTCTTTTAATGAAAGACAAAAAGTTCAATTCACATTTGTAAGGGTCTTCATACTTTTAATAGATTATAGATTATAGATATAGATAGATTATAGATTATAGATATATACTATAGATATAGATATAGATATACATTATATATATATATATATATATATGTGTGTGTGTGTGTGTGTGTATTTTTAACTTCTTAGATCAAAATTTGACTTTAGATCACTAATTTTATTGAGTATGTTTTGGTTGTCTCCGTGTTGTAAAAATGTTAGTCATTGGTGTTTATGAATTTGAAGTTTTGAACTTCATTACTAAAGTAATTTAGGCCTAAAATAATAAATTGATTGATAGCATTACTTTATTTTTGCCTTTCATGGTTAAGTCAACTCTATTATATGTTAAAATATGATAATTTGTGACTGAAAAACTTTTAAATTTTGATAAAAATTTTATTGACATTGGGTCATGCGACAGAATGTAAGAAGTGTATAACACAAGAGTGCTTCTAAATGACTCGAATTAATTTGACTCGAATTACAGTAATGGTGTAAAAAAAAATTCAAGGCTCGATAGGCTCCAAAACCACTTATTTTTCCATCCAAAATGCAAAACCATCTTAATTTTTTCTTTTTCATTTTTTTTTATACTTTTTTATATTACTATTATCTTGTAGGCTCCAAAATCATCTAGTTTTAACGTCAAAAGCAAAACCACTTTAACTTTTATTTCTTATTTATTTTTATCATTCCATATATCATAACTTTACTCGTGTATATTACTCCTTAAATTTTTACTTTTTTTGTTCTATGTTTTCCTTAATTTTTCTAAGTTTCTCATCTTATTTGAAGTCTTTTAATCAACATTTTTTTACTTGGATTATATTTTTTCTTAATACTTTTATCTCTTTAGTTCTTTTACTCTGCAGGTTTTAAATATTTTTATTTTTTTCTTCATTTTTAAAATTTTAAACCCTCCATATATCTCCTCTATAAAATTTCTCCCATGATTTTTTTTTAAAAAAATCCAAATAATAAAAATATCTAACTAAGAGAAACCGTGAATGAAATTTTTGAGATTACAAAGAATGATAGTTTACTCGCTAAATTAATTTATTTATATAGGAATAATTAATAAATAATATGATTACTTTTAAAGTTAGTTTCATTTTTATTTTGTCTACAAACAAAAGGAGACCATCTTTAAATAGCAATTGAATTGATGGTTATTAACGTGATATTTCAACTGTAAATTAATTAAGTTTGACTTAAAAATTTTATATCGACTCCAAATAACTCGCATGTTGAGTTTATATTGGTTTAACTAAAAATTCAATTGTATACAAAGATTAACTAACTAACAAAAAATTATTGGGATCGTCATATAATGTTATTCTAACAAACTAATCAAAACAATTATAATCATTGGATCATGATTTCGATACTAGGCAGCCGCGTTAAAATACAAATTTATTTTAGTTAAATTATATTTTAATTTTTTTAAAGTATTTTTCTATTGTTTCACTAAAATTATAATCCATTTTCATAATTATTTTATCTAAGAAAATTAAGTAGTTAGAAAAAAATGAACCCACAAAAAGATTTGACTCCAATATTTTTTTTATATCATTTTTCACTTCACCTCATAAAAATAAATATTAAAAGAAAAAAACTAAATCGTTGAACAAACATAAACTTTTAATTATCTTATTTAGTCTAAGTTTTAATTAATTACAATTAAATGATCTCTTGTAGAAGAGGGAGTGAAAGGGGTTACAATTCGTTATCTCTCTTTCCAATTAAGTACATTCATACAAGTGCGAACTATAAAATAGAAATACAAATAAAATTATATCAATAAATAAAAAAATATAAATGATGATACAAATACAAATACAATAAGCGAGAGTGTTATTTTTATTATCATTCATAATTTATGTTTTACGTAGCCGTATTTTTTAAAAATATACATACATACATACATATATATATATATATATATATATATATATATATATATATATATATATATGTATATATATATATATAATAGAACAAAAGAATGAGAAATAAAAAAATATTAAAAAACTAAAATAGAAATAAAAAATTAAAAAAGAAAGAGAAATAAAAGTTAGAGATAGAAGAGTGAAAAAAAAAGAAAATAAAAATAGAAAAAAGAAAAAGAAGGGAAGACACACAAAAGACAAAAACTGAGAAAAAGTACTCAAAAAATGAAAATGAAACAAAAAAGAAGGAAAGCACGAAAAAAGAAAAAATTAAAAAAAAATACCCAAAAAATGAAAAAAGGGAAAAAACTGAGAAGGAAAAAAAATAGAAAAAAGAGATAGAAGTTAGAGCTAGAAGAGAGTGAAAAAACGAAAAAAAAAAAAACGAAAATAGAAAAGATGAAAAGTGAAAAAAAATCACATGTAATTACTCTCATTGAATTTATAACTTGTATCGAATAAAGTCGATTGCATATAGTTGATTCATTAGCTACATATGATACTTTTGAAAGTTAGGTTATGGGCTCCCCCAATTTGCTGAAAGTTATGCTACTTTTTTTTTTTTGAAAAAAAAAACATCTTAAAAATATACGGGGTGAATTAAGTTATTAGAAGTTAATAATTGTGTTAAATAAAAACTTAAAGTATTTTTATCTATTTTTGCTAAAACATATATTAATAATTTGTCAAAATTAAACTCAAAAGAAAATTTCAAATATAGTATATTTTTAAATTTTTTTCACTTACTCTCATGAAAATTAATTTTTAAAATATACATATGAGTGAAGTTGAATTATTAGAAGTCAACCTTAAAGTATTTTTCATATTATTTCACTTAAGTTTTTTAAACAGTTGATCAAAATTAAATTCAAAAAATTATCCAGTCAATTATTATTATTATTATTATTATTATTTCATCTTATTAAAAATAAATTTTGAAGTGAAATTGAATTACTAGAAGTCATCACTTGTGTTGGCGAGTCATGAAATTCACAAATTGAGACTCGATTTAATCCTAATATATACTGAATCAACATTTTTCAAATAGAAGTCAACCATTTATGTTGATTATAGAGACAAATTGACATATGATTCAATCCTAACATAGATTGAATCAATATTTTCCATTTCGAAGTCAATCTTTTATTTTGATTATAGTCGTGATAGATTGAGACTCGATTTGATCCTAATAGAGATTGAATCAATATTTTTCAAGTAGAAGCAAACCATTTATGTTGATTGTAATCACGACAAATTGAAATTCAATTCAATCCTAACATAGATTCAATCAACATTTTCCAACTAAAAGTCAAACATGTATGTTGACTATAATCGATCAAGACAAATTAAGATACAATCCAATCCTAATATTGATTGGTGCGCGCAAGCTGGCCCGGACACCCCAGTTATCAAAAAAATATATCAAAAAGTCAAGCATTTATGTTGATTATAGTTGTGATAAATTGAAACTCAATTTAATCATAATAGAGATTGAATCAATATTTTTCAATTAGAAGTCAAACATTTACGTTGATTATAGTGGTGACAAATTGAGACTTTATTTAGTTTTACTAATAATAATAAAAGGCAATAAGTAAGCACGTCTTCAACATGTCTGCTTCAGTTGCTTCAATCGTAATTTTACTATAACATTCTCAATTAATTAGTATAAGTCATTTAAGTATTAAAAAAATAATAATATTTAATAAAAAGGTAAATTAGAAATAAAATGATAAATTAACTCTTGATGTTTTGTGATACCTTCTTCAGCTGCTTCAATCGTAATTTTACTATATCACTTTAATTAATTATTATAAGTCATCTAAGTATTAAAAAAATTAATAGAAAAGATAAATTAGGCATAAAATAATAATTTTTTTGATGTTTTAAAATAATATGTTTCTTATATGAGACTCATTTAATTTTTTCACAAATATTTTTTATAGTAATTTTGTTATATCACTTCTAATTAATTGTTATAAGTCATTTAAGACATGTCTGCTTCGTTATTTCAATTGTGATTTTATTATATCACCCCTGATTAATTTTTATGGTCATCTAAGCATTAAAAAATTAATAATATTTCATAAAAAAATAAAATACACTCAAAATGATACGTCAATCTAAATTATTTGGTTGACTATCGAAATTATATTAGTGCTACAGAAATTACGATAGAACTGAGGAAGACATAAAGTAACATATATTATTTAAATATGAGAAGACACGTGTTGACACCTAATTTTTGCCCTCCACAACTACATTTAATCTCGAGTTTCTTCGATTTTCAAATAAAATCACATCAATTATTTTTTTCAAATAAATGCATTTTAAAATAGGTATTTGGGCTAAATTTGTCATTTAAGTGATAATTATATTTTTTTGTATTTGCATATACGAGATTGTATAAATGATGTCATTTAAATGAACATTTTCATCAAAATTGGACTTTAAATTAAGGATTATTTGAAAAATAAATTTAAATAATTAAATCTTGATTTAAATATAATTTATTCTCACAAATAATCTATTTGGAGAAATACTTGTTTGGTTTTATTAAATCTAGAAACTCGGGATTAAAAGAAGTATTAATTCGTATTTAATTTCAATTCAATTTAATCAATCTATTAAATTTGATCATAAATTGAAATTAAATTGGCCACAATCGCAATACATTTGGCCAATTAGCCTTTAATTTGATCAAAATATAATTATAATGGGTTAAATGTTAATTGAAACTATTTTTTCTAAACTATCCATCCCAATTTTAAACCCAATTTTGCCAAACACCTGGGCCCATTTCATATTTTCTTCAAACAGCAACCCATTTCTCCCTTTTTAATTAAACAGGCCCAACACTAAAACCACCAGCCCAACACCAAAAATAACCCAACCCGGCCCACCTTATACCTTCTTCAATATCTACAAACAACGAACACCAACCATACGCACCAGCTTCAACCAACGATCTCAACATCAAAAGCCAAACCCTAACCCGATTCAAATCAACTATGACCCGACGAACCCTTTGTTTCCCCTTTCCTTCACCTCCATCATACCCCTCACGTGCGTAGCTTATGGTTTTGTACCGTGGGAAGTCCGATAATCACATAGAACACCCCTAGATGTCCCTCCAACGTCTTAATCCCGTAAATTGCAGTTCAAATGGTACGTATTCATATATTCTTGGCGATTTTTTATTGGTTCAGGAGGGAATTTTTACTCCTCATCCCTTATTGGTTGTTTATTTTGGATTATTAGAGAAAAAACTCCAAAATCAATACCGATCTTGAACGAAAAAATCTTATCCAAAAATGAATATATTCAAAAAATATCCTCTTCCTCAAAGCCCTAAAATACCCATGTTCATCTTCTATTTAAGAGGCCTTTCATTCTTTGTTTGAGGGGGGTTGGAAAATTCAGAGGCAGAGAGAGGGTTCGAAGAAAAAAAAAATTCTGAAGGAAACTAGGAAGAAATTTTTGGGTTGAAAATTTGGTGAGGGGTTTCTTCGAGGTCACTGCTTTTAGGGTTTGAAATATCGAGAGAAATTTCGTGAAAACTGAAGGAAAATTCTGGAGTTCTAAATTTAGGTTGAAATTTTTAGTTGAAAGTCTGTCTGTTGGTGGTTGACGTCGCGAGATTCCGGTAGCGACAATTTTACTGATAGCTCATCGTCCCGTTTGCTGCCCTTAAAGAGGTAAACAGACTCTGTTTTTCCCCTAATTCGACCATTTCTCATCTCTTCTTCTTCGTAGTTGATATTGTCGTAATTGTAACCTTGTTCCAACGAGAATAGTTGATGTAGTTGTAACACCCCGTATTCAAGTACGTGTATTGGCGTATTCAAGTACGCGTATTGGTCTTATTTATATGGAATTAATTTTTTTTATTTTATTTATATCGAAATTTGCCCGTCGATGATTCCATGCGAAGGTTATTGAATAAGCTTTCCAACGATATAAAGATTTCCAAAAATGGATAAGTTTCGGATATAATCGAGCACGTTCGAAACTATAAAACGGTGGCCGAGATATTGTGAATAGTAAATATGCAGGAAAATTTCCTGCACACAAACTACTGAGGCCAACTAATTTTTTGGGTCAACTTTGAACGATCATAACTCCCTTAATATAATGAACTGGGAGAGCTACGACCTATCAAAAGAAAGATCTTTGAGTGTTATTTATAATGCAATTGGTTTCATCCAAATTCAACGTCTAAGTAAGGAGTTATACTCGTTTTACTTCAGCCTCTCAAAACAGATTTTTAGGGTCAACTTCAAACGATCATAACTCCTTGTACAGGACGAACTGGGTGGCCTACTTTATATGAAATGAAATCCCTTTGAATTATCTTTCCAACGATACCAATTTCACCCAAATCCGATATCGTAGCAAAGAGTTATGGTCGATCTACTTTAGCTTAACAAAACAGTCCACCAAAGGACAGATTTGACATTATTTAAATTTTAAAGGCACTTTGGTCATTCCCTATGATATTATGGACGGGAATATGTGTATATATACATGTATATGAGTTCAAAAACTCATTTTCATCATCAATCATTGAGAAAGAACAAACCCTAGCCAAATTTGACCTCAAAATTACTTTTGATTCAACCGTAGAAATTCCAAAGTAATTCGATAACTGCGTTTGTCATCTCGAGAGCTTCGAACGGCACCTATTATTTGTGCAAATAGGATTGCATAATCAAGAGGTGAATTCTAAGGTATGAATATTGTTTGCCTTTGTTCTCTTCCATTTGTATATGTGTGATAGAGGATTATATGTATTGGTTGTTATTGAAAAGTGATGGAAATAGGGTTATGGACTATTTTGCATGGTTTGATTGTATTGAATTGTAGAAGGTGGATATGGTAATTGAGTTATGGAAGGTGGATATGGTGATATACTATTGAATTGATGATTATTTATGTCTATGGCTCAATTTGGTTTAATGGATTGGTTGGAAGGATAAATGAATCCAAACTTGATATTGGAGGATGTTGTATGAATATGCATGGATGTGAATGTAATTGGAGTATAAGAAGGTTAAAGTGACACCCTTTATGGTTTAATTAAGGCTTACTACTTAACCACTAGTTTGGTGAATTCAAATAATTGAATTGTGACGTTTGGTCGCTAATACTAGATTGCTATATATGTTCATTGTAGATAAGTAATCCGAAAAGACGAGAAGTCCATTTGGGACTAGTATTGAAGGTTGACAGTCAGGTATTTAAAGCATACTCTATACCATATCTTTGGCATGAAAGTGAACAATTGTTCTATTAAGAAAGTTTCCAAAGTTATTTAGTAACATGTGATCCATAATGGTTTTGTATGATGTCCTACGTTACCAATGAACTTGTTTCCACCCTACAAGATATCAAGACATTCCAATACTTACTTGTCTTCCAAATCATACATGTTTATTGCACTAATGAATGTCAGAAGGTATCCGGTTACTCAAACAAGATCCATGTGCTATTAATGACTCCAAAACGTTTCATTGATATACCAATACGTTCCTACTTCATTGTTATGGCATTGATGACTCCAAAACACTTTATTGATGTGCCAATGAGTTCTTACTTCATTGTTATTGCATTGATGGTCTATTTATATGTCTCTTATTGATGTATCATTGTTTCAAAGTATCAAAAATATGGTGACGACCGAAATAACAATCTCAACGATTAATTGAACTAAGTGATGGAAGTTCTCTCTTATCGGGTGGTATCCCAGGGGCATAAGCCTATCATGGGTCGATCCCTATTTATGTGTTTATGGGTGGTATCCCAGGGGCATAAGCCTAGCATGGGTCGATCCCAGTTGATATGTACTGGAGGCAGCCTAATGGTCACAGTACAGTACAGTAATGATTACAAAGATGATAAGAACGATGGTAAAGTGATTGAATAAATGCAATGTACAGGTTGTCACAAGTTTTAGTAAGTGTGGTCCACTCCTATTACGATTTATTCACTTGTTTATGATTTCTATTGAGATCCTATATCATATGTGATTATCTACAGCTTTACATACTCAGTACATATTTCGTACTGACGTCCCCCACGGGGGACCTGCATTTCATGCTGCAGGCACAGGTACCTCAGCTCATACACCGCACAAGTAGGAGCCAGGATACCCAGCTGCTTTTGGTGAGCTCCAGTTTGCTTCGGGGCTTTCCGTGTCATATTACTCGGATATGGTGTTTGGATTCATTTCTCATAATATTCTCTAGCCTACTGTTTAAGAGTAATACACTTGTCATTTCTCTGCTAGAGTTGTCTAGTTGTTGTTTTGCTTGGTATTAGGGTCTTAAATTTGGACTTTCATTTTTCATTTGAGTCCATTTTCAACCTGAGATCAGGTTGGAACGAAAGGATGTAATGGTATTCTTGTAGAAAGGCTAGACGTTGAGTATGACTGTCTTAGGATAAGTCTTCTTTAAGGCAAGGTTTATTCGAAAATATTATGATGTTCGTGAATGTTAAAAAATAATGATCGGAAAAGATGAGGAAGTCAATGGGAATGAGAGTTAATTTCCTTGTGTTGGATTGATTCAGTTGAGTTTTCAAACATTTGTCTTCAAGTGAATCACGATTTGGTGAATAATCATTGTATGCTAACGTATGTATACATTCAAGAACATATCTTTTAATATTCTTGTCATGTTATGTTTTTTTTTAATTTCATTCATGAAAACGTGCATTGCCAATCTCTTAAATACCATGTTGGTTTCTTGATTCACGTAAACTTTAGCTCGTCTTTTCTTTATACTATTGGTTATTGTTATTCATGGAAACTGCCACCAATCCTTTAGTATTGGTATTAGGATATTTTGTTTGTTAAAGTAAACCTATCTATTTTCCTATGCTGCTCCCACTGGTTAGATTTAATGGAAAAAAAACAGAGGTTGTTGTCATAATGTTTGTGTTATATCTACTATTCTGTATTAGGGGTATTTTGGTTGCTTTTGTAGGTTGTTTTTTAATTATTGGTTATCACTATGCCATAATCTTATGTCTGCATTTGCGTTTTACTTCGTAGTTGATTAACGTTTCTTATACAAGTGGTTGCTGTGAATTTTGATCCCTGTATCATTTTTTTTAATGTTATAATCATGTATTTAAATTTTATTCATCTTATTCTGTCTCTTATGCATATCGACTCATTTTTAAACTTAGTCAATTATGTGATTCGGAATTATTCTAATTCTTGCCTTTCCCCCTTTACATGTGAACCTGTTTTGGAGTCCACAATGGACTCCTTTCCATTGCATTGTCAAGTGGGCCAGTGAGGCCCATGTCAAAGTGATCCCATGGAGTACAAACATGTGAAATCGAACGAAGAAGAAAGAATGAGTTAAAATCCCATCATTGAAGCGTTCAAGAGACTTAAAAGTCTTGGTCTCCATTTTATTTATGCTCTTAGTGTTGTTTCTTTATTTATTTAGTTATTTATTTTATTCATTCATTTAGGCCCTGAATCCAAAGTTGTACTTAATACAGGTAGAGCGATACTCGAGCCAAAAGCTCAAAAACTAGATTAGGACAGGGTTGACGATTTGGGATTAAAAGCCTAAATCACTACTCCTCATTTTTCCCTTTTCCCTTTTGCTTATTTGTTTTATATGTTTCTTGTGAATCTAGTCGACTCCCCTAACTAAGTAGCTAAAAAATTGATTTTGCAAAAACTTTTTCCTTAATCAACTATTTTTCCAACAAATTGATTTTCCAAAGTTAATCAAAAGATGTTTTCAAACAGTCCGGATAACCGCAAATTAGCGGACGTTTTAGGTGTCTGACACCTTCCTAAAATGTTAATAAGAACCGCTTACTCAGAATCTCTTAACTTAAACGATTTTCCTATTTTGAATCATTTTAAGTAACTCTCTAAAGGTTTCTTAATTCCTTTTCAAAATTAAGTGGCGACTCTCTTTCAAAAGTCAAAAATCTCCGCAAAACAGAAATGACGACTCTGTTAGGGATTTTTCGAACTAAGTTATAACCAAATGTTTGATTTCGTCTTTTGATTAACTGTTTATGTGTTTATATGTTTCGATTCTGTAAATATTAACTATCGCATCTTATGGCATATCCCTGCATTATTTAAACTATTTGGGGATTTCGTAGATGTCCCAGCCCCTGTTGTTCAATTCCAAAATGTGTTGGAAATACGAACGGCTTATTAGCACGTGAGTCGTCTGACGATGTTCGTATTTTCAAACTCAAGTTGTCCGCTTGAGAACCACTGTTCAAACCCACTCTAGACACCGAGGATAGAACAAAACCAAAATCCTATTTTAGGCATGAGTCTAGGACGACTCAATGCCCGAGCGGGGTATTGGGCCCATTAGAAAACCTGCCCTACGTTTATTGACCCCGAGTCAATTACAGATGAATCATATTTATGTGTTGAAAAAAAATACATGCTTCTCTAAATTCAATCCATTATCCTTTGGGGTCGGGGGAAGGCTTATCTTTGTCTACTTTTATATAGGATATGGCTCAACTACATTCCCACGAAAAGTTCAAGATGGTTACTAAACCTGATGATTTCTTGAAACTATGGTGGGACCACATAAGCGCAGAAGAGAAAAAGATTTTTAGAACACACGTTGGGCATCTTCCTTCTTTGATCGAGATGGACGCTTGACCCGAAATGATCCATGTACTAACAACTTTTTGGGATGATCAGAATATGGTATTTCGTTTTGGGGATGTTGAATTGACTCCTACCATTGAAGAGGTATTGATTTGTTACGAGAGTACGAAAATGTGTTTTAAGAGAAGGGAGACACCTGATAAGAACATTTTAGTTCCGGTTGTGTGGGATCGTCAAAAGATCAAGGAGGTATTTTTAACTAACGACGACACCTGGCTAGGAGAACATGATGGAACAAATATCACTTTTCGTGAGTTGTACCGTCGGTTCGGGAGATTCAATGCTTTTCACAAAATTAGGCATAAATATGAGTCAGAAGCAAAATAGAAGGAGACGAGAGCCTTTGCGTTTGCGGTAGGCCTACATGGAACCATGGTGTTCCCACAAGAGGAAAATGGCACAATTCATCCGAGGGTTATCTCAGTGACCCATGCACTCTTCTTCGGAATGGAGTACAATTCTAAAAAGGTATTCCACAACTTAGCTCCTATGATTATCGCCGGCATATATCGAGCTTTGGGAAGGTGTCAAGTCGAGAATCATTTCTTTCAAGGCTGCAACCTTATATTACAATAGTGTATGATGATGCATTTGGTGAAAAATCCTAGAACGGCACAACGTGACCACAAAACAAGGTGGAATCTACTATAATCGCACGACATGTGGTTGTTTTTACACAGGTTCAAAAGGGAAGATCTCATGAATTTTGGTTTAAGACTCTCGGAGAATTAAGAGATAACGATGTTCAATGGTCCCTTAACTATCTTCATTCAAGGAAATACATTATTTGAGGGGGAGAGTGGCCTTTTCTAGTGCTTCCGGGTCTCAGGGGAACCCGTCCATATAATCCTGACAGAGTTCTTAAGAAATTCGAGATCAAGCAAGAGACGCCTTAAATTGATTCTATGCTCAAATTCTTCACCGAATATGATGAAAGCGAGCCCCCGCTCAAAGACTATATGATAAACAGATGGAGAAGGAGAATGTGGACAGAAGTCACTTTCCGTATAGGGTATGAACCTGAAGTCAGCGACACTTACAAGGAGTGGTTAAAAAAAAGCCTCGCCGGAGCATTTATTCCGGGGCCGAACGTGCCGACTTGGGTCGTGGATGTAGAATCCGAGCATCAGATCCGACTCCACAGGCTTCAGGATGAGTTTTAAAAAAGTAAAATCACGCACCGACAGACGCATGTAGAAGATGTTTTAACAATAAGTATGTTGAGGGAAGAGTTGAAAAGTGCTAGGCAAGAGGCTGATGATGTTAGGCAGTGTTTAATCGATTTGGATGATAGCATGGCCTCTCAACTCGATAGTATAGGAAAAATGACTTACGACAGCAAGGAACAGTTATACGGGAGTCATCTGATTATCAATAGGTATCAAATAGCACTGGAGGGAACAAGGCAAAGAAGGCAAAGGTAGACGAAGGAGCCTTCGGTAGCTAGTTTTTCTATTTCCCCTGTGCGAGAACTTATTTTATTTCATGTTATTTCCCTTTTTCCCTAAAGATTGTATCCCTTTTTTGTTATCTTTTGTAGGCATTTATTCCCTTTTTCGTGTCTATATAAGTTGGGGGATAATGGATTGACTTTAAGGAAACATATATTTTCTTCAAAATCGTTAGTCCTGAACCCTTGGCTCAAAAAGGGTCACCCCAGTTAGGATACGCATTATTATAATATTTTGTGTTATATAATTGTCTTATGTGCTTATTTGTGTTTGTTTGGATCAAAGGCAAGTTTATCCGCTATGCTCCTATGGATAAATTTGGCTATGACTCAAACAACTCTACGTGGTTATTTCTTGTCAAATATTTTGCATTACTTATCACATATGAAAACTAACACATCTGCCTTTAAGTTGTTTTACTTTACAGATAATAGAAACTACTCTGTGTTGATATAAGCTGGCAGAACATCCCTACTTCATTCGGTCAAAAGCGCACAAAATCCCATCCTCTGACCATCATTCAATAATGACTGGAAATAATGAAGAAAACGTATTGACCATCAGGTATAATGTAATAGTGGAACATAGTGAGATGATTGCGGAACTCACAAGAAAGCTTGAACTGCTTCAGGAGGAAATAAATCGTACTCGAGATTTGTCTCACCTGTCTATCACTGTTAATGCTCCCGCTCCAGGAGGACACGGGACTCCACTCCAAATCCCTTACCTTAGTACGCCTATTCTCGGGGATCAACCAAATAACACATCGTCCGTCTCTGCCCCTCCACTTGTCCAAAATACCAATCGTGAAAATAACCCAGATGCTTACCATTCATAAAATCCATCTCTAACCCCACAAAACCCATCTCTGAATCCATTCCCAAATCCCCAGAACCCATTTGCAAATCAACAAAATTCGTGTCCAAATCCACAAGATTCACTCCCAAATCCATAAAATCCATCCCTGAATCTTCCATCGGATCTATCCCCGAATCTACCAAATTCGTTTCCAAATTTGCAAAATCCTTCTCCGATGCCACCAAACTACTCGCAAATTCCACAAAACCTATCTAAATTCCAAAACGTCCTCCCCACCTACCAACCAACTTCCTTTCATCCGCAAAATCAAGCCTCCCTTCTAAATCCCCCTCATGCCATCAAATCCCCCGACATCTATAACCCCTTTCCTAATTCTGATATGGACCATTAAGAAGTGAAGGAGAAAGAGTGGAGGACCGAGCATGAAATAAAGTTGCTAGCTATGAATGAAGAGATCATGAGGATTAAAGAATCTCATAGAGAGAGGGACCACGACGGTTTAGGGTACGATGATTTATGTGTTCACCCTGGAGTAGATCTACCAGAAGGGTACAAGGTCCCCAAGTTTGAAGAGTTTGATGGTGCCAAAAATCCAATGGCCCATCTGAAGAGGTACTGTGAGTAGCTGGTGGGGATCGGAAAAAATGAGGCATTATTGATGCGCCTATTCAACCGAAGTTTAAGCGGTGAAGCCTTAGAGTGGTTCATGTCTCAGCAGTCAAAAAGATGGACTAGTTGGAAAACATTGGCCAAAGGGTTCCTCGACAGGTTCGTATTCAACATTGAAATAGTCACAGATCGGTATTCACTAGATTGAATCAAACAGAAGAGTGATGAGAGTTTTCGAGACTATGCTTTTCGTTGGAGGAAGAAAGCTGCCAAAGTGCAACCCACCATGTCTAAGGAAGAAATGGTATCTATGTTCCCTCGCGCTCAAGAAGAAGAATATTATACCAGATGGTGTCCGCTGTCAGTGCGACTTTCACAGATTTAGTAAAGATTAGGGAATTGTTAAACAAAGGAATCCAAATAGGAAAAATTGCCAAAACCCCAACATCATCGTAATCTTCTGCATTCTCAAAGAAGAAAAGAGGGGATGTGACTCCGGTCTCTACTAATTCTGTTGATAAGTTAAAGAGGAAATTCAAGACTAGGAATGTTCTTTTCTCATCATCGTCACCAAGTTTTCAGCCTGTATTCTACACTCAATCCCAATGTCAAGCTCCAATTCCAAATATTTTACCCCAGTGCCAAGTTCCACAGCCAAATTATCAGCCTCATACTCAAGCTACTCTTCCAAATAACCAAATAAACGTCCAAACATCTCCAAACTATCATCAAGTACCTCCTCCTTCTAATCAAAATCAGTATAACCACCCACGTGTAAACCTTGAAAAGAAGCTTCCTAGAAAATTCACTCCATTAGCTGAAAGTCGTACCCAGCTCTTTGGAAGATTGATGAAAGTTGGTTATTTACAATCGATCCAGCCAAAGCCTATCAATCTCAACTCCCGATTTTATCATGCCGATCAAAATTGTGCCTATCATTCAGGAGCAGCGGGGCATAGTACCGAGGATTGTATTAACTTGAAACATAAGATCCAAGATTTGATCGATCAAAAGGTCATCACGCTTCAGTCGCTGACCCCAAATGTTAACAATAATCCATTGCCTAACCATGGGGGACCTATGGTTAACATGATTGAAATAAAGAGTGAATGGGCGTCTAGCAAGGCCATTATTAAGGTAAATTCAGAAGGACTCAAAAGAACAGAAGAGGTGGAGAAGATAGAGAAAGTTATCGCAGCCTTAAGTAAGGAATTGGAAGGAATATTAAGCCTGTTATAGTCCCAGAAAAAGCATTTAAGCATGCAATAGAGTACCAACCAAGAAAGGAAGATGAGATCGAAGATAATTCAAAGAAGAGTCTGTTTAGGCCCTTGCCTCTCTTGTACGATTTGTTTTAATGAAAAATTTTGACTTTTGAAAGAGAGTCGCCACTTAATTTTGAAAAGAAATTAAGAAACCTTTATAAAACATTTTAAACGATTCAAAATAGGAAAATCATTTTAAGTTAGAGATTCTAGATAAGCGATTCCTATTAACGTTTTAGGAAGGTGTTAGGCACCTAAAACGTCCACTAACTTGCAGTTATCCGGACTGTTTGAAAATCGTCTTTTGATTAACTTCGAAAAGATTAATTTGTTGAAATAGTGATTTGATTTTTTTTCAAAAAAAAAAAGACTTGTGTAAAATAGATTTAAGCGACTTAGTAGGGATTTTAACTAAGTCTAAAAAAAACTAATAAACAAATAAACACATAAAAGGGGATGGGAGGAGAAAGTAAAGGATTTACGCCATTGGGCCCAAATCAACGAGACCTGTCCTAGTCTAGTTGGGCTTCCGACCCATTTCACCTGTCCTAAACTATTTTTCGAGCCTTTGGCTCGAGTCTTGCTCCACCTGTATTAAATAAAACTTTGGCTTCGAGGCCGAAATGAATGAATAAATAAATGACTAAATGAATAAATAAAAAGAAGACAATAATAAAAATTGAGACTTTTCAAGTCTTTTAGTGACCTCATCAATGGGTTTTGACTCATTTTCCTTCTTTGTCTATCTTCTAGCACCCGCACGCCATGTAGTGGACCTTAGATTTAAACTTTGAACTTGACTCGAAGGGGTGAGCCTCATTTACCCATTACGAAATGCAAGAGGAGAGGAGTCCATTTGGACTCGAGATATTTTTTTGCATGCAAAGAAAAGATAAAGAAATCAATATATGTTCAAGGCATAAAAGTGACATATTTCAAAGTAAAAGAAACTATTAAGAACCAATTTTTGAATGACAAGAATAAGCACACTTGCACAAGAATGAGAGTCAACAAACAAAAAATACAAAGTAAAAGTTTCACAATCATACTATGCATGTGTCAAAAATATACAAATAATTTTATTTAGCCGCAAAAGTTTGAACTTTCTTATCATTTTGAAAATACAACATGCGAACAAAGAAGAATAAACATCTTGGATGAAAAATAAAGCTAGCACTTCATATTTTATATGAGGATTTTGAAATCCATTAAAATAATTAGTAAGCAAATGACAAATTCTTGACTTAACTAATTACTATTTTTATTAAGGCGCAACAAATAATAATAACTATTCTTCCAACATAAAATAAACAACTTTACAGGCTAAAAAAAATATATCTACCAACAATAAGTTTAAACAAGACATGGGTATTATTTTTCAAGTAAAGATCTAAACTTTATCCAAAATAATCAAAGAATAAAGTAAAAAAAGAGAAACAATCAATATTATATATTCTTTTCAACATAAAGGAAATAACTTTACATGTTAAAAACAAATACATCTACCAACAATAAGTTTAAACAAGACATGAGTATCATTTTTCAAGTAAAGATCTAAACTTAATTCAAATAATCAAAGAATAAGGTGAAAAGGCAAAACATTCAACATTAACTATTCTTCTAAACATAAAGAAAATAACTTTACATACTAAAAATAAATGTATCCAACAACAATGAGTTTAAAAAAAAGCATAAATACATCTTTTAAGCAAAGATTGAAACTTTATCCAAAATAATCAAAGAATAAAGTCAAAAAAGGCACATACAACTATTGCTAGCTCATTTTTATATCATGAACATGAAAATAATTAGAATATTGATAACACAACGTCCTAGGGCCTTCAAGGTCATCTACAACATACAATCCCAACAAATAAAATTATATCTACGAACTACGAAGAAGAAAAAAGATGAAGAGAAAAACTATAATAAAAACTAAAATAATATATAAAAAAAAAGGTGTGTTTAACTTTTGGGGGGCAGCAAAACGAGACTACGAGCTTCATTGGAATCAACCACCACCGAAAAAACGCCGCCGGCAACTCAAAAATTTTGATTTGCCAATCAACTTTATGAAACAAAAATTTTTATTAAATAAAAATAACTATTTTTGCTCAAAAGGATTTTTTTCACCTTTCTAACCTTTTTTTTTCTTCCTTCTCCCCTCCATTCTCTACCAAAGTAGTGGTAGTATTTATAGGAGAGAATGGTGTATTTTTTTTTCCTTTTCCACCAATGTGGGAGAAAAGTATTTATAAGAAAGGATAGAGATTTATTTCTTGTCATCTACCAATGTGGGAGAAACAGCATTTAGGGGGGGTTTTGGAATGTAAAAATTAAAGATAAGGTGAGGTGAAGATAATGTGGGGGAAATAGTATAATGTAGTACAATCTTCGAATTTCAAAATGGGAAAAGGACAAAGTTGGGGGGAATAGTACAATTTGAATTTATTTTTTGGTGGAAATTGGGTAAAAGTTATGAGAGTTCTTGAGAATTTTGGGGTTATTTAAAATATAACCCCAATTGGAATTTAAAATTTAGCCATATTTATTTATTTTGACCAAATTAAAAATTAATTGACGAATTGCATTGCAATTATGACCAATTTTCAATTATGGTCAAATCTAATAGATTGGCTAAATTAAATTAAAATTCGATACGAATTAATACCTTTTTTTTTTAATCCCGAGCTTCTTGATTTAATAAAATGAATGCATATTTATCCAAATAAATTATTTTTGAGAATAAATTATATTTAAATTAAGATTTTAATCATTTGAATTTATTTTCAAGATAAGCCTTAATTAAATCCGATATTTTGTAAAATAAATATTTAAGTAACAAATTATATAATCTCGTATAACTGAACACGATAGTATATAATCGCTACTTAAAATGATAAAATCACGTACGAAAAATATTTTAAGTTTTTTTTTTATTTGGATGAAATAATTATTTTAGTTTATTAAAAACTGAAGAAACTCAGGATTAAATTTAGTTGTGGAGGGCAAAAATTAGGTGTCAACAGCTTCCCCCTCCCTTTGGGTAGGGTGGATGTAAGTAACCCTGGGCAAAGGAAGGTTGACGTTCCTAATTTTTGTCTGACCATAGATTCGAATCTGAAAGAGGTTGGTTTTCGCACGAGTTTCATAGAGTCATGGACGGACCTCGGTATTAGGTTTCCTACATATATCAGGTTACATAAGAATTCAGGCCACTTGTAGTTCATAGAGCTTGATTTAAAGCACGATTTTCAAAAAATTCACAAGTTATCTCAGTTTTATAGTGTTTGATAAAACTGAGAAACTGGGGAATAAAGGGATTAGGGGGGAGGTTGGAATGCAGTCGAGTTTTCTTCATAGATCCCAACCTACATATCCCTAAGATTTCAGGAAATCAGACTGCTTGTAGTTCGACTCAATCGGTAGAAAAGATAGTATTTTATTTCAGACCATCTTTGGCTCGAAATGAGTGACAAGTTGATCGGGTTGTAGAAAAGAGGCTTGTAACCTCTTAACCATGAATGTGGGATCCTTTACATCCATAGTTAAGAACTTACCAGGACATAATTTTCAAAACTCTAAGTGTGTTGCCACCCGAATTTGAAAAAAGAGAAAATTACCCTCGGCATGAGTTTAAAAATATTTCAAAGGTGAAGCTAAAACCAGAATATCCTGAAATACCCACATGCCTTCTAATAGGGGTGTGGTTGGATGGTGGTGGTGATCATCCTTTAGATCGCGTCCAAAGATTTTGACGTCCCTCTTTAGACAATGTCCCATTTTGCTGCTAAGAAAGAGTTCCACGTTGTGTTGCGTCCTACCTGACGTCATCTGCACCTGTGGTTTTTATTTGAGATTTTCATCCTCTCGGATGCTCTCAACAATGCTTCAAGCAAAAAGTGTTAGTACTAAACATAATTCACGAAAGAGGCATGAGTCTTTTACCATATCTCCACGTGAGTTGTGGCCTGAAAAGTGAATTCATCCTTTACTGTACCTATATCACTTGTTGTATATGGCATGATAACCTCTCCGGTTGTAACCAATGATCGATTTATAAATTTTTTCTAAATTATCAATCTTTAGATGATCTTGCGCATTATTTGATGTTGGATACGAGGCGACTTACAGATATCCTTTGAATTTCTATCTTTTAGGTAATCCTGCACATCATCCAACTTTGGATAAGAGATAACTTACAGATATCCCTCCAATCGCTAGTTTTCAGGTTTTCCTGCACATCATCCGACCTTGGATACAATATGACTTATAGATAATCCCTTAAATTGATCGTCTTTCACATAATCAATCTTGGATATGATGCGGCTTATAGAGAACCCTTGGACGTATCAATTTGACAATCTTGCATATCCTCTGGTAAGGATTTAGTTGTGACATACGGATAACCTTTGAACTATTAACTTTTGGGCGATCTTGCTCACTATCCGGTTAGGATGTTATTGTGGCTTACGGATGACCAACAGGCTATCAAATCATAGGTGATCTTGCACACTATCCTATTTCAAATAATATGACTTATAGATGACCTTAAAATTGTCAATTGCTAGGAACTCTTATATATCATTCATCCTTAGATAGCGACCTGAAGACGTCCCTCCAAATCGTGTGCTCTTAATATATTTAGATGCTGATTCAAGAAAAGATGATGATATCCTCGACGCCAGCATTGTGTCTAGTGTGTCGACAGATATATTGGATGTTGATGATACCCTCTACGCCAGCGTTGTGTCTAGTGTATTGACAGATATATTGAATGTTGATGATACCCTCTACGCCAATGTTGTGTGTAGCGTGTCGACAGATATTGAATGCTAATAATATCCTCGATGCCAGCATTGTTTCTAGCGCGTCAATAGATATTGAATGCTGATGATATCCTCGACGCCAGCGTTGTGTCTAGCGTGTCGACAAATATATTGGATGCTGATGATACCCTCTATGCCAGCGTTGTGTCTAGCGTGTCGACAGATATTGAATACTGATGATATCCTCTACGCCAAGGGCCATTGCATATTATTGCCAAGAGGGCCATCTTATACCATTGCCCAAGAAGGCTATTCAATATCTATTGACACGTTAGACACAACGCTGGCGTTGAGGATATCATCAGCATTCAATATATCTGTTGACACGCAAGACACAACACTGGCATTGAGGATATCATCATCATTCAATATCTGTTGACGCGCTAGACACACACTGGCGTCGAGGATATCATCAGCATTCAATATATCTATTGACACACAAGACACAATGCTGGAATCGAGGATATCATCATCATTTTATAGCTATTGACATGCAAGACATAAACGCTAGCGTCAAGGATATCTCATCATTTTATGAATCAGCATCTGAATGCATCGAGAGCACACGATTTGAAGGGATGCCTTAAAGTCGCTATCTAACGATGAATGATATATAAGATT
Organism: Capsicum baccatum var. pendulum; assembly: GCA_030864225.1. Taxonomy (NCBI): domain Eukaryota; kingdom Viridiplantae; phylum Streptophyta; class Magnoliopsida; order Solanales; family Solanaceae; genus Capsicum; species Capsicum baccatum. The sequence goes on along the minus strand of CM061559.1, from coordinate 251,715,140 downwards.
TCCTAGAAATTGACAAATTGAGGGTCATCTATAAGTCATATTATTTGAAAGAGTATAGTGTGCAAGATCACCTATGATTTGATAGCATGTAGGTCATCCGTAAGCCACAACAACATCCTAACCGAATAGTGTGCAAGATCGCCCAAAAATTGATATTTCAAAGGTTATCCATAAGTCGCAACTAAATCCTTACCGGATAATAAGAAAAATTATCAAATTGATACGTCCAAGGGTTCTCTATAAGCCGCGTCATATCCAAGATCGATTATGTGCAGGATTACCCAAAGACTAGCAATTTGAGGGATTATCTATAAGTCATATTGTATCCAAGGTCGGATGAAGTACAAGAACACCTGAAAGCTAGCGATTGGAGGGATATCTGTAAGCCATCTATTATCCAAAGTCGGATAATGTGCAGGATTACCTAAAAGCTAGAAATTCAAAGGATATTTGTAAGTCGCCTCGTATCCAACATCAAATAATGCACAAGATTATCCAAAGATTGACAATTTAAGGAAAATTTATAAATCGATCATCGTCTATAACCGGAGAGATTATCATTCCACACACAACAAGAGATATAGGTAACCAAAAGGGTTGCCAATCAAGCACAATATTACACAGTTGTGGGGACCGTTCCGCATAAAGTATCGCTGGTGTCCAAAAGGGCCACCCCATTTTGAAGACATATTCAATCAACAAATGTCATAATTATACAACAACCAAGAGGGTTGTTGTGTTTGTTGTTGCCAGTTATTTCATTCCAAACAGTAGATGAAGAGATGACTCCGTTTTTCAGGTCACAACTCATGTGGAGACATGGTAAAAGACTACCTACCTCTTTCGTGAATTATGTTAGTACGAACAATTTTGTTTGAGATATTATCGAGAACATCCAAGAGTATAAAAATCTCAAATCAAATCCACAGGTGCGGACGACTCCAAAAAGGATGCAGAACAACGTGGAACTCTTTCTTAGCAGCAAAACGGGACATAGTCTAAAGAGGGACGTCAAACTCTTTGTACGCAAGCTAAAGGATGATCATCAACACCATCCAACCACACCCCTGTTAGAAGGCATGTGGGTATTTTGGGATGTTCTAAGTCTCATCTTCAACCTCGGTATATTTCTTAACTTATGCCGAGGGTAACCTTCTTTTTCTTTCAAATTCGAGTGATAGGACTCCTAGAGTTTTGGAAATTATGCTCACGTAAATTCTTACCTATGGATATGAAGGATTCCACATTTATGGTTACGAGGTTACAAGCCTCTTTTCCAAAACTTGATCAACTTATCACTCATCCCGAGCCAAAGATCGTCTGAAATAGAAGACTATCTTTTCTACCGATCGAGTTGAACTACAAGCAATCTGATTCCCTGAAATCTTGGGGATATATAGGCCGGGCTCTATGTAGAAAACTCGACTGCATTCCAACCTCTCCCTAAATCCCTTCATTCCCCGACTCTCAGTTTTATAAAAAACTCCAAGGCCAAGATAGCTGGTGAATTCTCTTGAAAATCGTGCTTAAAATCAAGTTTTATGACCTACAAGTGGCCTGAATTCTCGTGTAACCTGAGATATGTAGGAAACCTGATACCGAGGTCCGTCCATGACTCCATGAAACTCGTACGAAAGCCAACCTCTTCCAAATTTGACTTTGCGGATGGACAGAAATTAGGAGTGTTTATGTAACACCCCGTATTCAAGTACATGTATTGGCGTATTCAAGTACGTGTATTGGTCTTATTTATATGGAATTAATTTTTTATTTTATTTATATCGAAATTTGCCCGTCGATGGTTCCATACGAAAGTTATTGAGTAAGCTTTCCAACAATATAAAGATTTCCAAAAACGGATAAGTTTTGGATATAATCGAGCACGTTCGAAGCTATAAAACGGTGGCCGGGATGTTGTGAACAGTAGTGCAGGAAAATTTCCTGCACATAAACTACTGAGGCCTGCCAGTTTTTTGGGTCAACTTTGAACGATCATAACTCCCTAAATATAATGAACTGGAAGAGATGCGACCTATCAAAAGAAATATATTTGAGTCCTCTTTCCAATGCAATTGGTTTCATCCAAATCCAACATCTGAGTAAGGAGTTATACTCGTTTTACTTCAGCCTCTCAAAATAGATTCTTAGGGTCAACTTCAAACAATCATAACTCCTTGTACAGGACGAACTGGGTGGCCTACTTTATATGAAATGAAACCCCTTTGAATTATCTATCCAACTATACCAATTTCACCCAAATCCAATATCGGAGCAAAGAGTTTTGGCCGATTTACTTTAGCCTGTCAAAACAGTCCACCATGGACAGATTCGGATTTACTTAAATTTTTAAGGGCAATATGGTCATTTTGCATCACCTCATGGACGAAAATTGGTCATTATATACATAAACTTAGTCTCATATCCATCATTCATCATCCAATTATTGAAGAATAAGGAACCCTAGCCTAATTTCAACTCCAATTATCTTGTGATTCAACCGTAGAAAATCCAAATTGATTCTGTAGTTGTGTTCACCGTCTCGAGGGCTTCGAGAAGCACCCCTTATTTGTGCCAACAGGACTTCGAAATCAAAAGGGCCATTTTATGGTAAGGATGTAAATTATGTTGGTGTTATTTATATGGATATGTATATATATGCATGTGAGCATAAGAAGTATGTTATTTGATTGTTGTTGAAAGATGATTGGAAATGATGTTGGATTATTCTTGTGCATGGTTGGATTATGTTGAATTGTGAAGGGATTTGGTATTGATGATGTGGTATTGAAATGATGATTATATATATATATATACACATAAACTTATTGTTCAAGTTGGTTTTTGGAATGTTTTGCAAATATTGGTTGGATGGAATTATGGAAGAGAATTGTGGTGTTGGGTTGCTAATCCTAGATGCCAAACATTTCATTATAGATAAGTGATTTGTAAAGGCAAGAAGTTGTGTTGAATTGGTATCCTAATCTACAATGAGGTATGTAAAGCATACTCTAACAATGTTCTTTGGCATGAAAACACCAATGTTCCATCAAGTAAGATTCCGAGGTTGTCCAAAAACATGTATTGGTCTACATTACCAACGAAGTTGTTTCCATTCTATAAAGTGTCAAAATGTTTCATTGATATACCAAAAGGCTCATATTTCATTATTGTGATATTGATGATTCTGAAACACATTGTTGATGTACCAATGAGTCTTTATGACATTGTTATTGTATAGAAGGTCTATTACTTGATTCCTATTGATGTATCATTGTTCCAAAGGTACTATATTGGCATGAACACTAATGTAATAATCTCAAAAGCTTTTGAACTAAGTTATTGGAAAGATCTCTTATGTGTGTTACTTGATATATGTGTGGGTGGTATCCCATGGGCATAAGCCTAGCATGGGTCGATCCCTATTTATGTGTTTATGGGTGGTATCCCAGGGGCATAAGCCTAGCATGGGTCGATCCCAGTTGATATGTACTGGGGCAGCCTAATGGTCACAGTACGATACAGTATTGATTATTTTTAGGTGGTTGGAGATTCGGGAGGAGGAGGTAATGGCGAATGATAATTGTAAAGAATGAAATGAACGAATGTATACCGTTCCACAAATGTGTTTGAATTCAAGAACCCAATTCAGATTAATGATAATGTACATGATCCTAAAAGTGTTTATGAAGTATGGTTCACTTCTATTATGATTTATTCACTTGCGTCTGGTTTTTCTTGACCCCCCATATCACATATGATTATTTACAGCTTTACATACTCAGTACATATTTCATACTGACGTCCCCCACGGGGACCTGCATTTCATGCTGCAGGCACAGGTACCTCAGCTCATACACTGCACAAGTAGGAGTCAGGTCATACAGCTATTGTTGGTAAGCTCCAGTTTGCTTCAGAGCTTTCCGAGTCGGTTCCTTATGTTTTGTCATTGTACAGGAGTCGTGTATGGGCGGGGGTTTGTCCCGTCCCTAGTTATGTCATGTATATGCTAGAGGCTTTGTAGACATAAGGAAGGGTAAAGTCATGGAAGTTTATATAGTGATGTTATATTTGTATATGTGGTGGCCCCGACGGCCAAGTATTATATATATATTTGTGCGTGTTGTGCTGATACAGGTAATTAGATTCTTCTATATGCAACGAAGTGCTGTCCAAAATTTTGGTGACATGTAAGCGAAAGTACAGGTATTTGAACGGGTTCTCCCGGGCCTTCTCGGCTTCGGGTGACAGTCCGGCCTGATGGGATTTTGGGGCGTGACAGTTTACCTCCCTTTGCCCAGAATTACTTGCATCTATCCTACCCAAAGGGAGGGGGTAGTTGTTGACACCTAATTTTTTCCCTCCACAACTACGTTTAATCCCGAGTTTCTTCGATTTTCAAATAAAATCACATCAATTATTTTTTCCAAATAAATGCATTTTAAAATAGGTATTTGGGCTAAATTTGTCATTTAAATAATAATTATATTTTTTCGTATTTGCATATATGAGATTGTATAAATGATGTCATTTAAATGAACATTTTCATCAAAATTGAATTTTAAATTAAGGATTATTTGAAAAATAAATTTAATTAATTAAATCTTGATCTAAATATAATTTATTCTCACAAATAATCTATTTGGAGAAATACTTGTTTGGTTTTATTAAATCAAGAAACTCAGGATTAAAAGAAGTATTAATTCGTATTTAATTTCAATTCAATTTAATCAATCTATTAAATTTGATCACAAATTGAAATTAAATTGGCCACAATCGCAATACATTTGGCCAATTAGCCTTTAATTTGATCAAAATTTAATTAGAATGGGTTAAATGTTAATTGAAACTATTTTTTCTAAACTATCCATCCTAATTTTAAACCCAATTTTGCCAAACACCTGGGCTCATTTCATATTTTCTTCAAACAGGAGACTATTTCTCCCTTTTTAATTAAACAGGCCTAACACTAAAACCACCAACCCAACACCAAAAATAACCCAACCCGGCCCACCTTATACCTTCTTCAATATCAACAAAGAACGAACACCAACCATACATACCAGCTTCAACCAATGATCTCAACATCAAAAACCAAACCCTAACCCGATTCAAACCAACTACGACCCGACGAACCCTTCGTTTTCCCTTTCCTTCACCTCCATCGTACCCCTCACATATGTAGCTTATGGTTTTGTACTGTGGGAAGTCCGAGAATCGTCTAGAACACGCCTAGGTGTCCCTCCAATGTCTTAATCCCATAAATCGCGGTACAAATGGTACGTATTCATACATCCTTGGCAATTTTTTATTGGTTCAGGAGGGAATTTTTATTCCTCATCCCTTATTAGCTGTTTATTTTGGATTATTGGAGAAAAAAACTCCAAAATCAGTACCGATCTTGAACGAAAAAATCTTATCCAAAAATGGATATATTCAAAAAATATCCTCTTCCTCAAAGCCCTAAAATATCCCTGTTCATCTTTTATTTAAGAGGCCTTTCATTCTTTGTTTGAAGGGGGTTGGAAAATTCAGAGGCAGAGAGAGGGCTCGAAGAAGAAAAAAAATTCTGAGGGAAACTAGGAAGAAATTTTCGATTTGAAAATTTGGTGGGGGGGTTTTTCGAGGTCACTGCTTTTAGGGTTCGAGATTTTTGGGTTTGAAAGATCGAGAGAAATTTCGTGAAAACTAAAGGAAAATTTTGGAGTTCTAAATTTAGGTTGAAATTTTTAGTTGAAAGTCTGTCTGTTGGTGGTCGACGTCGCGAGATTTCGGTAGCGACAATTTTGCTGATAGCTCGTCGTCCCATTTGTTGCCCTTAAAGAGGTAAACAGACTCTGTTTTCCTCCTAATTCGACCATTTCTCGTCTCTTCTTCTTCGTAATTGATATAGCCGTAATTGTAACCTTGCTCCACCGAGAATGGTTGATGTAGTCGAAGTTGTAATTTTGTTTTCCGCGATTAGCTATTCATGGATTTGAAAGCCATAGATTTATTGGTTAAAGATGACATCTTTTAATTTATGTTTGGTGGGCTAGTTTTTGATTGCTAATTAAGTCACACTTTGGTAAAATTTACTGTTTCCTTCTTGAATTGCCATCCATATCTGATAGTTTTGTGTCGCTGAGGTCTGAGTTTTGTTCCAAGAATTTGCATCTAAATGATTGTTTTGAACAATGATCTTCCGTTCATGGTTATTAATGCCTTCACCCATTTGAATATTACTCGGATGCGATATTTGGATTCGTTTCTCATAATATTCTCTAGCCTACTGTTTAAGAGTAATACACTTGTCATTTCTCTGCTAGAGTTGTCTAGTTGTTGTTTTGCTTGGTATTAGGGTCTTAAATTTGGACTTTCATTTTTCATTTGAGTCCATTTTCAACCTGAGATCAGGTTGGAACGAAAGGATGTAATGGTATTCTTGTAGAAAGGCTAGACGTTGAGTATGACTGTCTTAGGATAAGTCTTCTTTAAGGCAAGGTTTATTCGAAAATATTATGATGTTCGTGAATGTTAAAAAATAATGATCGAAAAAGATGAGGAAGTCAATGGGAATGAGAGTTAATTTCCTTGTGTTGGATTGATTCAGTTGAGTTTTCAAACATTTGTCTTCAAGTGAATCACGATTTGGTGAATAATCATTGTATGCTAACATATGTATACGTTCAAGAACGTATCTTTTAATATTCTTGTCGTGTTATGTTTTTTTTATTTCATTCATGAAAACGCGCATTGCTCATCTCTTAAATACCATGTTGATTTCTTGATTCACGTAAACTTTAGCTCGTCTTTTCTTTATACTATTGGTCACTGTTATTCATGGAAACTGCCACCAATCCTTTAGTATTGGTATTAGGATATTTTGTTTGTTAAAGTAAACCTATCTATTTTCCTATGTTGCTCCCACTGGTTAGATTTAATGGGAAAAAAAACAGAGATTGTTGTCATAATGTTTGTGTTATATCTACTATTCTGTATTACGGGTATTTTGGTTGCTTTTGTAGGTTGTTTGTTAATTATTGGGTATCACTATGCCATAATCTTATGTCTGCATTTGCGTTTTACTTCGTATTTGATTAACGTTGCTTATACAAGTGGTTGCTGTGAATTTCGATCCTTGCATCATTTTTTTTAATGTCATAATCATGTATTTAAATTTTATTCATCCTATTCTATCTCTTATGCGTATCGACTTATTTTTAAACTTAGCCAATTATGTGATTCGAAATGATTCTAATTCTTGCCTTTCCCCCTTTACATGTGAACCTGTTTTGGAGTCCACGATGGACTCCTTTCCATTGCATTGTCAAGTGGGCCAGTGAGGCCCATATCAAAGTGAACCCATGGCGTACAAACATGTGAAGTCGAACGAAGAAGAAGGAATGGGTTAAAATCCCATCATTGAAGCGTTCAAGAGACTTAAAAGTCTTGGTCTCCATTTTATTTATTCTCTTAGTGTTGTTTCTTTATTTATTTAGTTATTTATTTTATTCATTCATTTAGGCCCCGAAGCCAAAGTTGTACTTAATACAGGTGGAGCGATACTCGAGCCGAAAGCTCGAAAACTAGATTAGGACAGGGTCGACAGTTTGGGCTTAAAAGCCTAAATCACTACTCCTCCTTTTTTCCTTTTCCCTTTTGCTTATTTGTTTTATGTGATTCTTGTGAATCTAGTCGACTCCCCTAACTAAGTCGCTAAAAAATTGATTTTGCAAAAACTTTTTCCTTAATCAACTATTTTTCCAACAAATTGATTTTCCGAAGTTAATCAAAAGAATGTATTCAAACACTCCGGATAACCGCAAGTTAGCGGACGTTTTAGGTGTCTGACACCTTTCTAAAATGTTAATAAGAAACCGCTTACTCAGAATCTCTTAACTTAAACGATTTTTCTGTTTTGAATCGTTTTAAGTAACTCTCTAAAGGTTTCTTAATTCCTTTTCAAAATTAAGTGGCGATTCTCTTTCAAAAGTCAAAAATTTCATCAAAACAACACGTAAACTGAGATGATGAGAGTATTGATATGTTATTGAAAAATTATGCTAAAAGCACTATAAATCATATAAAAATATAAAACATTCGATTGACTCTCAAACTTATATCAGTGTTACTTAAATTTAAATGGAAGAAAAAATATTATAAATCACGATAATTAAAAAATTAAATTATTTTAATGATTGATTATTTAAATTATACTTGTGTCGCATAGATTGAGATAAAACATAATATACATTGGGTTTGTGCTAGCACAGGTCCTTCGATATCTTGTCTAATATAAATTGAAAGAAATATTTTTCAAAGAGAAGTCAAACGTTTATGTTAACTTTAGTCATGACAAATTGAGACTCAATTTAAATATAATACAGATTGAATCAACATTCATCATTTATAAGTTAACTATTTTTGTTGACTATAATTGTGACAAATGGAGGCCCAATTCGATCCTATATATCCCAATTAAAAGTCAACTAATTATGTTGACTATAGTCGTAATAAATTAAAACCCAATTTAATTCTAACATAAATTGAACCAATATTTCTCAATTAGAAGTTTACTATTGTGATAACTAGAGCCGTGATAATTTGAGACTCAATTTTTTTTTTTATTTGCGAGACTTAATTTAGTTGTGGATCTTTTAAAATGCTAAAATGTGAATCTACACTAAATTAACTATATAAATAGTCATAGTGCTCCACATTATTAGAGTACTCCCCCCCCCCCCCCTTTATATATTACTATATATAATAAGAGGGAGTTACGACATGTCTGTTTGTGTTGTCTGCTTTAGTTGTTTCAATCATAATTTTACTATATCATTTTTAACTAATTATTATAAGTCATGTATAAGAAAATTAATAATATTTAATAAAAATATAAAATAGCTATTTATGACATGTCTACTTTGAGTTGCTTTAACCATAATTACTATATCACCCTTAATTAATTATAAAAGTCATTTAAATATTAAAAATTAATAATATTTAATAAAAAAATATAAAGTATAAAATAAAATGATAAATTAACTTTTGATATTTAAATTAGTTTGATGTATTATTTTTGATCCACTTATTTTTTTTTTTACAAGTATTTTTTATGATAATTTTGTTATATCGCTTCTAATTAGTTATTATAAGTCATTTAAGATATGTCTATTTCGCTACTTCAATCGTTATTTTACTATATCACCCTTAATTAATTATTATGGTTGTTTAAGCATTAAAATATTTAAAAATATATATCTAAAATAGACACAAATGATATATCAACATAAAAAATTTGATTGACTGTCAAAATTATATTAGTGCACATAAATTAGGATGGGGCGGAGGAAGACATGAAGTAACATGTATTATTTAAAAAATAGATAAAAAGTACTATAAATCATAATAATTAAGAACTTAATATATATATATATATATATATATATATATATATATATATATAAATTGATTGTCAAAATTTTATATGTGTCACATAACCTGAAACGTGAGAAAGTATTCATATCTTACTGTAAAATTATGTAAAAAAATATTATAGATCACATAATTAATAACTTAAAAAATTTAGAAGATCTAAAATATTTAGTTGAGAAATTATATCAGTGTCGCTTGAATTGAAATAGAAGAAAAAATATTATAAATCACAATAATTACAAGAATTTAAATTATTTTAATGATTGATTATCTTTATAAATTATAATAATTGAAAAATAAATTATTGTAATAATTAATTGTCTAAATTGTATTTCTGTCATAAATTACGATAAAAAAGGTATCAAGAACCATTAATATCTAGTCAAAATAGATATGCTTCATAAAAGATCAAGATCGTTCACACCAACTAGGTGTATACATAACATATAATTATCACTTGACTATAGTTAACTAAATATATTTTCATTTCATAGTCTTCTCTAATTTTGACAATAAATTAATATTGTTTAAATATAAGCACTTGATCAATGTAAATAAGTCTTTACTTTTGCTTTTTCCCTTTTCTTTTAGTCACTGAACTGTCTTTATGTTTCATTGTTCATATATATATATATATATATATATATATATATATATATATATATATATATATATATTAGTGTCATTCAGCCCGTATAAAGCCTGAACCCAAAATTAATACTCACTCTATTTTAATTTATTTAATTTTTTTTAGTCTGTTTAAAAATTCTCTCTTTTTTTTTAGTTATTTAATTTAAATTTTTCATATGACATGTTTAAAACCATAAAATAAAAAATAATTTGATACATTCTACCTGTTTTTAGCTTAAGGCCACGGGGTTAAAAAATCTTTTTATTTTCTTTAATTTCGTATCAAACCACAATCAGACAAACTAATTAAAACACATTGAGTATGTAGAATTAAATTTTCAATTGCTTTACATAGGAGAGAAAATATAGGTAGGCTCTAACCATGAAAAAAAAAAATGTAAAATAAAAAGATGAAAAAAAAGTGAATAGCAGCTCTCTCCCTCAATATCTCCATTTTGGGGGACATATTCCTTGATGTCTGAATAGATACAAATAATAGCAATACTTAAATCGCAATGTCTATTCTTTAATAAGAAACAATTATAATAACGAAAAAGAAATTATTAAGTTATTAGAAGTGAAAAGATATACATAAGGAAATTTCAAAGAGAAGTAGAAAGAGAAATTGATAATGCGAAATAAAGTCAAAATAGAGCAAAGAGCAAGTGTGATCAACTTACTCTTTTATTATCCTCTTTTTTTTTCAGTTATTTAATTTTAATTTTTCATATGACATGTTTAAAATCATAAAATAAAAAATAATTTGATACATTCTACCTGTCTTTAGCTTAAGGCCACGGGATTAAAAAATCTTCTTTATTTCCTTTAATTTCGTGTCAAATCACAATCAAACAAACTAATTAAAACACAATGAGTATGTAGAAATTAAATTTTTAATTGTTTTATATAAGAGAGAAAATATAGGTAGGCTTTGACCATGAAAACAAAAAATTCTAATGTTGGAGTTGAAATTGCAATTGTGTTCGATCATATATTTTTGATTATTTTTTTTTAGACTTCTGAAAAAAGAAAATGTTAAATAAAAAGATGAAAAAAAAGTGAATAGCAGCTCTCTCCCTCAATATCTGCATTTTGGATGACACATTCCCTGATGCCTGAATAGATACAAATAATAGCAATACTTAAATCGGAATGTCTATCCTTTAATAAGAAACAATTATAATAACAAAAAAGAAATTATTAAGTTATTGGAAGTGAAAAGATATGCATAAGGAAATTTCAAAGGGAAGTAGAAAGAGAAATTGATAATGCGAATTGCGAAATACTAAAGTCAAAATAGAGCAAAGAGCAAGCGTGATCAACTTACTCTAAAAAACTAAGGAGAAAGAGAAAGTGGGGACAAGAAAACTCTTGAAAAGAATTATGTCGGCCTATTATTAAATGTGTGGGGCAATAGTTTATCAAAATTGAGTGTTTTTTCAATTAGGGAGGGTAATTTGGATATAAAAAAAATGTGAAATGATAATATAACCACCCTCCCTTGTCACTTTAATTATCAAAAAATGTTTTTCAAGTCATTCGAATTCTTTTTCTTCGAGTCAAATATAGTTTGCGATAATACAATAGATAATTTTAAGAAATGATGGCAACCTTCTTGATTGATGCTTAGACACTTTGAGTGAATGTCTCCCTTTTCTTGTTAGAATTTCATAATATGGCAACCTTAGATACAAATCAGTTACATTTGATTAGTTCTATCTAAAGAAGAGACTTGTGATTGATACATTTGCTTTGGTCTAAAGTTTAATGATTATAGTTATCATACTTTGAATTGTCTATTTACCTTGCATGTTTCAACAATTGTACATCTTGATTTCAACACTCAGAAATTTTATCTATAAAATTATATAATGCCCAAATTTAGCTTTGTAATGATTGACACTCGAAATCTATTTGCATCGGCATAACATTCTTAGGATCTGAAGTGTAACTTCGATCTCAGCATATTAAGCAGTTTTTACTAAAGTTTTGTTTTCAATGGGTGAAGTTACGAAAGCGTTTGTTTTAAACTCCAAAATATTTAACTTTTGAAAATTTTAAATAACGAATTTTATGATTTTAGTTTCAATAAAAATAATATTGAAGCTTGTAAAAAAAAAGATTCAAATTTTTGTTTAAAAATAAAAAGAAAGAAAAACTATTTACTTTTTGCTAATAGTTTTACACTATCAGAGGATTATTGTTTACGATTCGGTGAAAAATGAGAGTCTATATGATCATTTATTTGGGTGGAGATGCAACAAATTGAACGTTTTGTTACTTCAGTACAACTTTTTTACTTATAAATGCATTGTTGTTAATTCACTTCAATTTATCTAATTGCATTTTTTAAAATTGTTATGTAATTGTATTTGTTTGTAGTGTTAAACATCGGCATCTCTAATTTTAAATTATGAGTTAAAAAGTATAGATAACAAAATATAATTTATAAAAATTAAAACTTGTAATAAAAAAATAAATAGCAAATAATTACTTAGATGAAGTAAATGAACAACAATTACTAAATAGGAATCGATTTTATTCGAATTTAAATTGAAAAACATATTACATGACAAAATTTAAACTACTAAAATTATAAAAAAAACATATTGTAGAAATATTAAACTTACTGAAAAACTGCATGATAACTAATCAATGGGGTAAAAAAATTCAAATCAAACAGTAAATCAATGTAACACATAAAAACTTTCAATAGTTTTTTTTTTGTTGTTCTTCATTCCATTTTCTTTTCAAAACACGACTCTCCTGCTCAGTTTCATTAAGTATATCTTTCTAATGATTTAGTTTTTCTTCTGATTCTTTTAGCAATGGCTTAAGAAAATTTCTATCTTGTATGATTTCGTTGAGATTAAATAGCGTGTCAAACTTCATAGAGTTCTGTGAAGTCGCGGTATAACCATCGAATGTGGGTCTTTTCAATCGTGGCAAAATGGTGTTCGTTTCATTTATTGACATACTTTCCACCTACCGAAAATAATCACATCCACCCTTTTGCTAAAACAACAAAATAAGGAACAAGATTAACATACACATATTTTTAATTGAACAACTTAAAAATTTTATCTTTGAACGCGCACAACTCCAAAACTTACGACCAGAATTTCTTTGAGTCCTTGATATTGTCGTTTTACAATATTCATTGCATTTACATGCATCCGGTTGAATTGAAAATAAAGACATTTTGAATTGTTGAGACATAATTATGAAGGGATTCTCAAAGCCCAAAAGAGATGATATTAATAGAATAATATGATAGACGAATGAGATAAAATAGAGTGAATTAACAATAACGCATTTATAAGTGACAAAGTTGTACTGAAGTGTCAAAACGTTCACTGTATAAGAATATTTTTAGCAATCTCTCAGTGAATCTCTTCAGGCAATTCGCATTACAAAAAAAGTTTATGAAAGGTAGTTTGCCCATTTTTGGGCAAACCATATTAATAATTTTTTTGCCTCAAACATTTAACAAGCACCATTAGTTGTACTTTGCCCCAAAATGGGCAAAATATACGTTTTGTAACATAAATTAAAGTACTGTCCGTTTTGACTCTTAAGTCTGAAAAAGAGTCTCATTTAGCTCCAGACTCTAATAGTAAGGCGTTAATTAGTTGATTGTGTCACATAATTTTTTCATTCAAGTATCCAATTAAAGTGACGGAAAAAAAGAGTACACACATAAATGGCCAGATATTATTATCAAATGTTATGGTACAGTAGTAAGTACTCTTCCTTACTTAATCAAAGCCTTCGATAGATCACATTTTAATTCTATAATGAGACTTTTTATTGTGAAATCGAATTAATCGAATTCCAATATAAAATTCTTTCACAATGCATGAAAAAGAAAATACCTATTGGCCATTATAGCAAATAGTGCAGTATGTGAGGTGAATGATTGATCGAATATGTCCACTAACGTGCATTGACGATAAATATTGATCAGTATATTATCACATGCATGGTATAAGGATTTTTTTAGTTAGTTGTATTTTTAAATTTTATTTTTGTTTTATTGACAGAAAATCAAAGACTTCAAACGTAAAAGACAAGATCCAATCGTAAATATGTTTGTCCTACCCAACTTAAAAATTATTCTGTCTTTAAATTCCAGATATAAAATTTAAAAAATTGCTAAGGTATTTTATTTGTTCTCTTGAAAAAGTTAAAAGTGGTAGAATTTAGAGGCATTGTAGGATCATAGAGAAGAAAACAAAAATCCAAACAATTACATTCCTGTGAAACTTAACAAAATATTTTATAATCACAAATAAGTATGTATATAACATAAATATCAACTTTTTTTTGGAAGTAATTACACTCTGTTCCACTTTTTTAATTACTTTACTCTCTGTCCCTATTAATATACATAACAAAGCCGGCATATACATAGTATTCTGTGTATATGTTGGGATTTTTGTAATATATTTAGGGAGTTGAGATTTTTTATAATATTGAAAACATAAGTTGTGTATTTGTGTAATTTTTAGTAATTTTTTTTCTTAAAAAATATATGTAAGAAAAACAAACATAGAATACGTGAACTTATTTTCCTTACAAAAATTGATCCGTACTCTTAAACTATTTACGAACATAATGTTGAGCTAAAATAGCATAAGGAATATAAAACTTTATGCATAAGCATATATCCATTCATTTTCTTTTTTTAATTTTATTCGATGTCCGATATCTCTTTTGAAATCAATTAATTCAGAGGCATCCAAAAGTCTCATTTAAAGAATAAAATACTTCCAACCAAATTCAATTTAGTTTTTAGAATTCAAATTTTTTTAATTAAAAATAAATAAATACTTACCATCCATGTAACAATATTTGGTTGTAAACATCCATTAGATGAAAATCTAGTGAAAAAAATCACAAGTAATTTAAGTTTTATAAAACTCAAGTAGTCAAAGGCAAGAAAGTAGATAGTTTTTTTTAATCATTCAATATTTGCAATTAATAGATGTAATTTGTTCAGATCCACGTTGTGTTGATCAAATTAAAGAACAAAGCTCTCTTTAATGAAAATGAAACGAGATCTCTAATTAAAATGAAGAGATCTAATAAGACATATTTTATTTTAATTTGTGGGGGGTGGGGGGTGGGGGGTAAGTGGTATTTTCTGATATTTGAGGGGGTGTAATATATATTTTTTTTTAAAGACAATTAGTGAAACAACCCCACTTGTTGGGAAGTGGTCTCAAAATGATTGACCACTCACGAGGCATGCTAGTAATGTGCTATCCACGTGGATATGCTTCAATTACAACTATTCTATGGGTATAATTGTAATTTTATACAAGAAAAAGATGGTTAACTATTTAGTAAATGATTTTTTTTGGAATTCCACAATAACTAGCAGCCGTTATAACCTCTGCTACAACCTCTTCCCTTCGAGTGGACACTTTATTTGTACTGGGTAAATCTCTCACCGTGTAACAGCCTACAAACCACATAAAAAATGATTTTTTTATGAGTTTTTAAGACCACAATATGGAATAAACTGAATCTTATGAGAGAACGTTAAGCCGTCGTAAAAAGAGTCTAAGTTTATTACAAAATTGAATAATATATAGGTAAACATTACTTTTTCTAGTTTAAAATAAATAAATTTTGCCTCAATACACATCTATTGAGGAAAAGAAATTAGAAAATAAATTATACTTTGCTGTTTTTGCTTATGCTTTTAGATATTAGCAAACCACTCTTGAAATTTCAATCATATTAAAATAAGATCAATTAAATCTCTTGGAATTCATAACTTAGAAAATGTAAACGAAGGGTAAATTGAAAAAAAAAATCAACATTTCTCTTGAAAAATGAACAATTCACTTGTTTTGGACATTAAAAAATAACTCAAAAATTCATTTATTTTGTACTAGAGGATATAGCTATTAGTTTAATGTTGTCGAAAGGTAATTTTCCAAAATTATATGTATTTATTGAATGTGAATTATATGGATAATTCATGTGGGGATCAGGAATTAAATTTAGTCTCCATCTTCTACTTAATCATGAGCTTATTACGTAGGATTTGTCTAATACAATTTATAATATGTGAGCTACTGAATAATGAGTAGATTATCACAAAATATTCTGCTTAAGGTAAAAATTGTGAATTACTATAAAGAAAGTGAAGGCCAATTAATTTAAGAATCTTTTTCCTTAAATAAAAAGCAAATAATAAGAGACTTAAGTAAGTAATGTGCTTACGTATAAATCATCTTTTTACTAAAAAGACAATGATGTCCCTGTCATTACATTTTCCTAAGGCCAATATCATTTTCATAATTCCCAAAAAATCAGGCACAATTTTCCCTCCACTAACTGCATTTTTATATTTGCATAAAATAAACCCCTTTAATGGAAGATCCACTTTATATGGTCATTACTCATTACTTGCTCTTAAATCTTCACAACCAGATCTTTCTTCTTTTTAATTCCTTACTGTTCTTTCTTCAATCATACCGCTTGCAGTAGGGGAGTCAAAATTTTCTTTTAGAAAATTAAAAGATATATGTATAAACTAGACGAAGGAATGTAACATTTGTTATATATACATGAAAAATATTTTTAGTTATATATAAATACTTATTTGGAAATGAGCACAGTTACTTCCTCCATTTACTTTTTACTTATTATATTTCGCTCTATGAAAGTTAAATTAATTAATATTCCAAGCTCAATTAAATTAGATAATTTAATATTTAAAATTTAAAATTTGAATATTCAAAAATTATACTAAGATACATGTTGATCCATGTTTCAATCACAAGAAGTGAAACGTGATAAATAAAAAGTAACAAAGAGATTTACTATTTTACTCCTATTATGCAACACAAAGTGTTAAGTGTGCAGAATTCCATAGTAGTAAAGAGTTTCTCACTCCAATTATCACACACTCTCTCTATCTCTATTTCTCCATTATTCTTGGTGTTTGTAGTGATCTGAAACCCATGTTTCCCACCTCTCATTGTCTAAATTCTAACATGGGGTTGTACAATAAACAGCCATTAGTTGGCACAACACATCACTAGCTTTCTTGATTTATCTCATTATTGTATGTCAATACATGTCTAGTGTTTCTTGATGAAAAATAATCATCATCAATGGAGACTAAACACAAAATGTTGTTTGCACAAACACTCTTTCTTTCACTTTTTTCAGTTGCTTATTGTGTTACTGATCCTAATGACTTAGCTATTATCATTGAGTTCAAGAAAGGATTGGAAAATCCTGAGCTATTGGAATGGCCAGAAAATGGTGATGACCCTTGTGGTAGTCCTACTTGGCCTCATATAGTTTGTAGTGGTAACAGAATTCAGCAGATTCAAGTTATGGGGTTGGGGTTAAAAGGCTCTTTGCCACAGAATTTTAATGAGTTGTCTAAGTTGACAAATTTGGGGTTGCAAAGGAATGAGTTTAGTGGAAAGTTACCATCTTTTAGTGGTTTATCTGAGTTGAGATATGCTTTCTTGGATTTCAATAATTTTGATAGTATTCCATCAGATTTCTTTAATGGTCTTGTGAGTTTAGAAGTGTTGGCATTGGATGATAATCCTTTGAATGGTACTACTGGATGGTCTTTGCCTAATGAGTTGCAAAATTCAGTTCAATTGACTAACTTGACATTGATGAACTGTAATTTGGTTGGTTATTTGCCTGAGTTTCTTGGAAATATGTCTTCTTTAGATGTGTTGTTGTTGTCCAAGAATCGGCTTTCGGGGAGTATTCCAAGTAGTTTTAAGGACTCTGAGATGAAGATGCTTTGGTTGAATGATCAGTCTGGTGATGGCATGAGTGGTTCAATTGATGTGGTTTCAACAATGAGATCACTCACTAGTCTTTGGCTTCATGGCAATCATTTTTCAGGTAAAATTCCAAAGGAGATTGGTAATTTGACATATTTGCAGGATTTTAATGTCAATAGCAATGATCTTGTTGGTTTAATTCCTGAATCTTTAGCAAATATGTCATTAGGCCATCTTGATTTGAACAATAATCATTTCATGGGGCCAATACCAAATTTCAAGGCTACAAATGTTAGTTATGAATTCAACTCCTTTTGTCAAACCAAAACAGGTGCACATTGTGCACCAGAGGTTATGGCACTTCTAGAGTTCCTTGATGAGTTGGATTATCCATTAAAGCTTGTTGAATCATGGTCAGGAGATAATCCTTGTGACGGACCATGGTGGGGATTAAGTTGTGACATTAACCAAAAGGTTATTGTGATAAACTTGCCTAAGTCCAATCTTTCGGGTACCTTGAGTCCTTCAATTGCGAAACTAGATTCGCTTACTCATATTTATCTTGAATCTAACAATATTTCTGGTTCTGTTCCATCGAGTTGGACTAGTTTGAAACATTTGGTTCTACTTGATTTGAGTAATAACCACATTTCCCTTCCTCTGCCAAAATTTACTCCCTCCTTGACTCTCGTCCTTAGTGGAAATTCGTTGTTGATCTCTAGTCCTCTTAGTGCGATCCCTTCACAAAAGAATAGTACATCCGCTGCTGCTTCACCTTCTATATCGACCAATAAGTCAAGCTCTTCTAAGTCTAAGTTAGTCTTTTTTGTGGTTCCTATAGCATGTTTTGCACTTTTAGTTTCTCTTGCTATTCCGTTATATGTTTGTATCCGGAAGAGGAGTATGGATAGACACAAAGGTCCAACTTCTCTAGTGGTTTATCCTAGAGATCCTTCTGATTCGGATAGAATGGTCAAGATTGCAATATCCGATGAAACTAAAGGAAGTATATCGATACTGAATGGAAGCGGTTCTTCCAGCATACACAGTGGTAAATACCCGGTGATGGAAGCTGGCAATTTGGTCATATCAGTTCAAGTACTTAGGGATGTAACCAAGAACTTTGCTCCAGAAAATGAACTTGGGCGTGGTGGTTTTGGAGTGGTTTATAAAGGAGAATTACACGATGGAACTAAAATAGCTGTCAAAAGAATGGAGGCTGGAGTAATTAGCAGCAAAGCGTTGGATGAATTTCGATCTGAGATTTCTGTTCTCTCCAAAGTCAGACATAGGAATTTAGTGTCTCTATTAGGATATTCTGTTGAAGGCAATGAACGAATTCTGGTTTACGAATACATGCCACAAGGTGCTCTTAGCACGCATCTATTCAACTGGAAAAGTCTGAACTTCGAGCCTCTTTCGTGGAAAAGGAGGCTGAATATTGCATTAGATGTTGCTAGAGGAATGGAGTATCTGCATACGCTGGCTCATCAGTGCTTCATACACAGAGATCTTAAGCCCTCAAATATCTTGCTGACTGATGATTTCCGAGCAAAAGTATCAGACTTTGGGCTTGTGAAACCTGCTCCTAATGGAGAGAAGAACTCTGTGGTCACCAAGCTAGCTGGAACTTTTGGATATCTAGCACCAGAATATGCCGGTAAGCATTTCATTTTCCTGTCAATCTACACGCAAACATGTGTGATGATTTCAGTAGTATATTCAAGTTTTCGGTGTTTTAGTACATCTTATAATGATTTATTTCAGTTTCTCATTCCACAAAAGTACCAAGGATGGTAAAAAAAAAATGCCAGGATCAAGGTCTAGACTACTTAGTCATAGTCTAAATCTTAAATCTTATGTCACCTAATAAACTGTTGACAGATGAGACGATTTTGAGTATCAGCTTTAATGACTAATCTTGTAGACACCTAGGATTTGCTTAATCTTATATTTTGAAGTGTTTTAGATGATTCTTCTTGCCTATCTGCTTTGCTAACTCATTTAGCTTGCTGTTTTGATTCACAGTTACTGGTAAAATCACCACGAAAGCCGATGTCTTTAGTTTCGGTGTGGTCCTAATGGAGTTGTTAACTGGATGGATGGCACTTGATGAGGACAGACCAAATGAGAGCCAATACTTAGTTGCATGGTTCTGGAACATCAAATCCTCTAAAGAGAAACTTGTTGCAGCAATTGATCCATCTCTGGATGTGAAACAGGAGAGTACATTGGAAAGCATCTACACTGTTGCAGAACTTGCCGGTCACTGCACAGCAAGAGAGCCTGGCCAACGCCCCGATATGTCCCATGCTGTGAACGTGCTCTCGCCCCTTGTTGAGAAATGGAAGCCACTTGAGGAAGATACAGATGACGAGTGTGGTATCGATTACAGTCTTCCACTCAACCAAATGGTCAAAGGCTGGCAAGAATCGGAAGGAAAAGACTTGAGTTGCGTCGACCTTCAAGACACTAAAGGCAGTATCCCTTCAAGGCCTACTGGATTTGCTGAGTCCTTCACATCAGTTGATGGTAGATAAATAAAGAGGTACTGCACTATGTGTAGTTGATCTGATTATCCTATTCAGTAAATGTGGATAGCATTTTTGTTTGCTTTGTGTGATATTTTCATCCTGTTTATCTATGTTTCTTTCATTTTTGTTTGTAGAAATTTCAATCCAATGTATAGTCTTTTAAGTTCTGTGGGATGTAGATATGGACATATTGTATAGTGATGAATGAAAACTGTCTATCAGCTGAGTTCCTCACTTGGTTAATTAATTCCTATTCCTATATAAGGAAAATCTTGTTGTATACTTGATCTCATATGTAATTCTTCCTATTTTGACATAAGCTAAGTTGCTCCGACTCCTCAAAAATGTTGCTGCACTTGTGTCGGATCCTTAAAAAATGCACTACTTTTGAAGAATGATGACATTTTTGAAGAGTTCGAACAACATAGGACATAAGTAGATCAAAAGATCTTTATTTTCATAGTAAGGCCTTTCTTTAGTTGTTTAGTGGAACTTGTTGCTGTCCAATAATGTTCCATTACAATGTGTGTTTACTTGAAAGAGAGTTTTAAGCTATATACACTACCAATATAAAGAATTTTTTTACATAGATGATATCGACAAGTAAATCTTCTTAAAATGTGAGATTTGTAACCTTGAAAATAATGCATGTTACTCGCTACGACAGGTAAATGTGATCTGATAGTGTAAAAAATTCTTTATACTGACGATGTATGTGACTTAAACTCTATGAAAAAGGGAGAAGATGCTTGAGGGAGAAGACTTGGTCCATGGTTGGAGCTACCAACTAGACTTTCCTTTTCAATAACAGCTAATATAAGCTTCAATTTAACAGTGGTACCATATAGTATGGACCCTATAAATATTGATTGGAGGGGTTGTCTTTATGCCAGCTACAAATGTTATTTTAGTTATATGGTAATTTTCATAGATGATCGGTGACAGAAGATCTTTGTAAGGTTATTTTCTTCTATAAATATAACTGGTCATATAACGTGATTTTTTCTTATTAATATTCAACTAGAAAGAGGAGGTAATTGCCAAAACCTATGGCTTTAGTTTTCAAATTAGGAACTTGATATTAAGATTGGTTCTATCATATTGTTGAGTGTGCGAGTAAAGTCACACACTTTAGTGGTAGTTGAAGACGTTACATATAAAATGCAAGGATACTCTTAAATGGTTGAGACTTTTTAAGTAAAGACGTGTAGTCATGAAGTATCACACCATGTTAAGAGTATCTTCGTTTAGTTGAGCCCAACAATTGGTATTTGAGCTAATGATTCAGCTAAAAGAGTGTGAAGATGGCATATTTATGCTGCGGGGCTCGATTTACTACCTTAACACACACTAGCGCGATCATGGAGATGCTAACCTGCAGGTTTCGATGTCCATGAAACATTCGGATGATGTGGGCGACATACAGTAAATCTCTCGATAAACCCAAGTGGTGGACCATGTGCAGCTTAATTCAATGGGCTTTTTGATGGGCAAATTGTTGAAAGGGCTATGGATGAGTCACGTGGAACTTAGTTCGACAATGAAATTGTTGGTATTAATAGTTCAAAGAAAAGTAAGTTACATATCAATACTCTTAATGGTATGAAGTCTTTAGAGAGAAAAACGTGTGAACTAGACGTAAAGCTGACAATATAACATCATATTAAAATAAATTTAAACTGGATTAACTCAACACAAACTTTGACAGGTGGGTTCTGGTCCTCACCTAGGTGCTAGTTTTGTCATCTTACCTATGTTTTTTATCCTAAATATCAATGAAGAGTCACAATCTATGGCTTTGTTCTATATTGACAAAAATCTTCAGTTCAAGGTAATTTTGATCCTTTTCCGTTCTTCTTTTAACCCGGATAATACAGTGACTCGTGAAGGATAGATTCATTTCCATGCGCTGTACGAACAACTTACGTGTTAAGCATATCGCACACGGGCAATTCACGTGTCATACAGAATCTTTAGGTCCTTTCTAAAAGTAGATCAATCCAAGTCCTTAATGACTCTTTCAACCCATCGATGAAATAGAAGTGTTACAATAAGTTACATTATACTATAACATTGATCATGTCAAAACATTTTACCTATGTTTTTTGATCCAATAAATGAATGAAGAAGAGTTACAATCAGAGGTGGCTTCAACTTTACCTCCATTTGGTATTTTATATCAACCCCACAACGTATCGTTTGGTAAGTAGGGTAAGGATAATAATTTTGATATAAATTTGAGATTAACTTTATTTCATATTTGATTTGAGATAGCTACTCTCAGAATTATTTTATCCCACTATTTAAATAATATCGCATATAGAAGGTATTGGTGAAATTATAATAAAATTACAACTGAAAAAGTACAAATGAAGAAAATACAAGAATCTTCTTCTTAGCTGAGGCGCGGATATCTCGCTCTCTCTAAGGAGATTCAAGTCTACTGCAATAAATATTTTCACCGATCTAGCAGTAATTTTCTTAACTTGTCCCTCCTCCAAGATACAACAACCTTTTCACAAAAAATAACTCAACAACTCTAAACAAGAGTTAAGTTCAAAGCTTCACAAAAAGAACACCTCTCTTCAGCTAATAAACTCTTTTTTTTACTAACTTTTGTAAACTCTATATTATCTTGTAATTTGAAAAGTATGCAACACCAAATCTATTAATAGGTGAGATATTCATACTTGTATTTACTCCATCCATCCCATTTTATGTGTCGTCATTTCCTTTTAATCCGTCCCAAAAAAATATCATCCTTCCTTATTTGATAACTATTTAATGGCAACATTCTCATTTTATCCTTAAGAACATGACTGACAAGTGGGCCGGGCCAACCCGAAATCGGCCCGTGTCATTTAACCAGTTTGTGGGCAGGGTCGGGTCGGGTCTAAGTGGGCTGGGCCGGGCTAAACAGTAAAAAAAATTAAAACAACCCTAATTCGGCCCACTTAACCCAACCCGGTCAAACCCACCTAAACCCGATCAAAAATATAAAAAAAAAACTTTTTTTCAATATACATTATATATACCCACCCACCTATATACATTATAAATACGTTAAATAATATATATACACTATATATATAGTATATACTAAATTAGAATTTAAAAAATATATACACATATACACAATTACACATATATACGCATCATCCAATATATATGTACTACTTTAAAGTTTAAATAAAATATACTGCAATATATATACATTACAATCTATATATATATAGTTATATACTAATTTATAAAATATATACACATGTATACGTTAAACATACACATCTATACTAATTTATAAAACATATACACATGTATACGTTAAATATACACGTCTATAGAAGATATATACACGTGTATACGCACTATTCAAGGTATATATACTACTACTAATAAAATATACTACAATATATATACATTACAATATAGAGAGAGAGATATAGTTATATACTAATTTATAAAACATATACACATGTATACGTTAAATATACACGTCTATAGAAGATATATACACATGTATACGCACCATTCAATGTATACGTACTACTTTAAATAAAATATACCACGATATATATAGATATAGTTATATACTAATTTATAAAACATATACATATGTATACGTTAAATATACACGTCTATAGAAGATATATACACATGTATACGCACCATTCAATGTATACGTAATACTTTAAATAAAATATACTACAATATATATACATTACAATATATATATATATATATATATATGTATATATATATAGTTATATACTAATTTATAAAACATATACACATGTATGCGTTAAATATACACGTCTATAGAAGATATATACATAAATATACAAAACATATGCTACTTAATATAATAAATTAATAATATTTGGTAGTAAATTAATAATAAATTAGAAGTAAGTTTTTAATTTAAAGTAGAAAACTAGAATTTCAATTTAAAACTTAAAATCATTAAATGAAAAAAATATAAAAAGTAAGGACTAAGGAGTGAATGAATTGGGGAATTTTATTGATTGTAAAATGATCCAAAATTTATAATTTACATGAATGAAAAATCTTCAAATTATGCATCATTTTTTCCAACTCATTCATGTTAATACTAACGGGAACTTGCATAGGATAGTCGAAGTCAACGGGGGCAAAACCATGCGTTGGACTTGATTCTGCTGAGTTCTCCCATGAAGACATAATTTTTTCAAGTTTCAGTTCGTCGCTCGACTTCGGTTCCATTCTTTGGTTTCTTCTTTCCGCTCTAATCCAATCTCTGAGGCAAACTAGAACATTCATTGCATTGCTTCCCAATGAGTGTCGGTTGTCTCCAAGCTGTTGTCGTCCCTGACTAAAGACGCTCTCTGATGCAACGATTGACATTGGAACATTTAAGATATCTCTAGCTAATCTTGAAAGCACAGGATATTGTGTTTCATTACTCCTCCACTAATCCAACGTGTTGATCCGTCGTCTGCGATCCTCTGGCGACGACCGAAGATAATATTTCAGCTCTTCCCGATAAGTTGATGTGTAAGCTCTCTCATCAATACTGTTCCAACAAGTCAAATCATAAAAGGAATCAGGAAAACCACTATGTGCTGGCCTTTTAGAAAATGATGGCTCCTCGGGAGGATGAGGAGCGACAGTTGGAGTGATATTTGTAGGTACGGCTAAATCAAAGAAATCAGCATAGTGGTTATATAATTTTTCTATGTATTCATTTGCATCACTCATAGCCGTCCACAAATCAGGTTGTACTTGTTCAGAATCATTGTTAATATTTATTTCTAAGTTAGTATAAATAATAGTACTAAAGTGGCACATATTATTATATTTCATGCACGGATTTAGCATAGCACCAATCAAGTAAATAGGGGGAATCGGGAAAAAATATTTTTAAAATTTCGTAAACATGGCACCAAAAGCTTCTTTATAACCTTCTTTATTTTTATATTCTTTGAGCAAACCAGAAATATCGGCTATATATGCCAAAATATTACAAACAGTAGGATAATAAGCACCGGAAAATTCAACCGTAGCTACATAAAATTTTTCTAAAAACTTAACAAGATCATTAATTACAACCCAATCAGAATCATGTAGCATGCAATCAGCAGAATCAGCAAATGAACCGCAATGTTGGTTAAAAGCTAGTGTAATAGGAATTTTATATTTATAACAAGTTTTTAAAAAATCAAACGTTTCCATCTAATATCAATTTCCTTAGGCATCAATATTGGTGTAAGTCCATTTTCTTGTCATTTAACTTTAAAATCTCTAATTCTCAATCTACGATTATTTCCTTGAATAAAACCAACAGCAAGACGAATTTTTTCAATATAAAGCTCAAAAAACTCAAAACCATCTTTTACAATTAAATTATATATATGACATGCACACTTAATATGAAAAATTTCAGGCAACGGCGGAGATAGCGTAGATTTTAATTTTTTTATAGCAATCTTGTTGTTAGAAGCATTATCAAAAGTAATACATAAAATTTTATTTTTGATACCACAATATTCGGCAACTTTAACAATAGAATCAACAATAAAATGACCAGTATGTTTACGATCTTCATAATATAAAAAAGCAAGAATACGTTTTGCATCACAAAATTACTATCCATCAGTGACAAGTAACGGTTAAATAATCATTTTTATTTACAGCACGACCAAGATCAGAATTAGGGACAATCTACATTGAATATTTTTTAACAATGTTGATAAATAAAAACAATATTGTGAATGAAGTCTAGAAATATCAGACCAACAAGTACTTCTAGGAATACCATTAAACATAGGATTGTAAATTGTTTGTATATAATTAATAAAGGCATCACAAGAAGGAAAACTAAAAGGCAAACAACCCACAGCTACCATTTTAGCTATTTCTTCCCGGTCCCTCAATTTATTATACTTCTTCGTTACATGACCGGTTGTTGGGTTCATTCTAGTCTGCGTTGGCCCACCAACATCCCACCACCTCGTGCACTATTTAACTCTCTTTCGTGAGCTTCACCTATATGTCTCATAACGTACCCGCACCCCTTTGCTTGCCTCCGCTTCTATGCTTATATATTTGTTGACAAATATTGCATTGCACCTCAGTATCTGATATACGTTCAAAATATTATCATGCAACACTAGTTGTTTTACGAAGTCTTGGGGCACGGGGAGGTAGATTAACTGATTCAGATCTAACGTTAGCATTTCTTACTGCGGGTGTCTCACCAATATTTTCATTATCTTCGTCTAAATTAACCGCATTTACTTCATTTTCTTCTTCTATATCGTAATTTTCCTGAGCTTCTATATAATCCATATCGTGAGCACCTACACCTATTTCTTCCTCAAAAGGTGTAACATGCGGTACCGGAGGTGAAGGCATATGGGTATATCTACTACTTGAAATACTTCTATCGCTAGTAATTCATTTTTTACTACCACTACCGCTTCCGGGACAAAAAATTTTAACACCTTTAGTAGCGAGATTTCTTAATTTATCCATAGTATAAATTAAATTAAACTAAAAAAAATTAAAATACACAAATATAATAAAATTAAATATTAAACAATTAATACAATAAACAAAAATTAAACGTAAGAGATGGAACGACAATACCAAATTTTGAAAGTATCCGAAGGGTGCGACTTTAGAAACTTCCACTCGTACTTTGTAAACGAAAAATTAAAAAATTAAAGTGAACACTTTAAGAAATTAAATATATTGAATATTTAAGAATTGAGATTTGAGAGAGTAAAAATTTGTGTGAAAAATGATTTGAAGGTGTAGGGTATTTATAGAATTTTTTTGGGGATTGAAAAATAATTTTTAATGTATTTTTTTTTTTTAAGAAATGGGCCCAAACTAGCCGTTTGGACCCAAAAACGGCTATATAGCCGTTGGACCAACTGCTAGTTTGGCCCAAAACCCTAAAAAAAAAAAAATTAAAAAAAAAATCGGGCTGGGCCGGTTAACCGGTGGGCTTGGTTCGGGGCTCAAATTAAAAAAATAATCGGCGCGGGATCCGGAACCCTAAAGCCCTAGGACTTATCGGGCTGGGTCCTTTAAGTGGGCTGGGTCAGCCCGGCCCACTTGACAGGTTTACTTAAGGAGTCCCACTTAATAAGAAAAAATAACTAAAAAGTAAACTTTAAGAGGAGCAATTTCGTAAACTTTACAATATCATCACTCATATCTTAAAGTCCGTGTTCGATTAAAAACCTACACATAAAATGGGATGGTGGAAGTAATAAAAATGAATAATGATAGTAAAGAGGGAAGATCAATGGTCTATATGTTAAGGGAGTTACGAGAGTAATGGAGAGAATAATGATAGAAGTTACCTAGGGGTGGGCATCGGTCGATTCGGTTTGGTTTTGTGTGTTATCGGTTTTCGACTTTTAAATATGCAAAACCAATAACCAACCAATAAGATATTTGTTATCGATTTTTGATTTATCGGTTATTGATTCTTAACGATTCGATTTTCGGTTTAACCAATAAAAAAAAATACTTATAAAATAGAAATAGTAACAACCAAAATAAAATCTTAGTTGCTGCCAAATCCTACATAATGAGTTTTAGTTTATAAAAATCTTCAAACTTAATGTTAGTTGAAAAAAAAAATGAATCCTAGTTCTTCAAGCTTTTCAAAATATTCAAATCTTCCCAAAAGTTCAAAACTCTTCAAACGCTTCCAGCTTTTGAAAATATCCAGATCTTACCAAAAATCTTCAAATGCTTCAAGCCTTTAAAAATATCCAGATCTTACCAAAACTCAGACACCTACAACATATCACATAACAAGGTCTTAGATGTACAGAGAAGGATGCCAGCAGAAGACCCTCTATGAAAGAGGTTGTCAAGCTATTAACAAGGTCCAGTTCGAGTATAAGAAGCAAATACTAGCTATCATTGACATATAGTATCTAATGTATCATGCTGCTTGCCGAATCCATGTTACAAAATGTTGCCTGTAGGTTCAGTATTTTTTAGGAATCTATCTACTCATGCAGTTTAGGAAGAGAAGGTGTATCCCTTGTAGCTGTAAATGTTTTTTTCCATCACACGTACACGGATGAAAACTAAAGATAACTTAATGATGTTCATCTTAGTTAATCATATTGTCAGCAAAAAATAATCTTTTACAATTTTTAGCAGGATCTATTATGTTAATGTCATATCTCTATCTCCCTAGTTATCTGCAATTGTATAATTACTTCACTAAAAGAAGCTTTCTTGTGTATTTTTTCCTTTCTTTTTCTATGGTAAAACTCTATAATGATTTGCAGTAATTGAAGAGCAGTCCACTAGACAGTTCAACAAACGATAGAATAGGTGGCTTACCAATCCACTAGACAATCGGGGGTGTTCCATATGATATAGCAGATGTCAAACATCGGCAACAAAGGAAATACATGACTTAAAACAAATTATAGCTAGGATAGGTGGCTTACCAGATGCCCAGATTCAAGTGCAAAAAAAAGAATCTCAACTCCACGTCAATCATCAAGAATGCTAGTATTAGCCAATTCTACAGAGAATTTATATTAATCAGTCACAAAAATATTAACAACCATTTACAATAATAATACAAAACTAATACAATTAGAATATTTTTACCTTGTTCAAGCTTTTCGAGGACATCTATATCTTCCTCAATACTAACCATTATCGAGGATTAAAGAGTCTAATAGCTTCAACACTTAAATTTTCTGTCACCCTTAGAACAAGGATGCAGTGGGTGCTTCAACCATAGAAACAATCTGAAAAATCGGTTCCGTCGATCAAAACTATACTCTGGTTCATCAAGGACATATTTAAACCATTTACTAATCTGGCAGGAATCTGTGGTGACCAAGCACAGCAGATAAAGAGACAACCACTAGCTTGAACTTTGCCATTAGCATTGTGATGTTATTTATAACCCCAATGGCACAAACAGGAGGACGACATAGTCCCATCATACAAACTCATGGCCATAAAAAAAGGATCATTCATGGCCACGAAACAGTTTGAACCTGCCAAATTGACAAGACTCCAACCATCATAGATCGTTTTCTCAAAAACATACATAAATTGGGTTCATTCATAGTAATCACAGTTCTCATCAAAACAACACAGGAAATTCACGACCGATTCTGGGACGACATCCTCTCAATGGAGAGAAAAACATCAAGATTTTGCAAAAAAGTGAATCAAAGAGTAAATAATCAAGGAAATCTCAGTCAGTACCTTAGTAAGATGAAAGCAGCAGGTCGATAAGAGGGAGAAGCTGTAAGATCGATCAGCTACAACAACAAAAAATGGAGCAGAAGAGTAAGAGGCGGTGGAGAACTGGAGATGAGATGTGGATTTGGAAACTTCTGATTTAGAAACCCTACTCTTTCTACTTATCAATTATCATATATGTTATTTTGGATTGGGCCGGGTAAAGTAATGGATTGCTGAAAGTTGAAACAGGTTTTTATTTTGTTGAATAATGGGTTGGGCCATTAAGTTTTATTATTAATAAAATGATAAATTAAACCCCCAAAAAATAAATTAAACAGGGATAGCATAGGAATTTTATTGTATTCTTATTGAGTTATCGGTTAAATCGATAACCCAATAGATCAAAACCGGAACCGAACCGGTTAACCAATAAATTTTTTTATAAAACCAATAACCCAATAACCCGATGCCAATAACCCATTAATATTTTTATCGGTTCGATTTTTGCACAGCCCTAAACTTACCAGAGTTAAAAAATAATACATAATAATATTAAACTTCATATTAAAATGCTAACTAACCTATAGAAGGTGTTAGATTTTAGAAAAAATTCCTTTTCATTGATGATAATTACACTATACAAGTTATGTTCACACAGAGAAAATGAGCTCTCTAGACTTTTTAGAATTTGAAAAAGAAATGATCTTTGCTTGTATAAAAACGAAAATCTGTAGCTAGAAAACCATTTCTCCAACTTATACACTCTTTGAGCTGAACAGAAATGTATAAGAATGAAAATAATTAACTAAATCAATCTTAATTGGCTCATAAAATAAATGAAAAACTAATTTATTAGTTGTATTATATACTACACGTGTATTATTCTTGGAAGCTTCTAAAATGCTCTCATACTAAAATGCAAAAATCATTTGGGCTTGTATTCAGCCCAATTTCTATTTGTATCTTGGGCTTGTAGTTTTGGATCCATTAAGCCTTTTATCCCTTCTAGGGTTTTTGTCTTCACAGTTAACAAACACTATTTCCAACTTCCAACAAAAGATAATATAAAATAATAATAATTTCATGGGCATATTCTTGTTACCCTATTTCGTAGAAATGACCTCTACTTTGTTAAAAATTCTGCAACTTTATATAAAGGTCTAATAGTACTTTTTGTCCTTTAGTTATTGGTAAATTTTGATTATATTCGTAAGGGGTCGTTTGGTGTGAGATATTAAGATAAATTATCCTGAAATAAAATAATAATTTCAGGATAAACTTTTTAATACATCATTTGATTTGACAATACTCGGGATAACTTATCCCAGGACTAATAATAGTCCCGGGATAAGTTATACCACATATTTGGTGGTATAAGTTATCCCACTTTAATTTATCCTTGGATAACATTATAAAATGATAAAAATACCCCCAAATTCATTACAAACACATTGCTCCAATCTTTTTCATCTCCTTTTATTTCTTCAATCTCTAATTATTGCTTTTGAAATTAAAAAAAAAAAGATTATTGATATCTACTTGATTATCTAAAACGCGTTATTTATGACAAATTAAAAAGACTAAAATATCTTATTTTGGAACTATGGAAATATATGAC
This sequence comes from Capsicum baccatum var. pendulum, assembly GCA_030864225.1. Taxonomy (NCBI): domain Eukaryota; kingdom Viridiplantae; phylum Streptophyta; class Magnoliopsida; order Solanales; family Solanaceae; genus Capsicum; species Capsicum baccatum. The sequence continues at coordinate 251,683,947 of CM061559.1, read as the reverse complement.
TAAGAAAAATTAACCTCTTATTAATTAAACTTTGCATTTTTTTTCATCCCATTGCTCGTGAATTTTATAAACTTATATGCTATTTTCTTATATAAAGGATCAAAATGCAAAATTAACAAATTAAAAATTAAAATATGTTAGATTCATACACAATAAGAATCAAAACTAGGTACTATAATTTTTTATATATCCAACAATATAAGTACTATAATTTTTTAAGCATAAAAAAGGGGAATTCAACATGTACTTTTTCCTTTCAAGTGTTATTTTTATGAATTGACAACATAAAAAGTTCTTACTACACAATGAAAAGATTAATTAAAGTAAGTAGATTTTATAATAATAATTATCATTCACCGGTAATCTGTAAAATATTTTAGCAATTACAAATGTCTTGCCTAGCTCAATACACATTATAGTTTCACAATCGACTCTATTGTTCAATTACATATTTTAAATTAAATAGTTTTTTAATCACTTGAGAATTGATATTGTGTATATCAATTAAAATGAATTTTAATATTCTATGTAATATGAGCAATATGTGTTTAAATGAAGTGGCATAAATAACAAATTTTCTTTTACTTTAACAAACTTATGTTGGAAGTTTTTATTTCAAACTAAATAAGAAGTAGTAAGATTTTTTTTAAAACACACGACATAATCATGGGAAGACACACACAAAAATTAAGCTAAATAAGATGAAAGTTTTTTTTTAAAGAATAAATATTTAAAGCTTGAAAATAAATATATATAAATAAAAAAGAAGTTAAATAAGATGGAGGGTATTTTGGTAATCAATTAATTTATTCTTGGAAATTATACCATGCACATTACTTTGAAAACAACAAACCAAACACTCAATAAAAAATAATCTCAACATAACTAATCTCAGCATAACTAAATTCCCAACCAAACGACCCCTACATTTGATCAAAGCACATTTAGTAGGCATTTGGAGGATATTTTTACTTTTTTAGAAAAATTATTTTAAGTCAGTGAAAAAGAGTTGTGTTTAGCCATAAGAATTGTTTCAACTTAATGAAAATTATTTTGGAAAAATTCACTCCTATTTCTCTCACAAATTTTTTAAAACTACTCCAATTTATATTCATATCAAAATAGAACACCAACTTTAACTTTAACTCCGAAAAAAAAAATTAGAACCAAACACCCTTATAATTTTTGATTATTTGAAATGTGCATTTTTGATCCCTTTGTTTGTGATTAATCACATTTAGTTATTTATGTATTATAACTTGTATTGTTACGAAGAACATGGCTTTTGATAGAAAAGTATGAAAGACACGGATTAGGATAGGGGGTTAGTAGGTAGGAGTGTGTTCTTGCTAGCAAGGAGGAATATTTTTTTTGTAGTTGATTACCTTTAGTCATAATCTTATACATAAGTTCTGTAGTTTCTTATTCATGGTGTTTTGGTGATATGTATGATTTTCGAATAGATGTTTCATGGTTCCACTCTATGAGTGTCTTGTCTTTTAATTACCTAGTGGTACGTTACCCTATTTTGCTGTTTCTTTTTATGTTTTTTTTTGTTTATTATATTGTTATTTATCACAAGTCTCTCTACTTTATTTGAGTTAGTGGTTACACTTTAATATTTCAAACCTCACTTTGTGAGAATACACTGAATATGTTGTGGTATGAATTATTAATTATTACTCCACTTTATATTCGAGGGTAATCTTCTAAAGATGGTCTAAAAAGATCAAAAACAATACGTAGACATCTAAAATTTGTGGGACTGTTCAAGAAGAATTCAAATTTTGTTAGAGTTCTAGGATGCTGCTTTACCCTAAATCTGGCTCTATTTAAAGGTAATATTGAATATCTCAATGGGTATTCTTAAAAAGACTGGGTCTCCAATATCCCACAAAATTATGGGATAATCATAAAGAGACCATTCTATGTTAGAGAAATACGCCATTTACGACCCTCAAATTACGGAGAAAATCGAGAGAAGAATCCCTATCCTATGTTCCAAAAATACGCCGACTCTCGAATTACGGAGAAAATCGAGAGAAGAATCAAGAGAGGAATAAATTTGTACCCACTTCGTTTATCAATAAATTATTATTTTTTCATATTTTTATTTGTGGTTGAAATTAATTTTTCATGAATTAAATTATGTTGTAAACACAATAACAACAACAATATACATCGAGATTGTTTGTAATAGACACTGGTTTGTAAAAGGATCAAAATGCATATTCTTAATTAATTGAAGGTTCAATACATCAAATCATAAATCACAAGGACTACAATCAAATATATACATAATCAAAGGACCTAAAGTGCTATTTACCCACAATATAAACCTCGTTTCTATAAATACCTTGCCTTTAGGTCACAACATTGCATCTCACAAAACCCTAGTTCTTTCACTCAGCCGCCTCTGCCTTTTTAACTTTCCTTATTCACTTTGTTCTCTTATAGATCTATTTTTGTTATTGTTAACTTAGATCTAAGCAAGTATCTTCAGTTTTTTTAATTTTGTTTTCATAATTTTACATTATTGGAAATTGCTTGTGTTCATTTTTATTTTTGATTGAGCTATATTTGCTATGTTTATTTAGATTTTGGCAGATTATCTGGAGCATGCTTTCTTTATTTGTTCAGAATTTTTACATGGTTATGGGTAGCGAAGGATTAACGTGAAACAGGTAAGTGATAATACAGAATTCATTGAGGAGAAGAAGGGTCCAAAGGGTTGATTGTTATGAAGAAATGAAGAGAACAGTTAATGTTTCTCGTGAATCCTTCGGCTATCCATAACCATGTTAAATTTTGGGACTTGAATGTTCTTGTCTTTATAAATAAAGTTTATAAAGAAAGCATGGCTTCAGGTAAATGCTAGTAAATCTGTGAGTAGTTTACATCTGTTATTAAGATACAATGAGGGTTTATTTATCTACTTTGAATGATGTATTATTTTGTTGTAGTATTGTTTGACTGTTGTACTTTGATGGTCTATCTTAAGCGGCCTCTCTACGTTTGATTTGGGGTAAGGTCTACGCTATTCGGATCCCATTTTGTGAAACCCCATTTTTGTGGGATTACACTAGGTATATTGTTGTTTTTAGCTATTAAGAGCATGGATTGAAAAAGGGTATTAGTTGAAAAGCTAATGTAGATTCTAGTTATCAAGTTTTTATCTTCGTGAATGTTGTTAAGCTATCTTTATTTGTATTTTGGAAAATTATCTAGAGCATGCTTGCTTTATTTTCTCTACATTTTGCATGGTTATGGGTGCAGAAGGATTGATGTGAAATGAAGAGGTGTTATGCGAAGAATAAATTAGAATCATTGTGGAGAAGAGAAGGTCCAATGGGCTTTTGGAGTATGATGTGTTTGTGATCTTTGCATGCTGTTGTTGTCTTCAAAACTATAGTAGAAAACACTTTGTGTTTTACATGAATCCTTCTGCTATCCATAACCATGTTAATGTTACACTTAAAGCAAGGATGGATTTTAGGTAGTTGCTAAAAGTATTGAGTATGTCCATGTATATTTGCATTAGTCATGAATGTTATTCTATATTCAATATATTATGGCCATGTTTGTTGTTGATGGTTAGTAGTTGAGGTTTTTCTTTCATTTGGGGAAGGAAAGAATGCCTTTATCCAAAGAGGGAAATCTCATTATCCTATAGCTGTAGTGAGTTTGTCATTACTACCTATTGTTGGCCGTGATTTTAGAAAATATTTTCCTCTGTTCCAATCACACCAATCAAATCGCTACTATATTGTCTCAATCCGTGTCTGTTTTGCTTGCTGTGAGATAGGATTTAAGTATCTAGAATGTGTAGTAATTATTTATGGTCTTTGCCTAATAAGCACAAGTTGTTGTGAGTTTCCATGGCCTTTGTGCTATCTTTATTTGTATTTTGGCGAATTGCTGACGTACTCATGTGAAATGAAGAGGTGATATAGCGGAAAAGAGAGTGCCCACTTCACTATTTGAGCAGGTTGTGTTTGTGGTCCATTTATGCTATTGTTAGTCTGATACACTTTATGAAAGAAGCACTTTATGTTTTACACAAATCCTTCAGCAATCCATAACCATGTTAATGTTGGGACTTGATTTATCGTGTTCTCAAGTGGTGTAAAATACAGAAAGCATGGCTTTAGGTAATTGTTGAAAGTGTGAGTATGTCCACGCACGTTTGCGTTGGTCATAATTTTATTCTGTCTTCAGTATATTTCCATGAACATGCTTTTTATGGATGCTTAGTAGTTGAGGCTTTTCATTCCTGGGGAAGAAAAGAATCTTCCCTGATCTTAAGAGGGAATTCTCATTATCCTATAGCTGAATAGCAAAGTTTTTTTTTACGACCTGTTTGGTATCCTCTGATCCAAAAAAATGAATCTGTTTTATGTTTCATCTTTGGAAATGGCCACTATTTTCTCGATGCATAGCTACTTTGCACCTATAATGTGTAGTGAAGATTCATATGGACCTGCCCTAATTAAGCACAAGGTGCTTTAAGTTTCCATTAAATTTGAATTAGGTTTTCTTATTTGTATTTTGACAGATTACCTAAAGCATGCTTTCTTTATTTTCTCTTCATTTTGCATGGTTGTGGGTTGCTGAAGGATTAATGTGAAACAAAGAGATGATATTAGAAGATTCTTTAGAATTGCTATGCAGAAGAGGAGGTGGCCCACCGCGAGTATGTGGTGTTTGTGATCCTTTTATACAGTTGTTGGATAAACTGACGAAAGAGAACGCTTTGTGTTTCACACAAGTCCTTCAGCAATCCATAACCATGTTAATGTTGGGACTTGAATTTCCTTGTTCTCAAGTGGTGCAAAATAGAGAAAGCATGGCTTCAGGTAATTGCTAAGAGTATGAGTAGTCATGATTTTATTCTATTTTCAATATTCATAACCCTTATTGTTGATGCTTTAGTACTTGAGGCTTTTCTTTCTTTACTCTTGGGAAGGAAAGAAATCCGCCTTGATATGAAGAGGAAAATCTCACATCTTTTAATAGCAGTGTCGGTCATTACTGCCTGCAACGGCAATGATTATAGAAAATATTTTCCTTCATACCACACACACCTGTCTGTTTATGTTTGATCTTTGGAATTAACCACTATAATAGTTAATGTTGGTATACTTTGTTTCTTGTGAGATGGGAGGAATTCTTGGGATGTCTAGTCAGAATTTAATGGATTTTACCTTGTGCACAAGGTGTTGTGAACTTTCCTGACCTTTGAATTAAGCTGCTTTTATTTATGTTTTAGTAGATTATATCCAGAGCCTCCTTTCTTTATTTTCTCTTCATTTTGCATGGTTGTGGGTCTATGAAGGATTCATGCTAAACAAAGAGATGTTATGCGACAACTCATTATGGAGTAGAGGAGGCTCACCAAGCATTTAGGAGTATGTTGTGTTTTGTGACCCTATTACAAAATTATTGTCGGATAAATCGATGGAAGTAAACACTTTTGAGTTTAACACAAATCCTTCTCCGATCCATAACCATGTTAATGTTGTGACTTGAATTTTCTTGTTCTCTAGTGATGAAAAATAAAGGAAGCATGGCTTTAGGTAATTGATAAAATTTTGACTCATGATATTATTCGATATGCAATCTATTATCCACTCCCTTTTTGTTGATGCATGGTTGTTAAGAATTTTCTCTCCTGGGAACGAAAAAATTCTGCTTTATTTGAGGTGGTCAATTTCATATCCTATAATGAAAGGGAGCCCAACGTATACCTAAAATAATGCGTAGCTTCTCTTTTATTGCTCGTTATTTATTGGTTTTGTTAGTTGCTCAACTGCTAGCTCAGTTTCTGGTTAAACATTTCTCTCTCATAATGTATATTGAGGTGAAGCTGTATATTGTCGTTGTGCATTTCACTTGATCTTGGCGCACCTCCTGCTTGTTTGGTCTCGAGCTCTTTTAACTTGTTAAATGTTCCAAATGTCATTTGTATACTAGTCTGGAGCACCTGTGCAGTACCTGATTCTTTTTATGAGTAGTTTCTTGGTTGAAAGGAGATCGATGACTGGTATCTGTGGAATCTAAACTACAAAGCAAAATGCAGATGGATGATCAATATTGCACTGAAACTGTGTCGCTTGGGGTGCGTGGTTCAGGTTGATGTTGCAACGGGAAAGCGAAGAGGCAAGCAAACACTCGAGTCATATGGAGCACTGCCGCTTTATATGGAATTTCGTATGTAACTTGAATTCTGAACATGATTGTATGTACGTACACAATTACCTGTAGAATTGGTGGATTGTGTAATACCAGATTTTTGCTGTATGTAAACGCTTTTTGGGCATATTTTAATATTGGGCAATAATATAAACAGATTTCTGTATGTAACGTTTGCTTTTTCTTCAATGTAGCCATGTGGTGTTACCTTTTTTGTTAATAGTTTATTGTGAAGATGTGGTCTCACTAGCATTATGTCCACAATTCACCACCTACAGTCACTGTAATTATCTCACTAACACCATCACATTCACCACTACTACAGCTGCCAACCACCCTGACACTGCTCATTGCTACTGCAACACCATTGCAGGCTGCAGCCACAGCCATCCACTGCCGTCAACAGCCACTATCATTAACCACACTATTCATGTCCTAACATCGCCATCACCACTTCTGCCTGCCTCCACTAGCAACCCCCTCTAGTTATTACATATTTTGGGATATAGTGATATAATATTGTGTAAGCTATTTGTTTTGATTTTGATGCTTATTAGGGATAAAGTTTAAATATACGGATGCTGAGAAAACAAATTGCATTGATCATTTAGTATTCAGGTCCAAATATTTTAATTTTAGAAAGAAACAGCTTTGTCATCTATAAACATGAAAAACTACTCTCTGAATTTAACAACTGTCCAAGAGTTTGGTTCACCTCGAACTATAAACTAGGGTTGATAAATAGGTCAGTGTTTACTGCAATTATATAATTGTAGGTTTATTTGAATTCAGCACTATACAAGCCAAAAGATAATTTTTATTAAAATTACAAGAAATAGTGGTAGATCAAAACTAATAATTTTAAAAGAGCAACGTGTTCAATTCTAAATATTTTAAAAATGAACACGAACATTGCTAACCCAGCACAAAAGTAATTTGGGCTGAGAAGAACTAGGTCACCAACCCACCCAACTCTTACCAAATTCTAGTTCTTTATTTGTTTACTTATAGTTTATTAATTAATCCAAACAAAACCAATAAAGGTTTCATTACTTACAAACATTTTGACATATCAGATAAAGAATATCTTCTCATCAAATATTTTGACAAGGTTTATGAGCTGATGATTTTGCTACCCCCTACTTAAAACAATTGAATATAAGATATAAAGGTCAAACAACTTTTTATTGTCTATGGAATTTCTGAAAATTCCGGAATTTAATTTTTCCAAATTTTATAGTTAACTGTGTTTTCCGAAGTTCAACTCTGAGAAAAAACAATACATGGCGAAGCGGCACCTTATTCATCACCAACAATAATGCCCCAATTTCAATTAGGTTGTCAACAAACAGGATAACAGTAGAGAAAGAAAAGGAGACTAGTTTAATGACAAGATAAAGTAAAAAATTGTTGGGTAAATAATTCAACAGAAGAATTGAAATTAATCTCAACGAAAACTCCTGCTCAAAACATGCCAAATAGAAGAGCAATTCCAATCTTTTTCTACAAAAATTGTCCTCAAAAGGTAATAAAATACTTGAATCTCTTATATCCGAAACTAAGAATAAAGGCAGTAGTATAATCTCTACATGTTCTTTCAATAACCCCAGCACTCTTCCAAGCTGCAAATGGGGGATTTGGAGGAGCCTCAAATTCAAGTGTATCAATCTGCAAAACATTGAGAAACTAATGAAAAAAATATATAGTCTAAGATGACTCGTCTGTTCATATAAGAAAAATAAGCTCGGCACTGCACTTTGCGTTATTAATATGACGTCTTATTTCTAATACAAAACTCTGAATCAGTCATTGATTTCTAGTACATACTCTGTGCAACTTATATGCGAAAATCTAAGTATTTTTTTAATTAAAAAAATGTTGTATTACCATTGCCAAAACTAGATAGTTGTTGACTTGGATAACTTTTTGGGATGAGAGTTCTTGATTTTGATAACTATGCATAACAAAACCCTATATTACCCATAACAAGAATTTTCATGTATTATTTATTAAACATAACTAGCCTGTGAATGATACAATAAGTTTCGGTCATTTCCAAAACACTGAGCGTGTAGTAGCTCTACACACTAAACTTTTGTAACAATATGTGCAAACATAAATATCGAAGACAAAAGAAGTGTGTGCATCCGTGTCGTGCACCTGTATACAACAACAACAACAAGATACCCAGTGTAGTCCCACACAGTGTGGTCGGGGGAGGGTAGAGGTACGCAGACCTTACACCTCTACCTCAAAGGTGAGGTCGAGAGGCTGCATATCATAAAGCTACATCCACAGCTAAGTATCTGTAACCTAATCAGTGAAACACCATAAAAAATCTGAGCAGCTTTATGTAAGACTACTGGGATCCAATGGATTTTCCTAAGAATTGGAAAAGAATGGGGAAGGCAAAAGCTGCCATGTCCAGGAAAAACATATTCCCAGCCATACCAAATTAGACTTTAGAAGACTCAAGGAAGTGACGAATGTTGATTTCCTAACACTTTTAAATACCTTTTTTTCTAAAAAAAATCAGGATCAAGATCTCAAACATTTTTAAATTTAGAGACTTATCAATACAGAGAACCCAGTACCATTAAAGAGTACGAGTTTATGCATTTTTCACCGCCAGTAAAATAAAATGATCTGAAGAATATGTCACCAACCATCAAGGTTTCCACAAACCGTCACCCATGCACATGTATTTTAGCAATCACTGCTCGTGGACTAATCATGATCTGCCGAATACACCACCACCCAAAAAATGGACAAAAAAGACACACAGCTATTTTAGCTGTAAATGCTTCCAAGAATTTTTTTTATCGGTAAGGATCAAAAGCTTCCAACTACTGCATTTTGAAGTGTTCAATACAACTTCACACGTATCAAGCTTCCCAATCTGATGGATAATCATAACAATACTTCAATATTACAACAAATATCTGGACAACTTATTATTACTCTCCATTCTTGCAAAAGGCATGTCATATAATAGGTTCTCATAGAATATAGTCTCTGTCCTTAAAAACACACAAGAAAAGGCCTAATTTTAACCATCACGAGGAAAACATAAGGTAAAACCAGATAATGCTGCAAAATCTAAAAGATGTGAGAGTATAAGATACCAGCATATCTAAGGTGATACTAAATTCAAGTTGACCTGATCAACTGCCTCCCTTCTGCTTGAGTGTTATCTTGTCTCCCAAGCTAAGAGCAATTCCTTGGGTTTTGCTCCTTATCCTAATGTAGCCACTCAGCTTACTATCTGCTTGCTTCTCAATGCTTACATTCACCAAAGCATCCTCGCCAAACACACTCTTAGCATACAAGTTAGCAGCAAGAAACCCACATTCCCCTTCCAAAGCAGACCTGGAATTATGCATGAAAGCACATATACAGTGTCAATAGGACAAATGATATTGCTTGATAGATCCCAGATGAGTAACAAACAAAATGAACTCAAAGAAAACAACAGCACAATAAAGAAACGAAACTAATTCCTGTAATAATAAACTGCCATGTCCCCTAAATAAATTAACTTGTATGATCCAGTTTGAAAAAGTTTACTAATTTTCCCATGATAAAGTAACTTGTTCCATCCAACTTCAAATTCTTTCATGATTTTCAAATATACACCAACACCCGACATTTTGGGGGTTCCCAACACCCTAAAACCTGTAATAATTGGAATATCCAGCTCTCCCCTGATACATTGTTCTCACAACTTCTGGCACTAGGTATGATTTGGTAAGTTCACAGGTCTAAACAGCAACCACGATACCAAATGAATCTTAGATCATAAAGGTCACTAAGAAGAGTACTCCTAAACCTAGTCATATGCGAACATCATCATAGATATGAAGAAACAATTCAAGTACTTCCACATTTTCATGCAGGTCAAACGCATATTCTTCGTAGTTCTTATACATCAAATACATCAATTTACCTATAATGGAAAGTAGTAAACACCAAGTCAAACACAATTTGTTTGCCATCTATAATGAAGTTCTAAGTTTATACAGCAGAACAATTCTGCCACTACAAATCTTGTTACAAAAGATACTACCTTATTTTTTTTTTCCTTTTCTCTTACAACTACAACAACAACAATAGTCCCAGTGTATTCTCACAAAGTGAGGTCTAGGTTTTCTCTTACAACTCTAGTCTCCAAAATTCCCCCAAAACGAGTTTCCTGTATCACAACTTTGGACTATACAACAACATACCCAATGAAATCCCATAGTTAGGATCTGGGCAGGGTAAAGTGTAGTAGTGTACCTTGTGGAGGTGGAAAGGTTGTTTCCAAAGACCATCGGCTCAAGTAATGCATATCAAAGCAGTTTGAAAAATAAAATACATAACTAAAGAAGACATAGCAAATAATAGGTAAAGCATTACATAGCATTTTAACATCAAAATAGAAAATGTCAATAATTTAGAACAAAATGGTATGGACATCAATAATAACATCAAAAATCCCTAAAGGTAGACATAAAAACCAAGCACAATTGTCCACACTCTTAGGCAAACAGATAACTTACAGCGCAGTAAGACACTTCATGTTGGTTGATTTGATTATATGGTCAAGAAAATCTTTTTCATCTTGAATGACAGTGTTGACAGCAACCTGCAATTTAGAAAGCTAATGGCTTATTCTCAAGTGCTTATAATAATAATTCATGTAGTAATTGCTCACAAAAAAAAGTAGTAATTGCTCCACTATTTTGATGGTAAGACATACAAGAGACCATTCCAAAGTTTAGATGCCAAACAGAGCATTGATTAAAATCAAGGAATAGCATACCTTGTTTTCCCACTCAAATTCTAACCACATGGTTCTAAAAGCAGCATCACTGCACACCGCAGGAGATATATAATCCATGATGTCAATATGGATGTCATTTAGCACAACCACCATCCGGTCCAACACATTCGACGTCTCATAAACAATATTCCCAAAAATGACGCCAGTCTCAGTTGAGGACACCTTGATGTTTGCTTTTATCTGTTTGCTTGACTCAGGAGCAAGAGTATAGTTCTGTGGACGCTCAACGAGTTTAAGATCACCCATAGTTGCCAATTCCAAACATAAATTCTGGAGGGTTTCTTTAGTTCTATTAATAACAGTCACATCCAGGACAATATCATAATGATGAACTGTCACGAATGCTTCAGCATAAACAGGGTCGCTAAACCCTGTTAGTTGCAGAACCCGGTTTAGTTTATTAGCATCAGTTTCATCTTTGACAAATTCTCCAGTGGCACGCTTCAAATCATCTTGGACCGCATCTTCCAACTCCAGCTGGCTCATGCCCTGGCAAACAGAAAAAAATTTAGGACATGGAAGAACAATTTCAATCTGCATTAAAGCACCAAAGATCCAAACACCAGCTCTGGCATTAAGTAGAAACTACTCAAGATACATATCATTGAGGAAAACAGAAAAAGTTCAAATGCAAATGTTTTGAGTCAAACTAATGGTTGTTCATTTTGGTACATCATCATTCCCCCTCCCCTTCCCTGGAAAACAACAAGTTAATTAAGTGTGGAGAGTCCGCACTCTTGAGTCTTGACTGTAGTCATTCATCAAAAATTGAAGTCCCAGCAAGTATTCATATTGAATCAAAGTTTTCACATTGAAACTTGAAGAAACTTATGCAATGTAATATGCATGCCTCTCTTAATGCGATTGAAACAGTAGTCAAAGAAACAAAAAGTATAACTTGAAAGCTCTGGAAAAGCTGGAATAAGCTATGTCTGTTCTTGGATGGTGAAAATAGCGCTTAAAGCACATTTCTCTGAAGGCTTGAGACAGTTAAGGTGGAAAGGTGGATGAAATAGCAAAGATATCTGCATCCATGCCCACAGAGCACAAAGAAGGCATGTTTGAGATTACACATAAAACCCCCATAATACAATTTTATGGTCAGTTAAGATAGTTCTCACAAATGTATACTCCTTGTTAATCAAACACAACTGTTCAGATGGAAGATTTTTTTTTTTTTTTTTTTCCGGAAAATGTAATGAAATGTTCAGATAGAAGGTGCTTACCCTCCTACTCTTCAAATGGTAGAAATCAATGAGGTCATCTGGCTGAGAATGAGAAATTTGAGCCTTTGCTTTGATCTCTTCAGTCTCTCGCATCTTCTTATCAGAAAGCATTTTAACAAAACTCTCATGGCAAGAGTTCAACCAGATCTTCCTGACCTCGTTGCCAGTGTTACATAGCAATCTTACACACAGAACCATCCTATCATAGGAGTCGTTATCAATTGGGTGTGGAAGAGCTGAAGACTGCCCTAGCTGTATCATTGATACCATGATCAGCAATGCATTAGTTGTTGCTTTGTTCACTTCAACTTTGGATGGTTGAACTTCTTCCAATCTCAAAATGAGCTTAGTCAGGGTGCAAGCGACAACAGCCCCAAGAAAGAAATCACCAGTTAGCAGGAGGGATCTCAGATTTCCAGCAGTCAAAGATCCTTGAACTACTGTTGGGGGTGAAAAAGCAGTTTCAGAGGCAGCACTTTGGGTAGCATATGTCCCATCAGCAAGGACAGCAGGTCTTCTAGATGAAACAGTAATGGAGTTTATTTGCTGCGACTTTTTCGAAGAATCATTAGCTTCGCCTTCCTCAGAAGCTGAATAAAATGGTAGGTCTCCAAGGCACTGCTTGATAGTTGCAATGCCACTCTCAACTTCAGAAAGCGATTGACAATACTCTCCAATAATCCAAAGGGCACATGAACAAACACGTGCAGCTCGAATTTGGTAGAAAGTATCCAGTAGTCTTGTAACAATGGAAACCCTTAATTTTGGATTTGTTTCAATAATCTCACGAACAAAAACAACCACATCAACTGCAGAAGCAACATTGCTATCTCCCAAGAAGTCCATAAGCAGGTGTACTACTGTGCTAGCAACCTCCGGAAACTTCACGGCACATGAATGAATGGCTTGGATAAGCATCTGACGGTACTCACCGTTCTTCTCAAGTTCACCGCTCTGGGTTTTCATAACTTCTTTCTTAAGTGTGAGAACAACCTCATTGATATTCTTGGGGGTGATCAACTCAAGAACAATGTCAAGTGTTTTTCTCCTGATGTCAAGATTGGGGCTTGAAAGCGCTCTGAGGACATCCATAATCATATCAACCATTATCTCTCTATGAGAAGATTTCAATTCATTCAGTCTATCAAGCACAATAAGCTTCACATTGTTGTCACTCTGAGATTGTAGAAGTTGACAATAAGTATTGGCTGCAGCTCTTACAGCAGTTGGGGCAGAAGATAAGGAAACAAGAGTTCCTGCACATTCATAGACAACAGCAGCAGAAGGGGCATTGAGCAGTGATATAATTATCTTGATGTACTTCCCTTTCTCCCCTTTGTTTGTCCTGCAAACTTTTCGGACCAAATCCAAGACAACCATTTGAAGTAAATCACCCCAATCAGATACTCTATCGACATGGGTCAAGAGGTAATTGATAGCACGTTCCTGAGCACATTGGAAAAGCATCAGAAATGCATTCCTTTTAGCTGAAGGATCCTGCTCCGTGGTAAGAACATTCTCAATTTTTTCTGGTGCATCTGCCAGGAGCTGCTCGCCCTGTGGAAGCTTGTAAACAGCCATCACTGCAAGAATTGCATTCCGGCGAACATACGGATGCCGGTGCTCCAAGTTGCTCATAATAGATGGAATTAGAGGTTCAATTATATCAACCTCATTTAGCCGGCAAAGGAATCTCAAAGTAACTCCACGAATGTACTCATTTGGATGTTGCAAATTATTCCTCAAGTTCTGACAAATTAGGATCATTTCAGGAAGCACACGTCCCTTGGAATCGGTCTTCTCAATGATCTCCAAATACAGAAGCAGCAGCTTTTGAATTGTGTGATCTTCAGAGGGCAAGACATATCTAATAATGGTAATAAATAGCTGGGGTAGGGTTTCACCATTCAACAAAAGCATGACAGCTTTCTTCATGGCATCAATCTTGGCAGGAACATCATTTCCTTCAAGGGCTTCCTTGATCTCATTGGCAAGAGCTGGAGTGCCCTTATCAAAGTGTATCAGCAAAGAACAGGACTTCTCCATTTTATTCTAGTTAGCTTACCTGAAACTTAAAGTTCCCCATAAGTTTCAACATAAAATATTATAACTTAAGCAAGAGAGAACAAAACTGCAATGATCACAAAAAGAGTCCAGCTTCTGTTTAGTTGAAGCAGTTAATAATTCTGAAGCTATATAAAGAACTATTTATGAAACAACGATTCTTTGATTATAAAAGAAGAAATACATTCAGAAGAGGGATTGAACCACACAGCTATCCAAAAAAAGAGGAAAAGAAGGCATAAATGAAAATCCTTGTACAAAAAAAAAAGTGTACTAACGAAAAACCAGCAACAACATACCCAGATTAGTCCCACAGGTGGGATCTCGAGAGGGTAGTGTGTAAGTAGACCTTACCCCTACCTTGGGAGATAGAGAGGTTGTTTCCAATAGACCCTTGGCTTGAGAAAATAACAGGGGTGAATAAATCAAGACAAAGGCTACACAAGGCATGGCAATGCATTGATAAAATTGCAAGTAGAAAAAAAGAACTTTTAATAATGTTAATTGGATTCATAAAAGCATGTTACCAGCAGAAGAAAGGAGGTTAGACGATTCAATCACTACAGCCTAGCAAGGTCGAGATAGCGTTGGTCAACCAATTAATGTGGCTTGTGAGGTACAACAATTATTAGGAAACAATCAATTTACGCCTGTAGCCACGACTGCTACAGATGGTCTAACAAGAGGAACAGAAATGATTGATATCCCTTTTTCCCAGTGGGTGTAGGCTTCATAATAAGGCTCTCCGCCTCGTGGCGGACTGGTATCTTTATTTCACAATATCACATATTCTCTTTTATTCATAAAATCTATAACTATAGAATTCGCTAATTGATTGTTCTGAAGAAATGAAATTAGCTGAACTTAATAAAAGTCACCATATTTAATTCTTCTGCAATTCACATCAATACTCAAATCGAACTGCAAGCAAAATGTGGTCAATCAATCTATCAACAATGCCTCAATTCCAAATTAAATTGAGCAAGGTATACGAGTCGGGCATCCATCGAGCTCTACGCTCGGAACATCAACCTAGTAAATGATAAATTGAACCACCCATCACTTTCACCTATTCACTCTTCTCATCAAAATCGTTACTCCTCAGCCCAGAATAATAGACGGATCTAACCTTTCGCATCAGAACAGATTATAAAAAACCTATTTTTATTAGCAAAACATAGTATATGTAAAACAATGTGCAAATATTCAATCACAACAGAAACGCAAGCAAAATGTGATCAATCATTCAATCTGTCAAGTGTCAAAAAATTGTCATACAAATCAGGCATTCATTGAGCTCTACCCAGAATAATTAACGGATCTAACCCTATACATTTTTCTAAGCAAAAATTACATTATACAGAGCTATACACATACTTCTGAATCTACTAAAGTCATAAATTGTAGGCAGCGTGTATTGAACAAGACAAATTACCCGAATAATCAAAAATTCGCAATGCAATAGAAGAGAAAACAGATCTAAAATGAGAAACAAATAGAACGAAAATACAAATCGGACTTACCAGATTGAAGGTAAAAATGATTGGATCAAAGTGAATCTTAATAAGTGAAATTAGTACAGAGGAATTCGTTGGGGGTGGGGGGATGGAGAATTGTGGAATTGAGTGTGGGATTTGGAGGAAAGTTTGGTGTGTTACTCAGATCTGGGAGATCCGCAGAGTGAGTATTTTGTATGCTCTTTAACTCGTAATGAAACGAGTCTCGAGTCTGGAGCAAAGTTCAAGCTGAAATAATAATAATAATAATAATAATAATAATAATAATAAAACATTCATTAAGAAGAAAGAAAACTTAAAAGTATTGTTCTTTTTCAATTTATGTGACATTTAGCATTAGATTATGTAAATTTTGAAACTAAGGCCTGTCTCATCATGAAAACATAATTTTTTGGAGTTAGAAATAAAGTTGAATTGGAGTTGGAGTTGTGTTTATATTTGACCGTGAATATAAATTGAAGTTGTTTTAGAAATTTTAAAAGTATAAGTGAAAAAGGTGAAACAAAATTTTCTTGAAAAAAATTACTCTTATATTGATATGAAAAATAAATGCAAACTCAAAAATGTATTGAATAGTACTTTATGTATGATTTTTGCGTATCTAAATTTTGATTTTTAAATATCTAATTAAATTTATGTTCAAAAAGTTGTTAAATTAAGTAGGTGTTGGCTATGAAAACTGAAGTTGGAATTGAAGTTGGTGGTTGGAGTTGTGTTTGATCATGAATATACGTTAGAGTTGTTTTTTTTTTTGTGTGTGAGAGAAATGAAAAATAAAAAAAGTGAAAATAAGTTTCTAAATACATTTTGAAATTGTATTTGAAATTTTTATGGTCAACCACTAACTAAAATGAAATAATTTTTCGAAGTTATTACTTGACTACCTATACTACGACTTGCTATGTTCAGTCTCTTACATCTTTTTTGCAAGTACATATATGCATCTCCTTTTCATATATCCAAATCATTTCAATTTTATTTCTCATCTAGTTTGTGGTGGATTACCCCTTCCACCTTACCGTGTAAAACTACATTTCTGATTCTATGCTTTCTAATGTGCAAAAATATCCATATGAGCATTTTTATCTCCGGTATGTTCATTTATTGAATGTGTTGTACTTAACTAATCAACACTCTGTCCATACAATAATGTAGGTGCAACCACCTCTCTTATAAAACTTACCTTTTAGCCACAGTGACATATTCTTAGAGCACATTGCTCACAACGTGAGCTTTCATTTAGCTCACATGGCGTCAATCTCCATGTTTCTTTGGAAAGATCTAAAATACTTGAAATTACCTTTCTTGGGTATGATTTGTGTGTCTATCTTCACTTTCACCTTCTTTTCATGCACTACGTCATTGAACTTACACTTTAGGCACTCTATTTTCGTCCTGCCTACTTTGAAATGTTTAGTTTTTGGGGTATGACTCCAAATTTTCAGTCTATCGTTAACCTTATTGTATGTTATGTCGATCAACGTTGTATTGGCTACACAAACACCACAATATGAAAATAGAGAGTCAATTCACCAATCACCAAAACAATAGAAACGAGTTATCATGGTGCAACCTCATCATGTCATCATTCCTTAATTGCGCTAATGAAAGCTATAGATATACACTCTGATCATTTATATAGAACCTTTTCAAAAATTTTACCATGTCTTTTCTACATTAATAAAAAATACTTGTAGAACTCTTTTTCTACCTACGCACCGCTCCAACAATAAGAAGAAAGAAAGAATAGAAAAGATAGCGTTCATTAGCCTTGCATGAAAATACAAAAAATCATTTGGTTATATAATTTTTAATTTATTTTTTCTAAATCTAATTTAAAAATTATATTTTTAATGATATTTTAATAAAATTTTAATTAATATGAATTTTGATTTCAAAATTAAATTCACCTAAAAACGTAAATTTAAAATCCAAATCTGTGATTAAAACTAGATTCATAATTTTTTCTAAAAAAAAAAAAAATAACAGAAAACAAGACTCATGTTCGGCATGGAGAATTTTCTCATACCATGTGAGAGGATTGTAATGAAGAACAGTTAGTTAATAACTTTAAATAAAATTATATGAATTTGAAAGTGTATAATAATATATAATTGCAAAGATCTATTTATTAAAAACAAAACATAGATATGTGATTTTATTATTAATGTCGCGCTTTAAGATAAATATGATTATCTTATTCATAAGATTATATAAAAATTGAAGAAGTTTGATATTTTTCACAAATTATGAGATTTTTATATTATCCTATGTAAGAAATGGGAGCAGAGCTGCTCAAGCAAATTCCACTCCATCGACATCCCTGGTTGTCACCTGTTTGCTCAGTGATTTTATCATCACTCTTAATTAATTATAATATATTAATTATGTATTAGAAAAATTTATTATATTTAATTTAAAAAGTAAAATAAAAATTTAGATATGTCTGCTTTATCTGTTTTAATCTTAATTTTACTATATTACTCCTAATTAATATTATAAGTCATCTAAATATTAAAATAATAATAATATTTATTAAAAAAAGGTCAATATGTCATTACGTATTAGAAAAAAAATTATTTAATTAAAAAAAGTAAAATAGACATTTATGACATGTCTGTTCAGCTACTTTAATCGTAATTTTATTATATAATTCATAATTAATTTTTATAGGTTCTCTAAGTATTAAAAAATTAGTATTATTTGATAAAAAAATCAAATAAAAATATGATAAATTAACTTGAAGCAAACTCCACTATGTCGACATGCCTACTTAGCAGAGGTCTACTTTAGAAAATTTTATAGTTTCTCCGTCTAAATTTATTTTTCTTACTAAATTACATTTAAAAAGATATTATAAATTAAAATAATAAACTTAAAATATTTAATTATATATTTGATAATTACTATGTGAAAAGTAATAAAATTCACAATAATTAATAACTGTAAATATTTTTTTTGACAAACTGATTGACTTTCGAAATTATATGAGTGTCATATTAATAACTTAAAATATATTTATACAAATTTTATTAATCTAAATATAATAATATGCTCCTAACTAAGAATTTATCGATTAAACAACTGAAAATTTTATTTAAATGATAAAATTATACCTAACGTAAAAAATTTAAATATCAATATTATGCCCGGGCGTAGCACAACATAATCAACTAGTTATAAGACTAGTAAAACTTTTAAACTCCAAAAACATCCGAATACAATTTTAATTTCAAACTAACCACTACACAAATCAATAGTTTCACATTATAATAATTTCAAATTCACGTTCAAATGCCTAAACAAATTTCATCTTTCATTATCGTTTTTTGCGCATATTTTACACTTTTTAGAATAGAGGCAATTGAACATTTACAAATTTACATGAATGCTTTTACATTTTTATTAATGTTTCACCGTCCTAATCTTTGATTTAAATGTAAAAGGTTATGATAATATTTAAGAAGTTTCCTGTTTATTTGTTTATTGCAATATGTTCTTGGGATACCACATTGTACTATGCATGTACTTATTTTATTTGTCACGATTGTTAAAAGTATTTACCAAAATATTTATCATTTAAAGAGGTAAAATACATTGAATTATCTTTTATTTTATGTTTAAAATAAATGTGAAAAAATATTAATATAGTTAAAAAGAGTATTTCATTTGTTTCAAAATATTTGACATATTTCATTTTTGAAACAGTGAAACTACAGTAACAGTGACTAATATTGTATGATGTTTTTTTTTCACAATATTGATGTGAGAAGAAAATAATTATAATATTTTTCATATATTTAATATTTAAATTTCAATTTTAAATATTAAATTAATTTGATTTAATTTAGCTCAAAAAGTTAATTAAATTAACTATCAAAAACAAAACGTGAAAACGACTTTAGGCATATTTATAGTATTTTCTCTATTCATCTTTATTTGTGCATATTGATTTGACACATCAATTAAAATTAAGGCTTCATTTGGTCAAGAAAATATAATTTTTTGAAATTAAAAATAGAGTTGAAATTAAAGTTGTGTTTAACCATGAATATAAATTAAAGTTGTTTTTGAAATTTTGTAAGAGAAGAACGAGTGAATAAGTGAAAACAATGTTTTTCTTATTTTCACTTTTCCAAATATAATTTCAAATTGTATTTGAAATTTCCAACTATTGTTTTCACTTTTTCCAATAATGTAAATGACTTTTCGGAAAAAAATGAAAAAATACTCATAACCAAACGGCTACTAAAATATCCACTCAGTCCCAAATTACCCATCCCAAATTGAGATGATACATTGATTAAGAAAAATAATTAATAACATAGCTAGTTTATCATAGTACCCTTATTAAATGATGTTTACATTTTAATTTGAAGAATTGATAATCAATACAAAGGGTAAAACATGGAAAAAAAAAATTGTCTCTTCTTGATTAATGAAAAAAGACAAATAAAATGAGAAATCAAATTAGAAAATTTAGAATGGGTAATTTGAAATGGAGGGAGTAAATAAAAGATACTCCTATATACTACCGCTATCAATCTATATCTATATCTATAATCTATATTTATATCTATAATCTATATCTATAATCTATAATATATTAAAATGTAAAATCCTTTAAAAAGTTATTTGAACTTTTTGTCCTTCATTAAAAGGTTCTCCTTTAGACAAAACTGTCTTTTCACTATTTTTTAATTTATTATTTAATTATTTTTTATTATATTAACTAGACTTCCTAAAATATATGGGACTCCTAAAATATATGGTAGCAAAATTAATTAGTAATTTTCTTTTTAGTAGACTTCATAAAATATATGGTAGGAGAATTAGTTAATATTTTCCTGTTCGATTAGAAAAATACTCCCTAAAATAGGACTCTATTAAAGAAATATTTTTATAAATATTGAGATGTATGTTAGACTAGAGAACAAATCGTATTGTTTTGATGTCACTTTTATCGTATTATTTTGTTGCACTTTACAGGTGATAGATAAATGTTGGTCGGCTTTGAGAAATTTTTATATGTAAAGGTTAGATTTAGTTGTATTATTTTGATATCTCTATTGTCGTATGTTTAGAGGTAGTAGATGAGTGTCAGACGACTTTGAAAAAAATTGTGTGTAAAAATTAGATTTAATCGTATTATTTTGATGTCTCTATCATTGTATTGTTTTGTTGCAATTTACAGATGGTAGATGAATGTCGATCAACTTTTAAAAATATTTTTAATAAAGGTTAGATTTAATAAATAAATTCTCCATCTTTATATATCAAAAGATATTAAATTTAATTATTATATTTATTTTAATTATTTTAAAAAAAAATCCTATTTAATTTAATGTTTAAACTTATTAAAACGAGGTATACGCGCATGACGCGTACACCTAAACTAGTTACTCCATAAGTTTGCAAAATGCTGAAAATGAATAACGTGTATTATTTAAGAACAAAGGTAAAACAAGTATAAAATAATAAATTATCAATTCATTTTTTAAATTAGACAAGTAAAGTTATTAGTATTTTTAGTATATTGAAGGCGCAAAGATAGATGGAGGAAGTATTAATTGAAATGAAGAAATACTTTATCTGTCTCAATTTATGTGATGTAGTTTGACTCGGCAGAGTTGAAAGAAAGAAAGAATTTTAAAATTTGTGATCTAAAATAAATATAAATATTTATATAACAATAAATTATTTCATTAAGAATAAAATGAACATTTTAAAGTCAAATTATTACTAAACATAAAAATAATAATTTTGAAATAGCCTAAAAAATAAATTGTCATATGAATTTGGACAAAGAAGTACTAAGTAAGAACAATTTAGTAAAACTAACCTTGTAGTTAATAAGCAAGAACAATTTAGTAAAACTAACCTTGTAGTTAATATTTTTCGAGAACCATGAAAAAATTAAATGACATGTAAAATAAACTCCAAGAAGTATTCAATAAAATCTACTCGTTTAAATTTATTTGTCCTTTTTTTTTTAAATCTATTTTTACAGCATTAAAGAATATTTTGATCATTTTATATATATATTTAATTTAAATATCTACAGCATTAATAATCTTTATCAATTTATAAAACTCTGTGTCAAATTAAAATCAGATAAATAAATTAAAAGAAAAAAAATATCAAACAGTTTAATTTTTCATAAAGTTTTTACACACTGTAACATTAATTTGTATATCGAATAGTGAGGAGTATAATTACCATATTTCGTATTTGAACTTCTGGTAACCAAAAGAAGAAAGGTACAACTTAATATATTAAAATTATTTGTATGCGTTATAATGATTAGAGTTTTTGCCCTGATTTTTTTTTCTATATTTAAATTTTATTTTTTTTAAAAGGAAAATAAAAGTTACCATAATTACTTTTACTTATTACTTTTACTTTTCCTGAAAGAAAAAATATAATTCTTTTCCATATTTGGCTAACCTCTTTCTTAGAGGAAAAATTTTGGACATCTATAAATACAAGATCCGCTTCTCATACCATAACACAATAGCATCTACAATGGAGTCTTTTAAGATTTTCGTATAGGGGGAGATTTTCTCTCTTATTAGTTTTATGTTTTTAATATTAGGAATATTAGGTTTTATATGTAGGTCAATTGGCCAAATCATATAATAAAATTATGTTTTTAGTATTGTTTTTCGTTGTCTCTTATTTATCGTCTCATAGTTTGCAACTAATAGCTTCCGCATGACGCCCTCTTGATTTCGAACCCAACAAGTGGTATCAAAGCCTATGGTTCAAAGATCCGATGGTTTAATGTCAAAGTTGCAATCAATTTGATGATAATGAAGATATTTTGTCAAAATAAAACTACATATGCAGATAATTGTCAATGATATTTTCAATAATCCTGCTGTCACATATTTGAAAATAAAGCTCACTTTTAACCCTGTAAAAGGGCTCCAATATTTTTAACCCGAAAAGGGCTAATATATTTTTTAACCCCAAAAACTCTATTTTTAAACATGCCAAACAACAGTAATATATGAAGAATATATATGAAGAACGAAGATCATGCATAGGAAGGAGGAACAAGAATATTTTGAAGAAAATCAAGCCAAAAAAGGGAGATTTGTCAGGGTTTTTGCCCTGATTTTCTTACTATATTTAAGTTTTACTTTTTCTTAGAAGGAAAATAAATTTTATCATAATTACTTTTACTTTTCCTGGAAAAAAAATATAATTCTTTTCCATATTTGACTAACCTCTTTCTTGGAGGAAAGGTTTTGGACATCTATAAATAGAAGACCCCTACTCATACCATAACACAATAGCATCTACAACGTAGTCTTTTAGAATTTTCGTTTAGGGGGAGATTTTCTTTCTTATTAGTTTTATATTTTTAATATTAGGTTTTATATGTAGGTGAATTGGCCAAATCATATAATAAAATTATGTTTTTAGTATTGTTTTTGGTTGTCATCTTATTTATCGTCTTATAGTTTGCAACTAATAGCTTCCACATGACGCCCTCTCGATTTCGAACCCAACAATAATATATATCAATTATAGTTAATGTTTATCAAAATCTATTTGATGTCTATCAGGATTTGATGTATCTGTCTTTTAGTGTGAAACTAGGAGCAAATTTCTCCTATAAATAGAAGAGTGTCCTTCATTGTAAATCATCCCTCAAGAGTAATAACAATTACTCCCTGGGTGTGTTTGGTATGATGGAAAATATTTTCTTATTTTTTCTTGTTTGGTTGTACTAAAATATTGGAAAAATGTTTTTCAAAATGACTTATTTTCCTTTATTTGAAGGAAAATGGCTTCCCTCATGGCCAAGGGAAGTCATTTTCCAGAAAATGACAGATGTGACTTTTATGCCCCCACCCCACCTCCACCTCTCTTCCCCATCCCAATAACACTCAAATTCACGTTACTCAGAAATATTTTTCACTGTGTTTTGCTTCAATTTTTTACTGCTTGAAATTAAAACATTGACGTTCGAATTTTTCCTTATTTTCAATGTTCGTTGAATGTATTGTTATTTTTATGTACATAGAGGAAGATTTACCTATGTTACTTTTGCTAATTGCATATTTTATTTTGTCATCGTTGTAGCTTGTTTCACAAGGTTGAATAAGCTCGTCATTTAATTATATTTCTATTGATTGTAGTATCTTGAGATTGTCCCGATAAAATGTTGAAAAGTGTCTCCTATGTTTGCTAATTAGTAATTGCTTACAATTTAGTGACTTGTAATATCTTAATACTCGATATTGATATTATTTATTATGCTTAAATTAGTTCAGACAGTGATATACTAGTTAACAGTTAGTAGTATTTTCTAAAAAATATTTTTTCATTCACCAACCAAACACTAGAAAATATATTTCTAAAAAATATTTTCTACTCACCAATCAAACACCATAAAATATTTTTCGAAAAATATTTTTCACTCACCAACCAAACATGAGAAAATAAGTAGAAAATCAACTTATTTTCCAGGAAAACATTTTCCATGAAAAATATTTTCCATCGTACCAAACACACCCTTTATTCTCAATTTTCCTTCTTCTCTATTCTTTATTATTTTATAATATGTTATCAGCACGAGACTCTACCGTCTCAAATTTAAAGACTAAGGTTAAAGTATTATTATTTTTCTTCTTTTATTTATGACTAACAATCTTACAAAGTGTGAGTTCATTGCTCTTCAAAGTTCGGGCAAGAACTATATTTCATGGGTGTTGGATGCTGAAATCCACCTAGATGCTTTGGGTCTTGGAGACACCATAAAGAATGAAAATACAATATCTAGTCAAAATCGTGCTAAGGCTATGATTTTCTTGCGTCATCATCTTGAGGAAGTTCTAAAAATTGAGTACCTTACTACTAAGGATCCACTCGTATTGTGGAATAGCCTAAAAGAAAGGATTGACCACTTAAAGATGGTCATCCTCCCGAAAACACGATATGAGTGGATGCATCTAAGATTTTAAGACTACAAGTCTATTCATAAATACAATTCTGCCATGTTCAGAATTTCTTCTCAATTGAAACTATGTGGAGAGACGGTCACTGATGACGATTTGATGAAAAAGACACTCTCCACTTTTCATGTCTCGAATGTGCTCTTACATCAACAATATCGAGAAAAAGGTTTCAAGAAGTATACTGAACTGAGTTCTCATCTTCTCGTGAATGAACAAAATAATAATTTATTGATGAAAAATCACGAGAACTGACCAACTGAATCTGCACCACTCCCTGAGGTGAATGATGTGCACGCTCACCATGCTAGGCGTGGAAAAGGTCGTGGTCCTGGTCGTGAACGTGGTCGGTTTTATGGCCGTGATAACAAATAAAGAAACCCTATTCCGTGTGTTAATCATTCTTCGAACAAAAGAAAAAAGGATGAGAAACGTGAAGCAATTACTTGTTTTCGATGTGGTGAAAAAATACATTATTCACGTGATTGTTGTGTTCTCAAGCACTTGGTTGATCTTTATCAAGCATCATTGAAGAAGAAAGAGAGAAATCTCGAGGCTAACTTTTTCTCTAAAGATGTTGTTGACATCACAAGCTTGGATGTAGATGTAGCAGATTTTTTCTAGCACCCTGAAGAAAAGATTGATCACTTGATTGGTGATGGTTCCGTAAACATGAATGAATGAATGATTTTTATTTTATTTTTTTATATTGATAAGAATTAGTCAATAAAAAATCATGTAAAAGTAGTTGTTTGCATGAATATTAGTTTTTAACTAGTTTTGATTAAGTTCGATTATATTATTGTAGTTTATTATTAAATTGAATTGAATTTATTTATTTTCATTATTTATTGAAAAATAAAGGGGGGGGGGGGGGGCAACGATTCATTAATGAAACAGCTAATGGTAGGCTGTATGGAAGGATGATTAGTGATCTTTTGGGCTTTGCTTTTCATTACTTGTTGCTGTGATGATGGAAAAGGAAAATTTGTTCTTGATTGTTTTATAATAAATATTGGCGGTACCCCTAAGAAAAGAAAAAAGGATCACTGACAATACCTTTTTAATTTTTATCAACACTATGTATCGATTAACTTTAACATGAGGTGACCTGATAATTAACGGTATTACTAACTTTATAAGTATTATATTAAAGCTATGCAAAGCTACAAGTACGTACTAATTTTGCTTAGTAAAGTGTGATTAACAATTTCTTATAGTATAAAGCTTTCACAAAAATTTAATATATATATCTTATTTGGTGTATGTCATTTTATTTGAAGATATGAATAATTTTCAAAGTAAGCTATCCAATTGTGAAGATAGTTGTTTGATTGATTCTGACACTACACATACGATATTCAAAGTCAAGAAATATTTCTCTCATCTAAATATGGGCAAGATTAACGTTACTACAATTTTTGGTAGTGCTAATTTGATTGAAGGCTTCGAAAAAACTATTATACTCTTACCCGA
This sequence comes from Capsicum baccatum var. pendulum, assembly GCA_030864225.1. Lineage (NCBI taxonomy): Eukaryota > Viridiplantae > Streptophyta > Magnoliopsida > Solanales > Solanaceae > Capsicum > Capsicum baccatum. The sequence continues at coordinate 251,657,681 of CM061559.1, read as the reverse complement.
GGGAACTAAACTCATCATTAATAGTGCTATGTTTTCTCCTAAGTCTCAGAGAAACTTGGTGAGCTTTAAATATATTTGTAAAAATGGTTATCATATCAAGACAATTGATGAGATGAATCTTGAATATCTTGGTATCACCAAGAATGTCTCTAGCCAGACATGTGTTACAGAAAAGTTTCCTGCTTTATCTTCTGGCCTGTATTTGACAAAGATTTATGCAATTGAGGCACATTCTATAGTAAATCGAAAGTTTACTAATTCCAATATTTTCGTACTTTGGCATGATCGTCTGGGACATCCTGGATCTATAATGATGAGACGAATCATAGAAAAATAAAATGGGCATCCATTAAAGAGCTTGAAGGTTCCTTCGAATGGTGAATTTTCATGCAATGCTTGTTATCAAGATAAGTTGATTGTGAGACTATCGCTAACAAAAGTTGGGATTGAGTCTCCCACGTTCTTGGAACGCATACATGGGGATATTTGTGGACCCATTCACCCACCTAGTGAGTCGTCTAGATACTTCATGGTCCTAAGAGATTCTTCTTCTAGATGGTCTTATGCGTGCATTTTATCATCTCGCAACTTGACATTTGTAAAATTATTGGCACAAATAATATGATTATGGGCATAGTTTTTCGATAATTAAATTAAGTCTACGCCTTGATAATGCTGCAGAATTTTTATCCCAAGCATTTAATGACTATTGCTTATCGATTGGGATAAGAGTGGAACATCTTGTACCCATGTTCACACTCAAAATGGACTTGCCGAGTCATTAATTAAACGTCTGCAGTTGATAGCAAGACCATTGCTTATGAAAATTAAGTTGCCCACTTCTGCTTGGGGTCATGCAATTTTGCATGCTGCAACACTTGTTCGTCTTAGACTGATAAATTATCATAAATTTTCTCTGTTGCAATTGATTTTGGGTCAAGAGCCTAATCTACTGTAACATCCCGTATTCAAGTACATGTATTGGCGTATTCAAGTACGTGTATTGGTCTTATTTATATGGAATTAATTTTTTATTTTATTTATACCGAAATTTGCCCGTCGATGACTCCATACGAAGGTTATTGAATAAGCTTTCCAATGATATAAAGATTTCCAAAAATGGATAAGTTTCGGATATAATCGAGCACGTTCAAAACTATAAAACGGTGGCCGGGATATGGTGAATAGTAAATGTGCAGGAAAATTTCCTGCACACAAACTACTGAGACCTGCCGGTTTTTTGGGTCAACTTTGAACGATCATAACTCCCTTAATATAATGAACTGGGAGAGCTACGACCTATCAAGAGACATATCTTTGAGTCTTCTTTCCAATGCAATTGGTTTCATCCAAATCCAACATCTGAGCAAGGAGTTATACTCGTTTTACTTCAGCCTCTCAAAATAGATTTTTAGGGTCAACTTCAAACGATCGTAACTCCTTGTACAGGACGAACTGGGTGGCCTACTTTATATGAAATGAAATCCCTTTGAATTATCTTTCCAACGATACCAATTTCACCCAAATCTGATATCGAAGCAAAGAGTTATGGCTGATTTACTTTAGCCTATCAAAACAGTCCACCATGGACAGATTCGGATTTACTTAAAATTTTAAGGGCAATATGGTCATTTTCCATCACCTCATGGACGAAAATTGGTCATTATATACATATACTTAGCCTCATATCCATCATTTTTATCCAAATTATTGAAGAATAAGGAAACCCTAGCCTAAGTTCAACTCCAATTATCTTGTGATTCAATCGTAGAAAATCCATATTGATTTCGTAGTTGTGTTCACCGTCTCGAGAGCTTCGAGAAGCACCCCTTATTTGTGCCAACAGGACTTCAAAATCAAAAAGGCCATTTTATGGTAAGGATGTAAATTATGTTGGTGTTATTTATATGGATATGTATATATATGCATGTGAGCATAAGAAGTATGTTATTTGATTGTTGTTGAAAGATGATTGGAAATGATGTTGGATTATTCTTGTGCATGGTTGGATTATGTTGAATTGTGAAAGGATTTGGTGTGATGATGTGGTATTGAAATGATTATATATATATATATACACACATAAACCTATTGTTCAAGTTGGTTTTTGGAATGCTTTGCAAATATTGGTTGTATAGAATTATGGAAGAGAATTGTGGTGTTGGGTTGCTAATACTAGATGCCAAACATTTCATTGTAGATAAGTGATTTGTAAAGGCGGGAAGTTGTGTTGAATTGGTATCCGAATCTACAACGAGGTATGTAAAGCATACTCTAACAATGTTCTTTGGCATGAAAACACCAATGTTCCATCAAGTAAGATTCTGAGGTTGTCCAAAAACATGTATTGTTCTACATTACCAACGAAGTTGTTTACATTCTATAAAGTGTCAAAATGTTTCGTTGATATACCAAAAGGCTCCTATTTCATTGTTGTGATATTGATGATTCTGAAACACATTGTTGATGTACCAATAAGTCTTTATTGCATCGTTATTGTATAGAAGGTCTATTACTTGGTTCCTATTGATGTATCATTGTTTTAAAGTATCAAAAATGTGGTGGCGACCGAAATAACAATCTCAAAGATTAATTGAACTAAGTGATGGAAGTTCTCTTTTATCGGGTGGTATCCCAGGGGCATAAGCCTAGCATGGGTCGATCCCTATTTATGTGTTTATGGGTGGTATCCCAGGGGCATAACCCTAGCATAGGTCGATCCCAGTTGATATGTACTGGAGGCAGCCTAATGGTCACAGTACAGTACAGTAATGATTACAAAGATGATAAGAACGAAGGTAAAGTGATTGAATAAATGCAATGTACAGGTTGTCACAAGTTTTAGTAAGTGTGGTCCACTCCTATTACGCTTTATTCACTTGTTTCTGATTTTTATTGAGCTCCTATATCATATGTGATTATCTACAGCTTTACATACTCAGTACATATTTCATACTGACGTCCCCCATGGGGACCTGCATTTCATGCTGCAGGCACAGGTACCTCAGCTCATACACCGCACAAGTAGGAGCCAGGTCATACAACTATTGTTGGTGAGCTCCAGTTTGCTTCGGAGCTTTCCGAGTCGGTTTCTTATGTTTTGTTATTGTACATGAGTCATGTGTGGGCAGGGGTTTGTCCCGACCCTAGTTATGTCATGTATATCCTAGAGGCTTTGTAGACATAAGAAAGGGTAAAGTCATGAAAGTTTATATAGTGATGTTATATTTGTATATGTGGTGGCCCCGACGGCCAAGTATTATATATATATATTTGTGCGTGTTGTGCTGATACAGGTAATTAGACTCTTCTATATGCAACGAAGTGCTGTCCAAATTTTTGGTAACATGTAAGTGAAAGTACAGGTATTTGAACGGGTTCTCCCGGGCCTTCTCGGCTTCGGGTGCCAGTCCGGCCCGATGGGATTTTGGGTCGTGACATATACCTCATTTGAGAATTTTTTGGTGCGATGTATATGTGCCTATAGCACCACTAAACCGCACTAAGATGGACCCCAAGAAGGTTAGAAATTTATGTTGGGTTTGAATCACTCTCTATTCTTTGTTATCTTGAACCATTAACGAGAGATATGTTCACTGCTCGATTTACAGATTGTCGATTTGATGAGATAGTTTTCTCAAAATTAAGGGGAAAAGATAGTGACACTAAAAGAGATTTTTTTTGAAAAAATCCATCACTATCTCATCTTGATCCACGTACTTCTATTTGTGAGCAAGAAGTACAAAGGATTATTCATCTGTAGAGAATTGTAAATCAAATGCCAGATGCATTTACAAATTTGAAAAGGATCACTAAATCACATATTCCTGCAGAGAATATCCCAATTTGAATTGATGTCCCTAAAGGACCATTCACTAGTGTCGTAGCTAATAAATCTAAAACACGCTTGAAGTGTGGTAGACCATTAGGTTCTAAAGATCGAAATTCTAGAAAAAGAAAAATAAATGGTCAAGATGATACTACGAAAGATCTTTGTATAGAAGTTCAAGATTTGAGCAATATTGATATTCCTGAAGGAATTAATGAGACTGAGACACAAGAAAATAATGAACTATCCATAAATTCAAGTGATGTTGAAACTTATTTAAATCGATCCGAAATAGCAGTGGATCATGTCTTTGCATATAATATCGCAACGAAAATCATGCAAGATAGTGAGGATCTTAAACCTCGATTTGTCACAAAATATCGACAAAGAAATGACTAGCCAAAATGGCAAGAAGTAATTCAATTTGAATTGAATTCACTTGCCAAACGTGAAGTTTTTGGACCTATAACTCAAACACCCAATGGTGTTAAGCCTGTTGGCTATAAATGGATCTTTGTGCGAAAAAAATAAGAAAAATAAAATATAAAGGTATAAGACACGCCTTGTTGCACAAGATTTTTCACAGCGGCCTGGTGTCAATTATGACGAGACATATTCACCAGTTATGGAGCAATAACATTGCGTTATCTTATTAGTTTCACTGTCCATGAAAAACTTGAAATGCATTTGATGGATGTGGTAATAGCCTATCTATATGGATCACTTGATAATGAGATATACATGAAAATTTTTGAAGGATTTAAAATGCCGAATCATATAGTTCAAAGCCTCGGGAATTGTATTCCATTAGATTGCAAAGATCATTGTATGGTTTGAAGCAATATGGATGCATGTGGTATAACCGTCTTAGTGGATATTTATTTAAGAAAGGTTATACGAATGATGAAATTTGCCTATGTGTTTTTATAAAGAAAACAACGTCGGAGTTTGTTATACTTGCTTCTATGTTGATGACATGAACCTTATTGAAATGCTAATAGAGCTTCAAAAGACAATTGATTACCTAAAGAAAGAATTTAAGATGAAAGATCTCGGAAAGACAAAATTATGCCTTGGTTTGCAAATTGAGCATTTGACAAACGGTATCTTTGTCTATCAATCTGCCCACACAGAAAAGGTGTTGAAACGATTCTATATGGATGGAGTACATCCATTAAGTACTCCGATGGTTGTTCGATTACTTGACGTGAATAAGGATCCATTCCAACCACAAGAAAAGAGTGAGGAACTCCTTGGCTTTGAAATATCATATCTCAGTGCAATTAGTGCACTAAAGTATCTTGCAAATACTACAAGGCCTGATATAGCCTTTTCAATTAATTTATTAGTAAGGTATAGTTCTGCTCCCACTAGGAGACATTGAAATGGGATCAAAACACATATTACGGTATCTAAAAGGGACTACCGGTATGAGCTTATTTTATTCTAAAGATTGCAGTTCCGATCTTGTTGGTTATGCTGATGCTGGGTACTTATCTGACCCATATAAAACTTAGTCTCAAACAAGCTATGTGTTCAAATGTGGGGGTAATGCCATATCTTGGAGATCTACAAAATAGTCTATCGTAGCTGAGATTATAGCTATTCATGAAGCAAGCCAAGAGTGTGTGTGGTTGAGGTCCATAATACTTCTCATTCGAGAAAAATGCGGCTTGAAATGTGACAATGTACCCACGATTCTATATGAAGATAATGCAGCATACATAACACAACTTAAAGGAGGATTCATAAAAGGAGATAGAGCGAAGCACATTTCGCCAAAGCTCTTCTATACATATGAGCTCCAAAAGAATGGTGATATTGACGTACAACAGATTCGTTCAAGTGACAATGTGACTGCTTTATTCACCAAGTCTCTTCCAACTGCAACTTTCAAGAAGATGGTGCATAAGATCGAAATGTAAAGATTCAAGGATGTTCTTATTAGGGAGAGTTAATACGCGTTGTACTCTTTTTTTTTATGAGGTTTTGTTCCACTGGGTTTTCCTTGTAAGGTTTTTAATGAGGCAGCCTATATGCGTATTGTTAGACATTCAAGAGAGAGTGTTATGATATATATCAATTATAGATGTCTATCAAGATCTATTTGATGTCTATCAGGATTTGATGTATCTGTCTTTAGTGTGAAACTAGAAACAAATTTTTCCTATAAATAGAAGGAATTCCTTCATTGTAAATAACCACTCAAGAGAAATAACAATTACTCTCTATTCTCTATTCTTTATTGTTTTATAACACTATGCACGAAATTCAAAAAAAGATTGAATAACTAAAGTTTATTATATGCAGATCTTGGATAAGAGACTATTTTCATGATTTAAACTAAACTTCTAATTATATAACAATAATTTTATCATTACTTCAAAATTTTCTCTCCCAAATGATAGAGAGAAAAATATGTCATACAATAGGCGAATTCACACTGAAAACAAAATTATTCCAAATATCACACCCAACAAAAAATAATACTCCCTCTGTTTCATAATAAATGAATTGTTGAATTTTGACACACACATTAAGGAAAAAACAATAAAGACATAAATTTAATATAACTTTTTATTTTTAACCTCCAAAAAGCAAAAGTTGACCATTAATACCTTTTTAAAAATTAATTGATTGTCAAATTATAAGGGTAACTTTAGAAAAAAATTCAATGATTTACTTATTTTAAAACAAAGGGAGTAATTACTAAACTTTTCCAATAACAGAAAAACACATAAGAAAAAGAATATTTTTTTCCTTTGTCCCTAAACAGTTACAATTTCTGACACTTCACGTTTATATTACTTGATCACCAAGCAACTACCATACACTCTCATTCTCTTTCTCTCTCTACATCCTTTTCCATCACCATAAAAAGCCTCTCAAATCCTCTCTCTCACGCTTTTTCTTCCTTCTCCTATTACTATTAAACCCCTTAAACCCCCCAATTCCCTTCTCTCTCTCTCTCTCTTGCACGCATTTCGAGGTAAGTTTTTCACCGGAAAAATGGTGGAAGGCGGTAAAGGAACGGTGTTTCCGGTGATATTTTACGATGGAGAAAGGGAGGTTAACGTTGGGAATATTAAAATTCAGCCGACGTTAGAATTCAAGCCTTTTCAGTTGATGATCAGTCAGAGGATCGGAGTTTCACCTAATCAGATATCGATTTATCTATGTGATCGGAGAAGCGGTGGTGGCTCAAAGTACGAGGATCGGAGGAGGATGCCTGTTACAGGTAAAGCGAATTTCGCTCTGATTTCACGTGAGAAGAGTTGTTTTTTTCTCGTGGTGTTGAAACGGTCTAGAAAAGCAAGGAATCGGAAGGTAAAGCCTAAAGACGGCGTTGAATTCGGCGAGTTTTTGAAGGAAAATGTGTCAAATCTGATTCTGTTACGGCGAAATCAGCCGGAGATGAATTTGTCGTATGATCGAATTACGGAGACGGAGTTGGCGAGTATGAATGAACGTGTCCAGAATTTGCAGCTACAAAGGGAGAATTTCGACTTACTGATGCAAAAAACGAAGCCGAATCCTGTACATTTGGATAGTCCGAATTCGTTTCCGAGGATCCAAGATACTTTTCCGATGAAGAAGAAATCACTTTGCTATGAATGTGCGAGTTCCGACGCCGGCGAAACGGCGGCGTTTCATCACTGTAACAATGATGCTGTAATTGTTGGTTCGTTCAGGAGCCGGTCTGGACCGGTGAACCGGCCGGCAAAACAGTTTCTGTGAACCGGTGAAAGTGGCTCGGGTTTCTTGTGTACAGAGTATACTACAGAAGTACAATCAGCTGCTGCTATGGTACATGGTAAGTATCAAAATAGAGCTAAACAGATTTTCTAAAGTAGAAATTACTGATGTGAAAAATGTTGGTTACATAAATGGGTTAGGGTAAATACATTTTGACTGGTGGATAGTGGAGTTTGGCCCTATGATTTTTTGTTTATCCCTCCTAGGGACCTTGAAAGGGTCCAATTTTTTGCTCTTTTGGTGATTCTGATTCACTAAGAATTGTAAGTGGAGGTTGATCAGCGGTCCTGTATTTGATCCATTTTGGTACTCTGTAAGAAGTAAGTCGAAAAAAAATGTTTGAATTAAACGTGGAGGTTGATTACCAATCGAGCGAATTCTTTTGTCGCTCTATGATCTTCTTTTCACCTATTTTGGTATTTTAAGATTGATTTTTTTTTTTAATTAAACGTGAAGGTTGATTATATATCGGTTAAGTATTTCTTTTGATTACCATCTTTTCACTCATTTTGATACTTTGAAATTTTTTTTTAAAAAAAAAGATTCTTGAGTTAAATGTGAAAGTTGATTATCCGTCGAATATTTTTTTAATCGTATTATGATATTTTCACCCAGTTTTGGTACTTTGAAATTGAAAAAAGATGCTTGAAAAACTTGGAGGTTGATTATTAATCGAGCACACTTTTGTAGCGCTATGATCTTCTTTTGATCCATTTTGGTACTTTGCAATTGAAAAAAAGATGCTTCAATTAAGGGATTGTTTGATAGAGTGTATTAGCAAAAATAATGTATGTATTAATTAATGTGTATTATGAATGCGTTGTTTAGTATAATTTTTAGTCAATGTATAATTAAAAGCATTAGTTATACATTTTATTGTGTATTAATATGTGTATTACTAATACTATCCATTTGCTATGTATTAGTAATGCAAAGTCTTTAATACATGCATTAATTTATTAAATGACCTCAATACCCCTCAATTTTGCTCTCAAAATATTTCACCATTCATTTTTCCGCCATTTTAATTTGCAATAGTGAATCTTTTCAAAACATTTTCAAATTTTTTTCCCACCATTTAATCTACAATAATGAATAATTGATTTAAATAATTGTAACATATTTTTGCTTTGCTTCAAAGGTTTTTAAAAAGATTAAAAAAAATTGAGACTATTTCTTAATTTTACGTCTTATATTTTATTTTGGTTTCGACTATATTAATCCATTGGCATAATATTTCATGCACAAAGACGAAGGTCTTGAAATTAATCCTAAAACTCTATATACCATTTCAACAATACTAATTATATTTGAAATGACAAAAAAAATTTATTGCAAAAAAGTGTACAAAATCAAAGAAGAGTATTTTTATAAATAAACATTTCTTTTATAAAAATTATGTAAGATGCATTATTTCTTATATATCAAATCAAATAATATATAAGAAATAATACATGTATTACTAATACAAACATAAGTAATACAAACATTACTAATGCAAATATTACTAATACACTATATTTTACATTGATCTTATACACTCTATCACCATGATTTTTTCATCCATTTTGATACTTTGGAATTGAGATTTTTTTTCTTCAATTAAACGCGAAAGTTGATTATCCATGGAGTATTTTTTTTTTCTGTCATACAATGATATTTTCACCCATTTTGATACTCTTTCCGTCCCATTTATGTGTCATTATCACTTTTTCGATCCGTCTCAAAAATTATATCACCTATATAAATATTAAAGCAACTTTAAAGAGGCAAAGGAAATACAATTGAAAAAAGATGCGTCGAAAACTTGGATGTTCATTGCTAGTCGGGAAAAAGGCATTGTTTCCACTCCAAACTATACCCGAAAAGTCTAAGCCACACCTAAACTATACTAGTGACCTATTGCACACCTTAACTATAAAAAAGTGATACTTTTTACACCTTGTCAGGCATTGCACCACTTGCATATGGTGTGGTGTTTTACATGCGCTGCCACATCAGTGCCACGTCAGCATCATCTGAAAAAATAATAAATTTATTATTTTCATAAATTCTTATTTTTTCTTTCTTCTTTTTAATTTAAATCCTTTTTCTCTTTCTTTCTTTCTTAAAAGTGAATTTTAAAAAATATCATCTCCTTCGATCCTTCTTCTTTTAGTTAAAATCTGGGCAAAACCCATTTACTGATAAATAAACTGATTCGATCAGATCAAAGCAATCCAAATCCGACAAATAAAATCACTTCAATCCTTTCACTATTTCACAATCTTCGCCATTTTTTGTGAAATTCTAGAAACCCACAACCCAATTCAATAAAATTTGAGCAAATCATAACCCAGACCGTAAAATGCAAACACAAAACTCAATTCTTGAAAATTCAAGAAACCCACAACTCAGTTCAATAAAATTCAATTAATTTACAATTCAATTCGTAAATATAAGAAACTCATAACTCAACTTCATAAAATTCGATAAATTTAAAATTCAATTTGCAAAATTCGAGAAACCCACAACACAATTCAGTAAAATGCAAGAAACGCAGAATCGAACTCATGAAATTCAAGATACCCACATTTCAATTTTGTAAAATTCGAACAACCCACTATCCAACTCGTGAAATTCAAGATACCCATAATCGAATTTTATAAAATTTGAAAAACCACAATCTAATTTAAATTAAAATTGAATAAATTTCATCTAAATAATACCAAGATTTACAGAGAAATATCAATTATAAATTGAAATGTGGGTTATGGGTTCGAATCCAACTCGTATTTTTTTTTGGTAACTGGTGGGATTATATTAAGTAAAGGTATGTCTTAAAGACTTAATACAAAACAAAAGTCATTACTGCTCCAAGCAGAAAATGTTTAAACGCTTCTAGTTGGGACCAAAATTGAGTGACCTACATTTGGTTCTAACAAAATCAAAAGGACATAACATTAACAATAAATTTCTTTCCACTTATAATAATAAAGGAAAAAAATAGAAGGATAAGTGAATTTGTGAATTTATTGATGAATTGATGGAGGTTGACAGAAGGTAAGGAATAAGAAATGGAGTTGAGGAAGAAATGATAAAAGAAAAAAGAAGTTAGAGATGAAGAGTAAAAAAGGAAAAAGAAAAACAAATTAAAAGGTAAAGAAAGAAAATAAAAATTATATAAATATAAATCAAAAACTAATTAAATATAATTGATTGATAAAATGCAATTGAATAATGACACGTGTGTATTTTAATCTGCTTTTAATTTCCCTTTCTGCTTTTCACGCGCCTAAAATGAGTGTAAATAACGCGCCTTACAATGAGTGTCGCGGGGAGGTAATAGTTTTACTTTTTTATAGTTTAGGTGTGTAATAGGTCACTAGTATAGTTTAGATGTGACTTAAACTTTTCGGGTATAGTTTAGGATGAAAATTATGTCTTTTCCCTTGCAAATCGAGCACATTCTTTTGTCGCGCTGTGGAGTTCTTTTAACCCTATTTTGATATTTTGGATTTGAAAAAAAAAATGCTTGAACATTCTTTATTTTCCTTGCCCATTTACATTGGTGAGCATAAATTTAACTGTTCAAACCACATATTCTTTCTTGTTTAATTATATACAGTACTCAAATAATTGATGACAATAACACAATTTGAAGAAGGCGGGGTACACATTTTTATTTTGATAATAAATACGGACAGAGATTATTCAACTCTTTGATAATTAAACTTTATTTAAAATTACACAAAAAGTACTACTTACTAGTATCATTTAATATAACTAATGATTAAAATTACTCTATTCGTTTCGAAATAAGTGAATTGTTGGGGTATTTATTGGTGTTTCAAAATAAGTGAATCATTGATTTTTTTTTTCAAATTTACCCTTATGATTTGACAACCAATTAACTTTTGAAAAAATATTATAATATCAATCTTTTTTTTTTTGGGTAAAAATGAAAAATTATGTTAAATTTATGTCTTTAATATTTTTTCCTTAATTTGCATGTCAAAATCTAATAATTCATTTATTATGAAACGGAGGGAGTAATAATTATTTGACTTTCCCAATAGTAATGCTTCACATAAAATACAATAGAGGAAATAATATAAGATGGCATGCAAAGCATTATGTCTATCATTTTACCGTTTCATTTCTAAATTTTTAATTATATTTAGATACTGATACACTGGACTAAGTAATGCAGTGCAGACATTTGAACTAATAAAATACGTGTGAAACTATTTTTAAATCTTTCTTCCAACCAAAGTAAATTATATAAATCAGCATATCCAATTCCAAATATAGTCTTGAAATGGACCCATTGGCGAAGATCATTGGTAAAACTGGAAATAAAAGTTGTTATACACTCTTAAATACACTTATTTCTAATCTTACTTAAATCTGTTTCTGAATGTCCTTATTTCTTAAAAATATTGAAATTAAAAGTTGGTGGATCTTACGTTAAAAATACTCCAAATCAATAAAAAGAAACAACGGAAGAGCAAAAAATAACATATACTAACAAAAATATAACACACAATAACAAATAGTTATATACAATAAAACAATAGGATAGTAACATAAATCGAATAAAAAAAAATTATCAGAGTAAAGCACAATTTCAACTAATAAACTTCTATCTTAAATCGTATCCTCCACAACCTCCTATTTAAAACCACATTATATAAACCACATCATATATTCTTTTTCAGTAAACGCTTAATAAAAAAGTTGAAGAGAAATTTCCATAATTTTGTAAAGTTCCTGGGAGTTTAATTCAATATTTTTCTTTTTGGTTTTCCATTCGGTGTCTGATACCCACATTGGAGCCCGGCTAATTCGGATTCGCGCTTAGTAGAACCCATTCGGAGATAGCGCTCCCAACAGAATTTCTCCATATCCAAGATCAAAGTTAAGGGTGGACTAACCTTATCCAATTTCTCCATATCCAGGACCGAAGTTAAAGGGTGGACTAGCCTCATCCGCTGCTGCGCCACAACCGATGTTGTTGTTGGAGTCTAATTCAATTATTAATAACTCGGGGCAATTACACGCATATCACAAAAATAAAAAAAATACAAAAAAAATATACAGTTCCCTTTACGTCTCTCTGTAAATAAAAATAAAATCTCCCATACACATAACACACACACACCATTTTCATTTCCATTTTTCTCTGTTTTTGAAGCTCAACAAAATCATCTCTAACAATGGCGGCTTATGCAGTAGTAATGGAAAACCTAAAAGAAAGATCACAATTTATGAACGAATCAATGCAAAAAAGCCAAACAATTACTGATAATATGATCTCCATTCTTGGTTCCTTTGATCACCGTCTATCTGCCCTCGAAACCGCCATGCGTCCTACTCAGGTACGTAAATGTGTAATCAATGAAAATGTATATAATGTGTGTTCCATAGGTTGATTAATTTTTTATTTTTTTTTGGGTTGTGTTTTGTAATTTTTTTTTTTTTTTTGAAAAAGATAAGGACACATTCGATTAGGAAAGCACATGAGAATATTGACAAGACGTTGAAGGTAGCTGAGGTGATATTAGGTCAATTCGATCTTGCACGCCAGGTTGGTCTTATTTGGGTTAATTTAAATTTTACTTATTCTGTTACACTTTGCTTTTGGTAAGCTGGTTATTTGTATTTTGCTGTGTTGCACTATGAGGATATGCACATTATGTATGTACACAATGTATACACAAGGGCTTCAAAACCATGTGTGGATATTCACTCACGGTTCAAAATATGATTCCGTAAACAGCCGCCTTAGGCGGAGAGTGGTTCGGTGCACACCCTTCACCGAAAAATAATGTAATTTACAGAGGTTAAAGGTTAGCTATTATGAGTGTGTTTAAATTTATTCATACTTCTTCTATTACACTTTTTTTTTTTTTTTTTTTAATAACTGTGGTGTCTGGGCTAAGGTTGTGCGCACCTCAACTAATTCACTTGATATTTGTTACCCAGTGGCGGAGCCAAAATTTTCATTACATTAAGGGGTTTCAGAAGTAAACATATGAACTAGTCGAAGTGGGTTCAACATCACTATACATGAAAAATATTTTTAACCATGTAAAAATAGTATAAAAATAGTATAATTTTCCATCGGTTTCGAATGAACCCCTGGATGAAAGGTGGCTTAGCCCCTGCTGCCACCTCCTTCCAGCAACAAGTATTAGGTCCACCAAGACTAGAACAGATGGAATGAAATCACCTAGCGTTTGTCTCTGTTGGAAATTGAACTTTGAGACCTCGCAGTGCTCAACCCACTTCATTGAACTGCTAGGCCACACGTTACACTCACTTTGGATTTTCCTGTATTGCACTATGAGTATGCACAGTATGTACACATGCATATACAAGGACATCAAAACCATATGTCATTAGTTTGCAGCTGAGGAGAAAGACTTTTCATTCAGCAGTTTAAAATATAAGTATACAACCACCTTAGGCGAAGGGTGGTCTCGTGCAGGAAAATTATTTGGTGTACAGAGGTTAAATGTTAACTATCATGAGTGTGTGTTTAATTTTTCACATACTCAATACAACTGAAAAGAAAATTTGTCCACACTTTGCCATAATCCTCGCCTCGCTGCTAGTAAATACACGAAGAAGTAGAAGGGTTCAACATCTACCGTATATATATAAAAAGATAATTACTTCTTCTGTTTCAATTCATCATTGAAAAGTCAGTACCGTCGAGGTCTTTAATCATTAAGTTTTTGCTGATTTTGTATGGATCATATATCTGCATTATACCTTACATGAGTGTTAAAATGCCCTTTGAACTTTACAGACAGAGGCCAAAATATTGCGAGGGCCACATGAGGATTTGGAAAGTTATCTGGAAGCAATTAATCAACTAAGGGATATTGTTAAATTTTTCAGCAGTACCAAAGGCCTTAAGAGTAGTATTGGTATGATTAATCATGTTTCAAATTTACTGGCAAAGTCTATTCTTAAGCTTGAAGAAGAATTCCGTCAGCTTCTAACTTCGTACAGGTCTGTAATTTAATAAGTTTCTTCATATGTTTTGCTTTGTAGTTTTGAGTATATTAACTTTACCTGCTCTTTCATGTAAAAGTAGAATTCTTTTATAGCGTTTTAAGTTCATCATTCAAGTTAACTTCTGTTTGATAAGTATTAATATTAACTAACTTGGTTTGACATATATTGATTGCAGTAAACCTATTGAACCTGATCGTCTTTTCGATTGCCTACCCCAATCTCTGAGACCATCTACAGGATCACCTAGTAAGGGTGATGTTACTGGATCGAAAGAGCACCAACGAAGTTTAGAAACAGTTGTTTACCGTCCTCCAGCACTCATTCCCCCTAGAATACTGCCCTTGCTACATGAGTTGGCTACGCAAATGGTTCAAGCCGGCCATCAACAGCAACTGTATACTATTTATAAGTAAGTTATCTCCTTAAATAATGATATACTTGCAGGATGCACTTTAGCATTTGACGTTGATCATAATGAATTAGATGTGCTTAATAGCTCATGCAATTGGAAAGCGATGATTCTGACAACTTTGTTCTTGAGACCTGCCTGCTTCTAGATACAGCTTAACTGACTTTCTGATGACCATATAGAATTTCAAAATATAGCAGTATCCTAATCTGTACGTTGCCAAGATTTCTTTTTGGTGACCTGATAAGCGATATCTGCTCTGTCATATATCTTATGATGTAATGCTGCTTAGGTTTGCTCTATCTATTATCTTGTCTACTGACCTAGCATTCCATATAGTATTACTTAAGAGTTGTGCAATTGTAACTGTGGATATTTAACATGGCTTTTGTTTGCGAGAGAACTAACAAACTGATAACTTCCAAGCTTTTTCTTGATTAATTTTCTGTGATAATCTTTTATCTGACAAAGTGTTTTTTCCCTGGATATACTACTCTGTCTCATGTCATTTGCATTTCCCATACATCCTGTTTGTATCCAGTGAAATACGCTCTGTAGTCGTGGAACAAAGTCTTAGAAAGCTAGGTGTGGAAAGGCTTGGCAAAGAGGATGTACAGAAAATGCAGTGGGAAGTTTTAGAGGCAAAAATAGGAAACTGGATTCACTTCATGCGGATATCCGTAAGCACTGTCTCATCATCCAATTTGATTTTGATTTGATCCTTGCTCTCTGTTTCCCCTTTTATTAACCTATTCATCATTTTTGACACAGGTAAAACTTTTATTTGCTGCAGAGAAGAGAGTCGCTGATCAAATTTTTGAAGGTCAGGATAGTCTTAGAGATCAATGTTTCGCAGAGGTTACTGGAAATAGTGTATCGGTGCTTCTTAGCTTTGGAGAAGCTATTGCCAAGAGCAAACGATCGCCTGAAAAGCTATTTGTCCTTCTAGATATGTATGAGATAATGAGAGAACTTCAGTCAGAGGTATGATGAAATGACTGAGCAGATATCTCTGTCTCCTTATCGTTGCTTCTGGAAAATCCTACCTTTAACTTATTCTTCCTGTTTCTACTGCTGCTAACGTAGGAGCATTCTTGCAATGGATAGAGCCGTAGGAAAATTGAAGAAATTCTGAGTTATATGTAGGATTATTTACTGGCTTTTGCTAGTTAGACACTTCTAGCTAAAGTGTTTTTGATTTCTCTGAATACCTTGGTATATCTAAGAGCGTGTCCAGTGGAAAAGTCAATTGCCCGATCATATAATATTCAAGTGAATACCACAGTAAATAAACATCTTCATTTTCAGCATCACATTTATCATATTACCTTCAGTTCACGTCTTTGACTCTATCGTTGTCTTTCTGCACCCCAACTTACAGCAAAATTGTTCCATCTGTCTAGCTATAATGGAGCTCTTTATCTTTCAACATAAATCCATAACCTAAATGCTTTAGATAAAAATGCTACTATTTGTTATTCCTTTTTAAAGAGTGGATGGGTGGGTGGTGGGGGTTGAGCAACAAGTTTAGCTTAGAGTTACTAGGAAGAACTATGAGCAAAATTTATTGCACAAGTATGAAATTTACTTTTATGTTGCCGTTCGCGGTAAGAGAAAAACCATTTGTCATTTCATTCTGTTGTAGAACCTTTAATAAATTGCCTGGTATCCGTTGATTCACCTGTGTATTACCTTGCCTCAATATCTTAACATTAAATACTAATTTTTGTATTTCCCTCCATTATCCTTCCCTGTGGAAGGGGAATTTTGTTGGCCTGACAGATGGATAGTATATTCGGAAGCAAATATTGTGCTGAAATGAGAGAATCTGCTACACTGTTGACTGATCGTCTGGCTGAGACTGCACAAGAGACCTTTGTAGATTTTGAAGAAGCAGTAGAAAAGGATGCCACCAAGACTTCTGTTCTTGATGGAACTGTCCATCCTTTAACTAGTTATGTGATAAATTATGTTAAGTTTTTGTTTGAGTAAGTCTTCACAATGTTCTCCAATCCTTTGCGTACATTCTTTTTGTTGGGAACTAGGAGTTTGTTATATGTCGCAATCTGGCAGATGTTGCTGATCATTCTTGATATTGATTTTCGAAATGATTTATATGTCTCATTCTTCACTACTTGAAATAGTTTTAAGAAATGTGTTTTGAGCGTACATTATTGAGGATTTCAACCCTATGTACTTACTTTCCATATCTATCTATGAATTTCTATGCTTTCATAATTGTTCTTTCCGGATCATTCCTAAACATGACAAGTATTGCATATCATAAACTGTTTTCTGTAGTTCCTGTACCTTGTAAGTCACATCTTCACCGTTTTCTGTCTAGTCTTGTGCTTCCTCTTTTGGTTGCATCACTTACCTTGTCTCCCTGAAACAATTAGTTTATCTGATCAGGTGGAACTTTGCATTCCTTTCTTTTTCAGTTTAAAGCTCGTGTTTTTACAGTTTTGCAATACTCACTATCTATTGACTGTGGACAGCTATCAATCAACTCTAAAGCAACTTTTCGGAGACGCTGATGAGGGTCATAAAGATCAGTTGGGAGTTATAACCACACGGATATTGCAAGCTCTTCAGAGCAACTTGGATGGGAAATCTAAGCAATACAAAGATCCTGCATTGACTCAATTATTCCTAATGAATAACATCCACTACATTGTAAGATCTGTTCGCAGGTAAGTTAAAATGTTTCTTGAGAGAATGAGTTGCTTAGTTTGCTACAAATATATCTTTGACATTCTATGATGGTCTAGGTCAGAAGCAAAGGATGTGCTCGGTGATGATTGGGTGCAAATACATAGAAGGGTAGTTCAGCAGCATGCAAATCAGTACAAGAGGATCTCTTGGTCTAAGGTTTGCTTTCTACCTCTGTAGTTTTACACTCATGATGATCCACATTCTTTCTACTGGTGTTCTGGAACATTTTCTCAACTTTTCTTTGTTAATTTGGATTGTGAGGTTACGGTTCTTCTTTTTTGTGAAATTGTATTCTGTGATGGTATTGATATCGTAAGCTATAGACTTCATCTAATAATAGCCAGAGGCGGAGCCAGCCCTCTTTAGGGGGTTCGTCCGCACCCCCTTCGACGGAAAAATATACTATTTATACATGATTAAAATTATTTTTTATGTGGTTATAGTAGGTGTTGAACCCCATTCGACTTAGTTTTCTTTGAATATTGAACCCCCTTACTTGAAATCGTGGCTCCGCCTCTGATTATAGCATGATTGGGACTTCTACAATGCAGCTTCTAATCTTTGACAAAGGTGGACTCTATATGAATCTTCTAAGAATTGATCTCCTATTAGTCATGTGATCATTCTTATTAGCTGTAAAAAATGGTGCCTAAAGCACCAGGAGGGAGCTCTAGTCTGAGCTGCAAAGAAGAACTCCTAAAACATCCGAAGGGAGATTTTCAATTAATTCCTATTGAGAGTTGAGGCGAAAAATTGGACATAATCTAATTCTGGTTGATATTTTTCTTCAGGAAAATAGCGTGTTATGTTCATAGTGATCAAGGACAAGATAATTGTTTAAAATAACTTCCTTTTATCAGTTTGTCTAGTTCTGAACCGCATCTCTTTTCAAGTTGTGGATCAGTTGAATACATAATAAAGATGCCTGTGGAATCTCCTCTTCTTCTTCCATTCTCATGACTTCTCTAATGTTCTCCTTGAAGGAAAATGTACAATTTACAATATGAAGCCTGTTCTGAAATATTGTTCCCTAGCCTTGTCTTTTCAATCCGTTGACACCTTTTCGTTAGACGGGTCATACATGTTGGATATGTGTGGAGTACTGCATCATTTTATGTCATCCTGAATAGTTATTTCCGTGTGTTACAAAGTAACATTATACCGCCCTGCTGGTCCTTGCTGCAGATTCTGCAGACTCTCTCTGTCCAAGGAGGTTCCGGGAATGCTTCATTTACTGGTGAAGTCAGTAGCAGCGCTAGTATCTCTAGGTCTGGTGTGAAAGACAGGTTTAAGACCTTCAACATGTTATTTGAGGAGATTCATCAGAGGCAATCTCAATGGACAGTTCCTGACAGTGAGTTGCGCGAGTCTTTAAGGCTCGCGGTTGCTGAAGTCCTATTGCCTGCATACAGGTCTTTCGCTAAGCGTTTCGGGTATGCTTTCTTGAACTTACTTAACACTACTTTTAGCAATGAATAGTAGAACTTCTATATCTTCCCTCTCCAAGCATTGTTTTCATTAACTCTTCATATGGGGTGTAATCCACCATATGACTTGACACATTTTTTTTGCATAATATAGTACTTGATTTAATGTTGTTTCCAATCTGTTCATTCATTATGCCTCTAAAAATATGGTTCATCGCATATTCATTGTTTCGTGTGACATGTTTCTTTAGTCTGCGTACTTCCTAGTATTGTTTAATGTAGTTTTCTATTTGATCAAGTCGAATTCTATCCAATAAAAGAAGTTCAACATACTAGCTTCTAATCATGTAATCTCCTATTTTCCTGAGTGAAAATGAAGTTTGTTACTGCTCTCATATCTGTATTCTCTTTTTCAAACCGTTTGGAAATGCTTGATTTAAGCAGAGGGCCTATCTCTACGAGGTTGGGGTAAAATTTTCATACATTCTATCCTCCTCAGACCCCACCTGTGGGATTACACTGGCTATTATTGTTGTTATGCTTCATGCATACGTAACTGTGAGAAATCATAAAGTGATTTGTATGAGTTTGTTGATTATTGTTAGGCCGATGATTGAGAGTGGCAAAAATCCCCAGAAGTATATCAGATACAGTCCGGAGGATCTTGAACGAATGCTGGCAGAGTTTTTCGAAGGAAAAACCTGGAAAGGACCTTAAACGGATGTAAGATCTAAAAACATAGTATTTGATAGGAGTAGTTTTTTTCTGCAATTCTTTCTGTTAGTTTAGTTGTTTCGATATTCTTTAGTCACTGCGAGTTTGATCAAATAAAATTGGGGATGTAAAGTGTATAATGCATTTATCATTATAATGTAGAAAGTAGTAACTATTATTTCTTGATTGAAGTAAAATCATTTCACTACTTTGATATTGTGACATAGAGCATTGTATTACCAAAAAAAAAAAAGATAGAGAGAATTGATCTTTCAAAAAAGCTGTCTGGTGTACTAAGCTTCCGCTAAGTATGGGGTCTAGGGGCTAAAATGTATAATGCATATAGTATAATGTTTTAATCATCATTTCTTGATTAAAGTAAAATCATTTCGCTGCTTTGATATTTTGGCATAGAGAATTAATTCTTGGAAAAAGAGGGAGCGAGCTTATATAAAATCAAAAATGAAATAAAGAAAATTTCATGAATAGATAGAGTCAACGGTACGACCAACATTGCTGCCTACACGCGAATTAGCTTTTGAGGTTGAGCAGTCTCAATTTCACTATAGGATTTGCGAACGAATGTTGGGTTGGGCCACCTCGAATGGCATGAGTTGCATGCGGAGAGACCCGCACGTACGGTTTTTAGGGGGATATGGTAAAAAAACTGGCCGGTGCCCACCTGACTAGAGGGACTGAGAAATTAATTGAGAACAAAACTTATCTTCCAGTTTTACCATATTTTGATTTTAGAGGGCGATCGCGGGGTCATTGAATAAAATCCTCTGTTTCTTTGTAGGTGTTGACCCGCAACAAGACAGAGATGACTAAGTGATATAGAATATGGTGACGATCTTCCAATGCACATTTTAAGGTAATTGTAAAGAATAATGGTGGTTCTTTTCTTCGAGCTGAGATAGACCCTATCGAAAACTAGTTTCAGAAGCATATTCCATTTATCTCGTCGTCTTGATCGCCGAATTTCGCCAACAGAATTGAAGTTTGAATAGGCCCAATTCATACATTTTTGTATGTATTGTCAATTTGTATGTTTAATTGGAAATACGAATTATGACAAAATAAAGGATATATAGTATGTCAATATTGTTTAGTGTATGACTAAATTTACTACTAAAAACTCACGATTTTAACTAAAATTTTTCAAAGGAGATCTGTGGAAATTATAAAAAATATACAATCCATCATAAAATATTACGTCATGTAGCTCAATATATAATATAATTTATATTTGTTGGTTGGGAAGTACACAATTATGAAGGGCGCTACTAGGGATCTAATGACGGGTTCGACATATATAATGTAATAGTTTTGATTTAAATTTTGTATTTTTATTAAAATATTTAGTTATAATGTATAAATAATTTATCAAGAACCTATTAATTTACTAGTTTTTGATTACTACAGATGTTGCATGTAATTCTCCTCTTAACATTAAAAGATGGCGTGATGCACTGAAACTTTCATTATGTGCATAATTTGGGGACGGGCAGAATCACAAGGGCCTATTATACGCAATCTTAACTTTTATTTCTGCAGGGGACTGTTTCACGACTTGAACCCTTGATCTGAAAACAATTCCTCTTGACATTGAAAATTTTTACTCCTTCTGTTTCAATTTATGTGAAGGATTTTAACTTGCCATGTGTTTAAGAAAGAAAGAATGACTTTCAAAGTGTGTGGTTTAAATTGAGCGATAGAAGTTTGTGTAGCTATACATCATTTCATTAAGGATAAAATGAGAATTTTAAATTTAAATTGTTACAAAATATAGAAATATGTCAATTCCTTTCGGGACAGACTAGAAAGAAATTGTTCTTTTTACTTGTCCACTTTTTTGTTTTGAGATGTTAAATAATACTTGTTCAATTTATAAAATTAAAATTTTAATGGATAATTTACCTATTTTTATCATTTTATTCTTAGCATTAAATACGATTATTATGTAATATTTTTCCCAAAGCATTAACTTTATTATATTCAAAGAATAATATGGTAAAATAACTCCTATCATTTACTGCTTCTTAATTTCTATGTCAATAAAAAGAATTTCTTAATTCCTATGTTAATAAAAAAATTGAATAATTAAAGATGAACGGAGGAAGGGAGTAATAGTTTTTCTGTATTTCCAAAAAAGTTGCACGTCATCCCTACAATTGAGCAAAGCTATACGAATTCAAAACAAGGCTAATGGTGAGAGAATTAATTATGTTAGGCAACTGTTTTTTCTTGTCTCACTTTTCGTTGTGTGTGATAAATCATTTTCTTCAACGTGTACGTAGTTGATCTTGTTGTGAGTTATAAATTATTTCATACACAGAGTCGGGTGATTTTCTTATATGATCTTGAACAATCTTTATCTTTTGGGATTGAGTTAAGCCCGAAATTCATTTTTAAAAAAAATATGACATTGGAGCGAGAACCTGTCCTAATCGATCTCGTTTCGTGATGTTAGGCCTTCATATTAAATTGTTCACATTCTATATGTCGAATGTAACCGTGAGCGTGAAGCGGAGTGTTGAAGTGTCCCACACCAGATGAGTGATGCTATTGAATAATTCTAATATCTTAGACTAAACTTCAGAATTCAGTGAAGTCCAAAATCTATTTCTGAATAGTTAGTAGAGTCATGCATACATTGAGAAAACTAATGTAGGATCAACGGGGAGATGGATACTAAATAATAAATACACTATCTATTAATTTGTATCTTTTCCTATATTAACCAATAAATAAAATACTAAATCGAACAAATTCATAAATCATATATTTTTAATATGAGATACGCGATAAATCCAAATATCAAATAGTATTATATCAACTTCTACAAGTACGTGTCCAAAACGAGTAATACAAGTGGTTTTGTAGCACTTCTATAGTCCTCACAAAATTTGAGTATTCAAATTCATCTCGATCCGAAGAAAATGCTTTATATATATATATATATATATATATATATATATATATATATTAGCTTAATAACAATATTTTAAAATGTACAAAAAAAAATTTCTTACTTGAGTTTCCTCTTCCACACTTTAAAATGTCAAAAATTTCCCCATTATTTATTTTCTGATATAAATCTCTGTAATTTCTGAAAGAAATCAAATCGTCCTTTCTCCCTTTCTTTTTATTAAAAAGAAAGGGGGGAAGGGAACAAATTATAATGATGACAAGTTCTTTAAACGATGATAAAAAAGTTGAAATAAAACCTATTTTTGGTTATCCAGAACAATTTCCTCAACCAGATCATAATTTTGCGTCACCTTATTCCAATCCACCATATAATTATCCTCCACCATATGATCAATATCCATATCATTATCTTTCTTATTATTACTCAAATTACTATAACGATAACAACATCAACAACAATAATAATGATTTTATGCAACCACAATTTTCCAACGTACCCCCACCAAAACGAAAAATTATAACTTTTTGTCGAGTACTATTCCTTTTTATTGTTATTCTAACGTTGAGTGTCGTTACTTTTTTTGTAGTTAAATTTTGGAAAGAATATACATATTACCCTTCATTTGAGGTTGTATCGTTTGTTGTACATACTTTCAACATATCAAATACCACAAATAAATTAACAGTTGATTGGGAATTAGATGTGAATGTGAGGAATTCAAATAGGAAAGTGGAATTTATTTTTGAGTACATAGCAACTAGCTTGATGTACAACTCTCAATTGCTTGAATCATCGTTCAGCGCGCCTTTCAATGTGTCTGGAGAAAACAACGTCGCGTATCATGTCAATTCTCATATTCCAAATCCTAATCAGAAGAAAATCGGAGGCCTTGTGGTCAATGATATGGCTCATGCTTTACGAAGAGGTGACAACTTGTACATTGATCTGGAGATAGAAGCTACAATAATTAATAAAGGTAGTACTAGCGCGTATCGCAAAAGACATTTGGATTTATCATGCGAAGATTTACTTTTGAACTTCAACAGTCCAACTAGCTTGCCAGAGTGGGATGGTCATACAAATAGTTATATAATGAAATGCCACTACGACGAGCCCAATTGGTGGTAATTTCTTCTTCATACTTTCCTTTTTATCAAATTCCTCTATAATAATATCATTTAATTTGTCCGAATATCTTTTGACTATTACACCAAATTAGTATTATAAAGAATATATAGCATAACATAAATTGATTTTTCTTTTTTTTTTTTTGAATTGTTATTCACATATGTCTATTATTGAATGACTCATCCTAACATCTTTCTCTTGCTCATTTTAATTGAAGGGATTATTATTTCATATGGAATTGGTGAATTTCATGGCGAAGAAGAGGCCACAAGTGAGCTTATTAGCTATATCTTACAACATTGAGGAGCATGGTGAGATGAATTATTTTTTCTTTAAACATAATCGATCTCACATTTTAAATATTCTTGAATATGGAGAAACTCCTGATACATAACGCTTCTTTTTGATACGATATGGCATTACGTATACCCTTTACACCAGCAACATGTCTTTTTTTTTTTTTTTTTTCTTTCTAGTCATGTTTGATATACCTAAGCTAGTAAACGAGGCATATATTAAGCACAAGACTATAGAGTGATAAATTAAAGCACATAGACATGAATATTATAATTCAATAGTTTAAGTCATATACATTATGTGTCAAAGTTTTGTTTTAGGGCATTTCTACTTAGTAATTATAAAATATAATTCACCTTGTTTTAAAGATTTTTTTTCATAACTTGATGATGCAAGATTTTTTGTACACAAAATATAATGTATATAATTTTTTTTGTTTGTTTGATTTCTCTCTCCCTTTGGTTCATCAGCTAATTAATTAATTACTTTTAGCACTCACTTTTATGTTTCCCCTCCTCTTCTGATATTGTTTTTTTTTCATTTGGGGTTCGATAATTGCTTGGCTTATAAGTTTGATGTTAGGAGTAAATCGCTTTTTTATCAAAAATGGCTACATATTTATATTTCAAATTCAAGATATTTAATTAAGGATAGAGAAATATTTTAGTATTTCATCACATTCTTTGGTAATAATATAATACATGCAATATACACCTTCAAAAAGTTTCTTAAACCTTTTCAATTAAATGTTAAATGTGGCTCCCATGCATCCTAAAGTAATTGCTCAACTGTCGAGTTTATCAATCATAACCATTAACCCCCTCACCCCCACCCCACCCCCAAGTAGTCTATCATTACTAGTGGTTAGGAAGATGGATCGAAAGCTGATGAAAAGTATTTTCATATCCATTATTTATGGAAAAACACTCATGAGCACAAGCTCAGATAGACATAAAGCCTTGTCGCTGCACATCAATTTTAAGGATAGTCACGTACTAGCCTCACTTTGCTCTAAATTCTAGAAGGAATAATACAAAAGTATGAACAACCTAACCATAACCAGCTTGATCAGAAATATTGACACAATAGACAAGTTCATCCTGATTGGGAGCTTGGTTGGATCGAATTTGCATACCCACCCCCTCCCCCAACCCCGAAGCCCAACCCCACCTAGAAGTGTGTTTGTTTGAAATTGAAATATCTCCCCTCAACCAGCTAGAAATTTTGAGTTGGAATGATGAATATGAGCATTTTTATATTTTTAAAAAATGTTATTCATTTCCTTAGTGAGGCTTGTTGGCGCAAATCTACATTAGTCGTGTTATCATGTAGCGAGCTTTCGAAATTGGACAGTAAAAAAAGAAAAAGAAAAAAACGTTTGTGTTTCATGTAACCATGAAGTTATTTGACATAACTTAATCAATGCATTTTCATTATTTAACCATCACGTAGAAGTGTCTATTCTTATGATAGGTAACAACACCAAATTAAATGAATCAAAGTCCTTAAATGTCAAAAAGAAGGGCTCTTTTTACTGTTCTCTTTATTATGGATTCAGAAAGGCACTAAATGTCTGAAAAAGACCAATGAGCTACACACATATGTATGATGACTCACATTTGATTCCCCTATGTTCTTTCTTTCATTTTCCTTATCTACTTTTTCCCCCACCTATAAACTTATTTGTTTGCACATTCCATCATTTCTATTTTCTAATGTGTCTTTTCCTCCCTTAAATCAAGTTACCCACCTACCTTCTCCCTTTATTTATATGTATTCTTTCATTAAAAAAACATTTAGTATTCCTGAATCATGATTAAATTTAATATAACACATACTAATTTTATAGGAATTTATTATTCTTTTGAACTCAATTTTAGCATATTTGTATCATCCTTTTTAATCGATATGACACCTTTAACATAAGCCTCATTTTTATGTGATAAACATGTCATGTCAGCACAAAAGGATGCCAAAAATACACTAAAATTGAGTTCAGAGAGTAATAGGCCCCCTGTGAAGTTAGAGTGTGTCGTGACAAATTTGATTATAGTTCGGAAAGATACTGAATGTTTATTTTTTAAGAAATTGAATCTTATGATTTTAAATTAAGATGTGTGTAGTTTATTAAATCTCGTAGTCTTAAACTTGTCATATAGAGATTAAAATCAGAAAACTTACTATTAAATGTTAAAAGAGGCACTTTTTTTAAAACAAATCAAAAAGAAAAATAAAACATGATTCGAGATCGAAGGAGTAATAACAGAGTTGAAAATTATATTAGTCTCTTAATTCCCACTAACAGGTCATTGCTTGATTGCAAAAGTTCTAAACAGAACGGAAAACTTTTAAAATTTGTACATTTATATAACTACAAATGATCTTATTACTGATAAAAGAATAGATTTTAAATTAAATTATTTTTAAATATAAAAAAATATATCACATAAATTAGATATAGTAAAAAGTTTGGAATTGCTAGCACGTGTAACTTACATTGGATGATGGCCAATATTTCCTAAATTTGTGTGTAGTACTAGTTTGGATTGTGATGATAAAGCTCAAACTTCAAAGAAGATATATTGTCAAAGACCTCTTACGAGTACAAATAATTGAAATTTTGCCAAGGTCTGTGACTGTGTGTGTCAGATCCCAAAAGTATAACTCTTTACTTTTGGAATCTGTACCATATTAGTACAATGATAAGGTAAAAGTACATGAAATTCTTGTGGGGAATAGACATATACTTAGATTTGTTAAGTGACATGAGGAAAAAAAAAAAACATTAAAATGGCATTTGTGGGGGCTTCTTTTTTCTAGCAATATTGCACAAAAATAATAGACTACATATATAATTATTAAATACATCTGGGTTATTCTGTAATTAGTTATTCTTCAGTTCTCTATATATACAGTTGTAACCCCTTCAATATCAATAAGATCAATTATTATTAAATTATATCATGGTATCAAAGTTAGGGTTTCTTTTTCCGCCCAAACCCTAATCTCTCCTCTTTTCCGACGTGTGTGCGCCGCCGCCACCGTCTACACCACGCCGCACGGCCTCCCTTCTCCGCCGTAGGTCGGCGCCATGGACAAGGTTGTTGATCCTCTATCAAATTTACCGTCTGGAGTAAAATTACTGCTCAGGAATCTCCACAATCTCATCCCCGAAAAATTATCTGACAACAACTACCCGGCCTGGGCACTTAACGTCCGCACCGCCCTCGCAGCCAACTTGCTGCTCGGATGGATTGACGGTGCGGAGAAGCCGCCGCTCGAGACAGCCGAGGAGGACGGCGTCATGCTCCCAAATCCCGACTACCTTCCGTGGATGATCGTAGACACTCAGATCCGAGCCTGTCTTCTCGCCGTTATTAGCCCCTCTGTGCACAAACACGCCCGGGGTTTTCTCACATCGGCTTCACTTTGGGACGCACTAGCCACAAGGTACAACTCTGTGTCCACGGCTCATATTTTTCAGTTGCGTGACAGATTGCATACTCTTCGGAAGGGAACGAAGACGATGACTCAATACCTTGATGATGTGGCCTCTATTCTGTCTGACCTAGATGCTGTGAACGAGATTATTCCTGAACGAGACGTGGTGAATGCCGTGATACGTGGTCTTCCGTCTGGCTATTCCTCTCTCAAACAGCATATTCGTCTCTCACCTCTCGAAATCACTCTGAATCAACTGTCTGGATGGCTTAATGCAGAAGAATTGAATCTAGACATGGAACACAAATTACTGCTCGGAGAAGCCAGTTCCACCCCTGGCGTCACGGCTCTTTACTCGGCTGGCAGCGGGGGCTCGGCCAGGGGTCGCGGTGACGATCGTCGTAACCAAGGGCGAGGCAACGGCGGCGGTGACCGTCGGAACACCGGGCAGCAAGGCAGAGGCGGGCCTCTACCGAGGGACGGCTTTCAGTCAGGCCGCGGACAGGGACGAGGAAACCAGCGGGGGCCCACACGAGATCTTTCGACGTGCCAAATTTGTGCTAAACGGGGCCATTCTGCGGCTAATTGCTGGTATCGTTATGATGACTCGCAGAATGTAAATCGCCAGTCCGGCGGATCAAGGGCGATGCATGCGTCCACAAACGCTCAATCTGGCGATTGGTATCTAGACACAGGTGCTAACACCCATGTGACGTCGGATTATTCACAACTTCAAGCTCCTCATCCGTATCATGGCTCAGAAACTATTACAGTAGGCAATGGTCAATCCCTTCCCATCACAAACACTGGCTCTGGGTATGTCTATACCCCAAATGGTAAATTTCATCTCTCAACCCTTCACCACGTCCTTTCCCTCACATCCAATCTTTTATCTGTTTATCGCTTTACTAAAGAAAATAACTGCACCCTCATTTTTAATGACACCAATTTCCAGATAGTGGACAATACCACGAACCGGGTGCGGTACACGGGCCACTGTGAGCATGGGCTATACACTCTTCCATCCAGGTCTCCGTCTGTTGTGAGTCAAGCCATTCTCTCGTCCACCTGGCATCGCCGGCTTGGGCACCCATCATCCGCCATCACCAAATCCATTTTATCTTCCTTAGGTTTTAATTTTTCAGGGAAATTACATTGCGAGTCCTGTTCAGTGTCTAAATCTTGTCGTTTACCTTTTTCACTGTCTGAACACAAGGCCACTGCGCCATTTCAATTAATTCATTCTGATGTTTGGGGTCCAACCTCAGTTCCTTCTGTTCAAGGTTTTCGTTATTATATCTGTTTTGTTGATGATTACAATAAATTCACTTGGCTTTATCCTCTGAAATTTAAATCCGAAGCTTATACTGTTTTTGTCAACTTTGACCGAATGGTTCAAAATCAATTTAATGCCAAAATCAAAATTTTTTGAAGTGACAATGGCAAAGAATTTGTCAACAATGCATTTGGTGTTTTTCTTCAAAGTCTAGGGGCTCTTCATCACACTTCATGTCCATATACCCCTGAACAAAATGGCGTTGCTGAGCGCAAACACCGTCACCTAATAGAAACAGTTGTTGCGCTCCTTCATGATTCCACCTTACCTGTTTCCTTTTGGGTTGATGCCCTTTCTACTGCCAACTACCTCATAAATCGCATGCCCACTCACACTCTTTCCAACTCCACTCCATATGCCCGTCTCTACAATCATCCACCCGACTACATCCATCTCCGCCCGTTTGGGTGTCTGGTTTATCCCTGGTTGCGTCCACACACTCAACATAAACTTCAACCTCGGTCCACCCCTTGTGTCTTTCTAGGCTATCATCCCACTATCAAAGGTTACAAATGTTTCGATCCTGTATCTCAGAAAATATATGTTTCCCGTCATGTTCGTTTTATGGAGGAACAATTTCCTTACACAAGTCTTTCCTCTACTCCATACTCCCCCAATCCACTTGGCATTGTGCCATTATTTCCGTCCTTTTCACACGCTCATGCTCCGGCTCACTCGGCACCTAACCCGGTACCCCACTACGCCACTACCCACTCGAACAACCTACCCACCCACCCGAACACCCAGCCGACTGCCCCACAACCCACCACTTCCCTACATCATACTCCTAACACACATACAACCACCCCATCCACCGCTGCACATCCCAGCTCCCACGGCAGCCCCACCCAACCCCCGTCCACACATCATACAACTCCACCACCCCTTCCTAATCACCCTCCACTCAACACTCACCCTATGACAACCCGAGCCAAGGCCGGTACCTTCAAACCCAAAGTCTACCACACTCAAATACCCTTTGATGCACATCCCATACCTGAGCCTACTACCTACAACCAAGCCTCCAAAAATAGTTTCTGGTGCCAAACTATGGATGAGGAATTTCAGGCTCTGAATGAACAACGTACATGGGATTTGGTACCTCTGCCTAGTAACCGAAAGTCTATTGGGTGCAAATGGGTGTTTCGCATCAAACGAAATTCAGATGGATCTCTTTCTCGCTATAAAGCACGTCTGGTTGCAAAAGGGTATCATCAGGAGTATGGTGTGGATTATAAGGAGACCTTCAGCCCTGTTGTTAAGCAACAGACTATTCGTCTGGTCTTGTCTCTTGCTCTTCACTATGATTGGCCGCTTCATCAGTTAGACGTCAGCAATGCCTTTCTTCATGGTCATCTTGAGGAAGACATCTATATGGTTCAGCCACCGGGATATGTTAATCCCAACCGTCCTCACTATGTTTGCAAGCTTCGCAAATCACTGTATGGCCTGAAACAGGCCCCACGTGCCTGGTACACACGCCTCTCTACTTTTCTGCAGGGTCTTGGTTTTTGCACCTACCATCATGACAACAGCCTCTTCACCCTTCACTGTTCTCGAGGGACAGTCATCATTCTTATCTATGTGGATGATATTGTTATTACAGGCAGCTCGTCATCACTCATCACTGAAATTACTGAGGCTATGCATCGTGACTTCAAACTTAAGGACCTCGGTCCTCTGGAGTTCTTTCTTGGCCTTGAACTCATCCGCAAATCGGGAACCATATTGATGCATCAGACAAAATATACCCTTGAACTTCTAAATCGAGCTGGAATGACAGACTGCAAACCCGCGGTCACTCCCATGGCAGTCCGCCAATCCCCAGGGCCGAATACTCCCTTTGCCGATCCTACACTATATCGGAGCCTCGTCGGTGGACTTCATTATCTTGCTGTTACTCGTCCGGACATCCAATATGCAGTCAATCGAGTCTCCCAATCAATGCATGCTCCCACAGAACAACACTTTCAGGCCTTGAAACGCATTCTGCGCTATCTTAAAGGTACTCTTCAATGTGGAATTTTATTTCAAAAGGGCTCGTTTGATATATCTGTTTTTTCTGATTCGGATTGGGCTAACGACAAAGATGATCGGAAGTCCACTACTGGATATATTATTATGATGGGACCGAATCTGATTTCCTGGTGCACCAAGAAGCAAACGCGAGTGTCCCGTTCCTCCACAGAAGCAGAATATCGTGCCATGGCTGCGGGTGTTGCTGAAGCCATGTGGTTACGATACCTTACAGATGCACTTGGCATTCCCCCGACGAAACCACAGATTTATTGTGACAATCAGTCCACTATTTGTGTTACCAAAAATCCAGTCCTTCATGATCGTATGAAGCATGTTGGGTCCGACTGTCACTTTGTTCGCGATGAGGTACTTGCAGGAACGATGGCCACGCACTATGTCCCATCTGCTGACCAGCTTGCTGATATTCTCACCAAGCCTCTTCCGTTACAGCCTTTTCAGTATCTCTGCTCCAAGCTGCCCCTCGTTACCGCTGATCAGCTTGCGGGGGGATAATAGACTACATATATAATTATTAAATACATCTGGGTTATTCTGTAATTAGTTATTCTTCAGTTCTCTATATATACAGCTGTAACCCCTTCAATATCAATAAGATCAATTATTATTAAATTATATAAAAAAGAAATAACCAGAGGAGCTAAATTTCATGTACTTAAAATAATTGTTAGTTGAAAGAGATACACATGACCTAATTTGTGAGACTATGACCAATCAAGATTGTAATGAAGTATAAGTGACAATTATCTTGAATTCTCATTATAAAATTCATTTTGTTAAGAAGCAGTTTACTCTTAAAATAGGACTTTACGAGACTATGGAGCATAATTTTTCATCAGGTCGATTCATATGAATGTAACTTATAGTGAAATGTAGAGAATAACTATATGATCGACACAAAATATAAATATATATATATATATATATATATATATATATATATATGTCTATATTTGATTTAAAAATATAAATTTTGAGCCCATCGAATCAAATTAAAATTCTTTCAAGAGTTTAACTTTTTATTATACCAATCATTTCTGTCGCTAAACAATAAAAAGTATTTGTGAATTTTATGTAACAATTATTATTTTTCTTTTTGAAAAAAGATAGTATGATAAGACGTTCTATATCAAAAGACTCTAAATAGATAGAAGACTTAGTTTTCTCCTTTGTCTTAATTTGTTTAGTTTCTTCTAATGAAAGTGGTGCTTAGACTAGTATCCATTTTTTTTTTTGTGTGTGAATTTAATTAATCCCATGATCAATAATTTAAATCGAATGATTAAAAGGGTAGCACTAGAAAAATGTAGAACCTAAGACAACATAATTATTCACATGTAAATGCCAAGAACTTCCAAGCAAATAGTTGTTGATTGACTTGATTATTTTGCTGACCTTGTTGAGGACGTCCAATTTGTCAAATCCATGAATAATTAGAAGCAAATTTCTGTGGATGCATTTGATTAATTAATTAATTAATTAATTAATTAATAGACTATAGAGAATATTTTAGGTTAATCAGTGAGTAGGGTAAAAGTGAACATTAGCTAGGTAGGTATATGTGGTGGAATGTAATTGAAGGAAAATGATGTTCAAAATTGACCACATGGATGGTTGCTTACAATTTAAAAAACATTTCTTTCTTTTCATGATTTAATAATAATAGATATATAATAAAAATGTACTCAGGGACCATTTGATCGGAAAAGAATTATTTCGAAATAATTAATTTTAGTATTAGTTATCTCATTATATATATGTGATAATTTATTACAGCGTTATAATGTAAATAATAGAGTAAATAATCAAGATATTAACTAATGCCTCCAACCAAATATGAAATAAAATAATCTTTTATCTCGAGACTATTTGTCCTTTACACCTCACACCAAACCACTCCTTAATCTTCTCTCTCTTTCTATACTTGTTAATTTATTTCGTGATTTATCCATTTCCCTTTTTTATAACGTGCACTTTTGGACCTAATTAGTTAAATATTCTTTATCCTGAATATATATATTACATATAAAAATTATATTAAATGTAACAATAATAATGATATACCGATGTAGTCTTATAAATGACGTCTGAAAAAAGTGATTTATATTTCGATCATCCGATATGAACTCTCGAGTAGTTCAAATAAAACATATCAAATGAAAGAAAATAAACAGATAGTCCTAGGAAAATTTTTTTTTACTATAGCAACACCAAATACGCCATCATAACCAAAGCAAACAATAATAATAAATAAAAAATTGAGAATTTAATTCATGATTCATTCATTTCCCCCCTTGTTATTATTAATAACTTCACTTTAAATTTGGAGTCTTGGTCAATCCATGAACCTTCCAAGGGTAGGGGCCTTGGTGCACCATTTCCCCACTTGGTCGGCTACATTATTTGAGTTTATTTTCTCTCTCTCTATATATTTGGAGGTCGATACAATATTTAAAGTGGATGATTTATACTACTTTTAAGTTAATATTACATATAATTAAAAATATTTAATAATTATCTTTAATAGAATTTAATTTATTTTTTTTAAGTTCACATGAACCTATAACTGATCGTTTAGATCCGCCCATCATAACATCATCCACATTTCATTGTCACCCTCAGCTAGGCTGTTACATCCTTACCATCCACATTATATGCAAAGTACTCTCCTTTATGCAAATTGAAAGTGCGTGTTATTATTTTTAGAGATTATTATATAATGACGTTACTAACAATTTAACCAATGAAAACAGAAACAATTAGTTGAAATTAATCTCGGTGATAATGATTAGCCACCCAGTAATCTCTTAAAATGATTATGGTTAGGAGAGTGTAATTGTACGTGTTTCTATGGATTCAAGAGTACCTTAATCAATTAAGTTTAAAATAAAATGAAAATTTTCTCATTAATTATATTGCTGTCTTTTACATCATGCAATTATAAATTAGTTGTAATTTTTAATTTACATATTTACTTCCAATTTTTTGAAAGAAGTCAAATATTTGATTTCTATATACTCTACTGTTTGAATTTATTTTCCTTCTGTTTCAAAAAGATATTTTTCTCATATTTTGATAATTTTTTAGTTATATATTTCACATAATATATTTAATAATATAAAGTTGAAAAATATTACACAACACTGTGCATAAACTTAATTTTTTTTCGTGCTCAATTAAATTAAGATAAATAAACGGAAAAGAAGAAAATAATTGGTTTAATCAAGCAAAATTCACATAAATCCCAAGAAGTTTATCTCTAATTACTCTCTATCCCTATTTTTTTCTAAATTACAAATAATCCCTTATTTTGTTATTTCAGATACATAATTAGCATCTGGATATATAATTTTGAACTTAAGAATATGACAGTTAATTACTCTATTTTTGCTCGGATACATAATTAGCTTTGAATACACAATTTTGAAGTTGAAATACATAATTTTAATTACTGAGATACATCTATTTCTAAAACTATTTGATCGATATATATATAATATATTAACTAGATCAAAAGGAGATACATAATTAAAATTATGTATTCAAAAATTTATGAATTTCTCAATATATCCGATTGTTTTAAAAAACAAAAAATTTAGGTAATTAATTAAAAAAATAAAAATTTTATGTATTTCTTTTTAGTAAAAATAAGTTATGGTCAATTGGGATATTCAAAGCAACAGTTGTCGGCGGCCTTAGCTGGGAAATTTTCTTACTCCCATAATGCATGTGGGCTCCTTGTGAAGATATAAACGTGTCATTTACTCTTTCTTCACACTTGCTTTCCAATTTCAATCATTATTTTATAAATTTTTGTATAACATTTGCTACAAATCAATTTCACAAACTAAACAGGGAAATTGGAAAAGGAGAGAGAGAATATAATTATGAGACGATTTCAGGTAAAGTGTAATAATTTAGGTAATATAAATGAAGTTTTGGCGTAATTTCGTAATGTTACATATGATGTGATAAAACGATTATGAGTTTAATTTGTAAAACAATTTAAATAAATCCTTATGATTTTACTTTTCGCAAAATTCTACGTACATCAAATATTACATGTACCAAATTTGTATGTAGAGTAAATTTTCTAACGAATACAGATTGGATGGAATCCTTGTTACTGGTTCTACACTATCTTTATCCTTAATAAGTAATTTTGAGTGGTCGCAGGAATGAAGAATCTCTAGATAGGAAGTAGTACTTCTTCCGCGAATATACTTATCTAATATAAATTCAAATTAATCAAGTTGTTAAAATCTAAATATTCTCTTCGTTCATCTTTATTTATTATTATTTTATTTTTTAAAATCAATTTATATAAATTTTAATTAATATTTTAAAATATATAATTTCATATTATAAATTTAAATAATCAAAAACTGTATAAAAATATTATAAATTCCAGTCCTTCTCATATTATTATGATACAAAAAATATATTTTAAAACA
Source organism: Capsicum baccatum var. pendulum (assembly GCA_030864225.1). Classification (NCBI taxonomy): domain Eukaryota; kingdom Viridiplantae; phylum Streptophyta; class Magnoliopsida; order Solanales; family Solanaceae; genus Capsicum; species Capsicum baccatum. Next base: position 251,622,195 of record CM061559.1, on the reverse strand, counting down.
TTAATAAGAAATTATGGACCTCAAGAAACGACGCAATAATAAGTAAAACGAAACCAAACAATTTTATTTTATTTACTTTTAAGAAGTGACACTTGCACTCGCTTGCTCACTTTATTATATACTCCCACTCTATATCTATATAGATAACACAATCTCCACAACCACTCACTCCCTTTTCCATTACACTCTCAAAACATTCTCATCTCCACCACAACCAATAGATCGAACGCACCATGTCAGTGAAAGAATGCACACACCACAAGGATCGGAAGCGTAAAATCGCCCGGCGCCTCTGTGCCGGACTTCTCATCTTGCTCTTCCTTATCCTCCTAACCATACTCTTAGTATGGGCAATCCTTCAACCCAAAAAACCTCGTTTTATCCTTCAGGATGCAACAATCTTCAACTTCAACGTATCCGCTCCCAATATCTTCTCTACATCAATACAAATCACTATATTTGCACGTAACCCTAATGACAAAGTTGGGGTTTACTACGATAAAATGAAGACCTATGCAAATTATCATAACCAGCAAATTACGTACTATACTCAAATTCCGTCAGTTTATCAAGGTCACAAAGATGTTAACATATGGTCACCATTTGTTTTCAGTAATAATGTTCCAATTTCTCCTTTAAATGGACCTGATTTGAAATCAGATCAGCAAAATGGAGGTGTTTGGCTTGATTTTAAAGTTGATGGACGTGTTAAATGGAGAGTTGGAACTATTACAACTGGGCATTATCATTTACATGTTACATGTACTGCTTATGTACCGTTTGGAAATCGACCTGGTGATGGTGGAATTATTGTTGGAAATAATGCTATTAAGTATCAAATTGCTCGAAGCTGTGATGTGAGCGTCTGATGCTAATGGAACTTTAGTGCAACGGAGGACGAAGAAGCAGGGGAGTTTTATTGCTACTGGAAGTAAAAGTGTATTTATTTCTCTTTTTTAATTACTTTTTGGACCAACTTTTATTCTATTTTTTGTTTTTATGCTATTCACTTTTTTTCTCTTCTTGCCTTTTCTCTTACTTTTTGGTCCTTTAAAGTTGAATGAACTGTACATTTTGCTGCTAAAGAATAATCTTTGTATTTGATCAATTATTATGAGAAACTTACTACTAGTATATCAAAGAGAAATAACAATAATTCCTTCTTCTCTCTCTTTTTTTTTTCTTTTGTTTTTCACCCGGCGTGTCCGGCACCGGGCTCTATTAGTTCGGATTCACTACCTATAAAAGGTAGATTTTGTACTTTGAAATGTTTAAATAAAAATGAAGAAGTACTTACCACTCCTCCACTATTATTATTGTACCAATATCATTTTTCTCTAATTTTCAAGCGCACATAAGTTTTTGTTACTCAGGCTTAAAATCTTAAGAGTGACTAAGAATATAAATGATAAAGGAGATTGAGTACTAATTGTCAATACTTTTTCTTTTTAATTAAATTGTTCAATGGTTATTATTTAATTTAAGAATAAAAGAGAAAATGGATTTTCGTTTGCCAAGGTTTTTAGGGATTGATCAATATTGGATCATGTGAGCTTTCTTGGTTTACTTTTATTACTTGAGGTTTACTCTTATTGATTACTTTGTTCTTCGATTAGCCATTTTCTTTATTAAAAAGTAAACTCTACTTTTTTTTTCTTTTCTTTTTTGGTTAAAAAAATACATTCCAAATAGAAGAGTAGTATGCAAGTGTTACATCATATTTATTACACATCGTTTAAATTGAGTTGAAAATCATGACATCTCAATGGTATGTATAGTTGGCTGTGGTACTCATATTTACTTTGAGGTTTAATTACTCTTCTCTACTTCATTTTCTGAATTAAATTGTTTAATGGTTTAGACCAAAAGAAATGGCTTTAATATATTGAGGGTTAGGTAAAATGGGAACACATGATGTGTTTTGATTAGCCTAGGAATATAGCGAAGGGGCAACCCATGTGCTATAGCTGATTTAAGCACTTTACCAAACTATGACCTGTTTCATACGTCTCTCTCATCTTTACCACAGTTTCAATGCACATTATGTCACTTTTTCTTTTTGGATATGTACATAACGGAAGTTTTATAGTACGCATCGAATTCCCCTTTTATTATGAAACTTTAGAGTAAAGGTTCTTGAATGGGATGAATTTATTTTAAAATTGTTGATTTTTTATTTTATTAATTATATTTTGAAAATATAAATTTGAGTATTATACACGTAGTTATGTAATCATTAAATTATAGGGGTAGAATTGAATGAATATAATAAAATTGTTTTGATTTCATAAATAGGATATTAAATTAAAATAAATATTTTTGAAAAAGAATAAACAAACCAAAGAGAGTGAGTAATAGTAATTGATTAATGTGTAAAATGCGAGTATTAGGTTTACATGAATTTGCATGTTACTCTCTGAATCCGCTACGTACTTGTTTAGTGTGTTATATTCTATTTTTTTTTTTTACTTGTCACTTTTTGACGTGATTCACTCGCTAAGAAGAAGACAATGATTGAAAAAGTAACTTTATCATATTACTTCTATTAATTGATGTTTAGTAATAGATGTTAAAAAATAAATTGAAGAATAAGTAACTAATGCTGAAGGTAAAACATGAAATTTCTTTTTATCTTTTTTTGATTTTGTCAAAAAGTAAAAATAAAAAAATTAAATTAGAAAAATCCTGAGGAGTAAAGACGAATATAGAAGTATAAAACCATTACCAAATTAGGATCCCACCATCACTTTAGTTTCAAGAATGAGTTCGATTTTAACATCGATAATTTGAATACTTTAAAACCCTAACAAATAAAGGACGTACGCACCTGAAGTTAATTAGTTTAATTAAACAGGAGCTATATCATATATTGTCATACTTATGATACTTTATGAAAGTGCTAACTAGTTGGTGGGTTAATTCTTACTGGATTGTTGGTAGAGTTCCTAGTGGGAAAGTGTATATCATATGTTTACTAATTTATAAAGAAGAAAATTGATTATCAAAGAGATAAGATTTACATGTGGCGTTAGGTCATTGGACAAAAATGAAAAAGGTTAGAAAAAGGTTGGTTCCACGAAACTTTTCTATAATTCGTCTGTCCGAACAGGAGAACCTATAACAATAATAACAATACTCCCTCCGTTCCACCATAAATTAATTATTATATTTTAAAACACATATTAAGAAAAAAAGTAAAGACATAAATTTATCATTTTTTTCTATTTTTATGCTCTTTAAAAAGTAAAGACACATGATACATTATTTCCAATATACATTTAATGAAGGATAAATTTAGAAAAAATTTTCAACATTTACCTTGAATTGTGAACCATTCACTTATTTTGAAATGCTAAAATTGCTCCAACAATTCACTTATTGTGAAACGAAGGAAGTAATATATTTAATGAGATTGCACATATAAATTTTTAAAAAAATAGTGTATGCTTGCTTTATAAAATTAGAAAAACTATATTTTCGAAAGACCAAGTTCTTTTATGCAATACTACAAAATAGAAACATGAAGAATTATAATCTATTTATTTAGTGAGATAATTATGATCAAATTGGAATGGAGTGCGTTGTACATATGTGAAATAGTTGGTTATATAGTGCTTTAAGGAGAAGACAAAAATGGGTAACGCTCTTTACGTGTAAGAAAGAGATATGACTAAAATAGAAAATGGGTGGATGACCTAATACTACATGTTCATCTTCCATTTGATAATTAAAGTTATTTGTACCTATAGACCCTTCAATAATATTCTTCCAATGGTTGGTCCATTTGGCAATTTTGGCTCTTATGTTTGTTGTTTTCATGGTTTCATAAACACATCAAATCAAGTCTCGATAGTCCATGGAGGACAAGTGGCATATGAACTCAAAAGTTGGAATGACAGGGAAATATTACAAGAGCATGTTTATAATTCAACTACTATATATTATTATTTTTTGGAACAAAATCATAAGATCAAGACTTTGAGATGATTCAATCTCAATGATTCAGAAAATTAGGTCAAAAACGATAATACCATACCTTGACAGTTGAGCTTGAAATCATGATAGGTAGTATGATAATGGGACAGACCTTTCTTCAAGGGCATTGCTAGTTGTTGATTATAAAAGGATTCACTATGAAATTAATTAGATTTAGTTAAGGCAAATTTTACATTGGAATGAGAAGGAAGATGAGTCGAGCTAAAGCGAACAATACATCGTTAGTTGAATTTTGGACCATGATATTAAAATTCATCAGATTTTTCCAAACCCCAAAACACTCTTTAGCCCATCAATAGGTAGTGCATACACTCTTTCCCATTTTTTTAATTACTTTATACTCTCTCCCTATTAACATACATAACATAGCCGACATATAGATAACATTCTATATATATGTTGGAATTTTTGTAATATGTTTAGGGAGTTGAAGTTTTTTTGTAATATTGAAAACATAAGTTGTGTATTTGTCTAATTTTTAGTTTAAAAGATCTCGATTTTAGTTTATTAATGTAACTAGATAATTTTGACCGTATTTTATTAATGATTATATGCATTGTACATTAATGCATAACTACCATTACTTTGATTATAATTTTCTCCTCATCTGACTATATATCACAATTCATTTTCGTTCACTTATAACTTAGCATCCTTATATGGAGTTTATGAAATTTCGTATCAAATCAAAATTAAACAAACAAATTGAAACGAAGAGTAGAAATATTATAGTAATATTCAATTTTTTTGAGCAGCTCTTGATAATGTGTTGGTGATAATTATCTCTAATTAATACTATGTTGGTATAATTGGGCCGGTTGAACAGAGAAATGGACCTGTGCTATGACACTCAATCCAGCCCAATACCATTCAAGTTGGTCAAAATAAAGGAATTTTTCCTCGTTGGCTTTTACTTGTAACTATTTTCCTAATTGAGTTTTTCATTTTAGTTATCATTTTTGACATATTAAGAAAAGCAAAATACTTTTTTCTATTTTACCTTTAGCAATAATTGCTTATTTTCTAAACCATTTTCAAAATATATTACTCAAAACATCAATTAATAGGAATAATATGGTAATATAGTCATATCAATAATTGTTTTCTTAATGAGTGTGGCATGTCAAAAAGTGTCAAGTAAAAGCGAACAAAGAAAGTAAAAAAAATTACCCGACTTCCATTTATTCCATAGCGCAAACACGATCAAAGGTCGAAGAGAATTCATCCACCACCAAGATCATTTTTTTTTTTCCACAACGAAATAGAACCAATCGATGATCTATAAGGATCACCAGGTTGTTTTTCAAGATAATGAACTTGTACAAATTATCAATTCGAGGGGCCAATATTTTTTTATATTATATTGTACCATTGACTCACCATATAGCGCGCGCAACTTGACCTTTACTCAATATTCTCTATTTGAAAGGAAAATGTCAAACTATTTTAATTACTAACAATTAACAATGTGGATTTAGTATCTTCTTAATTAGCATACATTTCCTCATCCACTTTAATCAATTTCCAACCAAAACAAACTAACATATCCTCATGATAATAAAAGAAAATCAGCTAAAATATAAGGAACTCATTATTTATTAACAAAACAAATATATCCAAATAACAAAAAGGAGTGGAATCCCCTAGTCAAGAATATCAACCATTGTCCAATGAACATAGTAAATCCAAACAAAATAGAGAAAAAAAGGTACACAAAAAAGCTCCATGGTAAAACGTAGATCAAGAAATTATGCCATGATAGAAAAAAAATTCTACCAATCAAGATGACATCTAGTTTCCTCAAAATTAGCAGATGATCTTCCATTGGACTCCAAAGGAACCTTGATGTCACATTCAATTTTGGGCTTAATTTTGTGTGTTTTAATCCAACCAATCTTTAGCCTTATACGCATATAAAGCTTCATTTCAATATCATAAACTCCAGAATTCTTCTCATTATTGTAATTTGATTTCTCTCTATCCCCCAATAGAACCAAACTTTGTCCTTTAAGCACTGGATGCAAACTGCTAGTAGTCTTGTGACCTTGATAAAACGGTTCCAAATTATGACTAGCAAATCTCTGGCCTTTATACATACCTCTAGCTTCAATCGAATCGTAGTAAATCCCGATTCTTTTATTAGGGTTCCTTATAGTCATATTGAGGGCAAGATCATAATAAAGGGTGTTGTTGGCAGTGGACAAATCAAATTGTGTCAACGTAGCATCAGTTACGTAGAATTTGACCTTGTTAGGACGTAGGACAAGCCATAGGACTAACGCAATGACTCCAAGGACGATGAGAATAGTGAAGATTATTTGAAAGATGCAATTGCATAGGCAACCAAAGAGACAGCTGCATGGGTTGCAGCTGCTTCCCCGTCCATGACGATGATAAGATTTGGAAGGGGGAGGAATGGACGGGCCATAATAGGCTCCGTTCAAGTTCGATTCAGGCATACCTTATATCAAACAAACTCAAAATTAAGTACAACTTATAATTTCTTTTTTTCTTTGTTCCTTTGAGAATGATGGAGTATATTTTTTTTGGTTAGTGAGATGAATATATATAGGTGTCTTAATGTGTTATATATTTTATTTGTGTAGAATGGAAATAGTGGAATTGGTAAACAAAAGTGGATTGAATAGTACGAAAGGCCGTGTTATTTTATGTTGTTAAAGAGGGTTTGGAAGACGCGGTTTGTTTTTTGGGATTGCCAAATTTCCTCCATCCAAAAATACTTGTCGATTATTGATTCGACATGTATTTTACGAAATAATAAATTATAGGAGTAATTTTATCATAAACTATTTGAATATAATAAATTTAATGTCTTGAAAAATGAATTGGATAGTAAAAAATATTTAATACCAAAAGTAAAATAGACGCAAATCGATCTAAAAATTGATTTTTCATTCCGGATAAGTATTATTGTATAATTATTTTTAGTAATATGGACAATTAAGTTGACCCAAGGGAGTAGGAAATAATAGGTTGTTTCTTAGAAATTTCCAATCAAGATATAGTGATTGACTTAAGTTTTAGTCAACAAATCATATTCTTTTTAGTATCTTCTTCATATTGTGTTATTGTATATAAGTTGTATACTAGGGTTAATTAGTAGAAGATATTAATGTGAAAGGGATATTAAGAGAAGAGTCAAATGGTAGTATTTAAAATATCTATATTGTAATGTAATACGCTTGGAACATTCTTCCTTTTATCTAATTTCTACTTGAAGGGAAAATAGCATCACACGGTTTATTAGGGTATTCATTATAAGTTATAACAATATTATATTTCAGTGTGATTTCAGAAGTAAATTCTGTAAGAGTAAGATATGTGCAAATCTTATTGTTATCTTTTACGAGGTAGTGATGTTATTTGTCAGACTATTTTTAGAGTAATCATTGATTTGCTTTAATTACTAGTCATATCGATATAATTACATTTGTGTAAATATAAATTGTGAAGAAAAAGTTCAAAAGTCTAAATTGAAGCTGTCATAGAAGCTTATGCTGATGTTACATAGAAAGATGGGGCTTTGGGCTTCAGGTGACAAAAGAGTTTTAAAATGAGTTGTAGGAGACACAAGTCTTAATTATTAGGTGGAGGTGACAATTATTTTATTATGGATTAAGAAAGTTGGAGAAGTTTGAAAATAATCCACAAGTTCTTAAATTTTCACTTTGATCCAAATGTTAGTTAATATAACAGAATATGGAGGGAAAAAAGGCGTGTTTCTCTCTCTTCTCATCTGTTGTTATTTTCTCTCTCTTCACGATTATTGTTGTTCATTATTGTTGTTGTTGCTTTATTCATCATCTTCTGCTTCATTATCATCATCTTCTACTTCATTATCATCTTCATCTTTTTCTTGTTGACCATTGTTGTTGTTGTTACCGCTACTGTTGCTATTTTACCAATTTATTATGTCAAATTTTGTTTCGAACATCACCACTTTTCACTTTGATATTACTTCATTGGAGACCTTGGTAAGTCAAATTATGATTTTTAGTCGAATTTGTCATTTGGGTTACAAAGTTACTGCTATTTTTTCCAACAATGGATAGAAGCTGATCATGAATCCAACATAAATGCCCACAATTTAAACAGATCACTCATCTGGTGCATCAGATGAGTAATCTGTAGCAATAGAAGATATATTTGTTGCAACAGACTAGTTATCTGTTGCATCAGAATGATTATCTATTGCATCAGACTTGATTATCTGTTGCATCAGACTGATTAATCTGTTTGAAACAATACAAATTAGCCCTGGCCACAAATCCAACAGATAACCAATATTTTGCTATTGCTACTGGATTCAAAATTATTTCTTATGTCCAATCGTCGATATGTTTGTTGAGAGTATAATAGACAGAATGAAAATTAAATACTCCCCCCGTCTCAAATTACCCATTCCAAATTTTCTAATTTGATTTCTCATTTTACTTGTCTTTTTTTATTAATCAAGAAAAGATTAAAAAAATTTCCATATTTTACCCTTTGCATTAATCACTTTTTCTTCAAATTAAAATATAAATATCATTTAATAGGCTTATTATGGTAAACTAAGCATGTTATTAGTTATTTTTCTTAATCAATGTGCCATCTCAATTTGGGATAGGTAGGGTAATTTGAGACGGAGGGAGTTATCTGTTGAAACAGACTAGTTATCTGTTGCAACATATGAGTAATCTGTTTGGAACATCATAAATCAGTCCCTGCCACAAACCCAACAGATAAATCTTAAATTTTGCTATTGCTACTGAATTCAAAATTACTTCTTACGTCCAATCGTCGACATGTTTATTGAGAAGATAATAGATAGAATGAAAATTAAATATGAATTAAAACGGTCAAAGTTGATCAAACATAATTTTTTTATTAAACTAAAACAAATAAAAATACATATACAGACTTAGAAAGAAAGAAGAAACAAAATAATCTAATTATTATTAATAGATTCTTCATCATTATTATTATTATCGCCAGCCGCATCTTCGACAGGCAACAACAACGCCCTTCTTATCCTGCGGATCCCCCACAACATTCTTACTCTGACAACGGCCAACTCCTACTGTATATCATGTACCTGCCTCTGCAGTTTCCGTACGTCGTCTCGTGAAATAGCGACATCCCTTATTGAATCGTCCATATCTAGAACACACATAAATTGACTAAAAACGCAAAAACAAAAGTAAAGAAAAGAGTTCGAAAGTAATACAACATATATTTACACAAAAAACAAGAAAAAAATTACCAGAGACAGGGAAAAGCAATCAGGTTCTTGAAGAGAAAGTAGTTGAAGGTGTAATATGAAAGACAAGAGCAAGAGATAAATAGATATGTGTAGTAAAATGAATAAGGATGAACCTATTTATAGAGGATTGAATTTGAATGAGTTAGGCAAAAAGGCGCGACTGTTCACCTCCATTTATTAATACTGATAACTTTTTGATTACTGTGTGTAAACACCTAATTTTTGACCCAAACCTAATATTTTTATACCATTTTAATGTTCAATTAATTTTTATTTTATTTTTATTTTTTATTTTTATTTTTAGGCATTTTAAATTTATCTTATTTTTGAAGTTCGTTAAAAATTTTGAAAACTACAAAAATAGAGTCACATTGTTGAATAAGTTTTTATTCTATCGTATTTATTTGTTTATTATTTAAAAAAAAAAAAAATCTAAATTATAGTTGTTTTCTTCTTTCAACTTTAATAAAAATTGTGATATTAATATTTCTTAGTCATATTCCTAGGACTAGCTAATTAACTTATTTTGTATTTTTATTTTTTTATTTTTATTTTTATTTTTTTTTATTATTATTTTTTTTATTATTATTTGTTTTTATTATTTTTTTTTATTTACTTTAATTATTTTTATTTCTTCCAAAATAATTTAAAAAAAAAATTAAATAAAAAAAAAAGGAGGGGGATACGGGAAAAAAAAAAACCAAGAAACCAAGATACAAAAAAGAAAACAGAAGAAACCAAAAGAGAAAAACCAAACCAAAAAAAAAAATGGGAAAGGAGAAAAGTTCGAGTTCGAGTTTGGGGTTCTGTTTGATGTTTACGATGATGGCATTCTCGTTACGATATTCAATTTAGTTTGTTGAACAGGTTCTCTTCACTATTCTTGCACTTATTTTTTATTTATCTTGTTGTAAATGAAAGCTTGATCAAGACTATTTTAATGATGAAAATCTCTTATATTTTTCTTCGGTAAATTTCTTCAAATGTTAGCAATTTCGTTTAGAATGTTGATGTGAGTATTGTACAAAAAATATTTGTTTCTGCTTAAATCTTATGACTTGTGAATTTTGTGTGTTCAAATATTTATTTTAGTTGTTAATATAAATATGATTAGGTCAAATTTTGCTTTAAACGCACATCACATCACCTCCAAGTTTAAGCCATGTTGAAGTTTTATTTTTAACAAAAATAAAAATAATATAAAATAAAATATAGAAATGTGGAAAGTGGTTTTGCTTCAGTGGTGTTACTTGAGAAAGGGTCATTTAAATAACATTTATATTGACTTATTTTGAGATTTACTTAAATGATAAGTTTCAAAAGGAGCTATAATCATGTGGGAATTTATAACTTTATTTTGTATTTTTTTTCCTCTCAACGCCATTTTGCCACGGTTTAGTAAAACATTAACAATTATTTTATATTTGTAGACAACAAATTATTTTATCATTAAATATCATAAAATATTACGGGAAATATATCAGGCAAGTGCATACCCCTCACGGTTCTATTCTAATATATCATGTACATTATTGTTATGTTTTCTTCTAAAATCTGAATACTTTTATCTTCTTATGTATTTGATCGTGATTAGTACAGTGATTATTTATGAGTTTAGGGATTTGTAAATGATATTAATAATTTTAGTTAAGGAGCATAAGTAGGTTATTGTTCATGAGGCAGTGTCATTTTCATCTTAGATTAGAACACGATTGGGTCTAAATATATAAGGTCCGAATAGTTTAATACTAATAACGTGAGAGGAGCAAGACATGTTACGAGTTTATTCAAGACCTATCGCAATAAAGAAAAGAATAGACAAGAGAATTATTGTAAGGGAGTGAATTCATAAAAGAATGAGTTGGGTTCTTATCCTCTAAATAATTAAGATTTAATATGCAAGTGAAAATTAACGATGAAGTTGGAAAGCCCTGCTACCAACCATTCGTTATAATTAAATTAATTTACCATTTGAAGCCGATTGAATTGGGTTGGGTAGGTTTTAAACCCATTAGGTGCTTATTTAGATTAGGAAGATGGGGACAACTCATAAATGCCGAAAAGGCGCGAGAAACGCGCCAAATTTGTGGTGAGGCCGAAAAGTACTACTATCGGCGAGCCACACGTCAATATAATAAATACTTCAAAATAAATTAAAAGCGGGAGGCAAACAACTTTTAGGTTAACAAATATTATAAATCCAAAATAATAAAATTAATTTAAGCCAGACGTAAATCATTAAAGCGACCGTGCTAGAACCACGGGACTCGAGGGGTGCCTAACACCTTCCCCCCGGTCAACAGAATTCCTTATCCGGATTTCTAGTTCGCAGACCAAATAATAAAAAATTAAAAAGTCATTTCCTTTTGAATAGGGATTCAATAAGGTGACTTGGAACACCCAAACTCAATTCCAAGTGGCGACTCTGTAAATAAAATAATCCCTTTTCAAAACGTCACTTCAATTGGAAAAACCCATTTTCTCTAAATCCAACTCCCTAGCGGGGTAGCACGCGGTGAAAAATCGGGGTGTGACAGATGGCGACTCCACTGGAGAAATAACCAGAATTTGAGCTTTCATATTGACTTGTTTGGCTTTATTTAATTTTGATATTGTATATTGTTGGCCTAAATGTGTTCTTTGCCTACATGCTTATCGCTTTCATATCATTTGAATTGCGATATAAACTATCTTCTCTCGCGCACCCATTTGAGCCTTCTGAGATACTGTATATTCGGAGATGCGGTATACGCTCCCGAGCTTGAGATACCAGAGATGTGGCAACGCTCCTGGGAAGGATTCTGTAGTCACCCATGGTTTAGGACGGAAAGGGACCAACAGTGAGGCCGGAAAGCGCTGCTACCGGTAAAGCTGTCCTTTGCCGACTCGAGTTGTCCGCTCGTTTCATTGACAGTCTAGATACCTAACTCCACCAGGTTGAACCTAGCATAACTGGAGCTTAGACATGGCTATCCCTAATAGAATGCGTTTTACTTGTATCACGTGTATTTTTGACTTAGTGGGGCTCGACCCAGGGGTCGGGTCCGTCTAGGTCAGGTGTCACCTCTTGAGACCATCATGTACATTTTATGTGCTACTTGTTGCATTATAGAAAATGCCATATCGAATGTGGACTGGCTTTTAAGTGAATTAATTGATTGAAAAAAAGGGGTAAATAAAAATTTTTAAGGGTTTATTTTAGAAAATATATAATATTTTTACATAGAACTTTTCTGAAAAGATTAAGTGGTTTTAACGTCGTGGTATCGTTATGTCTATCTTCTTTGGTTCTAAAATCTCTCTTAGGAATATCATAGAGCCAATTTTTGTCAAACACAATTAAAATTTTGCATGAACTACGTGATGATTTGATTCATGTAAAACATGATATGTAGGCAACCCTCGGCGGGTGCGATCAAATATTTTTTTCAAGTTTCAAGTAACAATTTTAAGATGTTGGCGTTAAATAATGAGGAAAAATTAATTCACCAAAGCCGGGATGAAACAAGAGGGTTTTTCCTAAGTCCATTTTAGGAAGAAAATTACTTAGGTGCATGATATTTGAGTTAGTTATAAATATATCAATATTTTTAAAAGCTCTAAATCCTAACATATTTTTTTCTGTTTCAAAGAAAGAGAGAATAAGGTGGTTGGTTGTGGTTAAGCTGGCCTCTCACCCGTACAACACAAGGTATAAAGGAAAAAGGAAGATGACTCGAAAAGATGGAACAGAATCTGACAATGAAGAAGGTCGAGATCAATTAGTTCCACAAGAGTTCGCATCTTTGGAGGAGAATAGGTTATTAAAGCAACAAATTGCGGAAATGTATCAGGCCTGGGCGAATGGACAAGACCCGCCTTCCTCGATTCCTGGCTTTTCAGATGCAAATCATCCCAGTTCTACTCAAGCCCAAGTCGACGATCCACTTTATCCGCCTGGATTTGGTCCATACGCTAATGTGTCTAGCGTTGCTGGCACATCCACCATGCGTCCTCCAAATCCATCATTCACGAACAACCCGCTTTTTATTCCAGCCGTGACAACTAATATAAATCCTCCATCAATGATGCAGAAGCCTATCAACGAGCTAAATCATGATCAAGTCTATCCTCCTGAATTGACATTCAAACCCGTAAATTCATTTCAGCCCACTCATCAGCCTGAGTCTCATATCGTGATTGAGAAGGCTATTATGAATGAAGAACGAGAAGAGATAGCTAGAAAAGTGAGGAGTCTGGAGCAGAGTATGAGAAACATACAAGGATTGGGAGGACACAAAAGCGTCTCTTTCAAAGACCTGTGTATGTTCCCTAATGTTCATTTGCCAATAGGGTTCAAGACCCCAAAATTTGACAAATATAGTGGTCATGGTGACCCAGTGGCCCACTTAAAAAGGTATTGCAATCAACTCAGAGGAGCAGGAGGGAAAGAGGAGCTGCTTATGGCCTATTTCGGAGAAAGTCTGACGGGAATAGCCTCCGAATGGTTTATCGATCAAGACATCTCCCATTGGAACGTTTGGGATGATATGGCTCAAGATTTTGTACAACAATTTCAATACAATCTCGATATTATCCCTGACCGTACTTCTCTCGCTAATATGAAGAAAAAACCATCTGAAAGTTTTCGAGAGTTTGCCATAAAATGGAGAGAACAAGCATCTAGAGTCAAGCCGCCATTGAACGACCAGGAATTGATTGACGTTTTTCTCCAAACTCAAGAGTCTGATTATTTTCATCATTTACTAGTCGCGGTTGGTAAACCTTTCGCCAAAGAAATAAAAATTATGGAAATGGTGGAGAATGGCATCAAACCAGGAAAAATCATGAGCCAAACCGCCCTCAGGGCCACTACACAAGCCATTCAGAGTGGATCAGGTAGTTTCGGAAATCGGAAGAAGAAGGAGGAAGGGTCCATGATGGCATCAGGACCGGGAAATGCCCAAAGGGTACGGAACTCCCCTTACGCTCATGTCCAACAGGGACAACCCAACCCTCCTCAACATTAGTATACACCTCAACCTGCTGTTTTTAATGCTCAAACGTATGCCCGACCTCCTCAGCGTCCACAATGGCGGGCACCTGCGCCACAAGGTTTTTGTCCGCGACAGCCAAATTTACAAGCCCCTCATAATCCGTATGTTCCGGCAGACTACACAAGAGAACAGAGGCCAAAGGAAAACTTCACCCCACTTGGAGAATCATATACGAGCCTGTTGCGAAGATTGGTCAAATTAGGATGGATTGAACCTGTTTTGCCTTTCAAAGTGGATCCGAATGCAAGTTGGTTTGATCCTAATTAAGGTGTGAGTACCATTCCAACGTCCAAGGCCACAGTATCAAAAATTGTTGGAGTCTGAAGAGAGTCATTGAAAAGTTAATCGAAAGCAAGGCAATCGTAATACAAAAAGAAGAAGCACCAAATGTCACCGACAATCCACTTCCTAATCACAGTAACACACACGTCGTAGGGATGATTTTTAATGATAGAGACTACAGGCCAACAAGCCAAGTAGTGATGGAAATAGGCGCCTTGAAGGAGAACCCGGGTGAAGCACTGAAGCATATGCAAAGAGAACCACTGGTCGTGAAAGGGGCGAGTTCCATTATAAGACCCCAAGATTCAGAAAAGATGGTATTGTATGTTCCCGCAAAGCTAAAGGGAATAGCACAAGATGGGCCAAAACTATATGTTTCGAGTGGTCCCGCAGGGTTCAACCAACAGCGCAACAACACGAGAGAGATGACAGAGCCCATTGTCATAAGACACGCAGCGCAGCTCCCAGTAACAAGCTTGAAAACCATCCCATGGAACTATAACAAAACCACGGTGATGTACAAAGGAAAAGAGGTCATGGAAGAAACAAACGAAACAGGGGGTTTGACTCGATCAGGAAGATGCTATGTTCCAGAAGAGTTAAGGAGACCAAAACAGTTTAAAGATAGTCAAGGTCCAATGAAAAAACCTGTCACAAACGAAGAGGCTGAGGAATTTCTGAAGAAAATGAAAACCCAAGACTATTCCATTGTCGATCAATTGAGGAAAACCCCGGCTCAAATCTCGTTATTGTCCCTACTGCTACATTCTAAAGAACATTATCAGGCATTGATTAAGTTGTTGAACGAAGTACACGTCCCAAAGGAAACTACGGTATGTCAAATAGAAAGGATGGTTCATAGAATATTTGAAGCAAATAGAATCACTTTCACTGATGATGAGTTACCCACAGAAGGTTCTGGTCATAACAAAGCTTTGCATCTGACTATCAAATGCGAAGGATATTACATAAAAGGGGTAATGATCGATGGAGTTTTGAGGAGTAGATATCTGTCCTCTCTCTACTTTGCAAAAGTTAAAAATCAGCCCAGATAGGATTCGGTCCAATAATGTATGTGTTCGGGCTTTTGATGGCGCAAAACGAGACACAATTGGTGAGATAGATCTTGCTTTGGTTATCGGACCAGTTGAGTTTACAATCACCTTTCAAGTAATAGACATGGATACTTCCTACAACCTACTTTTAGGAAGACCATGGATCCACAGGGCCAGAGCCATACCTTCTACTTTGCATCAAGTAGTTAAGTTTGAACACGACAATCAGGAAATCATTGTACATGGAGAGGATGACCTTCCCATACATCGAGATCCTTCTGTATCCTGTATCGAAACAAAAGGGGGTTGTGAATCTCCCATTTATTAAGCCTTTGAAATTGTGACAGCTGACCAAGTCGTGGAAGGTACGCCGATTCCAGGACCTTATTTCTCTTCTACTTCAATCATGGTGGCTAGCCAAATGATACAAAATGGTTATGAACCGGGAAAAGGATTAGGGGCTATGCTGCAAGGAATTATAAACCCTATAGATCCATGTGGTAGCCATAACTCCTTCGGCTTAGGCTTTAAGCCTACCGCAGCAGATAGAAAATGGGCAAAAAAGCAGAAGTAGAAGGCTTGGAAATTGACAATTCCGGTTCCACACATTAGCCAATCTTTCACGAAAGCTCAAAAGGAAGAAAATCAATACCTATATGCTAACAAGGATGTGGATGAAATATGTCAAGGCCTCAAGGAAATGTTTTATGAAGTAAACATGGTTCAGATGGGTGAAGGCCCTAGCCATGCGGATGTGCAGTTCGTCGGGCCAAATATCAAGCTCACTAACTGGGAAGCCACTCCTCTCCCCACAAGAAAGGAGTCTTGGTAGTTTATTTTGTTGTTTCGTTTTTCTTTCTTTTGTATTTTGGACTATTCTCAGGGTTGTAGTCCACATAGTTTAGTTGCTCTGCTTTCATGTTAACCCTCTTATCCTTTCCGATTCAATGAAATTCAAGTTTTCTAGTAAATTTATCTTTTCTTCCCTCTTTTAATTTTTATTATTTTTATCTTATTTCAGTTATGTTAATACTGGCTTCGACAACATGGCATGTACGTGGAGTTCGCATTTAGATCTTAAAAAGTTGTCTAATCTTGAATCAGCAAACCAAACAGTAGATGAATACGATGAAGGTGAAGCTGATAAAGAAGTCAAGAAAGGATTGGATCAATTTGAGGATAAGCCCAAACCCAATTTAAATGACACTGAGATAATAAATTTGGGAATTGGTGAGGAGGTTAGAGAAATAAAAATAAGTATTCATGCAGATCAGAGTATCAGAAATGATATCGTTCAGATTTTGATCGAGTATAAGGATGTTTTTGCTTGGTCTTATGATGATACGCCGGGTCTAAGCACAGATTTGGTAGTCCACAAACTGCGTACATACCCTGACTTTTCACCGGTCCAGCAAAAGTAAAGAAACTTTAAAACTGACATGAGCGATAAAATCAAAGAGGAAATCATGAAGCAATTAAATGCGAACGTGATTAGGGTCGCTCAGTACACTACATGGTTGGGTAATGTGGTGCCCGTACCGAAGAAAGATGGCAAAATCAGAGTTTGTGTTGATTATAGGGATTTGAACAAAGCAAGCCCTAAAGATAACTTTCCGCTGCCCAACATTCATATCCTTGTTGATAATTGTGCTAAACATGAGATCCAATCTTTCGTGGATTGTTATGCTGGATATCACCAGATCTTGATGGATGAAACAGATGCAGAAAAGACTACTTTCACCACCCCGTGGGGTACTTATTGCTACAGGGTCATGCCGTTTGGTTTAAAGAATGCGGGAGCTACGTACATGAGAGCTATGACTACTATTTTTCATGACATGATGCACAAGGAAGTAGAAGTATACGTTGATGATGTCATTATCAAGTCCAAGACACGAGTCGATCACGTAGATGACTTAAGGAAATTCTTTGAAAGGTTGCGAAAGTATAATCTTAAGCTCAATCCAGCCAAGTGTGCATTTGGAGTTCCATCCGGAAAACTTTTGGGTTTCATAATTAGCCGCAGAGGCATTGAATTGGACCCCTCCAAGGTAAAATCCATTCGAGAATTTCCACCTCCGAAGAATAAAACTGAGGTCATGAGTTTTCATGGAAGGCTGAATTATATAAGTAGATTCATTGCTCAGCTCAGCACTACATGCGAACCGATATTTAAGCTGCTAAAAAAGGATGCTGCTATCCAATGGACAGACGAATGTCAAGAATCATTTGATAAGATTAAAGAATATTTGGCAAATCCTCCAGTACTGGTCCCACCGGAACCTGGTAGGCCTCTATTCCTATATCTGTCAGTGATAGACAATTCTTTTGGTGGTGTTTTAGGACAACATGATATCACAGGCAAAAAGGAATAAGCAATCTATTATTTGAGCAAAAAGTTCACGAGTTACGAGGTAAAATATACTCTTTTAGAAAAGACATGTTGCGCCCTAACTTGGACTGCTCAGAAGTTGAAGCACTACCTTTCGTCCTACACAACCTACCTCATATCTCGAATGGATCCTCTAAAGTATATTTTTCAAAAACCTATGCCCACAGGCAGATTGGCAAAGTGGCAAATTTTACTTACAGAATTCGACATTGTGTATGTTACTCGTACCGCTATGAAAGCGCAAGCATTGGCTGATCATTTGGCAGAGAACCCAGTTGACAATGAGTATGAGCCTTTGCGAACTTACTTTCCCGATGAAGAGATAAATTCAATTGAGGAAGAAGTTCAAGATGATATGTATGCATGGAAATTATATTTTGACGGGGCAGTCAATGTCAAAGGAGTAGGAATTGGGGCCGTTCTTGTCTCACTGACCGGGCATCATCATCCCACCACAGCACGACTTCGTTTCTTTTGTACTAACAACACAGCCGAATATGAAGCTCGCATCATGGGGTTAAATATGGCAATAAATCTGGGTGTACACAAGCTAGTGGTGTTGGGAGATTCCGAATTACTCATTCGACAAATTCAAGGTGAATGGGAAACGAGAGATATCAAGCTCATTCCATACAAATAGTTCTTAGAGGACCTTAGCAAAAGATTCAAGTCTATCGAGTTTAGACATATTCCCAGATCCCATAATGAGCTGGCTGATGCCCTGGCTACCCTAGCTTCCATGCTCCCATACCCAGGAAATACGCATCTCGACCCATTAGAGATACAGATACGAGATCAACATGGTTATTGCAATATAATTGATGCAGAACCAGATAATGAACCCTGGTACTATGATATCAAACGC
This sequence comes from Capsicum baccatum var. pendulum, assembly GCA_030864225.1. NCBI lineage: Eukaryota > Viridiplantae > Streptophyta > Magnoliopsida > Solanales > Solanaceae > Capsicum > Capsicum baccatum. The sequence continues at coordinate 251,603,303 of CM061559.1, read as the reverse complement.
TTCCTAAAGTCAAAAGAATATCCAACACACGCTAATGCAGATCAAAAGAGGACTATTAGGCGACTTGCTAATGGGTTCTTCTTAAGTGGGGAGATTCTGTACAAACGAACCCCAGACTTGAACTTGTTGAGATGTGATAATATTCAGGAAGCTGAAAGAATCATGAATGAGGTACATTCGGGGGTATGTGGTTCGCATATGAATGGCTATGTTTTAGCGAAGAAGATTATGCGAGCAGGATATTATTGGTTAACTATGGAGCGAGATTGCTTTCGCTTTGTTCGCAAGTGTCATCAGTGTCAAATTCATGGTGATTTGATTCACTCGCCACCTTCAGAGCTGCATCCTATGTCTGCTCCTTGGCCATTCGTCGCTTGGGGCATGGATGTAATCGGTCCAATAGAACCAAAAGCTTCTAATGGGCATCGATTCATACTGGTCGCTATTGATTATTTTACCAAATGGGTAGAAGCTGCTACTTTCAAATCAGTCACGAAGAAAATAGTAGTGGATTTTGTTCATTCGAACATCATATGTCGTTTTGGTATACCAAAGTCCATTATCACAGACAATGCAACCAATCTCAATAGTCATCTAATGAAGGAGGTTTGTGAGCAATTCAAGATCATGCATCATCATTCTACCCCTTACCGTCCTAAAGCAAATGGAGCCGTTGAAGCAGCAAACAAGAATATTAAGAAGATTCTTAGGAAAATGGTCCAAGGATCTCGACAGTGGCATGAGAAATTACCATTTGCTCTTTTAGGATATCGTACAACTATCCGTACATCGACTGGCGAAACTCCTTATTTACTAGTCTATGGGACTGAAGCTGTGATACCCGCAGAAGTCGAAATTCTCTCGCTTCGAATCATTAGTGAAGCTGAAATTGACGATACTGAATGGGTCAAGTCTAGACTAGAACAATTATCGCTAATAGATGAAAAAAGGCTGACGGCAGTTTGCTTTGGTCAATTATACCAGCAGAGGATGGCACGAACTTACAATAAGAAGGTACGTCCTAGAAAATTCGAGGCCGGCCAACTTGTTTTAAAACGCATCCTTCCACACCAAGAAGAGGCTAAAGGAAAGTTTGCTCCAAACTGGCAAGGTCCATACATGGTTAAACAAGTACTATCAAATGGAGCTTTACAACTTGCGGATATGGACGGAAAAATGACAGAAAAAGCTATCAATGCCGATTCAGTTAAAAGATATTATATTTGACACACTTGTGCTTAACATTCTCAAGTTGAGATGACGAAAGGCCATCATTCTACTTAACTAAATGACATTAATCCCTTGTCAGCCCTTCGAGCCTTATTTACCTTTCCTTGCTTACCCTCTTTGGAGCCGAAAAAAAAAAATGCATTGCCATTGAACTACGTTCGACCTGATTCCTAAATGGATACGTAGGCAGCCCTATCTTGGGGTTCGGTCCGACAAAAATAAAAAAAAAAGAGAGAGATATCCTATTGTCACTTTTATATGGCTCTCAAGTTGTAATCTATCCTAAAAATTCTTTCCCCTTTTGTCCATTAAAGACCTTCCGATCAATTTTTGAGAATGTCAAGCCTTGTGTGTCGTATATATAAATATCCGATCAAAAAAAAAAAAACAACTTATTGGTGAAAACCCATGGAGGCACCACAAGATGCAAAATAAATAAATAAATAAAATAAAAAAAATAAATCTTATTGGTGAAAACCCTCAGGGGCGCCATAAGACAATGATGAACGAGACAATCCAAATTTGAGAGGTCAATTGAGAAAATCCCAGAAGGAATGACTTTAGTCAAACAAAGTTTATCATGACAGGACAAAGATCAAGAAGGATGATTTGATTTGATTGAAAGGTGCAGCCTAATTCGAGATTAGACAGTTTTGAAGGATCAAATATCTACTCCAAATTGCGTGTCATGCGTTATTGAAGTCACTATACACCTCCAAATAAGTTTTTTACTTTACTGGTAGAAATACTTTCTATTCAAACATAATTTTTTTTTTAATTATTATTCCTTCTTTTGATTTTTCCTTATTTCATTTTTTACACGTTTTTATGGGTAAGTCTCGCACCAAATACAAAATAAAGAAAAACGCGCAAAATTGACCATGGCTCACAGTGAAATTGAGCAGAGATTATTTGGCGTTCACCACCTTGACAAGGACAGAGAGCCAGTTAAGATAAGTGTTACGAGTGAAGCATTTGAAAATGAAGAGCAGACTCGTACTGAAACAAACAGAGATGCAACAGAATTTGAAAGACAAAGAACCAAGCTCACCAACCAATAAGTTGAGTCAACTGTATCTGTAGACACGTGATTTTTGATCCTCCCTAAATTTTAACTTGTTTATCAATACTAAATATTTATATTTATATTTAATCATATATTATTTTGACTATTATTTTATTTTAATATAATATAAATAATTAAATGAATTTAATTTTAGGATATTATTTTTTTTTATTCCTTAAAAAAAAATAGTTTTATACTATCTTAATTATATAATTTATTTTTGACTATTTTTAGATTGTTATTGTATTTTTTTTTTAAAATATAAAAATCCATTAATTATTATTATTATTATTATTTTATTTGTTACTATTATTTATTTATTTATTTATTAATTTTCGTTATTAAAAAAAAAAAAAAAATCTCTTGTCCTAAAAAGAAAAACTACCTCAACCCATCTTGAATTTCCCTCAACCCCATTATCCTTATTTCCCTCCCCATGTTTCCCCCACAGAAAAAGTCCTATATCAACACAACCCAAACATACTGTTAAGGAGAGATCAGGAAGGCAGAGAACACCAAGAAAAAAAAATATATATATTAGATATCAAAAAAAAAAAACAGAGAGTAAAAAGAGGTCAAGAAAGAGAGTGAAACAAAGAAAGGAAAATTTGAAGATTAAGAGTTTTCCATTTGAGATTTCCAGTGACAATTATTTCTTGCTTCTTATTCCGTTTGAATCAAAAACAGGTTTTTCTTTAAATCTGAACCATTTCATGTTATAAATTATATTATGAAAAGCATGAAGAAAATTGTATAAACAAATTTCATGTATTATTTAATAGATGTTTTTAATTTATTATATGAATTCATATATTATTATGTATTGAATGTTATTTTTCGTATGTAACATTGTTTGGTTAAACTTTGAAACGGATAGAAAAGCAGGAAAGATAAGTAAATATCACAATTTATGTTCACAGATACCTATATTTACACACAGATATATTAATTCATTTTTATATATACACAGTTTCTTGCACACACTTCACAAATACTCTCATAGAGATTTTCATACAATAGAACAACCATATACTCCATAACAGAGAGATACAAAAAGATTGTAAGAGAGAAAACAGTTGAGAAATTCATCAAAAATTCAGTATTGCTTCAATCCATTCATTGCCGCCGAAAATATTTTCCAAAAACTGATAAACTTCGTTAGAAATGTGGGAAACCCATCGAAAAGTCCAAATCTGACGATAACCAACTATGAACGGCGGTTTCCAGCAGCCGGAACCAACCAACGCCACCGGAATGCCATCCGCACTGCTGACGTCTTCCCTCACCGTTCTGACGGCGAAACAACCACAGCAGGCAAACTCTGTTCGCCGATCGAAAAACCGACCCGACCTCTCAACCCGAGAACCCGACCGACCGGAGAAGAAAGCAAAGTCAAAATCTGTCGCCGCCGCCAGCAGTCGCTGCTCCGGCCGCGGCACATCGGTTAGATCCGGCCAGATCTCCGTTAGTCGAAACGACCCAACCCCCCTACAGTTGAAAATACGATCGCAGCATGTTGGCTGAGATTCGACCAGATCTCCGTCGCCAGATCTGCCGCTGCCAGCGGTCGCAGCTTACCGTCCGGCAAAAACAATCGGCGAACCGGTATCGACGTCGACAACAACCGCACCATTGGTTCTTTCCTGTTCCCTTCGCTGCTCCGGCCGCGGCGCGTCGGCCAGATCCGTCCAGAGCGCTGCCGCTGCCACACTCAACTTCTTTCTCCGATGAACCAACCACCGCCGCTGCCAGTCACCGTGGCCGGGTCCGAGCTTCGCCTCTCCTTCTTTCTCCGTCACTATCCAAACCCGCTTCACCACAAACCACCCACGCCCGTTGCTCCGACGAGTTGCGTCGTCGGCAAAACACACAGCCACGTGCCGCCCTTGCCCACCCTCTTTCTCTCCCTTTCTCTATCATCAAACAAATCCGACGAGCCTCCAACACGCCACGCCGCCACTTCCCCACCGAAAATGGGCCAGATCTAGCCGGAATATCACCGGCGGCATAGTTCCATTTTGAAAGAAAATTTTTTCTGAAAATAAAGATCTCTGGCTTTGTATATGCTTCTTAGTATTTATTTAATTATTTGTTTGTTTTATCTTATTTATTTTACTTATTTATTATTATAATAAATCTAGATAATTACTTTATTAAATCAATTAATTGCCTCAATTAAATATTGTTCAAGGATATTATTAAAGTTAAATAGTACTTTGAATAGACTAATCAATGCCTTTAATGTTAGATAAATTTTAGACATGTTTAAAATATTTATCTCGATTAAGAATGCGGTGTACGCATCTTTCTGAGACCTTTTAAAAAATAATTCGAGGATGCAGTACGTCTTAAAATTAATTTTCGCCAGTTTAATATAAGAGTTTTAAATAATCTTAGTATAATAAAAATGAGCGGTTTTAGGCCCTATTAACGATTTATCCAAACTAGTTTAAGTCAAGATAAGTTAATGAGGCGAATGTGCCATAATCACGGGACTCAAGGGGTGCCTCACACCTTCCCCTTGGTCAACAGAATTCCTTACCCGGTCTTTTGTTTTCGCAGACCAACAAAGAGTCATTTCCTTTTGATTAGGGATTCAATAAGGTGACTTGGAACACCATAACTCAATTCCAAGTGGCGACTCTAAAAGTGATAAAAATTAATTCCTATTCAATACCGTCACTTTAATTGGAAAAACCCTTCGACTCGATCCCTCGAGCGAAAAAAGGGGTGTGACATCTCTGGCGACTCTGCTGGGGATAAAATAAGAATTCGAGCTTTGATATTGACTTTACTTGCTTTAATTATTTTATAATGTGTTTATTGGTCTTATATGCTATTTGTCGCTCATTTACTGCTTTGATATTATTTGAATTGTATTATAAATTGTCTTCTCTCGCGTACCCCCTCTGAGTCTCTAAAATAGGATAGAGGGAATGCAGCATATGCATCCCACCTTCTTTTTGAGATAACTGGAGTGTCAAGGCACCTGGTGAAGGATATAGTCACACATGTTAGGCGGGGTTCGGATCGACAACGAAGGCGGTGTTGCCCTGCTACCGACCAAGTTGTCCCTCTCCGGCTCGAATGTCCGCTCGGGTAAGCCAGTCTAGACACTTATCCCTATTAGGTATTAACTTAGAAGAACTGAAAACTCAGAATCTGGTTATCCCTATTAGGTACCGCTTTATTTGCATCATATGCATTTGACTTAGCGGGACTCGACACAGGGGTCGAGTCTGTCTAGGACAGGTGACCTAATTTATAAAGACCAACATGTGCATCCTACGTGCTCTTTGATATTTGTTTGGAAGGCTATTTATGTGTTGACCGGCTTTAAGCAATTTTAAAATACGAGAGATTAATTTATTCTCAAATTTAGTTGATCATTTTTGAAAGAAAAAATTTATTTTTAAAATAAAGAAGTTGTTTAGATACACGGCAACACAATTTTTACAATCTTTATGAACTACGAGGGTCTGATTCTCACATCTTAGTGAGGTACGTAGGAAGTCCTTCCCAGGATACGACCTTATCTTTTTTAAAAAAAAAAAAAAAAATTTTGTTCATAGATTTATTGAAAAATATTTTGAAAATATGATTATATTTTAACAGCCCTGAATCTTTAGGGATCATGAGGCTAAGATTAAAAAAAAAAATTAATAATAATAATAATAATAATAATAATAAAATAAAAATATATTTCAACAGCCCGGAATCTTTAGGGATCATGAGGCTAAGTTTTTACAAAAAATATATATATATCAATTTTAACAAGTCCTGAACCTTTAGGATCGTGAGACTGAAAATTTTATACAACTTCATACATAAAACGGTCATTCTATTTTTCTTTATTTTTGAGTCCTTTTATTTTATTACCAGAACTACGCAAGATCTGATTCATGTCCTGACATGATACGTAGGCAACCCTCCAAAGGGTTCGATCATAATTTTTGAAAATATGCCTAGAAAAGCCGGGATGAAACACAAAACTTTCATGATAGGTTGGGAAATGCATATAGAAACATGACATATAACGTGGCATTATAATGTGTTAAATACATAACACTCACCCGTTTGCTACTTGTTCACAGAAAGATAAAATAATTGGTGGTTGGTTTGTGGTTTAAACTGGCAACACATCCGTATAACACCAGATACAAGGGTAAAAGAAGAATGATCCGCAGAGAAGATATAGGGTCTGATAGTGAAGAAGAGCAGAATCAGTTGATTTCGCAGAAAGTAACTTCAGTGGAAGAAATAAAGGCATTAAAACAACAAATGGCGGAGATGTACCAAGCTTGGTTGAGTGGACAAGCCCCGCCTGCTTCCATCCCTGGACTTTCAACTTCGAATGATCCAAATTCTGACCCAGCTCAAACTAGTGATCCATTCTACCCGCCAGGATTTGGCCCATTTGCTAATATGTCCGGAGTTGCTGGTACTTCTACCGTGCGCCCATCAAATCCATCTGCCGCAAATAACCCACTTTTTACTTCTGTAGCACCAGCTACTACGGGTATTCAACCGACAATACCAATGGATATGGGAAAACCAAATCATGATATGTTATATCCTCCTGAAATGACTTTCAAACCACAAAATCCACATTATCATGTTCATCAACGCGATACTCCTATCGTGATTGAGAGGATTGCTAGGAATGAGGAGCAGGAGGAGATGGCTAGAAAAGTTAGAGGCCTGGAACAAAGTATGAGAAATATGCAAGGAGTAGGTGGACCAAAAAGTGTTTCGTACAAGGATTTATGTATGTTTCCTGATGTCCATTTGCCGATAGGATTCAAAATGCCAAAATTTGACAAATATGAAGGACACGGCGATCCTGTAGCTCATTTGAAAAAGTTTTGCAATCAATTAAGGGGAGCAGGAGGAAAAGAAGAATTATTGATGGCGTATTTTGGAGAAAGCCTTACAGGGATAGCTTCTGAATGGTTCATTGATCAAGACATTTCCCGTTGGCATACGTGGGATGACATGGCTCGAGATTTCGTTCAACAATTTCAGTATAACATTGAGATAGTGCCAGATTGCACTACGCTTGCCAATATGAGAAAAAAGATGACTGAAAGTTTTCAAGAATATGCCGTCAGATGGAGAGAGCAGGCTTCAAGAGTTAGACCATCGATAAAAGAATCTGAAATGATTGATATTTTTCTTCAAGCACAAGAACCTGATTATTTCCATTATTTGCTCTCTACTATCGGAAGCACATTTGCAGAAGTTATCAAAGTTGGGGAGATGGTATAAAACGGAATCAAATCAGGAAAGATCATCAGCCAGGCTGCTTTGAAAGCAACAACACAGGCAATTCAAAATGGTACAGGAAGTTTTGGGGGAAAGAAAAGAAAAGAGGATGTAGCAACTGTCATGGCAGGTCCACGACAAAATTGAAGAGGTGCGCGTCAACCATATGCGCAGAATCCATTATATTTTGTTCCATCTCCCCAATATCCTATTTATAATACACAGCCATATGCTCGAGGTCCTTCTTACCCACAGTGGCGTGCACCAGCAATCCAAAATCGTCTAATGGCCCCACAAGTTCAAAGAGGCCCTCCGAGGTCTAATTTTCGGCCTAGAGCAGAATTCAAAAGGGATAACATGGTAAAAGATAATTTCACTCCTATTGGAATATCTTACACCAGTTTATTTCATAGGCTGAGAAAAATGAATGTTCTAAACCCAATTGAGAGAAGGATCCCGAATCCTCCTCCGAAGAATTTAGACTATTCTAAAAGATATGAATATTGTTCTGATGCCCCAGGACATGACACAGAGAAATGTTGGCATCTGAAAAGAGCCATTCAAGAGTTGATTGATACCCAACAGATTATGGTAGAAAGTCCAAGCACTCCAAATGTCAATCAAAATCCGCTGCCAGATCATAATGAAACAAACATGCTCGATATGATACTCAGTGGTGAAGATGCTACGAGTCCCTTTAAGCCGATCATTAAAATTAAAACTGATTCGGAAAAATTGGCAAATGCTGTAGATTTAACGAGAGAAAATCTTGCAGAAGCAGAGGTGGTGATAGCAAAACCCGAATCATCGAATAATTCCTTGGCAATGGGGAAAGAGATTTCAGAAAATATTGGGTCAAGTCAAATAAAGCCGAAACTCGTTATTCCTGGAAGATCCAATAAGCCTCTTTTAACCATAAAAGGAGCTCCTGTAGCTCCTATTGTTATTAAACCAGTGTCACAACTGCCTATGGTTGATACCAAGGCAGTCCCTTGGAATTATAATCACGTTGTGGTGATGCACAAGGGGAAAGAAGTGGCTGAAGATGTAGATGAAGTAGGGGGATTAACTCGATCTGGAAGATGTTATGCTCCAGCCGAGTTAAGAAAGAATAAACAAGGTGGTGAAGAACGAATGGCAGTCAAGAAGCCTGTCACTGATGAAGAAGCTGAAGAATTCTTAAAGAAAATGAAATTGCCAGAATATTCTATTATAGAACAGTTGAAGAAGACACCAGCACAAATTTCTTTGTTGTCCTTATTGATACATTCAGAAGAACACCGCAAGGCTGTAATGAAGGTTCTTAATGAGGCATGTGTTCCTAGTGAGATTAGAGTAAATCAGCTGGAAAAAGTTGTTGGAAGAATCCTTGAAGCAAATAAAATTACTTTTTCAGATGATGAATTGCCTATAGAAGGTACGGAGCATAACAAAGGTCTTTATATTTCTGTGAAATACGAACATTCCATCATCACTCGAGTGTTAATTGATGGAGGATCAGGTGCTAACATTTGTCCTATGTCAACTTTACAAAAGTTGAATGTTAATGGGGAAAGAATCCGATCTAACAATGTGTGCGTCAAAGGTTTTGACGGATCAAAAACTGATGCCATTGGTGAAATAGAATTCATATTGACAATTGGGCCTGTGGATTTTTCTATGGATTTTCAAGTACTGAACATTGATGCTTCATACAATATGTTATTGGGAAGGCCATGGATTCATAGGGCTAAAGCAGTCGCTTCAACGTTGCATCAAATGGTCAAATTCGAATGTGACAGGCAAGAGATAGTGGTTCATGGTGAAGGAGATTTATCAATGTACAAATACTATTCCGTTTCTTCCATCGAAGCAAATGCTGCCAATGTGTTGATTCATCAAGCTTTTGAGGTAGTGGCTGTTGAGCATATCCTCGAGGGGAATCTCATCGCAAGACCACAATTGTCCTCTGCATCTGTTATGGTAGTGAATGAAATGTTGAAGCATGGCTTCGAACCAGGAAAAGGTCTAGGGATGTTTCTGCAAGGCATAGTTCATCCCGTAAACCTCTATGAGAACTTTGGTATTTTTGGTCTGGGATATGAGCCTACTGCTGAAGATATAAAGAAGGCTAAAAAGCGTAAGAAAGAGTCGTGGTCACTTGCCAAGCCTATACCGCCACTTTATGAGTCTTTCATCAAATTCAGTGTTGTTGGATCCTCCAAGTTACCTGCTGCAGAATCAATGAATGATGATGATACAGAGTTGATTGATCTTTTTCAGAATATGTTCATTGAAGCTGATATGGCTGAAATTGGGGAGGGTACCAGCAATGCAGAGGTGCAGTTTATCGGTCCTGATGTCCAGCTCAACAATTGGGAGGCCACTCCTCTCCCTATTATGAAGGAGTCTTGGTAGTTTGTTTGTTTGTTTTTCTTACAATCTTAGTAGCTTGTTTTTCTTTCTGAATAATTTTAGGATCGTAATTCATACCTTTACTTTGGTATTTTAGGTTAAAACTCTTTCTAGCTTTGCGTTTAATAAAGTATAGTCTCCTTTTGTTTTATTTTGGGTCTGATGTTTATTTATTTATTTTCTATCATACAGTTCATTCTATGACGATTCTAATGATATGACATGCATGACGAATTGGCAACCAGATTTAAAAACCCAATCTAATTTTGAAATAATGAATAAGGAGGTTGAATATGATGAAGGAGAAACATTTGAGGATATAGGCGAAGATTTCAAATAGTTTGAAAATAAGACAAATCCCAATTTGGAAGAAACTGAGGCGATCAATTTAGGAGATTTTGAAAATATTAGGGAGACTAAGATAAGTGTACATGTTCAACCACAACAAAAGAAAGCTATAATTGAAGCTTTGCATGAGTATAAAGATATCTTCGCGTGGTCTTATGATGATATGCCCGGTTTAAGCACTGATTTGGTAGTTCACAAATTGCCAATTGATCCTGTTTTTCCTCCTGTCAAGCAGAAGCTGAGAAAGTTCAAAACTGACATGAGTGTAAAAATTAAAGAGGAAATCACGAAGCAACTTGAGGCTAAAGTCATTCGAGTGGCCCAGTATCCTACTTGGTTGGCAAATATTGTCCCTGTTCAAAAGAAGGACGGTAAAGTTCGGATGTGTGTTGATTATAGCGATTTAAACAAAGCAAGTCCGAAAGATAATTTTCCACTTCCTAATATTCATATTTTATTGGAAAATTGTGCCAAACATGATCTTGCTTCTTTTGTGGATTGTTATGCGAGGTATCACCAGATCATTATGGATCCAGAAGATGCGGAAAAGACATCATTTATTACTCCATGGGGAACATATTGTTATAGAGTTATGCCTTTTGGATTAAAGAATGCTGGGGCAACTTACATAAGGGGGATGACCACAATGTTTCATGACATGATGCACAAAGAAATTGAAGTTTATGTGGATGATGTGATCATTAAGTCGAGAGAGCAATCTGATCATATTAAAGATTTGAGAAAATTCTTTGAAAGGCTTCGGAGGTATGATCTCAAACTTAATCCAGCAAAATGTGTATTTGGAATTTCGTCAGGAAAACTTTTGGGTTTTATAGTCAGTCGACGTGGCATTGAGTTAGATCCTTCAAAAATAAAAACTATCCAAGATTTACCTCCACCAAATAAAAAAACGGAGGTGATGAGTTTACTTGGAAGGTTGAATTATATCAGTAGATTCATTGCTCAGCTTACGACAACTTGTGAGCCAATATTCAAGTTGTTGAAGAAGAATGTTAAAGTTGAATGGACTGAAGAATGTCAAGAGGTATTTGACAGAATTAAGAGACACTTGTCGAATCCGCCTATTTTGGTTCCTCCAGAGCCAGGCCGACCTTTGATATTGTACATGTCTGTTTTAGATAATTCTTCTGGTTGTGTATTGGGTCAACATGATGTGACAGGAAGAAAAGAACAAGCCATCTACTACCTCAGCAAAAAGTTTACCACTTATGAGGCTAAGTACACTCTTCTTGAGAAAACGTGCTGCGCCTTAACTTGGGTAGCCCAAAAGTTGAAACATTACTTGTCATCTTATACTACTTACCTCATATCTCGTATGGATCCTTTAAAGTATATCTTTCAGAAGCCTATGCCCACAGGCAGACTCGCGAAATGGCAGATTTTGCTTACAGAGTTTGATATTGTTTATGTGACACGAACTGCAATAAAAGCTCAAGCCTTGGCGGATAATTTGGCTGAAAATCCTATTGATGAGGAGTATGAGCCATTGAAGACTTATTTTCCAGATGAAGAGGTATTATATGCTGATGAGTTTGTTTCAGAAGATTGTCATTTAGGCTGGAAGTTTTTCTTTGATGGAGCTGCTAATATAAAAGGAGTAGGGATAGGAGCGGTTCATATTTCTGAATCAGGACAATATTATCCCATAACAGCCCAACTTCGATTCTACTGTACCAATAATATGGCAGAATACGAAGCTTGCATTCTGGGATTGAGATTAGCCATTGACATGGGGGTCCAAGAATTGTTGGTATTCGGAGATTCAGATTTATTAGTCCACCAAATCCAAGGAGATTGGGAGACTCGTGATTCGAAACTCCTACCATATAGAAGTTGTCTGCAAGATCTTTGTTGTCTCTACCACATTCCCAGAGCTCATAATGAGATTGCTGATGCTTTGGCGACATTATCTTCGATGCTTCAATATCCCAATAAAACTTATATTGACCCTTTGCATATACAGATTCATGATCAACATGCATATTGTAATGTGGTTGAAGAAGAATTTGATGGGGAGCCTTGGTTCTACGATATCAAAGAATATATTCAGACTGGGAAGTATCCTGTACATGCTGATGGTAATCAAAAGAGAACCATTCGACGTTTGTCTAGTGGATTTTTCTTAAGTGGAGGAATCTTGTATAAGAGGACTCCTGATTTGGGACTTTTGAGGTGTGTAAATGCTAAAGAAGCTTCAAAAATCATGACTGAAGTGCATTCTGGGATTTGTGGACCACACATGAGTGGGTATGTTTTGGCAAAGAAAATACTCCGAGCAGGTTACTATTGGCTCACCATGGAGCGAGATTCCATCAATTTCGTTCGTAAATGTCATGAATGCCAGGTACATGGAGACTTGATACATTCCCCTCCATCCGAGTTGCATACAATGACTGCTCCATGGCCTTTTATGACTTGGGGAATGGACGTAATTGGACCAATTGAACCAAAAGCCTCGAATGGACATAGGTTCATCTTGGTAGCCATTGATTATTTCACGAAATGGGTAGAAGCAGTGACTTTCAAGTCAGTGACCAAGAAAGTTGTGGTTGATTTTATTCACTCCAACATCATTTGTCGTTTTGGCATTCCAAAGATAATTGTCACGGATAATGCCGCGAATCTCAATAGCCATCTGATGCGAGAAGTGTGCCAGCAATTTAAGATTATGCATCGAAATTCAACTCCTTATCGTCCAAAGGCGAATGGAGCTGTGGAAGCTGCCAACAAGAACTTAAAGAAAATACTCCGTAAGATGGTGCAAAGTTCCCGACAATGGCATGAAAAGTTACCTTTTGCTTTGTTGGGTTATCGTACTACAGTTCGGACTTCAATTGGTGCAACTCCTTACTTGTTAGTGTATGGAACTGAAGCAGTTATACCTGCAGAGATTGAGATTCCATCTCTTCGAGTAGTTGTGGAAGCTGAAATTGATGAAGACCAATGGGTCAAGAATCGTTTGGAGCAATTAAGTTTGATTGATGTAAAAAGATTGACGTCAGTATGTCATGGACAGCTATATCAGAAGAGAATGGCACGAGCATATAATAAAAAGGTGCGTCACAGACATTTTGAAGTTGGTCAGTTAGTACTAAGACACATCCTTCATCATCAGATTGAAGCCAAAGGCAAATTTTCTCCTAATTGGCATGGGCCATTCATGGTAAAGAAAGTGTTACCTAGTGGCGCGTTATATCTGACTGATGTGGAAGGAAAAATGGAAGGAATGCCGGTCAATGCTGATGCAGTTAAAAGATATTATGTATGATATTCATGTACAATTATGTTATGTATGTTTTGTACTTATATTTTTAAAGATTGAAATGATGAAGGCATTTTGTTCTACTATCTAAATGATATATAAACCTTTGCATACCCCTTTGAGTTTTTTTTTTCTTCGAACCCCTCTTTTGGAATAAAAAAAAATAAAAAAAAAATCAATCAAAAAATCAAAATCAAACAAAAGAATGATGTTTCATGAACTACGTTTGACCTGATTCTTGCTATGACAAGATACGTAGGCAGCCCTACTCCGGGGTTCGGTCTAACCAGAAGAAAAATTCAAATTACCCAGAATGAAATGAAACTGGGGCAAAAATTTATTTTCTTAAAAGGATAGATTCCAAAAGTTGTATGTTTCACCCAATGTTATAAATTTTTTGAGCCTCATGCCTACCTTTCTTTCTAACCCTATCCAAAAGCCAAGTTACAACCAAAGAAAGACCTTCGGATTAATCTTTGAGAATGTCAAGGCTAAACATATTATGAGTGCATGATATTTCATATTTTGGGTGATGTTTATTAAAAAAAAAAAGTGTGATGAAAAAATGAAAACGAGAGAGTCTTATTGGTGAAAACCCTTTCGGGCACCGTAAGACGACTGTGAGCTAAGGCAGCAATAAAAGGAGATAGACTCGTTGGCAAAACCCATTGAGGTGCCACTAGTTTAAGAAAGGTTGTTATCAAGAAGGAACAAATTCAAGATTGGCTTAATTTCAAGCTCAATAGGGGGACAAAAGTTGTAATGATTGGTGTGGTTAGATCTGGTTATTTTATTCAAAATGCATGTCATAATCACCAGAATCGACTTCCACATTCAGATAAGCTTCCTCTTCGTTTTGAAAAGAAGATATCTATTGTCTTTTTATTTTGTTTTATTTTTATTTTTTGATTTTTGTGTCTTTGTCATCAAACAAAAATCTTTGTTGTCTTTTGAGTCAAATTCACGTCAAGTCAACTGAGAAAAGACTCCAAACTCGCTACCAACTCCTTTAAGGGTACAAAGCAAGACAAAGAGTCGATGTACAGAGACAACATTTCAAAGTAAAAGTAAAGTACTCAAGATGATTGTGATTTGACCATTTTAAAACTTGAGGAAATCTACGGGATGTATTGGAAGCTAAAATCAGAAGCATCATACAACAAAAATATGATTTGAGTTGAAGATCTCAGTAGTCAGAATTCTGATTCAGAAATATGACAATTCACAGAAGATTATCATGAATTGGGAAAGAGTCGAGCATGGCAAGTGCGAGAGCGGTCACTTCAAAAGCCACATGCCACAAACTAACCACCACATATTTTAAAACTCACAATTTTTCTTTGTTTGGAACAGAGAAGAAATAATGTTTTCAGCTAAAGGATGCACTTTTGACACTTCATTCAATGCAGGAAGCACGATTACAACGTCCGATACTGGATCTTGGTCATGATAAACTTTATTCTTTGTGAGATATATTAAGATCCAATAACACATAAATTTTTTCAGTACAAACTGGGGCAAAATTTTATGTGTTATATGGAATTTATTTTATGCTCAGGACCCTCCTGAAGAATGGGAATTTATTTTATGGGACAGGACCCTCCTGAATAATGGGAATTTATTTTATGCTCAGGACCCTCCTGAAGAATGGAAATTTATTTTATGCTCAGGACCCTCCTGAAGAATGGGAATTTATTTTATGGGACAGGACCCTCCTGAATAATGGGAATTTATTTTATGTTCAGGATCCCCGCCTGAAGAACAGGGTGAAGAAGTTGCAAGTCAGGAGCCCGCCTGAAGAACAGGGTGAAGAAAAAGAAAGTCCAGGAGCCCGCCTGAAGAACAGGGTGAAGAATTGTATGTCCAGGAGCCCGCCTGAAGAACAGGGTGAAGAATTGTAAGTTCAGGAGCCCGCCTGAAGAACAGGGTGAAGAAGTTGTAAGTCAGGAGCCCGCCTGAAGAACAGGGTGAAGAAAAGAAAATCCAGGAGCCCGCCTAAAGAATAGGGTGAAGAAAAGAAAATCCAGGAGCCCGCCTGAAGAACATGGTAAAGAAAAAGAAAGTCCAGGAGCCCGCCTGAAAAATAGGGTGAAGAAGTTGCAAGTCAGGAGCTCGCCTGAAGAACAGGGTGAAGAAAAAGAAAGTTCAGGAGCCCGCCTGAAGAACAGGGTGAAGAAAAGAAAGTTCAGGAGCCCGCCTGAAGAATAGGGTAAATTTTCAAGTTCAAGTCATGAAGATTTGAATCAAGATTCTAAAGATTGCAATTTTTTATTTTTTCATTTTTGATTTTTATTAGTCAGTTGAATGTAAAAGCAGAAGTTGTCAACCGGAAACTCGACGGAATCTCATTCGACTTTAACCTTTTCTCTCACCAAATTACCTTTTGAACTACTCATGACCTGATTCCCTTATAACCAGGGATAGGTAGGATGTCCAAAAACAGGACTCGGTCATATTTTTCTTTTTCTTTTTCTTTTTATTTTTTTTACCTTTCAAATAATTGGAGGGTCAAAAATCATATCTTGTCTACTTCTTTGTATGAAAACTCTTCGAGATTTCACACAAAGAGGGGCAAAAATGTAGACACGTGATTTTTGATCCTCCTTAAATTTTAACTTGTTTATCGATACTAAATATTTATATTTATATTTAATCATATATTATTTTGACTATTATTTTATTTTAATATAATATAAATAATTAAATGAATTTAATTTTAGGATATTATTTTGTTTTATTCCTTAAAAAAAAATAGTTTTATACTATCTTAATTATATAATTTATTTTTGACTATTTTTTTGAATTTCCCTCAACCCCATTATCCTTATTTCCCTCCCCATGTTTCCCCCACAGAAAAAGTCCTATATCAACACAACCCAAACATACTGTTAAGGAGAGATCAGGAAGGCAGAGAACACCAAGAAAAAATATATATATATATTAGATATCAAAAAAAAAAAAACAGAGAGTAAAAAGAGGTCAAGAAAAGAGAGTAAAACAAAGAAAGGAAAATTTGAAGATTAAGAGTTTTCCATTTGAGATTTCCGGTGACAATTATTTCTTGCTTCTTATTCCGTTTGAATCAAAAACAGGTTTTTCTTTAAATCTGAACCATTTCATGTTATAAATTATATTATGAAAAGCATGAAGAAAATTGTATAAACAAATTTCATGTATTATTTAATAGATGTTTTTAATTTATTATATGAATTCATATATTATTATGTATTGAATGTTATTTTTCGTATGTAACATTGTTTGGTTAAACTTTGAAACGGATAGAAAAGCAGGAAAGATAAGTAAATATCACAATTTATGTTCACAGATACCTATATTTACACACAGATATATTAATTCATTTTTATATATACACAATTTCTTGCACACACTTCACAAATACTCTCATAGAGATTTTCATACAATAGAACAACCATATACTCCATAACAGAGAGATACAGAAAGATTGTAAGAGAGAAAACAGTTGAGAAATTCATCAAAAATTCAGTATTGCTTCAATCCATTCATTGCCGCCGAAAATATTTTCCAAAAACTGATAAACTTCGTCAGAAATGTGGGAAACCCATCGAAAAGTCCAAATCTGACGATAACCAACTATGAACGGCGGTTTCCAGCAGCCGGAACCAACCAACGCCACCGGAATGCCATCCGCACTGCTGACGTCTTCCCTCGCCGTTCTGACGGCGAAACAACCACAGCAGGCAAACTCTGTTCGCCGATCGAAAAACCGACCCGACCTTTCAACCCGAGAACCCGACCGACTGGAGAAGAAAGCAAAGTCAAAATCTGTCGCCGCCGCCAGCAGTCGCTGCTCCGACCGCGGCGCGTCGGTTATATCCGGACAGATCTCCGTTAGTCGAAACGACCCAACCCCCCTACAGTTGAAAATACGATCGTAGCATGTTGGCTGAGATCCGACCAGATCTCCGTCGCCAGATCTGCCGCTGCCAGCGGTCGCAGCTTACCGTCCGGCAAAAACAATCGGCGAACCGGTATCGACGTCGACAACAACCACACCATTGGTTCTTTCCTGTTTCCTTCGCTGCTCCGGCCGCGGCGCATCGGCCAGATCCGGCCAGAGCGCTGCCGCTGCCACACTCAACTTTTTTCTCCGACGAACCAACCGCCGCCGCTGCCAGTCACCGTGGCCGGGTCCGAGCTTCGCCTCTCCCTCTTTCTCCGTCACTATCCAAACCCGCATCACCACAAACCACCCACGCCCGTTGCTCCGGCAAGCTGCGTCGCCGGCAAAACACACAGCCACGCGCCGCCCTTGCCCACCCGCTTTCTCTCCCTTTCTCTATCATCAAACAAATCCGACGAGCCTCCAACACGCCACGCCGCCACTTCCCCACCGAAAATGGGCCAGATCTAGCCGGAATATCACCGGCGGCGTAGTTCCATTTTGAAAGAAAATTTTTGCTGAAAATAAAGATCTCTGGCTTTGTATATGCTTCTTAGTATTTATTTAATTATTTGTTTGTTTTATCTTATTTATTTTACTTATTTATTATTATAATAAATCTAGATAATTACTTTATTAAATCAATTAATTGCCTCAATTAAATATTGTTCAAGGATATTATTAAAGTTAAATAGTACTTTGAATAGACTAATCAATGCCTTTAATGTTAGATAAATTTTAGACATGTTTAAAATATTTATCTCGATTAAGAATGCGGTGTACGCATCTTTCTGAGACCTTTTAAAAAATAATTCGAGGATGCAATACGTCTTAAAATTAATTTTCGCCAGTTTAATATAAGAGTTTTAAATAATCTTAGTATAATAAAAATGAGCGGTTTTAGGGCCTATTAACGATTTATCCAAAATAGTTTAAGTCAAGATAAGTTAATGAAGCGACTGTGCTATAATCACGGGACTCAAGGGGTGCCTCACACCTTCCCCTTGGTCAACAGAATTCCTTACCCGGTCTTTTGTTTTCGCAGACCAACAAAGAGTCATTTCCTTTTGATTAGGGATTCAATAAGGTGACTTGGAACACCATAACTCAATTCCAAGTGGCGACTCTAAAAGTGATAAAAATTAATTCCTATTCAATACCGTCACTTTAATTGGAAAAACCCTTCGACTCGATCCCTCGAGCGAAAAAAGGGGTGTGACAGTATCAAGTTGGGGCAAGGATAAGGCAAACCTCCAAGGATTCAAGGCCACAAACCAACTACCAAGTTTAAAACTCACATTTTTTTTCTTTCTTTGCTTGAACAGGGGCAAAGCAATCTTGTGAAGTTTAGTGAGAAAAAAACAAGTATAGCAAAGTTAAGTTTTCTTGAATTTTCTCTTTTTTGTTATACTCCTATAATTCTAAGTTCATATCAATATAATTATAATAATAATAATAAAACCCCTCATATTCAAGGCTGGGGCATTTTTTTTCTTTTCTAACAAAGAAAAAAAAATTATTTTCTTTATTCGTCTTCATAGGGCACCATCCCCTAGTTGACATCTTATCTAGTCTTCATAGGGCACCATCCCCTAGTTGACATCTTATCTCGTCTTCATAGGGTGCCATCCCGTAGTTGACATCTTAGTCGTCTTCATAGGGCGTCATCCCCTAGTTGACATCTTATCTCGTCTTCATAGGGCACCATTCCCTAGTTGACATCTTATTTAGTCTTCATAGGGCACCATCCCCTAGTTGACATCTTATCTCGTCTTCATAGGGCGCCATCCCCTAGTGGACATCTTATTTCGTCTTCATAGGGCGCCATCCCCTAGTTGACATCTTATTCGTATTCATAGGGCGCCATCCCCTAGTTGATATCTTATCTCATCTTCATAGGGCGTCATCCCTTAGTTGACATCCTTTTCGTCTTCATAGGGCAACATCCCCTAGTTGACATCTTATCTCGTCTTCATAGGGCGCCATCCCCTAGTTGATATCTTTTTCGTCTTCATAGGGCACTATCCCCTAGTTGACATCTTATCCCGTCTTCATAGGGCGCCTTCCCCTAGTTGGCATCTTATCTCGTCTTCATAGGGCGCCATTCCCTAGTTGATATCTTATCTCGTCTTCATAGGGCATCATTCCCTAGTTGATATTTTATTCATCTTCATAGGGCGCCATCCCCTAGTTGGCATTTTAGGAAATAAACCTTCCTATTTTTCTTCTTTATTTCTTCATAGGGTATGATAATCCCTAATCACATTTTTATAAGCAAAAATCCTAATTCTTTTTCATGCATTCATTAGGCATAACTTCCTTCGGTTGCATCATTAAGAATAGGGTTCTTATCTTATCGCGTTCCTAGCCTAAATTTCTATCCATTCATTCATTTATTTATTTTTAAACTAGATTATAGTTTTTCTAATAACTCACAAAATTTTCCTAGTGTAAACTGGGGCAGAAAATTTTGTTTGTTTTGTTTCGTCTTCTTTGATGGCTTGCAGGTTTTCTGCGAAGCACAGGTTTATCCAAGAATGGAATTTCATCTCCGGTCAGAATATAGAAGAATGATCAGGTTGAAGATAGTTAGAGTCAGCTCTGTATCTGTAGCGGCCCAACATCTCAAGAGACATCTTTTTAGCTTCTGATAAGGAGAATAAGCATCCAAAGTATTCTATGAACTGTTCTTTGGCAGAGTGTCAATGACTCAATCCAAGTTGCAGGTTCAAATCTCAAATCCTAACTTCAAGATAAAATCTTGAGATCGAGGTACCCACCAGAAGAAGGTGAGGCGATAACCGAAGATCCAAGAGGAGGATCTGAAGCAACGAGATCAAGACAAATAGGATAAATAGCATCTTGTATCTTTCATTTTTAGTTTCATTTTTCTTTTCTGATGTAATAAAAGGAGCAACGAACCGAAAACTCGACGGGACCTCAACTCGACTCTCCAATTCATCCACTCACTCTTACACCCACTTGAACTACATGTGACCTGATTCTCTTATAACCCGAGATATGTAGTATGTCTAAAACCAAGGCTCGGTCACACCGCTTTTCTACTTATTTACTAGTGAATAAATGGTTGAGCCAAAATTAGTCATGTTTACTTCTTTGCTTGAAAATTCTCCATATTTCCAAGCAAAGAGGGGCATTCTGTAAACACCTAATTTTGACCCAAACCTAATATTTTTATACCATTTTAATGTTCAATTAATTTTTATTTTATTTTATTTTTCTTTTTTATTTTTATTTTTAGGCATTTTAAATTTATCTTATTTTTGAGGTTCGTTAAAAATTTTGAAAACTACAAAAATAGAGTCACATTGTTGAATAAGTTTTTATGCTATAGTATTTATTTGTTTATTATTTAAAAAAAAAAATCTAAATTATAGTTGTTTTCTTCTTTCAACTTTAATAAAAATTGTGATATTAATATTTCTTAGTCATATTCCTAAGACTAGCTAATTAACTTATTTTGTATTTTTATTTTTATTTTTATTTTTTATTTTTATTATTATTATTTTTTTTATTATTATTTGTTTTTATTTTTTTTTATTTACTTTAATTATTTTTATTTCTTCCAAAATAATTTAAAAAAAAAATTAAAAAAAAAAAGGAGGGGGATACGGGAAAAAAAAACCAAGAACCCAAGATACAAAAAAGAAAACAGAAGAAACCAAAAGAGAAAAACCAAACCAAAAAAAAAAAAAATGGGAAAGGAGAAAAGTTAGAGTTCGAGTTTGGGGTTCTGTTTGAAGTTTACGATGATGGCATTCTCGTTACGATATTCAATTTAGTTTGTTGAACAGGTTCTCTTCACTATTCTTGCACTTATTTTTTATTTATCTTGTTGTAAATGAAAGCTTGATCAAGACTATTTTAATGATGAAAATCTCTTATATTTTTCTTCGGTAAATTCCTTCAAATGTTAGCAATTTCGTTTAGAATGTTGATGTGAGTATTGTACAAAAAATATTTGTTTCTGCTTAAATCTTATGACTTGTGAATTTTGTGTGTTCAAATATTTATTTTAGTTGTTAATATAAATATGATTAGGTCAAATTTTGCTTTAAACGCACATCACATCACCTCCAAGTTTAAGCCATGTTGAAGTTTTATTTTTAACAAAAATAAAAATAATATAAAATAAAATATAGAAATGTGGAAAGTGGTTTTGCTTCAGTGGTGTTACTTGAGAAAGGGTCATTTAAATAGCATTTATATTGACTTATTTTGAGATTTACTTAAATGATAAGTTTCCAAAGGAGCTATAATCATGTGGGAATTTATAACTTTATTTTGTATTTTTTTTCCTCTCAACGCCATTTTGCCACGGTTTAGTAAAACATTAACTACTATTTTATATTTGTAGACAACAAATTATTTTATCATTAAATATCGTAAAATATTACGGGAAATATATCAGGCAAGTGCATACCCCTCACGGTTCTATTCTAATATATCATGTACATTATTGTTATGTTTTCTTCTAAAATCTGAATACTTTTATCTTCTTATGTATTTGATCGTGATTAGTACAGTGATTATTTATGAGTTTAGGGATTTGTAAATGATATTAATAATTTTAGTTAAGGAGCATAAGTAGGTTATTGTTCATGAGGCAGTGTGATTGTCATCTTAGATTAGAACACGATTGGGTCTAAATATATAAGGTCCGAATAGTTTAATACTAATAACGTGAGAGGAGCAAGACAGGTTACGAGTTTATTCAAGACCTATCGCAATAAAGAATAGAATAGAGAAGAGAATTATTGTAAGGGAGTGAATTCATAAAAGAATGAGTTGGGTTCTTATCCTCTAAATAATTAAGATTTAATATGCAAGTGAAAATTAACGATGAAGTTGGAAAGCCCTGCTACCAACCATTCGTTATAATTAAATTAATTTACCATTTGAAGCCGATTGAATTGGGTTGGGTAGGTTTTAAACCCATTAGGTGCTTATTTAGATTAGAAAGATGGGGACAACTCATAAATGCCGAAAAGGCGCGAGAAACGCGCCAAATTTGTGGTGAGGCCGAAAAGTACTACTATCGGCGAGCCACACGTCAATATAATAAATACTTCAAAATAAATTAAAAGCGGGAGGCAAACAACTTTTAGGTTAACAAATATTATAAATCCAAAACAATAAAATTAATTTAAGCCAGACGTAAGTCATTAAAGCGACCGTGCTAGAACCACGGGACTCGAGGGGTGCCTAACACCTTCCCCCCGGTCAACAAAATTCCTTATCCGGATTTCTAGTTCGCAGACCAAATAATAAAAAATTAAAGAGTCATTTCCTTTTGAATAGGGATTCAATAAGGTGACTTGGAACACCCAAACTCAATTCCAAGTGGCGACTCTGTAAATAAAATAATCCCTTTTCAAAACGTCACTTCAATTGGAAAAACCCATTTTCTCTAAATCCAACTCCCTAGCGGGGTAGCACGCGGTGAAAAATCGGGGTGTGACAGATGGCGACTCCACTGGGGAAATAACCAGAATTTGAGCTTTCATATTGACTTGTTTGGCTTTATTTAATTTTGATATTGTATATTGTTGGCCTAAATGTGTTCTTTGCCTACATGTTTATCGCTTTCATATTATTTGAATTGCGATATAAACTATCTTCTCTCGCGCACCCATCTGAGCCTTCTGAGATACTGTATATTCGGAGATGCGGTATATGCTCCCGAGCTTGAGATACCAGAGATGTGGCAACTCTCCTGGGAAGGATTCTGTAGTCACCCATGGTTTAGGACGGAAAGGGACCAATAGTGAGGCCGGAAAGCCCTGCTACCGGTAAAGCTGTCCCTTGCCGACTCGAGTTGTCCGCTCGTTTCATTGACAGTCTAGATACCTAACTCCACCAGGTTGAACCTAGCATAACTGGAGCTTAGACATGGCTATCCCTAATAGAATGCGTTTTACTTGTATCACGTGTATTTTTGACTTAGTGGGGCTCGACCCAGGGGTCGGGTCCGTCTAGGTCAGGTGTCACCTCTTGAGACCATCATGTACATTTTATGTGCTACTTGTTGCATTATAGGAAATGCCATATCGAATGTGGACTGACTTTTAAGTTAATGAATTGATTGAAAAAAAGGGGTAAATAAAAATTTTTAAGGGTTTATTTTAGAAAATATATAATATTTTTACATAGAACTTTTCTGAAAAGATTAAGTGGTTTTAACGTCGTGGTATCGTTATGTCTATCTTCTTTGGTTCTAAAATCTCTCTTAGGAATATCATAGAGCCAATTTTTGTCAAACACAATTAAAATTATGCATGAACTATGTGATGATCTGATTCATGTAAAACATGATACGTAGGCAACCCTCGGCGGGTGCGATCAAATATTTTTTTCAAGTTTCAAGTAACAATTTTAAGATGTTGGCGTTAAATAATGAGGAAAAATTAATTCACCAAAGCCGGGATGAAACAAGAGGGTTTTTCCTAAGTCCATTTTAGGAAGAAAATTACTTAGGTGCATGATATTTGAGTTAGTTATAAATATATCAATATTTTTAAAAGCTCTAAATCCTAACATATTTTTTTTTGTTTCAAAGAAAGAGAGAATAAGGTGGTTGGTTGTGGTTAAGCTGGCCTCTCACCCGTACAACATAAGGTATAAAGGAAAAAGGAAGATGACTCGAAAAGATGGAACATAATCTGACAATGAAGAAGGTCGAGATCAGTTAGTTCCACAAGAGTTCGCATCTTTGGAGGAGAATAGGTTATTGAAGCAACAAATTGCGGAAATGTATCAGGCCTGGGTGAATGGAAAAGCCCCGCCTTCCTTGATTCCTGGCTTTTCAGATGCAAATCATCCCAGTTCTACTCAAGCCCAAGTCGACGATCCACTTTATCCGCCTGGATTTGGTCCATACGCTAATGTGTCTAGCACTGCTGGCACATCCACCATGCGTCCTCCAAATCCATCATTCACGAACAACCCGCTTTTTATTCCAGCCGTGACAACTAATATAAATCCTCCATCAATGATGCAGAAGCCTATCAACGAGCTAAATCATGATCAAGTCTATCCTCCTGAATTGGCATTCAAACCCGTAAATTTATTTCAGCCCACTCATCAGCCTGAGTCTCATATCGTGATTGAGAAGGCTATTATGAATGAAGAACGAGAAGAGATAGCTAGAAAAGTGAGGAGTCTGGAGCAGAGTATGAGAAACATACAAGGATTGGGAGGACACAAAAGCGTCTCTTTCAAAGACCTGTGTATGTTCCCTAATGTTCATTTGCCAATAGGGTTCAAGACCCCAAAATTTGACAAATATAGTGGTCATGGTGACTCAGTGGCCCACTTAAAAAGGTATTGCAATCAACTCAGAGGAGCAGGAGGGAAAGAGGAGCTGCTTATGGCCTATTTCAGAGAAAGTCTGACGGGAATAGCCTCCGAATGGTTTATCGATCAAGACATCTCCCATTGGAATGTTTGGGATGATATGGCTCAAGATTTTGTACAACAATTTCAATACAATCTCGATATTATCCCTGACCGCACTTCCCTCGCTAATATGAAGAAAAAACCATCTGAAAGTTTTCGAGAGTTTGCCATAAAATGGAGAGAACAAGCATCTAGAGTCAAGCCGCCATTGAAGGACCAGGAATTGATTGACGTTTTTCTCTAAACTCAAGAGTCTGATTATTTTCATCATTTACTAGCTGCGGTTGGTAAACCTTTCGCCGAAGCAATAAAAATTGTGGAAATGGTGGAGAATGGCATCAAACCAGGAAAAATCATGAGCCAAACCGCCCTCAGGGCCACTACACAAGCCATTCAGAGTGGATCAGGTAGTTTCGGAAATCGGAAGAAGAAGGAGGAAGGGTCCATGATGGCATCAGGACCGGGAAATGCCCAAAGGGTACGGAACTCCCCTTACGCTCATGTCCAACAGGGACAACCCAGCCCTCCTCAACATTAGTATACACCTTAACCTGCTGTTCTTAATGCTCAAACGTATGCCCGACCTCCTCAACGTCCATAATGGCGGGCACCTGCGCCACAAGGTTTTCATCCGCGGCAGCCAAATTTACAAGCCCCTCATAATCCGTATGTTCCGGCAGACTACACAAGAGAACAGAGGCCAAAGGAAAACTTCACCCCAATTCGAGAATCATATACGAGCCTGTTGCGAAGATTGGTCAAATTAGGATGGATTGAACCTGTTTTGCCTTTCAAAGTGGATCCGAATGCAAGTTGGTTTGATCCTAATTAAGGTGTGAGTACCATTCCAACGTCCAAGGCCACAGTATCAAAAATTGTTGGAGTCTGAAGAGAGTCATTGAAAAGTTAATCGAAAGCAAGGCAATCGTAATACAAAAAGAAGAAGCACCAAATGTCACCGACAATCCACTTCCTAATCACAGTAACACACACGTCGTAGGGATGATTTTTAATGATAGAGACTACAGGCCAACAAGCCAAGTAGTGATGGAAATAGGCACCTTGAAGGAGAACCCGGGTGAAGCACTGAAGCATATGCAAAGAGAACCACTGGTCGTGAAAGGGGCGAGTTCCATTATAAGACCCCAAGATTCAGAAAAGATGGTATTGTATGTTCCCGCAAAGCTAAAGGGAATAGCACAAGATGGGCCAAAACTATATGTTTCGAGTGGTCCCGCAGGGTTCAACCAACAGCGCAACAACACGAGAGAGATGACAGAGCCCATTGTCATAAGACACGCAGCGCAGCTCCCAGTAACAAGCTTGAAAACCATCCCATGGAACTATAACAAAACCACGGTGATGTACAAAGGAAAAGAGGTCATGGAAGAAACAAACGAAACAGGGGGTTTGACTCGATCAGGAAGATGCTATGTTCCAGAAGAGTTAAGGAGACCAAAACAGTTTAAAGATAGTCAAGGTCCAATGAAAAAACCTGTCACAAACGAAGAGGCTGAGGAATTTCTGAAGAAAATGAAAACCCAAGACTATTCCATTGTCGATCAATTGAGGAAAACCCCGGCTTAAATCTCGTTATTGTCCCTACTGCTACATTCTAAAGAACATTATCAGGCATTGATTAAGTTGTTGAACGAAGCACACGTCCCGAAGGAAACTACGGTATGTCAAATAGAAAGGATGGTTCATAGAATATTTGAAGCAAATAGAATCACTTTCACTGATGATGAGTTACCCACAGAAGGTTCTGGTCATAACAAAGCTTTGCATCTGACTATCAAATGCGAAGGATATTACATAAAAGGGGTAATGATCGATGGAGTTTTGAGGAGTAGATATCTGTCCTCTCTCTACTTTGCAAAAGTTAAAAATCAGCCCAGATAGGATTCGGTCCAATAATGTATGTGTTCGGGCTTTTGATGGCGCAAAACGAGACACAATTGGTGAGATAGATCTTGCTTTGGTTATCGAACCAGTTGAGTTTACAATCACCTTTCAAGTAATAGACATGGATACTTCCTACAACCTACTTTTAGGAAGACCATGGATCCACAGGGCCAGAGCCATACCTTCTACTTTGCATCAAGTAGTTAAGTTTGAACACGACAATTAGGAAATCATTGTACATGGAGAGGATGACCTTCCCATACATCGAGATCCTTCTGTATCCTGTATCGAAACAAAAGGTGGTTGTGAATCTCCCATTTATCAAGCCTTTGAAATCGTGACAGCTGACTAAGTCGTGGAAGGTACGCCGATTCCAGGACCTTATTTCTCTTCTACTTCAATCATGGTGGCTAGCCAAATGCTACAAAATGGTTATGAACCGGGAAAAGGATTAGGGGCTTTGCTGCAAGGAATTATAAACCCTATAGATCCATGTGGTAGCCATAACTCCTTCGGCTTAGGCTTTAAGCCTACCGCAGCAAATAGAAAATGGGCAAAAGAGTAGAAGCAGAAGGCTTGGAAATTGACAATTCCGGTTCCACACATTAGCCAATCTTTCACGAAAGCTCAAAAGGAAGAAAATCAATACCTATATGCTAACAAGGATGTGGATGAAATATGTCAAGGCCTCAAGGAAATGTTTTATGAAGTAAACATGGTTCAGATGGGTGAAGGCCCTAGCCATGCGGATGTGCAGTTCGTCGGGCCAAATATCAAGCTCACTAACTGGGAAGCCACTCCTCTCCCCACAAGGAAAGATTCTTGGTAGTTTATTTTGTTGTTTCGTTTTTCTTTCTTTTGTATTTTGGACTATTCTCAGGGTTGTAGTCCACATAGTTTAGTTGCTCTGCTTTCATGTTAACCCTCCTATCCTTTCCGATTCAATGAAATTCAAGTTTTCTAGTAAATTTATCTTTTCTTCCCTCTTTTAATTTTTATTATTTTTATCTTATTTCAGTTATGTTAATACTGGCTCCGATAACATGGCATGTACGTGGAGTTCACATTTAGATCCTAAAAAGTTGTCTAATCTTGAATCAGCAAACCAAACAGTAGATGAATACGATGAAGGTGAAGCTGCTAAGGAAGTCAAGAAAGGATTGGATCAATTTGAGGATAAGCCCAAACCCAATTTAAATGACACTGAGATAATAAATTTGGGAATTGGTGAGGAGGTTAGAGAAATAAAAATAAGTATTCATGCAGATCAGAGTATCAGAAATGATATCGTTCAGATTTTGATCGAGTATAAGGATGTTTTTGCTTGGTCTTATGATGATACACCGGGTCTAAGCACAGATTTGGTAGTTTACAAACTGCCTACATACCCTGACTTTTCACCGGTCCAACAAAAGTAAAGAAACTTTAAAACTGACATGAGCGATAAAATCAAAGAGGAAATCATGAAGCAATTGAATGCGAACGTGATCAGGGTCGCTCAGTACACCACATGGCTGGCTAATGTGGTGCCCGTACCGAAGAAAGATGGCAAAATCAGAGTTTGTGTTGATTATAGGGATTTGAACAAAGCAAGCCCTAAAGATAACTTTCCGCTACCCAACATTCATATCCTTGTTGATAATTGTGCTAAACATGAGATCCAATCTTTCGTGGATTGTTATGCCGGATATCACCAGATCTTGATGGATGAAACAGATGCAGAAAAGACTGCTTTCACCACCCCGTGGGGTACTTATTGCTACAGGGTCATGCCGTTTGGTTTAAAGAATGCGGGAGCTAAGTACATGAGAGCTATGACTACTATTTTTCATGACATGATGCACAAGGAAGTAGAAGTATACGTTGATGATGTCATTATCATGTCCAAGACACGAGTCGATCACGTAGATGACTTAAGGAAATTCTTTGAAAGGTTGCGAAAGTATAATCTTAAGCTCAATCAAGCCAAGTGTGCATTTGGAGTTCCATCCGAAAAACTTTTGGGTTTCATAATTAGCCGCAGAGGCATTGAATTGGACCCCTCCAAGGTAAAATCCATTCGAGAATTGCCACCTCCGAAGAATAAAACTGAAGTCATGAGTTTTCTTGGAAGGCTGAAATTAATTTAAGCCAGACGTAAGTCATTAAAGCGACCGTTCTAGAACCACGGGACTCGAGGGGTGCCTAACACCTTCCCCCCGGTCAACAGAATTCCTTATCCGGATTTCTAGTTCACAGACCAAATAATAAAAAATTAAAGAGTCATTTCCTTTTGAATAGGGATTCAATAAGGTGACTTGGAACACCCAAACTCAATTCCAAGTGGCGACTCTGTAAATAAAATAATCCCTTTTCAAAACGTCACTTCAATTGGAAAAACCCATTTTCTCTAAATCCAACTCCCTAGCGGGGTAGGACGTGGTGAAAAATCGGGGTGTGACACTGTGAAAGTTGTGACTTGATAAAATTCTTTTCTGTAACCCTTTTTTTGAGTTGTGCCAACAGATTATATATCTATTGCATCAGATAACCCATCTATGACAATAGATATAAAATTTATTGCAACAAATCTATGATCTGTTGCAATAAATAATATATTTGTTGCAGCATATATCTTTTTAATAATCATCATATCTTTATCTTTAATCCAAATTTAGTAATATTTTTATTATATAAATTAAAAAAACAGATTCAGAAACAAAAAGGCGCGACTGTTCACCTCCATTTATCAATACTAATGGATTTTTGATTACTGTAGAAAGTTGTGACTTGATAAGTTCTTTTCAGTAACCATTTTTTTGAGTTGCAATAGATATACCATTTATTGCAATAAATCTACAATCTGTTGCATTAGATAATATATATGTTGCACATATAAACTATCTTTTTTAATAATCAACATATCTTTAATCCAAATTAGGTGATTTTTATTATATAAATTAAAAAAATAGATTTAAAAACAAATATATCGAATAGTCACGATCAATTATTAAAATTAAATAACCGTTTTGTTACGGTTATAAATTGTGTTTATCATTTATTTCCTTATTATTTATTTACGAACCCTTTTTCATATTAAATAATAGGAAAGTCATGTCTTTTCACCCTCTCAATAACAATAACCCTTTTTTATTAATAACCGCTTGTTGCAACATATGATCGGTCTATCACATCAGATTAACCTTTGTCGACATGTTGAGAATAAGGAATAAGCAAGAATGATAATTAAATACTAAATAAGAATTAAAAATTCAAAGTCGACCACAAAACATAGACTTTTGAATCCCTTAGGTAGATCCGATATACAAAAGGAGGAAAATACATACATACGCTAAAAGGAAAAAAATATAACCTAATTATTATTACTACTATTATTATTATCATTATTATTATTATTATTATTACTATTAGTATTTTCAATCGGACAATTTTCATCCGGCAGCAGCAGGGCCAAATCCCTGCTGGAGTTCATCAAATTGCCTTTGAAGTTCCTACAAGGACTCGATATGAATCTTCTTGTACGAATCTAGATCAACCATATTTGTAAGTGTAGTAGAATGAACGAGTAAAGAAGGACCTATTTGTAAATGATTGAATTGGAAGGGGTTGGTCAAACAAAAAACCACAACTGTTCATATCCCTTAATTAAATAAAACTGGTGACTTTTCGAATATGTAAATTAAAAAAAATGGATCTAAATACAACATTTTATCTTATTATTTTATTTTGGAAAGAAAAGAAAATTGCCTTAAAATAAATCTAACATATGAGTAATCTGTTGCAAAATATATTTCATCTGTCAGATAACTTACAACATATTGACAATCTGTTGCAACAGATGGATATATCAGTTTTCTTTTCCAACAGATGTGGCGCCTGTTGCAACTTGTTAATCATCTGTTTATTCTATTTAAGTCATAGATGGGCTAGGAAGAATAAGGTGTGTGCAGATGGATGCACTATCATATGTGTGTGAGTTAAGAATTTTTACTGATAAGGTCACTGGGACAACACACACAAAGTATAATGTTTTTGTGAATGCAGTTTTTAACCGATTAGGCACTGATTATTCAAACAAGATCTTGCATTATACAGTTAAGTTTGATGGGTTCAAATTGATAAGGCTGAGGTCCTCATGAAGATGGTGCAGATACCCTGTTACGAATTACCGACGGTTGTTTCTCGTATTTATGCGTGTCAAGTTTTGAGAAGGGATCAATATTTGGTATCATTGTAGAGAACCAATAGCGATTGGACATTAGACTCTGAGAATATCTTCGAAGCCTCGCACTGCATCAAACAAGAATGAAAAACCAATAGAAATTCCCCTAGCCCAAATTTATATCGAAGGGTTGATCGAGAAGATGATTATATGCCAGAAGGAGCCTGAGGAGAATGCTTGCGAGGGAAAGGGGAGTTGATGAAAGAATATATCACCTGAGAGATAATTAAAGATGAGACATAGGTAGAAAGTAACTTCTAGAAAATCTGGCCGATGGAGTTATCTTAAAACATGAGAAATCTGAATCAAGTGCAAATATGAAAGTGTATCCGCTAATGTAAATTCGTTTGTTGTCTCTCTGAAAGAAAAATAATGCAGATGGACACTTTTCTAGGGAGCTGCGACTAGGTAACATGGTCGGGATTATTACTTAGATAGAAAATAGCAGAAGACGAAGAAAGCAACCTTGAGGGCATTGAGGGTTGAAATGATGTACAGTAAATCTAGAAAACTTCCGCCAATAGCAACTGCAGTTAAAGTAAGGAATATAAGTGAAAGAGACAATTTTTGAATCTTAAATTGCATCCCATGCCTTTTTGTTTGTGGTTCTGATTAGGTCCACTGCTTTTGACCTGATCGGAACCGCAAACGTAATTTGAGTATCATCACTTCGATAGAAATATGGTTATAATTGATTGCATTTTATAGCCTTAGCATGCTTTCAAAATTTCTTGGAAAAGATCAGAGGCTTGCTCTAGTTTGTGAATTTTGATAATTTTCAAGCTTGCCTCAACCTTGATGATTCTATATTCAAGCTGGTCATTGCCGTCTTCGAATCTGGTATACAGTTCCTGATCTCTTGTGAGCTCGATCAGGAACACTACCTTCAAAGTTGTGGCATTGAAGAAGGCCTTCAGAACACTTTCTTCAGAAGCCTTAAAGGACACATAGAGGGTCGCTGTGTTTATTTTAGGTCAAAATGTGTTGATGCACACTGAAGATGTAGTCCCAAAAGTTGAACAACACACTTTTATCGAGCGTTGCTCAATGCAGCTTGCTCAACCAATTTGATAAATTAATAAGCAAGGAGTTATGTAGTGTATGATCTAAACCAACTCTACCAATCCTATAAAACATTACGTAACTACAACCTCATTACCCTATAAATAAAATTTAATAGAGTTAGTGCACAAATCAAATGAGCTAAATCTCCCAGGCTTTCTGCTAATCGCTCTTCTCCAATTATAGATGAAAAGATATCAGCTATACAAAAGTCTACACCGTCGTCAGAAATGCTTGCCAGGGCACAAGTATTCAGATGGTATCATCACTAATCTCTCAATATCAAGTGATATTGAGAGATTCCTAGTCATGCCTTCTCAAGACGTTCGCTACGACAAGAATTTCTGCTGATGACAAGATATCTATCATGCAAAAGTCTACACTGTCAGTGGAATTTCTTGATAGAGAAAAAGTCTTCAGAAGGCATTATTAGTAATCTCTCAATATCAAGAAAGTCTTGTACGAAAGTCTTCAAAAGACAATCAAAAATAAAAAAGTTTTAAGCAATGACTACACAATTACGACATCATCAACCTCACCAGATTCACTCCTCATACAAAAGAAAAGGCAGAAATATTTTTATTTGCATTCACATGGTATTTATTTAACAAACCAAACAAAGATGAACTAAATCTATCATTTAATTCATCTTAAACATGCGAATGAAAATAAAAATATTTCTACCATTTCTTTTGTATGAGGAGTGAATCTGGTGAGGTTGTCGATGATAATCAACATTTGGTCATTGCTGAAAACTTTCTTATTTTTGAATGTTTTCTGAAGACTTTCGTACAAGACTTTCTTGATATTGAGAGATTATTAATAATGTCTTCTGAAGACTTTCGCTCTGCCAAGAATTTCTGCTGACGGTGTAGACTTTTGCATGACGGATATCTTGTCATCAGCAGAAATTCTTGTCGTAGCAAAAGTCTTGGGAAAACATGACTAGGAATCTCTCAATATCACTTGATATTGAGAGATTACTAATGATGCCATCTGAAGACTGCCGCCCTGACAAGCATTTCTGGCAATCGTGTAGACTTTTGCATATCAGATATCTTGTTATCTATAATTGGAGAAGAGTGATCAGTAGAAAGGATGAGAGATTTAGCTCATTTAATTTTTATACTAACTCTGTCAAATTTTTTTGATAGGATAATGAGCCTGTAGTTACGTAACGTTTGATAGGTTTGGTCGAGTTGGTTTAGATTACACACTACATAACTCCTTGCTTATTAATTAATCAAATTGGTTGAGCAAACTGTATTGAGCAACGCTCGATAAAAGTGTGTTGTTTAGCTACGAGGACCATATCTTTAGTGTGTATCAACACTTTTTGAAATAAAACAAACACAGCGACCCTCCATGTATCCTTTAAGGCTTTTGAAGAAAGTATTTTAAAGCCATCTAAAATGCCACAACATTGAAAGGTGGTGTTCCTGATCGAGCTCACAAGAGATCAGGAAATCTTGACCAACTTCGAAGACGGCAACAACTACCTTGAATACAGAATCAGCAAGCTGGAGGCAAGTTTGAAAATTATCAAAATTTACAAACTAGAGCAAGCCTCTAATCTTCACCAAGAAATATTGAAAGCTTGCTAAGGCTATAAAACACAATCAATTATAACCATATTTCTATCAAAGTGATGATACTCAATTTGCCTTTCAATCACGTTTATGATTTCGATCAGGTCAACAACAGTGGACCTAATCGGAACCACAAACAAGAAGGCATGGGATGCAATTTAAAATTTAGAACTTGCCGCCTTCGCTTAGATTCCTTACTTTAACTGCATTTGCTGTTGACAAAAGTTTTCTAAACTTACTGTACAATATTTCAACCCTCGATTCCCTTAAGGCACCTTTCTTGGTCTTCTGCTATTCTCTATCTAGGTGATAATCCTGACCACGCTACCTAGTCGCAGCTCCCTAGAAAAGTGACCATCTGCACTATTTTTCTCTTAGAGAGACAACAGACGGATTTTTCATTACTGAATACACTTTTATATTTGCACTTGATACAGATTTCTCATGTTTTAAGATAATTTCATTAACTAGATTCACTAGAAGTTACTTTCTACCCTATGTATTCTCTTCAATTATCTCTTAGATGATATAGTCTTTCATCAACCACCCATTTTCCCTCAAAGGCATTCTACTACCGCACCTACTAGCGCATAATCATCACCCCGAACAACCCAACCATATAAATTTGGGCTAGGGCAATAACTATATTGGTTTTTCATTCTCGTTAGATGTAGCGCTAGGCTTCAAAGGCCTTCTTAGAGTCCAATGCACCCTAAAAGTTAGTCCAATCGCTATTGAATCTCTTTACAATGACACCAATACTAGATACCTTAACAATGCTTGACAAATAAACATGAGTAATAACCGACATTAAATCTTAACAGGGTATCAGAACTATATTCATAGTCCCTCAGCCTTATCAGTTCGGACCATCCAAACTTAACTGTAAAATTGCAGATATCTTGTTTGAATAATCTATGACTAATCGGTAAAAACAACATTCAAAAAATTTGTGTACTCAATGTGTGTTTCCATGATAACATTATCAGTAATACATACCTCTCACATATGAGTGGTTCTATCTACATAAAACTTATTCCTCCGAACCCATCTTTACTGCAGCCTCTTGTGATGGTTGGGCAAAAGTTGATTAACTGTCTGTTCCTTATATCTACAAAGAAGAGGAAAAAATTGATGTTACAAAAAGAACATTATTTATCTATTCATCAGATGTAGAGTCTGTTACAATAGCTGTGGAGTCTGATGCAACAGATGTGGAGTCTGTTGCAATTAATTTGGAGTCTGTTGGAATACATCAAACTAGCCTTGCTGGTGGTTTGATTTGTTCCAAAAGTTGCTTCGTCTGTTGCAACATCAACAACATAAACTACAATGAATAACAAATAAAAAACATCAACAACAAAGAAACAACAACATTTGTTCCAACATCATCAACCACAAATAAGCAACATTCTTTGTTCTAACATCATCAAACACAAATAAGCAACATTCTTTGTTCCAACACCATCAACAACTCCACACCACAACTTCCAACAACGCAAACCCCACCACCAAGATCAATAATAGCATAAACAATAAAGAAATAAACAAAATACATACAAAGAAATGATACTGTCACCAAGGCTTTTAAACTTCTCCTAACAAAATACTTTTTTTTGCATATTGTAATAAAAATTCTCGGTTTATTTATTCAACACTTAAAAGTTCCTTCAAAGTTTTTAAATAAATATAATATGGGTAAATGATAATTAAATAAAAAATAGATGTAGATAAATTACAAAGAAGAAGACGAGAATGAAAGAGCAATAGTGAACCATACCTTAAAGTCAAAAGGGGATTCAAACAATAATTTTAGTCGAGGAAATATATGGATCGATTTAGATCCGAAAGGATCTTTATGAGAAAGAAAAGAGAAAAGAGGAAAGAGAGAAAAAAGACCGTGATAACCCTAAGCTAAAGAGGAGCGATGAAATAATTCTAGATGTATCGTGTACGTAGACGTGGGTTTCAATGTTCATTAATTAATATAATTAATATTCATTAATAATTTGAGGGGCACGATGAAGACTAGTGACATTGAAAAGACAAGATAAGACTACTCAATGAACATATTTTTGAGTTATCCAAGAAAAAAAAATTCTTTATTTTTTACCGCATTTTGTAGTACTTACTAATTTATCTACTTGGACAGAAGCTTGCTTTTAAAATTGAAAGAAAAAAAAGATTTTCAAACAGATATGTCATCTATTGCAACAAATAGCAATATCTGTTTAAAAAACCCAACAACACAATTATCTGTTACAACAAATATAAATATCTATTTAAAAATCTCTTTCCATTTGATGATTAAATATGTTAACTGTTACAACAGATATCAATATCTGTTTAAATATCCTAACAACTCAGTCATCTGTGACGACAGATGCAAATGTTCATTTGATAATTAAATCAGATATATCATATGTTACAACAGATACCAATATCTGTTTGAAAATTTCAAACAGCTCAGTCATCTATCACAACAAATTTAAATATCTATTTGATAATTAAATTTGATATGTCATTTGTTGCAACGGATGTGAATATCTGTTAGAAATTTCCACTAGCTCAGTCATTTGTTCCAATAGATTTTATTGTAATTGATTTAGGTGAAACTAAGGATGAATAAATAAGCTCATAGAGTCAACTATAAATTCAATTGAGTCTTTGCAATGACATAACGATGGTATTGTGTTCATCTTGACCCAGGTAGTCGATCAATCACTCTGACTTGAATGAACTCTCAATAACTTAATGTTAAGATTAATAGTACCTAAATTGATTTAGGTGGAACTAGGGATGATTGAATGATCTCATAGGGTCAACTACAACTTCAATTGAGCCGTTGCAATTGTATGGTGTTGGTAATGCGTTCATCCCAACTCAGGTCGTCGATTGATCACTCTGAGTTGAAATGAGCTCTCATTAACTTAATGTTTTAAAAACTAGTATATCTTTTGAAATTTTAAAAATAAATTAAGATCAATTCAGACCAAATTAAAAATTTCAAAACTTGTCATTCTTTTCCAAAATTACAAATCAACCCATATAAATCATCCATTTGCGGAAAAAACTTTTCCTCATTTCAGATCTCAAGTTATCTCTCCGCCCCCTCTCTCTCTCTATATCTCAATAATACAGACAACAACTACTCAACATATTGATCAACCCTTAAAACAGATTGATTTTCTTCCCATTTTCGACCACATAGTTGTTATTTTTGACTTCATTCTCGCTTGTATCCATCATTTTCTCTGTCTTCGCAGGTAATAGAGTTCGAGAAGAGTTCTACATTTTTTCTTGATTCTAAAAATTAGGACTTTTTAGTTAATGATGGAAAAAAAGACTTTTAGTTGTATTATCTTCGAGAATAGGTTAACAATTTTGTGTTTTGATGCTAAAAAGTAGGAAGCACCCGAGAAAACTCTAGATTTTATCTCAGCATTTTATTGATTATCGTGGTATTGTTTGATGGTGTTTGTGGTGTTGTTAGTGGATGTTGTTGTTGTTATTGGTTTTTGTGTTTTTGGCGGTAGTGTCGGTGGTCTTGGTGTTGGTATTGGTGGCATTGGTGGTGGTCTTGGTGGTAGCATTGGTTGTGGTGTTGGTGGTCCATCTGTTGCAACAGGTGGGATATCTGTTGGGAGATATTAAATTGGTCTTCAAATAGATTCCCCATATGTTCCAACTGATGGCTTATCCGTTGGAGTATTCTTTTTTATAATGTGGAGTAGAATAATTTTTTGAAATTTGTCTTACCTTTTTTTTTTTTTTAAAATTATGCGGTCATCAAATGCAATGTATTTTTTATTTTTCTATTTTTTGTAGTTAAAAGATGTCTCCCAAAAGAAAAGAAACTGAAAGTGGATCAACTTCTGACCACCCAACAAAAATAGCTAGAGTACAGATAGATTTGGAGGAACTTCCTGAACAATCTCAATCGAGGAAAAATGAAGTCGAGAAAAGCGATAACTCCTCACCAATGGGACGTGAAATAATATCGAAATCCCAGCATGATTCTGTTAAAACCATTAGTATCGATAGGTTTCGAGTTGCGATGTCGATGGATAGCCCTGACAAAGTAAATGGTGATTTTGTACTTAAATGTCAATTGGAGAAAAGTTTTAATGAATGAATGATAATTATGAAGAATGAAAACATAGACGGACTTTTTAAAAAGAGCTTCTTTGCATACTTTCTTGAGCTGCCTGAGGACTGTACTCTTCGTTTCCTAATGAGCATAGTATATGGATTTTTCAAACGCAGGATCAAGTATGTGGGGGATGATAAAGATCCGTAGGAGGGAGAAAAAAAGATGGATGAAATCTGAATCAACTACTGTGGCATGCCGATTAGTTTTGGGTTGAAAGAGTTTCCCATAGTGATGGGCTTGAGATGCGATCATCCAGAAGAACCTCTCATCAAGAAAATACCCCACAAAGGGACCAACAAATGCAAGGGACAAAAAGATGGGTTGTTGGGAATTGTTGGACGTAGTAGCTATAAAGCGGAGAATTTGATGGCAGATCTCAAGGATAAAGGCATACCAAAGCACTGCAGGGAGAAATTGTGCTTAGTTTGGTTTATCATTTTATTGGCAAGAGATGTCAGGAAAGTCATAGAAGATGATTTGTTGGCGCTTGCTGATGATTTTGACAAATTTAACGACTATCCTTAGGGATATGAGAACTACTACTTGACTGTTCAATATTTACTGACAAAGCTATCTACAAGGACGATCACATTATACGGCTTTCCCTGGACTTTCATGATAAAATTGATCACTATTTTTACTCATCCATTAATTTATATTGAATATACTTATTATGAATTTTTTTTGCTTGCTTCATGTTTACATTTTTAGGCTTGGGCATGCGAATCCATTCCTCCCCTCCAAAAGTAGTTTAGGAATTATCCGGATGAGGTTTCTCATCCTCCTTAGGTGGTTGGCGGCTGCAAAGGGCAGCAAAATAAATATTAAGGTACAGGAGACTGATCTATTTAACCCTCCAGATGATGCAGTATGTCTTTTTTCAACTAAAATATTTTTTCTCAAAGAAAGATATTGAAACAGATGTTCTATCTGTTGTGATAGATGGGTCATCTATTGTAATAGATCACCCATCAACTGTCACTGGTGAAATAGATGGGTAATCTGTTGAGACCGGTGATCCATATTTCGTAATAGATTACCCATCTGATGTAAATTATGTAACAAATATGTAATCTGATGCAATATATTGTCAATCTATTGCGACATACAAATCAGCTGATGCAGTAGCTAGATCGTCTGTTGCATAAGTTGGCTGTGTTAACATCCATGTAACCCAACTAAATGCAAATTATTATTATATGATTTAAATGTCTCCTGTCTTTTTTTATAGGTTGTGCATCCTCGGATTGTGCCTACCGTTGATGAGATGGGGATGACTTCTTTTCTTACTCTGGGTCTTGCAGATACAAAAGAAGGCCCAACGACGGGGTTAATAAAGAAGGAATTTAATGGAGCAACATCTATAAGAAGACCAGTTAGGCAAGGTCAGCCTAATGTTGAAGCTCTTCACGACCTACCTCAAACTACAACAGATCCGGGTGCTTCTTCTGGGGGTGTTGCTGGTGGAGTTATTTATGATAGTGACAGCCATCCTAATGCTGCTGCTGCCAGTCGTGTTTATGAGAATGTTGGTGCTCAGAAAAAAATAAATACTTTTGAAAACACCCCTTGCACAGGTCCCTCTCACCCCTACATCGGTTCCTTCCATTTTTACAGTAGTCCATCTGACCCCTTTCTCACCCTCATATTCTTATTGCAAATGCAAAGTATGCAAGGACAGAGAGGATAAACTCCTTAAAAAGCTAGAGGCTATTGCTGAAGCTGCCGAAGAGTTTAAATCCAGGAGGAATGTCATACCATCCAATGAGGTGAGAGAGTCATGCACTCCTATAATGGCGGCTAGGAGGAAGAGAAGAAAAATTAGACAAATCTCTCCGTTCTAAAAATAACAAAAATTGCAACTCCTCCCGCTCCAAGAGTTATTGAAGTTCAGTGGCTGCTGAAGAAGGTGGACATATTCGCAGCGCTTAGCAAGGAGGAGAAGAAAGAATTGCAAAAAATTATGAATGGCAAGACGAAGGTTCAAAAAGAATACACCATGTATTCATTTGCCGCCAAAGACTTCACGAGTATGACAAATATGTGTGTGTGGTACGAGGACAATGTAAGTTTACTTTTGCTAACCGAGCCTTCCAATATACTCTATGAAGAAGAATCTACGCAACAGATATGTAATCTGTTAACAACAACTTGGTATTCTATTGCAACATAATACATATCTGTTGCATAAGTTACATTGGCTGGGTAATCTATGAATTGATTCAGAGAACCCTCTGCATCGGATTCTTTCCACTGTATTTTTATTCTTTACAATTATTAACATATTTATAAATTGTCTTCTTACACCACAGTATGTTGATGAAATTCTCTGCCTCATAAGGGGCAGGCAATTAGAGTACCCGAATGCTTATGATGTTGTCGATAGGATAATGAACCTCAATTTTTACAATAATTTCAATGATAGGTACGCTGATATCCATAAGTTAGCTGATTTCGGTGGCTCGAGATTTGATAAGTTAGTTTCTAAGTTCTAATGGGATGAATAAATAATTAAATATGTTAGAGGGAAGGGGCCATATCCACACGGCAAGAGCTGGACCAAGGCAAAGAGGATCTTTGCAGTCATGAATGTGGAAGTCAAACATTTCCTCGCTGTTGAGATACTACTCTACGAGGGAAAGATTATGGTTTCTGACTGAAACTTACCTGTCTTCAATGAGGATACGTTTTTAGCCCACATGCAGCCACTCTTGATGTTGTTGACCAAGTTGTTGACGCAGAGTAAGCTAATGGATCATTTGCCGACTGGTCTTGACAACGGAATCATGAGATATTGAAGGTCAAAATAAGAACATCCAACTCTCAAAAAATAAAGTCGGTGTAGCGTGCGAGCCATACTCGCTTGCATATATCGAGTGTTTGTTGACCGACACAGAAATGAATGGTATGTTCGACGTCGTTGTGGGAAAGATGCAATGGGTCTGGGTTTATGGGGTACTAACGAAATGATTGGAGCCCATTTATAAAGAAGAATATGTACAAAGATGAAGATGAACACGATAATAATTTTTTATTTCAAGCCACTGCACTTTACATGTAGTGGCAACAATTTTTATGTATGACCAAGTTGAATTTTTATAATGCAATCGATTTTATATATATTGTAACAGATATAATAC
This sequence comes from Capsicum baccatum var. pendulum, assembly GCA_030864225.1. Lineage (NCBI taxonomy): Eukaryota > Viridiplantae > Streptophyta > Magnoliopsida > Solanales > Solanaceae > Capsicum > Capsicum baccatum. The sequence continues at coordinate 251,562,305 of CM061559.1, read as the reverse complement.
CTGTTGTGATGGATTGATTATCTGTTGGAATAGGTTGGTCATCTATTGCATTATGCAGATGTTCCCCGTCTATCTGTCGCAACAGATATCTAATCTGTTGCAACATATAATTTATCTGTTGCAACCGATAAATAATCTGTTGGAACAAATCAAGAAAGTAGGAAGACTTGTTATATAATTTCCAGCAGATGACCTAACTAAATGGTTAGAGCTTGTGTATAAAGAAGAATATGTACAAAGACGAATACAATAATAATTTTTCATTTCAAGCCACTTCACTTTACATGTTGTTGCAATAATTTTTTATATCTGGCCAAGTTGTATTTTTATAATGCAATAGATTTTATCTATGTTGTTACAAAAATAACACCTGTTGTGACAGATTGATTATTTGTTGGAATAGGTTGGTCATCTGTTGCATTATGTAGATGATCCCCGTCTGTCGCAATAAATATCTACTTTGTTGCAACATATAATCTATCTATTGCAACTGATAGGTAATTTGTTGGAAAAAATCAAGAAAGTAGGAATACCTGTTATATAATTTCCAGCAGATGACCTACGTGTTACATCTTATGTTGCAACATATGTCTAAATCTATTTGATAAGTTATGTCGTCTGTTGCAGCAGATGTATTATCTGTTGCGATATTTGAATCTAGTATTCTATTTTAATTAACATGTTCAAAACTCAGGATTAAATTATATTCATAAACAACATAAAATAAGTTGAAGCCTTCGAAAATTACATGAAATAACTCAACAATTAAATGAAAAGTAAAAAAATTATTATGGATACAAATGATCTACTCTACAAATAAATCAACAAGTTAAACCAAAGAGGATGTATTATTACATTGACGGACTTAAGCTATAAAGATCCACTCAATATGGACAAGTTGTTCTTTATCCGGTGCTGTGAAATTTGTCTTTGATCATCGTGGATCTTTAATGTCTCTTGCGTACGGCTTCTGATCTTTCGCTTCTCCATATTTGCATAAAAGAGCAACATATCTTTTACGGAGTAATCTGGTATCAAGTCCATCATTTGGTACTTGTAATCCATCGCTCAAATACTCGGCGTACGCGATAACAAAAAGACCGCAATCCCTGCGTTTTAAAAAAATAGATAATTCATATCTTGCCGTTCATGCGAGCATTGTGAAATTTGTGAAATAAAACTAAATCCTGACACTTAAACTTACTTACAGGCTACCAATAGTTTGTTGAGCAATTCGTTCAACATATTGTACATCAAATGAATTACCTATTTTATCCTGGTATGCTTCAATCGTCGATCAATCAGTACGAACCTTTTGGTCCAAAAAGCCACTCATAGCAAGGTAAGTAGGCAATATTTTGGCCAGCTTTTGTATCTCAAACGACCTCTCGGAATATATCCTTCGTGACATCGAGTCATAAACTCGGATACGCCTCTCTTTTAGAATGACGACAACCAATAGCCAATGGAATTCCTCACCATAATTGATTGGGATGTACACTTCATCGACCAAATGCCAAGGTAAGCCAGTCGGAATGCTAAAACCTTTGATGATGTTGATTAAGCATTCCTTATTTTTTTAAACTTCCGGTTGTTGTTGACAATTCCTATCGTAGGCATTATTGATGTAAACTTTGTACAAACAATTGCCTGTCGTGTATCTGTATTGTTCTTGTATTTGTAACTTGGCCTTCTTTTGGAGGTAGTAAAAAATGACATCGATGTACTATGCATATTATCAAATATTTTGGATTACGTGACAAAAAAGTTAATACACAGATGCAATTAAATAAAGTATTAATTAATAGTAATATGTTTGGCATTTAAACTTCATCATTCCAGCAAGTTTGGGGCTGTAACATCAAATAGAATCAATTCTTCATTCCGAGATATGCAACAACAAAGTCGAAGACATCAAAACCAAGACTCGATTCATTCATTTTATAGCGTTTGTTATTTTGTTTTCTACATGATGATTTATATATGTTAATGTGACGTTCTTACAACAAGAATCGTATAAACCAATATCTTTAAAAATTATTTTATATACCTGCCGATATGATGCTTTAACAGACCATCGGCAATCCATTCTAAATAGTCGTTGATCAACTGTGTTAGTTTTTTTGGAGCCTCGTCCAAGATGTTGAACCCTTCAAACGGGTAATTCTTCTATTCTTCCGAATTGACATGCTCCGCTTTTTCTTCTTCTTTGGAAGTAGTTGATGGATTATCAACTGTGATATTATGCTCTTCAGCAGTGGCTTCTACTATGATATTCACCTGGAAATCTAGAAATTGTCAATGCTAATTACAGGTATACAACATATTGTCCATCTATTGCAACAAATGATCCTTATGTTGCAATAGATGGATCTTCTGTTAGCACGAATTTGAACAGGTAAATTAGAGCAGTACGATAATTTTGAATAGATGACCCATCTGTTACAACATAAGACTCATCTGTTACAACAAATAACGAATTTGATGCAACAGGTTAGACAACAGTTGCAACAGATGTATATATCTATTTGATAGTTTTCAATAGATGTATCAGCTGTTGAAATAGACATGTGCCTATTTTTTTGTTGGAACAGATAATGTACATTCACCTTCTTTGGCTCATGCTGCTCTCCTGTGGCCCTTGCACATTGAACAACAGTGCAAGACAAAGACAGAGGCATTGCAATTTTACTTTTTTCGATGCTTGATGATGCCTTGGAAGTAACTTTCCTTCTCCTCTTAGCCGCCTTGATCAATAGTGGAGTGTATGGATATGAAATCCTCGTTGATGGAATGACACCCCTCTTAGATGCTATTTTATTTACAGAAGCAGTTAGTGCATTAATAGCATTAATCACTCCACGTATTTCACCTTACAGTCTTGACATTTACATGCAGAAAATTCGCTAGATGTGGAAAAATCTAGAGAAAAATCTGTACAACCAGTATGATCATAATCATAATGGCTTTTTATTTCAAAAACTGTAAAAGGAGCATCATTAGCCCCAACAGCAGCACCACTACCGCTACCATCATCAATAGCAACAAGCCCACCCTCCAAAATTATTTTTCTTTTGATGGTTGTTGCTCCAAACAATTCTATTTTTTTCATCAACGAACTTAAGGTCCGATAAAGTTTGCACAGACCGTAAAGTAAGAAAAAATGGCATCTTCAACTCTCGGTTGGTCGGAACAAGCCACAAATGGATAATCTAAAATAACCACAGATGGATAATCTAAAATAATAAGTACATATATTAGAATGATGATGAAATCATTTAAAATAATCATTAATTAAAACAAAAACTTGATTAGAATTGAACTTACTGCTTCCTTCGAGGGGTTGAAAAGATCAAGAAATTTTACATTTTTATCTGTTTTCGCCGACAACCATCTCAGGATTCTAGGAGATGAAACTTATTTCTGGTAGTTCACTTGTTGTCTTAAATAATGAATGGCTTCAAATGCCCAAGCCTATAACATAATGCCAATAAATCAAAAGCATTATTGAATTAAAAAATGATGAATCATATCATGATAAAAGAAATATTTACCATGAAGGCCCATGGAAAGCCATATAAGTTGACTGTCTTTGGCGTTAACAGAGTCAACAAATATTGGACAGTCATTTTGAAGCTTTATTAACCCCTAGGATAGCTGTTAAATGCCTTAAGATCCTCAGAGAGATTTATTAAACCGGGGCTTATGTTGTTGTTAATGTCTCTAGCCCAAAGAATATTATGTACAAATCAAACCAAGCACAGTGATTGCTTGTGCTTCTTTGAGAGTCCTTTACCTTTCAACGCTTCTATCAAATATTTATTTTTGAAGCTTGGACCAACAATGGACACCAGGTCCTCACAATCACTCGACTTGCCTTTACCTTTTTTGGGTGTGCGTGGTATTTTTTTTTGGGTCAGAGTAGGTATAACTTGAGAAAGAGAAGAAGGATAACATTTTAGTCCCGTAACTGTGGCAAACTCCTTCCAACCAAAACAAACAGGCATGCCACAGTAATTTATCCACACCTCATCCATCTTGTCTTTATTTTCATACATAAACCTATGCTTGAGAAGATCATATACCATTTTTATCTGGAAACGAGCATTGTTGTCCTCCCGCAAATCAAGATATTGCCCGAAGCAGCTTTCCCTGAAATAAGCATCCAATTTTTGTTCTTGAAGTATTTTTCTGAAGGCGTCGAAAGATTTTTCCATGGCTGACTTAACCACAAAATCACCCGTTAAATTTGTGGCACCATCGCATTGCATTCTCACAGGATAACAATCAATGCTGAAGGTTTTGACCAACTCTTCGACGGAAGGACTATTAGCATTTGGATCATCTCTTTTGAGACATTCCTCCTCCCCGTGTTCATTATCTTCTGCTCTTGATTATGATAACGCTTGTAAAGTAATCTTATAGAGTAGTGGATGTAGCCGAGCTGCTGCACTTATTTCTTTACTTGGACTTGATTCGGTTTTTTTCTTTTGGGAGCCATATTATCTTAAATTAACAGGAACATAAAATAGATTATAATTGATTAATGCATCATTAAAAAAGGATAACAGTAAATCTAACATGCACAACGGTAAAATAACAGTTCCAATAGACCACACATCTGTTGCACCAGGTACGTTATCTGTTTCAACATATAACCAACCTATTGCAACGGATGAGTAAATTGTTGGAAATAATAAAAATAGATCACTAATATGTTGCACCAGATATTTTATCTGATGCAACATATAATCAACCCGTTGCAACAGATGAGTAAACCGTTGGAAACCATAAAAACAGATCACTAATTTGTTGCACCAGGTAGTTTATCTGTTGCAATATATAGCCAACCTGTTGCAAGGATGAGTAATCCATTAGAAATAGTAAAACATGTCACTAATTTGTTGCACCAGGTAGTTTATCTGTTGCAATATATAACCAACCTGTTGTAAGGATGAGTAATTTATTGGAAACCATAAAACAGATCACTAATCTATTGCATCAGGTATATTATCTGTTGCAACATATAACCAACCTATTGCAACGGATGAGTAATCCGTTGGAAACCATAAAACAAATCACTAATTTGTTACACCAGGTAGTTTATTTGTTGCAACATATAACCAACCTGTTGCAACAGATGAGTAATTCGTTGGAAACCATATAAATAGATCACTAATTTGTTGCAACAAGTATGTTATCTGTTGCAACATATAACTGACCTGTTGCACTGAATGAGTAATCCGTTAGAAACCATAAAAATAAATCACTAATCTATTGCACCAGGTATGTTATCTGTTGCAATATATAACTGACCTGTTGCAACGAATGAGTAAATGTTGGACATAATAAAAACAGATCGCTGAACTTTTGAAACATATCACTTATCTGTTGCAAAATGAGTTATCTGTTGGATCAATATTGTTTAGATTTCTTCCAAACAGAAGATTGTTTTTCACAACAAATGAATGATCTGTTCGATTGTTCATCTGTTGCATCAGATGTTTTCATCTGTTGCATTAGATGTCTTCATCTGTCATATCAGATGTTTCATCTGTTGCATCAGATGTTTTATCTGTTGCGACATCATTTTTACCAAGACAAACAACAAATCAGCTCAACAACACCAACATATCACACACATACATACACACTAAGGACATCAACTGTGAACAAAAATCACCAACAAATCTAAATCAATAGTACAACAACAAGAACAAGAAATGCCAGAAATCAGAATTTTATTTAGTCCATATTTCAATACTAGAAGAGTAGTTGGCTCAAGTTCCTCTGTTTCTTCATAATTTTTTACCTGTGAAAAAGGAAATGGGACGACAAAGAACTCGAAGTTGTTGTCGCCGGAGAAGTCTTCATGTCGATTGTCGGTTGAAAGTCGAAAGGGAACTCACCCGATTATTTTTTGCCGGAGGTTGAAGTCGTCGGGGATTGAAGGGATAATTTTGCAGAATTGTTGGTTGGGAGAGAGTTGAGAGAAACTGTCGAGAGAGAGGAGAGAGACTGGTTGATTTGGATTGAAGAAGGGTGGGTTGATTTGTATTTTTGAAAAGATTAGAAAGTTTTAAAAATATTAATCAAGTCCATGATTAACTTAATCAAGTTTCCTAATGATGTTTGACCCTTTAAGTTGGTCAATGTCACCAATCCTTCATTCAAGACTTAAAAAACACCTTTCCTTCAATTTTCTCTAGAAAGATTGTTTAACTTTATTCCTAGAAATCCTCCATCGAAGTTTTTCACTTAAAACTGTCTAAGCCACGCTCTTTGAGGTGACCGTTTCATGGATCATGGTGAACGTAGAATGCTTTGTGTATCGAACTGTCTTTTAACTGTTTTTAAATTTTAGTTATAATTAACGCATTAATTTCTTTAGCATTTTCTTGTTTTCTAACCTAACCACTCAAATTTAACATAAAATAGATTTCAAACAAGATAGCTGTGAATTGTAATGGTCAATATCTTATACTCCCATATATAGGTTTTATGTTAATTAGGTACTGAAAATTGAAAAGTCCATTATGACTACACATAGATGTTGAAATTTGTGTACATGGTTTTTCAAGGGTCGTTATTTCTAAAAATTCGTCACGCGTAAATATAAATTTTATATTATACATATATATTCTTGAATATTTAGTTCATGACGAAATAAAAAAGAAAAAAGGAAAAGAAGGTGGAAACTTCTATGAAGAAAATTTCTGCACTTGAAAATGATATTTTGGATGTTATTTGATTTTTTAAGCAGTTTAATAGGATATGTGGCTTGTCTAATGATGGCACTAAGAAAGTGATTTAAAGCTTTAAGAAAATTAAATATATCAATAATCCCTTTTAGTATAAGTAAATTTTAGTTAGAAATTTAATTATAGTTTATTTTATTTCCACATTTAAAATATATTATAACATGTTTCTATTTGATATTTTCGATCAATTTTGAAAAAGATTTTGCGTTTATTTTCAAACGATCACTGTGTAGATAAGTTAAAATATGTCACTTTCTTATTTATATACATTAGCATCAACAAGTTGTAAATCTCAAACATGTTCCAGTTGAGGTTAGTGTATAATTAGATGTATCATATTTTATGTGATTAACTATATCTATGCTATATGATATTGAGAAATACAATCAAAAGAATTTCTAAGTTTACATCAAAAGGTTTTAATAGGATAACTTTATCATATATTTAGGTTTTCAATCTAAACAAGCATATTTTGAATGTCTGAAAGAAATTCATTGACAAGTTGAAGAAGTATTTGATGTAAAACTAAATGAAAATCATTTTCTTCTTTTTAATATACAATATAGAAGCCGGATCCGGTACCCTTTTTTGGATGAATTTATATCAACACATAGTGTATCTGGTGGCCTTTTATCAGTGATAAAATGAAAATCTTCACAATAAAAATAAGTACAAGCAAGAAGGCTATATCTTACCTTAATAATTTCTAATAGATAATAAACCTCTACTAATTAAAAAAGCATGAAGAAACTCATTAGCTCAAAATTGTGTTTTTATTAATATGAATATGAATATAAATAGTAAAATTTGAGTAGTTAATTGAAGTCGAGGTCAACATCATTAGCTCATCTAGAAAATCTTCCTTCATTCTGACTTTATTCATTATCTTAAACATTCTTTCTTAAGATGATTAGACATCTTATTATTTTATATTATATCAGATATTTCAAGCTGGCATGTTTTTCGAGATTATTTTATCCTGTGTTTGATTGTACGTATATTAGCTAGTCACGAAATTATTTATCTCATCATTTACACCATAGTATAGAATAAGTAATCCCATATACATGATGAGATAAATGGATAACTGATTTCGAAAATAATTATCCCGAGTAGTGGTGGCGCCACCTTATGATTAGGGGGTTCATTTGAACCCCTTCGACGGAACATTATACTATTTTTATATAGTGAAAATTCCGTTTTATGTATATATAATGGATGTTGAACCCCTTTCGGCTAGTTCGCGTGCCTATATTTTTCGATTAAGAAACCCCTTGATGAAAATTCTGTCTCCGCTACTGATCCTGAGATAACTCTTTCCTAACTACGTTACGCTAATGTTATTATTTTTTGTTCAATGCCCAAATGATGGTGACCAATGAATGTGACTAGTCAATAACCATTTGCCAAATTATGTATCGTGATCGTGACACACTTGTTGCCAAATCTTGGTATATTTTTTATGTGCTAACTTATCTACAATAATAAACATTTAACAACACACACAAAAGTATTTCCCAAGTTCAAATCAGAAATCTCTGATAGAAAAACCAACTTTATCATGTGTTCATATATTTAACTGGAAAAAAACAACCAGATTTTCAGTGTTTTAGATAAAATTTACTAAAAAAAAAATTTATATCAACGTCAATATATTATGCGTTGCCAAGAAGCAACCGTGTCTTTTGAAAGAACATAGAAACACGGCATTTCCTACAAATCAATCCGCTTTTGCTTACCAATTCAACATTTTTATTTTTTAACTTACTCAAACAATATACATAGTAAACAAACACCTATATATATATATTCATCTTCCATTCAACATAGAATCATAAATCTCATCTCTATTTTCTTCACCCTATAATACACCAAAGGAACAAAGAGGAAAAAAAAAAAATAAGTTGTCCTTGATTTTGACTTTCTTTCTTTTTGTTATAAGGTATGCCTGAATCGAACTTGAACGGAGCCTATTATGGCCCGTCCATCCCGCCCCCGTCCAAATCTTATCATCGTCACGGACGGGGAAGCAGCTGCAACCCATGCAGCTGCCTCTTTGGTTGCCTATGCAATTGCATCTTCCAAATAATCTTCACTATTCTCATCGTCCTTGGAGTCATTGCGTTAGTCCTATGGCTTGTCCTACGTCCTAACAAGGTCAAATTCTACGTGACTGATGCTACGTTGACACAATTCGATTTGTCCACTGCCAACAACACCCTTTACTATGATCTTGCCCTCAATATGACTATAAGGAACCCTAATAAAAGAATCGGGATTTACTACGATTCGATTGAAGCTAGAGGTATGTATAAAGGCCAGAGATTTGCTAGTCAAAATTTGGAACCGTTTTATCAAGGTCACAAGAATACTAGCAGTTTGCATCCGGTGTTTAAAGGACAAAGTTTGGTTCTATTGGGAGATAGAGAGAAATCAAATTACAATAATGAGAAGAATTCTGGTGTGTATGATATTGAAATGAAGCTTTATATGCGTATAAGGCTAAAGATTGGTTGGATTAAAACACACAAAATTAAGCCCAAAATTGAATGTGACATCAAGGTTCCTTTGGAGTCTAATGGAAGATCTGCTAATTTTGAGGAAACTAGATGTCATCTTGATTGGTAGATTTTTTTCTAGCATCCTCACACTTATGGATTTTTTTTTTCTTTTTTGGTGATTTGTTGTATTTCCTATATTCTTTGGGTATTATTAGGGGACTTTTATCCTTGTTGTTTTTCCGATGTTGAGTTTGTGATCATTGATATACATGGTATTATTTTGTTATTTTGGATATGGTTGTAAATAAAATAAATAAGTTACTTTGCTTTTTGCTGATTTTCTTTGTTCTGGATACTTTAGTTTGTTTAATGAGTTAGCCAGTTAGGTAAGCAGTTGATTTTAAAGTGTATGACGGCAGGTGGGCTAAGAAGAATAGAAGATACTAAAGTCGAATGTTAATTTTTAAGAAAAGGCAAATTGACATTTTCCTTTCACATAGAGGACATGAAAGTAAAGGTCAAGAAATAGGCAAGGTTGACATTACACAAAGATATATATATATATATATATATATATATATTGGGGGCTTTTTCAGTCTCCTTTCTCTTTTAAATTAATTTTCAGTCAAATTGTGTCACATAAAATCAAACTCAAAGGAGCACACACCCTAATGCCAAAGATCTGTGGAAGTTTTAAAAGATTTTTTTGGTTTGGTGTTAATCGCTCTTATCATTTTTCTATATAAATTCCATTTTTGTATTAATCTCACTACCCGACCCTTTTAAGGATCGCCTGGATTGGTTAAAGAAATCCACAAATTTCATTAGGCATTATACATAATTAAGCCCTTTAACTTGACCTCAAATTATATATATGATCTCCAATTTTGGGTGTGCATAAATAGATCCTTAAACTTGTATAAAATTGAACAAGTAGACATATACGTCTTACGTGACATAATACGCTTAGGATGCCATGTAGGACAAAAATTGGCCACGTAGAATGCCACATAGGATATATGTATCTACTTGTTCAACTATATTCAAGTTTAAGGGTCTACTTGTGCACAACCAAAATTGGAGGCCATAGATATAATTTAAGTCAAATTAAAGGCTTTGTTTATGTATTATGCCATTTCATTATTCAATATATAGCCATACAAATGATGTGACTAGCCAATAACCATTTGACAGAATATGTGTAGTGATTTTGACATACTTATGTCAAATCTAGTAGATTTTTTACGTTGTCAACTTATTTATGTAATGAACGTTAAAATTAGGAGTGTGTAAAAATTAAACGATTGATGAATCAAACTGATAAAAATGTTATTTTTTTTATTGTTATTGGTTTATTAGATTAACGATTTTTTAATGATTTTATAAAAAGATTATTAGGTTATTGGTTCGGTTCGATTTTTTCTTATTGGGTTATTGGGTTATTGGGTAAACCAATAATCCAATAAGAATATATATATATATATATATATATATATATATATATATATATATATATATATATATATATATATATATATATATATATATTAGTTTAGGATACGTGTGTTGCACGTGTATTTCACATTAATATACAAAAATGTATGAAAAAAAAATTATATAATATTACAATTAAAAGTTACAGTATATGTAATATTAAATTCATTTAAATAGAAAAAGAAGTGTATTCTTTTAATATTAATATATATGTGTTGCGTTGTATGTTATGTCGTGAATTAATTAGCACAAAAGAGTAAATAGATTATTAAAAAATAACAATTAAAGCAAAAAAAAAAGAAAGATAAATGCAATATTTTCTTAATTGATGAAACTGAGAATTATTAAGTTAATATAATAGATGAATTAAATATATATTATTTCTGAAAAGGGTAAATCATTATCATTTAATTGTTTATCTAATATTTAGAAACAATTATGCAAATATAGCAGTGCCCTTCCAACAGCCAATCCAGAGCTTTAGTTACTGTATTTTATTCTAGCTTATGCTTTGTCTTGTTGCAAAACATTCTTTAATTCAGTTGCTCAAAAATTGTTGTTGTTAAATTGCCTTTCCTTGAAAATTGTCATTGGATATCCTACTCCAATCAGTAGTATTCAAACATCTTTTTCTTTTAACAAAATATTGGGTGGTGCGACTGTAACATATGATTTAGATAGAGGTAAAATTGGACAACAAATATTTTCGAATGACTTTTCTATTAAAAACAAATGATTCTACATGAATTCAATTATAAGAATTATAAAACATATAGAAACCTTGAAGTCCAGTAAATTATTTGCAAGCTTCACAGTGCAATCTAACCATAGATCAGCCACTTCTTTCCCAACTTTACACAATTCGGCATTCAAAAAGCTCTGATGACATTATACAAATTCAAACGTTGAAACATATGTTATAGGAAAGGAGAGGGACAAGATGACATGGCTAATAATTCCAAAAGCCGAAGGTTTGTTTGGACACCCTAACAAAACAAACCAACTAATTAAAAGTTTTAGAAACACGTATGTTCCCCCCGATTCAGCAAAGAAGACGTAGTTCTTGTGAAGGATTACATACATATCATTATAACAGAGCATTAAAAGAAAAATACCAATAATGGGAATCCAAGAAATTGCAAATGTGCTCTATATAAAGTTCTTTCGATAATTATGGTGTCGGGTCAACTTTCACGCACCTCGACATTTAGGTCTTCAAGACTGCACTTTCATGTGCAGAACTGATGTATTTTCACGATCGATGCAAGTAAAAATATCAAATTCAGGACCCCTACCCGCTATGCTCTGGTATATGTTTCTCCCAAATTCTTCTCTAAAACAAAAATAAAAAATTATAATAACCCAACCTCAAATCTATAAATATAATTTATTTTTCCTTCTTTTTTTCTCAAGATTTGTAATTTTCATTTATATGTACCAATATAAAACTCTAAGAAAAGGATTAAAAAAAAATATTTAACGAAACAAAACTAACTTACATTTAACAGTTATGTTACCTTCAATAAATTCAACAAAGTGGTAAAATTTTGGACACCTTTTCCGCTTCTTAAGCTCCGCGTTTCTGTCCCTCAGTTCCTGATTCCCTTCAGGCTGAAATCTAGCATGCCATGGAAGCTTATACCGAAAGCCAAAATTTCTCTTATAATTTGGACACTGTGAAGACGTTGCATTCGCTCCACACTCATCAAAAATAAAAATCGAACAATTTTGGTTCGGACAGTAACATTGTGGTAACCCTATAATAATATAACACAATTACTTGTATCAAATTAATAAGAACAAAAAGGATTATGATAAAATCATGATATCTTGATATAGACAGAGAGATAGGTATAACGTAGAATCTGTACAAGAAGTAATGATTGTGATGAAGATGCTCTCATTTCAAGCTGCTCTAAATCATCTTGGTATCCTGCAACAACAACAACAACCTGATTATCAAATTGAAGTTGATCACATAATTCACTATTCATCGCATATATTTTTATTTTTCAACTCACTCGGGTTCCTTATAAGACACCATTCATTTCATCAGCCTACCCTTCACCGATACATAAAACTTGATGTTTGATACACCTATCATAAATTCATAAATTATGTGTATATACATGCAAACTGATATAAGTACAATATCTTAACATCTAAAAGTAATAATATAAAAAAACCCATAAAATTTAATCTTTAATTCACTTACCATAGATCCAAAAGGTTTAGAAAACGATAAAATATTGACTTTTACTTACTTTTGTCTCCAACTTTCTTCGGAGGCAATAAAACAAACAACATCAAAATTAAAGAAGAAAGACATTAATATTAAAAAGGCCCTTAGTAAACTAACTGGAATAAAAATAATTATATACTAACCTCAAGAGTTTTTAAAGATTGAGAATCAAAGCTAAATAGATATACAGACCTTTGCACATAAATACGACTTACATGAGGCGGAAAGCTTTGTTGATGCATCCATTGTTAGGATCGATTAGCAGTTCACACACACTAAATCTATGGAGAGGATGAAGAAAATTAGAGAGAGTTCTTTAGGAGAGAGAGAGAATTAATTTCATGGTAACACCCGTGGGTAACCTCCACGGCGGATGGGCTATTTATATTAATGACTCAGAGTATGTACAATTACACAAAGAAATGAGAATAAAAGGTATAACCTAAAATTTGGGTCGAAATAAAAGGTTGAACTGCGTGAACATTAATATATAACAGTACGTCACATATTAATGAGGCTCCACAACCTAACAATTCTCCCACTTGGAGATTGATTCTGTCATCCAAGAATTACATTCTAAAAAAAAATAAAAAATATTCCTCCATCATCAATATGTTCGCCACACCGCAACATCTGTAGACACAACTACAGAAAACCAACTAAGGTTTTGCACAATCTTAGTTTACCAACATCAACACATTTTGTCAACATGTCTACTGGATTCTTTGCACCCTCTATCTTTTCCAAACATATATCACCTTCTTCCACTTCCCTGCGAGTGAAATGGTACCGTCTTCTAATGTGCTTCGTCTTCGAATGATAGACTCGGTTCTTCACCAACTGTATGACACTCTGGCTATCTGTGTAAAGAATCTTCTTAAGCTGCTTCTTGCCCAGTTCTTCCAAATAATCTGCCAGCCATATCATCTCCTTTTCAGCTTCAGCTATTGCTACATACTCAGCCTCAGTAGATAAAAGAGCAACGCACTTCTGAAGCCTGGACATCCAACTCACTGCTGTACCGCCTACGGTGTAAATGTAATCGGAAGTGCTCATGCTTGAGTCCACATCCCCCCACCAAGATCAGCATCAACAAAACCTTGCAGAATCACTTCACCATTGCCAAAGCAAAGTGAAGTACTGGATGTACCTTTCAAATATCTTAGAAGCCACTTCACAGCTTCCCAATGCTCTTTCCCGAGGTTTACCACGTACCTGCTGTCACACTCCTGTTTTTCGCCGCATCCGACCCCGCTAGGGAGTTGGTTTTAGAGAAAATGAGTTTTTCCAATTGAAGTGACATTTTGAAAAGGGATTATTTTATTTACAGAATCGCCACTTGGAATTGAGTTTGGGTGTTCCAAGTCACCTTATTGAATCCCTATTCAAAAGAAAATGACTCTTTATTTTTTATTTTTTGGTCTGCGAACTAGAAATTCGGATAAGGAATTCTGTTGACCGAGGGGAAGGTGTTAGGCACCCCTCGAGTCCCGTGGTTCTTTCGATCAGGAACCTAAACTTATTATTTTATGATTATTTCTCTATTCTAAAGAAGTAATTGTATTAACTTATACATACTCTTTGAAAAAAATAAATTAAAATGAATACTTTGAAAGATAACGTAACTTTGTATGGATTAGGTTGCATGATTGCCCTCAGTCGTTCCAATTCCTCACACTTACTCTTGATAGCTCAAACATTCTAAAATTATAATAAAACTTTTGCTATGATTTCTAACCTTTGATTTCAACTACTACTTTCTTCTTCTATTAAAAGAAACTAAATCATTTATGAAAATTAATAGAGTTCTAAGATTAATATTGAACAAAAGTTTACAACATAGGAGTAATAATAATATTCACAGAGTTGTGCGTCATAAGTCTGGAAGTGATTAAATACATTCAGAGGAGAAACTAATGGTGTCTACTCGTGAAAATAAATGAAAATTTAATAGAATTAGTGAGAATTGTTTTCTCAAACAAAGAAAATTTGTAAGTAAAGAAAAATGAGAAAAAAAACTGCATGTCTATATGATAATGCACGAAAATAGGGATTGAATTTAAAGGAGTTCTATATCACGTAAGTAACGTAACAGGGAAAGCCACCACCAATGTAACAATGCATAAAAATAAGGATACTCATCCATTCATAGTTATAATAAAAGGTATTATTTTCTTTTGGTAAACTTAAGACAATGATATTCTATAGATGTTAATTATTAGACATCTTTAGCAATATAACTCAACACGTTGGGAACTTTTGAAAGATTTTATATATAAAGGGGTTGGAGGAAGGATTCTAATTCTAAGTCGAAATTTTTTAAAGAATTACTTAACGGAGATGGTATAAAAAAACTACTAAAATAATGATCAGTTCAAGGATTTAAGTGAAAATAAACATGAAGCTGACTAAAGTCCAAATTGCGAAATATACATATCCAAACAAAAATATATTCAACAAATACCATATCATTTAGCCATTTAATCAAATATAGTAGCCATATGAATAACACTACGTAAAGATAGTTATACGTCAATAACATAAAAGAGATAATTTACATACTAAATGACGCATGAAATCGTTTAAATATCTTCATTCATTCTTTGAATCACAATAAATAGTATAAGAATGGATAGAAATCTGTGTAGTAAAATAACTAAAGCAGAAGCAAAGATGCCTTCACTGAAAACTCAACGGAGACGCCAAATTCAATCTCCAAACCCAAAGAACTCTTTTTTTGTTTGTTTGTTTATCTAAGTTTTCTCTAATTGTGTCCGTTTTTTTTTCTTTCTGTTTCTTTTGGTCTTTTTCAATGTTTTTGCTTTTGTTTTTCCTTGTCCCCTTTTTCCTTGTCCGTGTGTGGTGTATGTATAGTGTAGGTGGGTGGGTGTCGTGTGTTTGTGTGGAGGTAATGGGGGAGAGGTTGAATGGAAGTGGGAATTGTAGGGTGGTTTGGGTAGTTTAGGTCTCTTTTTTTTCTTTTTTTTATTATTATTATTATTATTAATATTTTAAATAAAATAAAAATGATTAAAATCTATTTAAAACTAATAAAATATAAAATAAGTTAATAACTAGTCTTAGAAATATGATTAAAATAATACTACAATCACTAGATTATTTATTAAAAGTTAAAAGAAGAAGACAAATATAATTTAGAAAATTTTCTTTTTCCTAAAATATATAAATAAACAATAAAATAAAAACTTATTTAAAAATGTGCCTCTATTTTTGTAGTTTTCAAAATTTTTAAAACAAACTTTGTTAAACTAAGATAAAAATTGAAATATCTAACTTAGACCTAAAAAATAAAATACATGTATATATTAAACACTAAAAATGACGTAAAACATTAGGTTTTGGTCAAAAATTAGGTGTTTACACTTGCTAACAACTCCCACTACATATGATATATCAGGTCTAGTGCAGACCATAGCATACATCAGACTCCCAACTGCAGAGGCATATGGAACAAGTGCCATGTGCTCCCGCTCCTGAGCTGTCTTTAGTGACTGCTCCTTTGACAATTTTATGTGATTTACCAATGGAGTAGTCTTGGGTTTGGCATCATTAACTTTAAATTTGGCCAGCACCTTCCCAACGTACTTCCCTTGGGATAGATTCAAAGTGCCAGCAGATCTATCCCAAGAAATCCTCATCCCAAAAATCTGCTTCGCTACACCTAAATCTTTCATCTCAATCTTAGAAGACAGACTTGCCTTCAAAGAGTTTATCTCCTTCATATTGGATCCTGCAATCAACATATCATCCACATACAAGAGTAAAAATACATAAGAATCAGTGTATTTCTTGAAGTAGCAACATTGATCCTTTTCACTCTTGCGGAAACCACTCTTGCTCATAAAGGATTCAAACTTGTTGTACCACTGTCTAGGTGCTTGCTTCAGCCCATTCAAGTTCTAGTTGAGCTTGCACACTATGTGTTCCTTTCCTGGAACTACAAACCCCTCTGGCTGCTACATATAGATTTCCTTATCCAAATCTCCATGTAAAAATGCAGTCTTTACATCTATTTGCTCAAGATGCAAATTCTCCGATACAATAATACTCAATAAAATTTAGATAGTAGTTAATTTCACAATAAGAGAAAATATTTTAGCATAATCAATACCTTTCCTTTGTGAATATCCATTAACTACTAACCGGGCCTTGAATCTTCTTTTGCCATCTGGTTCTTCCTTGATTCTGAACACCCACTTGTTCAAAAAGGTTCTCTTCCCTGCAGGTAACCAAGTCAATATCCATGTGTTATTTTTCTCAAGTGAGATCATCTCATCATCCATAGATTGCTCCCACTTGATTGAATCCTCCACCTGTAGGGCCTCAACAACAGACTCTGGTACTCCTTCATCAGTCAGCAACAGATAATGCAATGATGGTAAATACCTCTCTGGTGCTCTAATGGTCCTAGATGATCTCCTCTCAACCTGCTCAGGTGTTACTTATTCCTTCTCTAGTTCCTCAACGACAGTCTCTGGAGTTTGTTGAGTATCTGCTATAACATCTTTGGGTATACTCTTCGGCAACTCAAGCTCAACTCCCACTTGCTTTGTAGTTTCTTGAACCTTTTGCTCTCTATCCTTATACAAGATATTTTCATCAAATGTCACATTACAATATCTTAGGATCTTCTTGTCCCTGTCATCCCAAAACCTGTACCCAAACATGTTGTCACACCCTTTTTTTAACCAAAAAAAAAGATTATGTATTGGGTTCGAAAGGGTTTTTATTATTAAAGTGACAAAAGATAAAAATTTGTTTCGAAAAGGATTTATTTTGTTCGAAACTCAGAGTAGCCACTTGGCATAATCCGGTGTGCCAAGTCACCTTTGAAAAATCCTTTTCAAAATAGTTTTGACTCTATAAACTGATCCGCGAACAGAGATTCCGACTAAGGAAATTCTGTTGACCGAGGGGAAGGTGTTAGGCACCCCTTGGTCCCATGGTTTGACCATGGTTGCTTGGTGGAGTGTATTGGATATTTTGGCATTGCGAATGTATAAACCACACAAAAACACATAAAACAATCAAACCAGCAAACCAAACAAAACGAATAAAAGTATAGTGTTCAATCTAATTATACAATCCCAAAATAAATAAAAATGCGAAAATGAATCCTATCTAGCCTATACTAATCCTAACTATGCTCTCAGGTTTTACCCGATGCCTCGGGCCTTGATCACGAACATCCTCTGAGTACAAGATACCTCGAGTCATTCCCTGGTGAATAAGTACATAAGGCCACGGGGCATTCCCCGATTAAATGAATACATTTCTCAACCTTGTGCGCTAAAAATTGAAAGAGCTAATCACCAAATATTCACACATTCAACAAATCACCAAGAGTCCTAAATTTTGCCTAGCCAAAACCTATTTTGCCTATTCATTCCAACATATCATAATGCTGTCACGTTCCAACAACATTCATGCGTGTTCGAATTGAACAAAAACTACAATAAACCAAAATTGATCCTATTCAACCATTTTTATCAAGTTTCCAACTCTCACCCCCCAACTTCATTTTCGACCACATGATTTAACCAATTTCGATGAAGAATCAACAAGTGGATATCAACAAACATTCACGGTGATCCAAAATATATCAATATCAACAAACAAGAATCCACACATAATGAATTTAACAAATGAAATATCAAACAATTAGAAACTAATAGAGAATGAGATAAAAATTGGACCTTAATGTCGCTTTCATTCAATCAAATGGAGGAGCTTCGCGGATTCGAAACCTCGACTTAAACCGACTTCGAACAAAACCCAATACCAAAAATCCAAAAAGCAGCTTCGAAGAAGAAAAACGGACCAAACCTCGACATGAGAACCAAAAACCGAACCCAGAACGACGACTAATGAACTCAAAGTTCAATTTTGATCTCGAATCACTAAAATAGACGAACCCAAAGCTTCAAAAATTTGGTAGAAAACTAAAAAAAATCCACACGACTTGAATTCCAGTGAGATAACAGTTACCAAAACAGACGGAAGTAAGCCAGATTCCGGCGAAGCATAATATTTCCTAAATGGGGGCACTTGAAAACGTTTGAAAATGGACTGTTCTGGTGAGATTATCGTCTCCCTATTGGATTCGCCCAGAAGTCAAGAGAGAACGATGAGGTTCCGGTGAAGTAGTCGCCGGAATAGCTACCAAACCCTCCGGAACCCATTTTCGAGTAACCCAGAATCAACCCCACTTTCTTCTACATTATAGATCTCGACCTCAAATCCCTCTCTCTCTCTCTCTCTCGAATCTCTCTATCAGCTCTCCATATCTCTATGTGGTATGTGTGCGATTGATACGTGATTGGTGAGATTGGTTTGTTGTTTGTCGATTTTATTTTAGTGGGAGCTTCAGTGAGGCTCGTCCATGGCCGTGGGTATGTGCAATGGTGTATGGATTGAAAATGGAAAACTGATGGAGAAGGTTCGTGACGAAGGAGACCCCCTTTTCAATCTACTCCATTTTTCTTTTGTTCTTTTTGAATATTCCATGAGTGTATGTGTGTTCAGTGGAGAGTGTGTGAAGAGAGATTGTGTGGGTATATTTTTTGTGAATTTTCTGGTGAGGAAGATGCTGACCCCCTTTTCTAATTTTTTGATGCTATTATTATGAGGATGATGACAAAATGGGTCCTTTTTTTGTTAGGTGTACCCTGTGGGTCCCCTTTCTTTTTTGTTGTTAATGTATTATGTGAGGATAAAAATGTGAGTGGGTAGGGAGGTGGAAGTTTTTGATTGGGTAGGTTGTTAGGATAAGATAAATTAGTTAGAGGTATTATTTTTGTTTATTTTTGTATTTTTGTGGGATATAATTACATGGGGTTGGACATATGGTAAGGTGAACTAAAATGAATAAAATTAGACTTCGGAGGGACAAAATTAGGTGTCTACATCATGCCCCCTTTGAATGTAAACACGAAGTGTTTTCAGACAAAGAAGTAGACAACGAAACTAAATTTTGATCCGACCATTATTCAAAGAAATAAACAGAAGGAAGAAAGACAATCGAATCCTGTCGGACACCCTATCTACCCAAGTTATAAGAAAGTCACAAGTATCTCAAAGGGTTGGAAGAGAAGTGGACTATACCGAGTTGGAGAGTCGAGTAAGGTTCCATCGAGGTTCTGGTCCGCGGCTCTGTCATTACATAAAAATGAAAATTACAAGTTAAAGCATAAATGAAATTACAAAAATCCTATCTATACAGCTTCTTTTGGACTCTTGACTTGAGTTTCATCATCCTATTCTTCAGACGGGCTCCTGACTTGCAATTTCTTCAACTTGTTGCTTGCCTTTGAATTTCCACACCCAGTTCTCCAAGTGGGTTCCTGACTTGCTATTTCATCAACCTGTTCCTATGCTTTTTAATTTCTATACCCTGTTCTCTAGGCGGGTTCCTGACTTGCTATTTTATCAACTTGTTGCTATGCTTTCAATTTCTTCACCCGGTTCTGCAGGCGGGCTCCTTGACTCGCTATTTCATCAACTTGTTGCTATGCTTTCAATTTCTTCACTCTGTTCTGCAGGCGGGCTCCTGACTTGCTATTTCATCAACTTGTTTTTATGCTTTCAATTTTTTTTTCACCCTGTTCTGTAGGCGGGCTCCTGACTTGCTGTTTTTCAATATGTTTAACTTTCAATTTCTTCACCTTGTTGCTTGGTTTTCCATTTATTCGCTCTGTGGTTCGAGCATGCTCCTGAAATCACATCAAAACTGAAAAAATTATCCAAAACAAAGAAATGCATTTTCTATGAGTTAATTAGAATGACTCGACTAAAAGGTACGTCTTAGAGGAATCAAAGGGAATGACTCGACTAAAAGGTACGTCTTATAGAAATCAAAGGGGATGACTCGACTAAAAGGTACGTCTTATAGGAATAAATAGGAAAGACTCGACTAAAAAGGTACGTATTATAGGGGTCAAGGAAAATGACTCGACTAAAAGGTACGTCTTATAGGAATCAAAGGAATGACTCAACTAAAAGGCACGTCTTATAGGAATCAAAGGGGATGACTCAACTAAAAGGTACATCTTATAGGAATCAAAGGGAATGACTCGACTAAAAGGTACGTCTTATAGGAATCAAAGGGAATGACTCGACTAAAAGTCACGTCTTATAGGAATCAATAGGAATGACTCAACTAAAAGGTACGTCTTATAGGAATCAAAGGGTATGACTCGACTAAAAGGTACGTCTTATAGGAATCAATAGGAATGACTCGACTAAAAGGTACGTCTTATAGGAATCAAAGGGTATGACTCGACTAAAAGGTACGTCTTCTAGGATTCAAGGTGAACGACTCGACTAAAAGGTACATCTTCTAGGAATCAAGACTTAAGTTAGGAAGTGCATTATCTAAGAAGAAAAATTTGAATTACCCAATCAAGGAAGTGTGTTTCCTTATCAATGTTGTTTGAATTATCAAAACAATGAAGTGCGTCTCCTTACCAAAGCTGCTTGAATTACCAAAACAAGGAAGTGCGCCTCCTAGAGATCTTGAATTATGAGTTTTACCATGGTTTTGATTACCAAACCTGTACAGCAACCTTGACTCTTGCATTTGTTGAGGTGAGAAATTACGGCCTCTGATGTTTAGGCTCTGAAATCCTTGATCTGAATGCAACATGTATTCCTATTACATACAAAGAAAACTTGTGAGTTTAAAAACATGGTGGCTAGTTTGTGGCTTTGGCTTTTGAGGCAATTTCTCCTGCCCCCGTTACACTTAGCTTTGCTTCCAACCATTAGCATATATCATTGACTTGCTGTATCATTGACTCAAACTCAGCTTATTAAGAGTGACTCTGAAACAAACACAGTATTTCTGCTTTATCGTGTTTCTCATATAAACCCTTTGAACCTTGGTATTTTCATGAGTTCCCCGACTTCTCTGTTGACAAAATTTCCTGCATGCCTTTTTTTGGGCTCACAATCACGTCTCTTTCATGTGCTAGCTTTTGTCTTGCTTTGTGCAATTAAATAAGCCGGTAGCCAGTTTTGAAATCTTTTCTCACTTGTTTTGACACGGACTTGACTCAAAGACAAGAAACAAAAAAAAAGAATGACAATTTTTGTTTTGATAACTGACTTAAGAAAGATAAAATTAAAATAAAAAGAAGAAATAAAAGACAATGAATGTCCTCTTTTAAAACAAAGAAACGAAAAATTCATCTAAAAATGACAGTCAACACTAATGATTATGCTATGCATTTTGGATTAAGCAGCTTGATCTTTTCATCCAAACTTTCTACCCATTGTTGTTGAGTTAATGACCTTGAAAGTGAGTTGATTTCTTAGGTCAATTGCATTTAAGACCCCATTCGGCTAGTGGTTCCTTGAAGGGTTTTCTCTAACAAGCTTCTTTCATTTTTTCTCAGCTCACTATCGCCTAATGGTGCCCGTGATGGTTTTCACCAATAAGAATCTCTCATTTTTATTTCTCTCAACTTGCCATCGCCTTATGGTGATCGTAAGGGTTTTCACCAATAAGACTCTCTCATTTCTATTTCTCTCTTGATTCCCTATGCTGAGGAAGACAAATAGTTCCCAAATGCATCATCATATCCCTTGCATGCTCCGCCTTAACATCCTTAAAGATTGATTTGAAGGTCTTTCTTTGGTTATAACTTGGCTTTTGGATAAGGTTAGAAAGAAAGGATGGCATGGGGCCAAACGACACTTGAAGTAGGGTAGGACTTACAACTTTTGGAATAGACTCAAACAATGAGGATTAACTCATGCCCCAGTTTCTTTTGACTGGGTGACTCTAAATTGTTTATTTGGTTGGACCGAGCCCTTAGTAGGGCAACCTACGTATCTCACCCCCGAGAGAGGAGAATCAGGTCATGCGTAGTTCTGGCAGCTTATTTTTTTTTCACTTGATTCTACGTTTTTTTTCCTTTTGTTGACTCTTTTCTCTTTGGGACTTTTCTGACTTTATTTTTCTCGATGCTCTTCTTTTTCTCCTCTTGGACATATTTTTCTCTTCTTTTTTTTTGAAACTTTTCTGACTCTACTGTTTTGCTCAACACCTTTTCTTTTGAGCTTTGTTGACTCTAAAGCTCAAATGGGTAAACAAAAGGATGACACGATGTTTGGATAGTAGAATGAGAGGCCTTCGTCATATCAATCCTTAAAAATGCAAGTACATATCATACAATATGAAAATGAAAGATGAAGATCATTTGTGGCACTTTAACAACACTATCTTCAACTGAGCATGTATGTCACTTCTTTTTCTACATTTGTCAAACATACAACTCCATTTTCGTTGTACATTCCTCATGCTGAAGGACTCATGACTTCGTGGAGCTGATTTTCTTCCTGTTCCTTTTGACATAGGATCACATATTCACTACTTGACCTAATTGAGATATGTCTTTCAATTGATGACCAAGTTATTCTCATGATTTTCAAAATAATAGCCTTAATTTTCAAAGAAGGTTTCAACTTGATCACCAAATGCCCCAGCACTCTATCTATTTCCTCAGATGCTCTCTTTTTCTAACTTTAACCCTCTGATTCAATGTTTATTCTTAAACTGGATGTTAAGATCTAGCTGTAAATTTCACTAGCATATCATATCGCTAGAGTCAACATAAAATGTACTATGTAAAAAAAACAAACAAACAACACATATTTAAAACACAAAGAAAAAGGACACTTCATTTAGTTGAAGTAAAAGATAAAAGGGTTTGAGCATAAACGACAAAGGGACAAAACAAGATAGATCCCGAACTACAACCCTGAAATAATTCGAAAAATGGAAAAGAAAATAAAACAAACTACCAGACCTCTTTCTAGTAGGGAGAGGGGTGACTTTTCAATTGCTCAGCCTGACATATTAGTCACTGGTTTGCATATCAACATGACTAGAGTTTCCACCACTGTCAGACATATTTACTTCAACAAATAAGCTCTAGATCCCCATGCTTAACTCATTGCCTCCCACATATTATGCAGTACCGCGTGCTGGTGAAGAACTCTGTGGGATGGTCGAAGGGCCAATGTTTTGCACCACAATCAATTTATCTTGAATTATCTTTTCTATTTCTCTTTTCAAAGTGTGACAATCTTCAGTACTATGACCCTGAACATCAGAATGATATGCACATCGCACATTAGGATCAAAGCTTCTTGAATGCGGGTCAGGAGTATACCCAAGGAGAGGAGTGATCATGCCCCGATGTACCAATCTCTGGAATAAACTTGCATAGGATTCCCCAATAGGAGTGAAATTATCTTTTTCCTTTCTCCTCTTTGTGAACTCTGGACTCGGATGAAATTTGGATTTAGAGGTCCCTTGGTAAATTTATGGGGGTCGAGGACGATGTTGAGGGACAGGTGCATGCCATTGTGGATAAGAAGATGGACGAGCATACAATTGTCCATTGTTCACAGGATATCGAGGAAGTGGAATGGGATTTCTTGGATTTCGGAGAAAGAAACCTTGTTGCAAGTGGTTATGTGGATCTGATATGTAAGCTCGGGATTGAGGCTGACAGTATTGGTGGGTTAGACCTCTCAAATTCTACTTTGGCCCTGTCATGACAATAGGTGCGTTTTCCTTCTTCTTTCTTTCAGTTTCCCTTGGTTGATTGCAATGTCGTCCCGAATGTTTCACAGAATCCTTCTGTCAATCAGGCTCCCCAAATTTTGATGTCTCAAAGATGAGAGGAAGGTTAACACTTGAAGTAATGCCCCAGTTTTTATATGAAACATCTTCATAGCCCATAAGTTCAGGGGAATTTTTCATTTCATTATCTACACTCTTCGCTTTCCCAACCATTTTCTCTGGCTCTTTTGGCATGCTAGGCTTCTTAGTAAGAAATTTTGGCGGTTCACTTAACTTAACTGTAGGCTCAAGAGTATACCAATGATCATTAACAGTATTAAATGTGGAGTCACTGGTGGACTGGGGAAGCACAATCGTTGCATTGATAGACAAAGTGGAAGCCTTAGTAGAAGGTTGAGCAACAAAAGCACAGACGGTATGTGGTGCTGTGAATGTGGTAGACTTATACTGAGGAGATAAAGAAAGAGTGGTGGAAGTATTGAGGTGTAATTGATGTGGAATAGATTCTGAGGCATGCTGCGGTGCATCAACAACAGTAAGAAACTGACTTTACGATTTTGGTGGAAGACTCAAGGTATTTGCAAGGTCAAAAGTGGGGAACGGAGGTGGAGGCAGCCCACTGGCCCAAGCTCAGTACATTCCCATCATTTGTTGTCTCAGTCTCAAATTCTCTTCCTTTAAACTCTCAATTTCCTGACTCTTTGTTTCATCCATGATGGCACTCTCTATATCCTTGTTGGACACAACTAACCCTTCCTTGGATTTGGTGTGATATGGAGGACCAGCCAGGAAACCAAAAACCAACCACCTTAAACTAACTGAACAAGAGGCAACAAATATGTTAGAGTTTAACATTTTTCAAAACCTCTTTTTTTTTCTTGAAAAAAAATCACCAAACCCTAGAAGGGCGCCTACGTATCTCACACCCGAAAGGGGAGAATCAAGTGTGCGTAGTTCATGAAGTCATGCCAAAATGGCCAATTGAACTCTTTTTCTTTTTTTTTCCTCGAAACTTTAAGAAGAAAAGAAAACAACAATTTGTGAAAAGAATTGACGAAAATATTTAAAAAATTTTCAGCTTTAACATCCCTATACAAAGTGAAATCTATGATTACCAAAGAAAATCTTTTTAGGTTTTCAGTTTTAAATTTCATATGAAAGGAACTTGAACCTATTAAAGAAAAATCTTTTTGTAGTTTTCTTTTAAAGATGTATATGAAACACCTACTCTAAATGAAGAGTGAAGAAACTCTTTTTGAATTTTTGAAATAAGATCAACCAAAAATAAAACCTACGACTATTAAGGATTTTTTATTTTGTATTTTTATTTTCAATATATATATGAAACACCTACTCTAAATGAAGAGTGAAAAAAAATATTTTTTAATTAATTTTTTTTAAAAAATAAGATCATCGAACCAACAATAGACTGCCTACGTATCTCACATCCTGAAAGAGGAGAATCAGGGGTGCGTAGTTCGTCCAGATTGGACAATTCATTATTAAATAACAGGCTAAACCCTGACTTAAGAGACACGACCAAAGACAGACGATGAACCATGTTAATAAAATCTTTTGAGTTTTCACTTTGATACTCATAGAAAAATGACATCAACAATTATGAAAGAGAAATCTTTTTGGTATTTTCGCTATACGAAATGTAAAAAAATTTCTAACATCTTTTTTTTTGCATTTTTCTTTTATAAACACATCCTATGAATGAAAAAAATCTTTTTGAAGTTTTCGAATTGTGAATGCATGCTAAACGAGACAAAGGAAAGTCTTTTTGATGTTTTTGAGAAAATGAGTGCGAAAGGTAAAAAGTCCTTTTGAATTTTGAAATTGTGAAAAATAAAAGCCATAAAAACTCTAAAAACTACGAAACTCTTTTTGATTCATTATTTTCGACTCACTTTTTCTATTTTTTTCTGTTTTTTTTCTTTTTCGTTTTTTGCCTACGCACCTTATTCCTAACAAATGTTTTTTTTCAAATCAGTCCGTCTAATGACCACGTTACCCTTAAAGATGCAACAGTTAGCACGTAGGGATGCTTTAGAGGTGAGTCTCCTACAAAGGGCCATGTGGGTCTCGCTAGGTCTCAGCTTGATGCACATAAGCATGACCTAAAGGCTGACCTACGTTGTGGTTGACTAACAAGGCTATTCGGGGGAGCGTATGGTCTATAGTGGCTGCTTTGCTTTCCACCTACTCCATAACACCAACGGATCACCCCCTAAAATAAGGGTGACTCAACTAGAGGTCGTGTACAACACGTGTACTACGGACTTGTTGCAGAAAGAAGGCCTAGGGGTAGACACATGATGCCAGATATAAAAGCGGTAACATATAGGTTAAATACTGTACACAAAGAGCACGAAAACATACAACAGTGATAACAATAACACAAACAATAATCACAAACAATGTTTATACACCCATAATGCCAAACAAAGCCGATACGACTCCAAAATTAAGATCAAATTCTGAAAAGAACCCCAGCAGAGTCGGCAGAGATGTCACACCCCTTTTTTAACCAAAACAAAGATTATGTATTAGGTTCGAAAGGGTTTTTATTATTAAAGTGACAAAAGATGAAAATTTATTTCGAAAAGAATTCATTTTGTTCAAAACTCAGAGTCGCCACTTGGCATAATCCGGTGTGCCAAGTCACCTTTGGAAAACCCTTTTCAAAATAGTTTTGACTCTATAAACTGATCTGCGAACAGAGATTCCGACTAAGGAATTTTGTTGAACGAGGGGAAGGTGTTAGGCACCCCTTGGTCCCGTGGTTTGACCACGGTCGCTTGGTGGAGTGTATTGGCTATTTTGGCATTACGAATGTATAAACCACACAAAAGCACATAAAACAATCAAACCAACAAACCAAACAAAACGAATAAAAGTATAGTGTTCATTCCAATTATACAATCCAAAAATAAATAAAAATGCGAAAATGAATCCTATCTAGCCTATAGTAATCCTAACTATGCTCTCAGGTTTTATCCGATGCCTCGGGCCTTGATCACGAGCATCCTCTGAGTACAAGATACCTCGGGGCATTCCCCGGTGAATAAGTACATAAGGCCTCGGGGCATTCCCCGATTAAATGAATACATTTCTCAACCTTGTACGCTAAAAATAGAAAGAACCAATCACCAAATATTCACACATTCAACAAATCACCAAGAGTCCTAAATTTTGCATACCCAAAACCTATTTTGCCTATTCATTCCAACATATCATAATTCTGTCGCGTTCCAACAACATTCATGCATGTTTCGAATTTAACAAAAACTATAATAAACCAAAATTGATCCTATTCAATCATTTTTATCAAGTTTCCAACTCTCACCCCCCAACTTCATTTTTGACCACATGATTTAATCAATTTCGATGAAGAATCAACAAGTGGACATCAACAAACATTCACGGTGATCCAAAATATATCAACATCAACAAACAAGAATCCACACATAATGAATTTAACAAATGAAATATCAAATAATTAGAAACTAATAGAGAACGAGATGAAAATTGGACCTTAATGTCGCTTTCATTCAATCAAACGGAGGAGCTTCGTGGATTCGAAACCTCGACTTAAACCGACTTCGAACAAAACCCAATACCAAAAATCCAGAAAGCAGCTTCGAAGAAGAAACACAAACCAAACCTTGACATGAGAACCAAAAACCGAATTCAGAACGACGACTAATGAACTCAAAGTTCGATTTTGATCTCGAATCACTAAAATAGATGAACCCAAAGCTTCAAAAATCTGGTAGAAAACTAAAAAAAATCCACACAACTTGAATTTCGGTGAGATAACAGTGACCAAAACAGACGGAAGTAAGTTGGATTCCGTCGAAGTAGAATATTTCCTAAACAGGGGCACTTGAAAACGTTCAAAAATGGACTGTTCCGGCGAGATTATCGTCTCCCTATTGGATTCGCCTAGAAGTAAAGAGAGAACGATGAGGTTACAGTGAAGTAGTCACTGGAACAACTACCAAACCCACCGGAACCTGTTTTCGATTAACCCAGAATCAACTCTGCTTTCTTCTACATTACAGATCTCGACCTCGAATCCCTGTCTCTCTCTCTCGAATATCTCTGTCAGCTCTCCATATCTCTATGTGGTGTGTGTGCGATTGATACATGACTGGTGAGATTGGTTCGTTGTTTGTCGATTTTATTTTAGTGGGAGCTTCAATGAGGCTTGTCCATGGCCGTAGGTATGTGCAAAGATGTATGGATTGAAAATGGAAAACTGATGGAGAAGGTTCGTGACGACGGAGACCCCCTTTTCAATCTACTCTATTTTTCTTTTGTTCTTTTTGAATATTCCGTGAGTGTATGTGTGTTCAGTGGAGAGTGTGTGAAGAGAGATTGTGTGGGTATATTTTTTGTGAATTTTCTGGTGAGGAAGATGATGACCCCCTTTTCTAATTTTTTGATGCTATTATTATGAGGATGATGACAAAATGGGTCCTGTTTTTTTGTTAGGTGTACCCTGTGGGTCCCCCTTCTTTTTGGTTGTTAATGTATTATGTGAGGATAAAAATGTGAGTGGGTAGGGAGGTGGAAGTTTTTGATTGGGTAGGTTGTTAGGATAAGATAAATTAGTTAGAGGTATTATTTTTTTTTATTTTTGTATTTTTGTGGGATATAATTAGCCATATGGTAAGGTGAACTAAAATGAATAAAATTAGACTTCGGGAGTGACAAAATTAGGTGTCTACACATGTCAGAACCATAACCTATAAAGTAGCACTTTATAGCTTTAGTATCAAGCTTATCTCTCTTCTGTGGATCAACATGAACATAAGCAGTACAACCAAAAGTTCTCAAGTGAGAATACTTGATCTCTTTTCCTGTCCATACTTCTTCAGGAATCTTGAACCCCAGAGGAAATGATGGTCCCCTGTTGATCAAGTATGCAGGTGTGCTCATAGCATCTGCCCAAAATGTCTTAGGCAGCCCACAATATATCCTTATGCTCCTTATACGCTTATTCAATTTTTTGTTCATCCTTTCAGCAACTCCATTCTTGCTTGCCTTCCCGGGAACTGTCCTCATCAAACTGATTCCCTCAGCTGCACAAAATTGTTTGAATTCTGAATTGTCAGATTCTCCTCCATTATCAGACCTCAAGCATTTGATTTTTAAGCCAGTTTGATTTTCAACTTCAACTTTCCACCTCTTGAAAGTAGCAAACACATCTGACTTATGTTTTAAGAAATAAACCCATACCTTCCTGCTGAAATCATCAATGAAGGTGATATAGAATCTGGATCCACCAATGGATCCACCATTTCCAGCCGTACTTTCTTCGGCTCTCTCACAGTCTTTGTGAAGCTTACTTATTTCTATTTACCCATAACATAACTCTCACAAAGACCCATATCAACAGATTTTAGCCCCTCTAAAGCTCCTTTTGCAGCCAATATCTTCATTTTTTTAGCACTCATGTGTCCAAGTCTGTTGTGCCACAGACATAAACCGGAAGCACCCTCAGCAACAATAACCATGTTTATACACCCTACAGTGGTGTACAAAGTTCCAGATTTTGTGCCACGTGCTACAACCATAGCACCCTTAACAATCTTCCACAAACCTTTCCCAAACTTTGCTGCATAGCCTGTGCTATTCAACTGAACAACAGAGATCAGATTCTACTTGAGACCAGGAATATATCTGACATCCTCCAATGTCCACTGATTTCCTGCTGGAGTTTTTATGCAGAAATCCCCCTTTCCTTCAATCGCCAATGGCCTGTTGTCAGCAAGATACACCTTTCCAAAGTTTCTAGACTTGAAGTTTTCAAACAATTCCTTGCTAGGAGATTAATGAAAAGATGCACTAGAATCCAATATCCAGGATTCAACCGGACTGTCCATACTAAGGATTAGAGCATCCCCAATGTCTTCTGCTGAATTAATAAAATCATTATCATCTCTAGATTTCTGATTCTTCTTCTTCTTGGGTTTCTTGTACTCTGTCCGAAAGTGCTCTTTCTCTCCATAATTCTAACATGTCACGTTGGATTTTCGTGAAGATTTTCTATGATTCTTGAATTTTGATATGCCATGTGTATTCTGACCCCTCGATTGGTCTCTTCCCCTTCGATCAACATTGAGAGCACTACTAGACGACTCCCCAATTTCTCATTTATGAATGCTTTCACTAAGAACAACATCTCAGATTTCATCAAACTTCAGTTTCTCAAATTCACGGGAACTGCTAATCACAACAAAAATAGTATCCCAAGACTCGGGCAGAGATGAAATCAAAATCAGTTCTTTAATTTCATCTTTGAAATTAATGTCTACAGAACACAGTTGACTAATAATCATATTGAACTCGTTTATACGATCAGCAACAGATCTATTCTCAGGCATCTGTAAATTGAACAATCTACGCATCAAATATACTTTGTTCATCGCAGATGGTTTTTCGTACATATTTGATAGTGCCTTCAACTTATCGTATGTGGTTTTATCCTTGACGATGTTGAATGCCACGCTTCTCGACAAAGTCAACCAGATCAGCCCTAGAGCCTGCCGATCCTTGAGCTTCTAGTCCTCTTCCTTCATGGACTCTGGCTTTACCCCGGTCAAGGTTTCGTGAAGATCTTTCTGGTACAGATAGTCTTCGATCTGCATATTCCAAAAACTAAAATCAGATCCATCAAACTTCTCGATTCCAAACTTCGATCCTTCCATCTTCAGTGATCGTCATGAATATCCCAAGCTCTGAAACCAGTTGTTAGGATCGATTCGTAGTTCACACATACTAAATCTATAGAGAGGATGAAGAAACTAGAGAGAGAGTTATTTAAGAGAGAGAGAATTAATTTCGTGGTAACACCCGTGGATAACCTCCACGGTAGATGGGCTATTTATATTAATGACTCGGAGTATGTACAATTACATAGAGAAATGAGAATAAAAGGTACATCTTAAAATTTGGGTTGGAATAAAAGGTTGAACCGCGTGAACATTAATATATAATAGTACGTCACATATTAATCAGGCTCCACAACCTAACATCCATGTATAAGAGGATTGTGACATTGCTTGGTGTATGCCTCTATTGTTGATATATATATATATACATATATATATGGTGTTTGTGTGTAACATAAAGACTCCAATTAGGGTTTTTCGTTTTACATTATAGTTTTAGTTGATTTTAAAATACTAAATATTATAAATATATATAAGCAATAATTTGAGAAAATAAATGAAAAGATGATTTTGTCTAAAGTAGAGACTTTTAATAAAGGGTAAAAACTTCGAATAACTTTTGTAAGGTCTTCACACTTTTAATGTATTATAGATATAGATTTTATATATATATATATATATATATATATATATATATTTATATATTATAACTTATTATATATTTCTCTTTAATTTCTTGAAATTAACAAACCTATTGTTTCAATTATACAAGGTATTAATTTCTCCTAACAACATTTAGTCCAAACTTGAAGATTCTTGAAAATTAAAATATATTATGTAGAATTTTTGGTTGCAACTAAGATTTAATTAATTTTTCATGTTAGTTACTACTATTTCTATTTTATGAGTATTTTCTTATCGGTTAAATCGAAAATCGATCCGTTAAGGACTAAAAAATGATAAACGAAAAATCGATAAAAAATATCTGTCACTACTCAGACTAACGGACCGTGCGGTCACCTACGCTATTCTAAGTAACTAGGAGAACCCTTACTACCCAACTAAAAATATGCGGAAGACTTCTGCTTTTAAGAAAATATAAAGTAAATTAAATACTAATAAATAAACTTTTTCAAAAACTTCTTCAAATACATATCACATAATCAAATACCCAATGAATCAACAATACAACAATAACAGATCAAACAGTGCTTACAAATAAGCCACATAACCATCAAGAGTATCAATCTTACTGTAAACATCCACAGATTCAACGCAAATATGTACACACATGCTATGAGACTTATTTTTGCCAAAATAGTCATGACCTGCAGGGAACAATTGATGTTCATATACCGTACCGGCTTGGTACCCGATACACTATATACATATTTGTACCAGCATCATATACATATCTGTACCGGCATGGTACCCAATCCAACATACACATATCCGTACTGACGTGGTACCCGATCCAATATATACATATCTGTACCGACGTGGTACCCAATACATCATACACATATCTGTACCGGCGTAATACCTGATCCAACATATACATATCCATACCGGCGTGGTACCTGATCCAAGATACACATATCCGTACCGGCGTGGTACCCGATCCAACATACACATATCTGTAGGCTAAAATCTTCACCAAAAAATTAGAGGTGTCATAATAAATAAAATATTGACTATTTTGGAACCAAGTTAATATTGAGGAATGAAAATTAAGAATTTTCATGAATTTATTACGAATGATTTAGTAACGACAAAATGAACCGTTACAATCAGATACCAATTTACCATCCGTTCATCCCCGAACGAGCATTCAATGGAGAAAAGCACGAGGTTGGAATTAGACATTACTAGCAGAGTTGCTTATACTGCACCCTGTTCACTCTCTTGATATCCTTATCGATCAACCCATATTGTATACTCAATCATTCAAATAAGCTTTTCAAAATACGAAGATGCGAAGTAAATATTTACACACGAATCACTTATTCTCCTTTCAACAGCCTAAGTCTGAAACTTGAGTTTCACGAAAGCAAGATAAAGATGGTTAAAAGATTCACCTTGATGAAGACAAACATCCAAAAATACCTCTTTTTCACTACCGAAGCTCTAGAGTCCCGAATTCAATTCTAAAAGTGCTACAAATGCTACATGAATCTACTAATCAAATTTCAACACTAAAAAAGTCACACCTAATCCACCCAACACACAAGCTCTCTCTGAGACACTTGACTCAGTTTTTAGCCAAGACTATCCCATGGAGAATCTACATCTTGATCATATGCAAGTCACGTAACTTAGATACTCGCATGCGCTCAATCAAGACTACTAAATTTATTTTATAAAGCTAGCTTCAACATCTCACCACCACTATCCATTTTACCTCAAGATCACTCACCGTTTCAAGCTTAGTGTTTACTACTATACATAGGTGACCACACAACCTCTCACTCATTGCACAGACTTACAACTATTAGCCATAGAGATTCCACAAAATTAGAGCCTACAACACTTTCTCCTCCAGAACATTGTTAATATCCATTTAATCATCATATCTTAACCACTCAACAAGCATATCCACCAAGAATCACCCAAGAAAAGATCAATCATGTTATTTTACAATGCACTTATTCCCATATTTAGGGTCGTTCTTAATTATTTTATGAGTGTAACTAAGTCATTTGATTTTGCATTGCCACTATTATGGAAATTACAATCCTCTAAAAGTGTCATATATCAGCCAACTCTATGAGACATGCAAATTTATAATTTAGTCACAAGGCCAAGTCAATAATAATTGGTCCTCTCAAGATTTTCCTTAATGCATAAATCCAGAGCTACAACTTATGTCCTGACAATCATTGACTCAATATTTTTCGACGACAGATACTTCATGGTCAAGCAAAATCACTCTTATATCACTAACACCAATTTAAGCTATGCAAAGTCATTCTTATTTCTACCTAACAATATTTTTATTACGGGCTTCACTTAACTCTTAATTACCTCAAGAGTGGTCCCCGTCCTACTAGCACATAAGCAAGACCAAACAAAGTTAATCGATTATAGGTCATTGACAGTCTCATCACCAATATCACATTTCAGATAAGTTAACGATCAAATTCTGTAGGTATCAAAAACCTCTACTAGTTTTTGTTACTTTTATTTAAAACTCATTATTTTGCCAAGCATTAAGAATTCGTTCACATAAGGAACTCAAAGATAATGTAACTTAGCTAGTCCTCACAAAGAACCCATTATAATTTCAATAATAGAACTACACAAAAATTCTAAATACAGTCTCAATGACTGCACCACACAAGGATCCCCAAATAATATCAAATAATTGAACTACACTAGGATCCATCCACAACATCATTAATAAGAACCTCTCATTACGGAAACACATATTACCTCAGTCTTTTATTCATGTCACTTTTTCACCATCTTTTCTTGATAGCATGTTCTCATACCATCAATTTTATCAGTATAATAGTACCAAAAATAAGTAAGCACCATAGAATTGCTAGTTTCACAATAACAAGAAATCAAATAATTCCATCACAATTATCAACAAAAACAACTTAATCAATTTTCATCACTTAAATTCAAACAAAAATAATCCACAACAATCACAAATATCTAGCAACACAAATTTAGCCAAATATCAAACACAAGCATTCAATAAGTTCACAACTTTCACAAGTCTTTACTTATTAACAATAACTTTTAGACCTTATTAGCAGATACCAGTTGAAATCTCCTAGATTTCTAGTCAAAATTACTAAGATACCAATTGAAATTAACTACATTTCAATTGAGCTATGTTAAGATACCAATTAGAATCGTCTAGATACCAATTGGATCCAATCCGATAGTCAAAGATTAGGATGACATGATAGAGAGAAAGAAAGGAAAACGAATTCTACATGCCTCATAGCCTTCCGAAGAGTGGGTGTGGGGCCCTACACACCAATCTACGAAACTTTACTTGACATTGCTCTTATACTTGTGGGACAGGTGAACCTAAGGCTCTGATACCAACTGTCACAACCCAGACTAATGGACCGTGCGGACACCTACGGTATTCTAAGTAGCTAGGAGAACCCTTACTACCCAACTAAAAATATGTGGAAGACTTCTGTTTTTAAGAAAATATAAAGTAAATTAAATACTAATAAATAAACTTTTTCAAAACCTTCTTCAAATACATATGACACAATCAAATACCTAATGAATCAACAATACAACAATAACAGCTCAAACAGTGCTTACAAACAAACCACATAACCATCAAGAGTATCAACCATACTGTAAACATCCACAGACTCAACGCAAATATGTACACACATGCTATGGGACTTATTTTTGCCCAAATAGTCATGACCTGCAAGGAACAATCTATGTTCATGTACCGTACCGGTGTGGTACCCGATCCACTATATACATATCCGTTTCGGCGTGGTACCCGATCCATCATATATATATCCGTACCGATGTAGTACCCGATCCAACATATACATATCCGTACCGACTTGGTATCCGATCGATCATACACATATCCGTACCGATGTAGTACCAGATCCAACATATACATATCCGTACCGGCGTGGTACCCGATTCAACATACACATATCCGTACCGGTGTGGTACCCGATCCAACATACACATATTCGTAGGCTAAAAATCTTCACCGAGGTGTCATAATAAATAAAATATTAGCTATTTTGGACCCAAGTTAATATTGAGTAATGAAAATTAAGATTTTTCATGATTTTATTACGAATAATTTAGTAACGACGAAATGGGTCGTTACAATATCTTATTGGTTTGGTTATTGGTTTAACATATTTAAAAATCGAAAATCGATAAATTGAGCTGATAATATATAAAACCGAACCGACCGATGCACACCCCTTGCTAAAATACATACAAAACTTTTACCAAATTTTAAATTGGACGTCTAATAGAAAAACTTATTATGTATTCACATGCTTAATTGAAAAAGAAATCATAATTTGAGTGCCTAAATAAAATCTATCAACAAATTTAATAGTGTGTTTTGTCAAGCTTCTAAAAATTCAGATGTACTCCTTTATTCCCAATTTAAGTTTTCAATTTCAACTTTTTACATTACAAGTTTAAAATCGCGAGATTTAAAGAACTACACAAATTTTTAACTAAAGACTACAAGACTCAATAGGCTTCCTTCATTTCTTAAGCTCCGTACCTAATCAAGTTTTTTTTTCTCAACCAATACCTTTATTTTATTAATGCAAAGCCGAACTTAATGAGTTAAAGATGCAGAAGTATCTTTGATAATCCAACTATGAAAACAGGAAGTCCACATTAACTTGTCTAACAATGTAAGAGAAAATTTTTGCTATATTGTGCGCTACCATATTCCAAGATCTAGGAATATATGTAATTGAAGTACCTAATCAAGTTTAGTCACTTAAATTGAGACGGAGGCCGTACTAGAGAGTATTAAAAAAAAAAAATCAATCTTGACTGTAAGTCAAGTCAATAATCTTGATAGGAAATACTACACGTAATCTTCTTCGATACAATTTGTTCAGTTTCTAAGAAGGTGCAATTGAAAATGCCAAACGGCCTTCTTCTTCTATTTAATTAATTAACTTTATTTTACTAATATTCCATAGTTTCCAACAAACACAAACACATTTTCACTGTATGGCGTAGGGGAGATCGGAGCAAGAAGGAACACTTAGACGACGATCAAGAGGTTATTTCGCCCCTTGATATTTCCTTCGCGGGACAGAGAATCCAAAGCGAAAAAGTGACAGTCGACCACTAATACATCATTCCAACCCTTTCCGATTCGCTTCAAGACCCTAAAAGAGACACAATTTTAAGTACTTTTGTTGCATACATATGCCACAACTAAACTTGAACGCCTATTATGGCCACCGTAGCCGCAGCTGCAGCCCATGTAGCTATCTCTTCAACTTCCTATGCCAAATTATCTCACCTTTCTCATCATCATCGGAGCCATCGCGCTATTAGTCCTCTGGCTCATCCTACGTTCTAACAAAGTTGAATTCTACGTAACAAATGCCCCATTGACACAATTCGATTTGTCCAACACGAACAGCACCTTTTACTACGATTTTGCTCTCAACATAACTATCAATAGGCACGTTGGGATTTGTCACGATCCAATCGAAGAGAGAGGTATATATAAAGGCAAGAGATTTGCTAGTCAAAATTTGGGACTGTATTATCAGGGTCACAAGAATACTAGCAATTTGCATCCAGTGTTTAAAGGACAAAGTTTGGTTCCATTGGAGGATAGAGAGAAATCAAATTACAATAATGAGAAGAATTCATGGGTTTATGAGATGGAAGTAAAGCTTTACATGCATAAAAGGCTAAAGTCTGGTTGGATTAAAAGGGATATTTCCCTATATATACGAAATTAGATTCATATTTAATATTTAAATATTCAGTTGTAGGACTTCAATGTAGCCAAGAATTTTAACTAACTAATGGAACTCGAGTCCTCCTTAGTTGTGTATTAGTAGTTAGTACTTCCCCCTAAGATGGAAAATATTTATCCGCACTTGGTGTATATTCCAAATCAACACATGCATTGCATGACATGTGTTTGAATTTAGAGTTCATGACTTAACCATGATTAACTAATATGTGTTTTACTTCACTTAATCACTTAAACATGATAAATTATATTAGTTTGATGTATACACCAAGTGCGGATAAATTTTTAGGATAGTAGATTCCTTGACATCAAGGATCAAACGAAGGAAATCTGGTCTCCATAAGGCCTGTTTGTCCATGAAATATTTTTAAAATAATTTTTGTTTTTAAAATGAAAAATGATATTTGGAACGATAAGAGTGTTTACATATTCAACTTCCTCCACTTTATTTGTGTATCTGTACTTTGCCATCTCCTCTATTTGGAACCAAAAAATCAGATTTATTCCGAGCCCAATTTGCTTGTGTACTTAAG
Source organism: Capsicum baccatum var. pendulum (assembly GCA_030864225.1). NCBI lineage: Eukaryota > Viridiplantae > Streptophyta > Magnoliopsida > Solanales > Solanaceae > Capsicum > Capsicum baccatum. The sequence continues at coordinate 251,523,996 of CM061559.1, read as the reverse complement.
AAATTAATAGGAACAAATAAAGTGGGACATAATTGCTTACACTACTCGAGGCAAAATATAATAATAATAATATATATTTAGTTTACTATTCCACAATCAAATACAACTTGAAAAGGTAAAAATGTAGGTTTATCTTGTCACATTTCTTCATTTCTTCATTTTGGTCCATAGAGATTGAACATTGAAGGCAAAGAGAAAGATTGGTTATATTCACGAACATATTTACCTACAATTTGCTAGAAATCCGCTAGAAATCCAGGGTACATAAAATATATACTGCTTTAGACGAAATTGAGGGCAAAGTCGTCAATGGTATAGTTATTTCTATGCACAATATATTCACCGTCAGACATGGACGAATTATATAATGTTGATTATGAATTTATGTGAATTTAATAACTTTTATCCAAATCTTATACGTACATATTAAGAAACTTAATAAATAATTGACCATAAACATTGTAAAAATTCATAAATATTAAATTCTAAATTTAAATAAATACTATTCGGACGCAGAGAAATGTTCAATAAGACCAAGCAGGTAGCATGTTTCCTTTTCCTATTGAATACGAAAGAAAGTTGTGTGGGATAATGTTGATGTGTTTTGGCATGTTGTTGAGAAAGTGGGCCAAAAATAGACAGCACAGCTGCCCAACAAGAGTTGTCTCAAAATATCCAAGTCACAAACAATATATGAAAAATAAAGTTCTAATTGAGATTCCAATTTTGTCACAAGAAACACACACATCAATGTGTATCATGGTGGAATTAAAATTAACCTTATCCCTATCTTCAACATTTTAAAACGAGCTAGAACACTTCTCTTAGATAAAAATAAGAGTTTTAATAGCAGTACTTTTACCTATTCAATTCGAATGAGTGTCCTCACTATCTTTTCTTACTATGCTAGAACAAAAATGGAAATCGGCATAACGCTAATATTTAAAATAAATTTTATCCGTTCTATTTTTGCATTCCACGTCTAGTGTTGTTGATATGTCGGATGAAATTACATCCTCTCTATTCTCTAAGCCCCTTAGCGAACTAGGGGTGGTGATGGTGGATCAAAATAAACCTGTCTAACGGGCCGGGCCGGTTCAACCCGGAACCGTCCCTCTCAATTTTGTCGGGTTTCGGGCCGGTTACGGGCCGGTTTTGGCCTTAATCGGTCCGGGCCGGGCCGCACAGTAAAAATTTTAAAACCCACCTGGAACCGGCCCACTTAACCCAACCCGCTAAAACCGGGTCAAACCCGGTTAAAAACCGGTCAAATCCGTCAAAAAATTAAATAAAACATCAAAGATACACTATATATACACTATATACACTTCATATACACTATATATACACTATATATACACTAGATATACACTATATATACCCATGAAGTCATAATTCTTCAAGTTTGAGGTCGTCGTTGGGCTATGGTTCCATTCCTTGGTTTCTTATTTCTGCTCTATACATGTATACGTTAAACATACACGTCTATAGAAGATCGATTCACATATATACACTCTATTCTATGTATATGTAATACTTTACTACATTATATATACATTACAATATGTATAGATATACTTATATACTAATTTATAAAACATATACACATATATATGCACCATTCAATATATATTTACTAGTTTAAATAAAATATATATACATGTATACGTTAAACATACACGTCAATAGAAGATCCATTCACATATATACACTCTATTCTATGTATATGTAATACTTTACTACATTATATATACATTACAATATGTATAGATATACTTATATAATAATTTATAAAACATATACACATATATATGCACCATTCAATATATATGTACTAGTTTAAATAAAATATATATACATGTATACGTTAAACATACACGTCTATAGAAGATCCATTCACATATATACACTCTATTCTATGTATATGTAATACTTTACTACATTATATATACATTACAATATGTATAGATATACTTATATACTAATTTATAAAACATATACACATATATATGCACCATTCAATATATATTTACTAGTTTAAATAAAATATATATACAAGTATACGTTAAACATACACGTCAATAGAAGATCCATTCACATATATACACTCTATTCTATGTATATGTAATACTTTACTACATTATATATACATTACAATATGTATAGATATACTTATATACTAATTTATAAAACATATACACATATATATGCATCATTCAATATATATTTACTAGTCTAGGTATAACACATTATCGGGAGGAGAAAATACATCCATTCAAGGGTGTGGATAATATAATACAGAGATCCAACAACAAAAAATACATCTATTCAGACGCAGAGATAATATAATTAAGATGGATCTGAGTATCTAATTCTATTACCACGATAAGAAAAAAAAAAAGAATCATAGACCTAACTCAGCCAGGATTATAAGAGTTTGACCAAGTACCCATCTATAGCCCATGTAGGAGTCTTAACAAAAGTTTTGACTTAAAACCAAGTCAATGACGTATAATCTTGATATAGGAAATTGCTAGGCAAAATCTGAACAATTACTAAGAAGGTAGAAATACAAAAACTACCGCGTCTTCCAAACACGGCCTCTTCTTCTATATATAGTATTTAATTTGTTTTTACTTACCAATTCCACAATCTCCATCATATACAGAAAATACATATCCATATTACACCTATATATTTACACCCTACCAAAGTACACATTCATCTTTATCCACAAAAAAACATCATCCTCATAAACACAGAAGTTCAAGATATTCTTGTGTATTTCTTGTTTTTATTAAGTTATGCCAGAACCTAACTTGAACGGAGCCTATTATGGCCCCTCTATTCCACCACCAACCAAAACCTACCACCGTAGCCGTGGTGGTAGCAGTTGCAACCCATGTAGCTGTCTCTTCAACTGCCTCTGCACTTGCATCTGCCAAATAATCTTCACCCTTCTCATCGCCCTTGGAGTCATCGCGTTAGTCCTCTGGCTAGTCCTACGTCCTAACAAGGTCAAATTCTACGTGACTGATGCTACATTGACACAATTCGATTTGTCCACTGCCAACAACACCCTTTACTACGATCTCGCGCTCAACATGACTATAAGGAACCCCAACAAACGCGTTGGCATTTACTACGATTCAATCGAAGCTAGAGCCATGTATCAAGGCCAGAGATTTGCTAGTCATAATTTGGAACCGTTTTATCAAGGCCACAAGAATACTAGCAATTTGCATCCAGTGTTTAAAGGACAAAGTTTGCTTCTATTGGGAGATAGAGAGAAATCAAATTACAATAATGAGAAGAATTCAGGAGTTTATGATATTGAAATGAAGCTTTATATGCGTATAAGGCTAAAGATTGGTTGGATTAAAACACACAAAATTAAGCCCAAAATTGAGTGTGATTTCAAGGTTCCTTTGGAGGCTAATGGAAGATCTGCTAATTTTGAGGAAACTAGGTGCCATCTTGATTGGTAGACCATAATATTCTTTAGATTATTGAATATTTTTTAATCCCTTTTAGCATTCATGGAGCATTATTATTATTTGGTTATTATTGTGAAATAAATAATGAGGTTATTTTTCTTCTCAACTTCTACTCTGAATTTCTTTATTGTGGATATTCTTTATATTCTTGCTTTTGTTGTTTCGATTTGGATGCTAATTAGAGTTTTTGGGTGGATCAAGAAGACACCTAATCCAACTCCTAATTTTCCCATTAAGTAAAATAATTGACTTTTTTCTTTTTCACATAAAGATTAAACAGTACAAAAAACAAAGGTTAAAATAACATACATATTATTATATCAGATATTATTATATTGCATCATTCTAAAGATATAGCAGAATATTTTCAACTATGTATGATCACATCCCTGATATTGTGCAAGATATGGTGCTAAAATCATGCTTATAATTAAAAGTTTTTGTATATTAATAATCTTTAGTTTATCAATTGTAAATCAGAAAATACTTATTCTTGGTTTATCAATAGCTATCCTGGTATGGACGTGAAAGAGTGTTAGAGCGGGTTAAAATCCCATATTGATTGAGCAATAAACTAGTGGTCCATTTATATAGATTTGAACAATCCTCCCTCAAGAGCTAACTTTTGAGACTGAATTAGATCCAGATATCATATCTTTATGAAATCCCCTCAAAAAAAATAAATTATACTAGCTTGCTCATGATCTTCTTATTTTAGGTGAGCTAAATTTCCTTTTCAAACAGACAAATTTGGTTGTTCAACAGATAAGTTTGAAAAGAAAATCCCCTATAAGAAATTAGCTGCACATGGAGTCTCTCACATTTGGAAAAAGCTACACTTTGCACCCCTTGTGATACAACACATGTTACATTTTCCTTTTTTTTTTTTTTTGATTCACCACCACCAAGTTCTTGATAAGAATTCAACAAGTCATTATCTGCCAGAAAGCTATCTCTTAATGTCAGTTGCATTATCTGGTAATGGTAGTTGTTTCCAAATCAAAGAGGTCATAATGTTATTATAGAATGCAGATTAATGACGTTACGTTAGAATAGTCCATAAGGTTCTAATAAGCAAGTAGTAGTAAACGTGGGCCAATCCGGCCCACAAGCCACCCGGATCGGACTCGATCTGAAACCGATACAAGTATTTTGGGGACGATTAGGGGTTGGGCCGCCTAATTGACGAAATCCCGTAGACCGGTCCAGTCGTGAGACCGGACAAGGCCCATCAATGCACCAGATCGATAACAATTTTCTTCTAAAAAAATTAACTAAAAAATTAAACAAATATACAATTTATGTTTTCAATATTATAAAAAATCTCAACTCCCTAAATATATTACCAAAATGTCAATATATACACAGAATATTATGTATATGTCGGCTATATTACGTATATTAATAGGAAGAGAGAGTAAAGTAATTTAAAAAGTGGGAGAGAGTGTAAAATACTTCCAAAAAGGTTGATATTTATGTTATTTATACAAAAATTAAGCTTGTCAGGCCTGGACCCAACAACAAAAAGTTGTTTTGGACCGTTGAGGCCTTAGTTGCTATATAGCCATTGGCCCAATGGCAAAAAACAAGCATTTTTTAATTCAAATTCCTTTTTCTATAAATTCATGTCATTTCAAATATTTTTTCCACAACTTACAATCTCATTCTCCAAATCTCTCGTAATTATTCTAATTATCTCATAAAATGCTTAATTTTGTTATAATATTTTGAAATTACAAATATCAAATGGAATTCTTAAAAAGTCTTCAATTGATCAACTTTCGGATACTTCAAAAATTTGATATTGTCGTTCTATCTCTTACTTCTAATTTTTAATTAGTGTATTATTTGTTGAAAATTTATTTGGATTGTTTTTGTATTTTTTGAATATTTGTTTAATTTTTTAATATGAATAAATTAAGAAATGTAGATAAAAGTGTTAAAAATTTGTGTCTCGAAAGTGGTAGTGATAGTAAAAAATAACTTGATTCCGATCCCAATAGAGATAGTTCAAATACTTGATATACTCATGTATCCGGTACCAATTAGCGAACCATTTGAGAATAGAACAGTTCTAGATGCTCACGATATTTTCACGTCATGATATCTCTCACCCTTAAAGAACTTAATTAAAGGCCAACTCAATTGAAGAAAAAATTGTATAATTATGTCATTAAACTCGCTTTAGTAAAAGTAGCAGAAATGCTACCAAATAGACGCTTATAGCAAGCACTCTTATTTAAAATAACTAGTCTATGAAAATGTGTGTTGCACATTTATCCCAAATTCATTTAACATTCTTTCCAACATATATATTCACAGAGGAATGCGCTTGCTTCATCGCATAATGCGATGATGCAAAGCGATGCGATCCCCTCTTGCTGCGAGTGGCTGATCCAAGCTAACCTTGTAGAAGCGGACCCATCACAGAATTATGCGAGATGCGTGAGTCAATGTGAGAAGCTAGTCGATGCGAGCGCATCATGTTGCTTTTATTTTTAGGTTTAATTTTAAATTAAAAAAATTATCCCTTCGCTATATTTTGAGTCAATTTTTAATGTTAAAAAAAAAGAGTCTACTGTTGTGACTACCATTGTGGCGATTTTCTAGAGTTAACTTTGTTATTTTATTGAACTGTTTTGCCATTGTGGTCTGTTGTTTTGCTGGTCTATTTTTGCAAGTTTTTCGAAGATCAAACTTGTAATTTTGGTGTTTAATTTAAACTTCTGCTTATTCATACACACACACACATACACACACACACACACACATATATATATATATATATATTATCTTTATTGTAAAGTATATCATTGTGTTCTTTTCAGTTCTCTCTTACTGTTTGAAAGCTCTTTTTTTAAAAAAAAAATTGCGCTTCACTTCAATGATGCACTTGCATCGCTTCACGCTTCGTGTAATGCATGATACGGAGCCTTGTCGCTTTTTTTTTCACTTCACGCTTTCCTGAACATGGCCTATTGAAGAGGAAATACAAGATTCTAATTATGAGTAGTTGAAATAGTAAATAACCCATTCATCGATGGTGAGCCCTTTCCTAGTATTCTTTGGACCGCCAACATCTTTCGCTTACTTTTTGTGTATCTCAACCTTCACAAGACGAAATGAACAAAGACTTGTGAGATAGTTTTTCTATTTTTCTTTTACTGTATAAGTATTATTTTAGACTTTTTTATATTATATATGAACATAATAGTACAACAAAATAAATTAGCAATGACAATATTCTTCCTTCTACTACAGAAAGTGAAATTACCAAGTTTCAATTCATCAATTACAATCACAACTATAATAACTTGTAACCAGAAAACACAAGTCATACCATGTCCATAGTTGAAAATATTTGTCGTCAAGTTCTCTATATACTTATCCTGATTTAAGAGAAAATGACCTTACTTCACCATCAACCATTAGATTGAAGGTTCGAGCCACATTAGAGGGTTAGTGAGAACTTCATTGATCCTCCCTGGAGGTTGGGTGTAAGAAAAATAATACTTTCAAACAACATATATAATACACTTACTCTCATAATCATCATTATCACCGCTACTTTATCTTCTGTTTTTATACTTTCAACATCAAGAAAGTTTCTCCTTTTTTCGTTTTCTGTTAATCTTTAAAACATATTTTACAGCAAGTGAAGACATCAAATAAAATATCTGAAGTCTTACCTTTATAATGCATAGAACGAAAAAAATGTTGATGAATTGAAAACATCAATCATTTCAAAGAAACTTCCATTCACGTTCAAAGCTAGAGCAACAATTGACATACTCTTTTGCCAAGATTCCTAAGCAACATAACCAAATAAGATAATTATACAAAACTAAGGCAGCAACAACAACAATAACTTACCTAATGTAATCTCAAAAAAAGGGATCTGTGGAACTAGGGTAATGTGTATGCACAATCTTATGAAGGTAGAAAAACTATTTACAAAACAAAAATAAGAAAGTCTGTAAGTAGAATATTGTGCTTTATTTATTTCTTTTCATATATGCATACTTAAATTATGTAATGAGTTACAATACAAGTAACTTAGGGAGAGATCAGGGGCGGAGCTACCCTTGATGAACCCCCTCAGGCGAAAAATTATGCTAAATATGCATGGTTAAAATTATTTTTTATGTATATATATGAGATGTTGAACCTCCTTCGATTAGTTCGTATATGTTCACTTATGAATCCCTCAGTGAATATCCTGGATCCGCCACTGGGAGAGATATAAGAGAGTTGATATATACTTGCTGAATAACTCTCTTATAATATTCTTCCATTGTAAATCTCCAACATGACAAAATTTCTACAAGTCCCAAATAAAAACATGACATATTTATTTAAGTGAAACAATATACTTCTATTAATGAAAACCAAGAAATTAGCCTAAAAAATAATAAAAAACATAATTAGATCAAAATTACCAAACTATTTAATAAAAGACAAATATTACAAAATTTGCATACTTGAATCTTAATGGTCCCTTAGAACATTCTCGTACATCTTCTTCTTTGTAGTAGATTTCATTAATGTCTCCTGTTGTACCTTGTATATTGTATAGCTAGAGAATCGGTGATCGAGTTTTGCTTAATTTGAAATATGTATAACCTCGCAAAAAGTAAAATTTACAGCAATACCAATTTCTATTTCCTTGTAATAAAAAAATTAACCTACAATATCAATTCTTAGAGTATTTTGAAAATATTACTACTTGTTTTAGCCCAGACTTATATCTTCGAATAAAATGGTTAACAGGATGAAGATAAAGTAATAACATAGATAGCAAATATAACAAGATATTGATAACATACAGATTTTAGGACAAAACATAACAAATACGTAAACTTCAAATACCAATATTTTGCTTAATTGAAAAGGATGACTTGGCTTAACTTTATTAGGATGACTTGACTTAACTTTATTATTTTTCTGCATCAATAAAAAGCGCCACACCCTAACTTGAAGCAGCACGTTGAGAGCCAAACTTAGCTATAAATTTCTCGCCCATCTATATTAAGCCGGGGAGCAAGTAAAGAACCTAAAAAATTATGCAGACACGCAACATTAATTAGTAATTCACATGGCTAACTAATATCATTACTCACTTACTATTACAAAAAAGTCCATCACAATTTAACCAATACCACATAAAAAATATCACTATACTCTCCTCCCACTTGAGACACAACAACAACATAAGGTTTTGACCAGCCATCCCTTCACATGAAACGGTAGACAAACGATGAAATTTAATTAAGGCTCTTATTTTAGGATTGTATATTTATTTCTTTCCATATATTTATTTTATTATCAAGGCTCTTCACATATATTTTAGGATTCCTAAATTTAATAAATAAATAATTAAAGAGAAATAGTAAAAAGATATTTTGTCTAAAGCATAGACTTCTTTTACTGAAGGGCAAAAAGTTTAAACGACATTTCTAAGACCCTTCACACTTTTAGGGTGTGTTTGGTATGATGGAAAATGTTTTCTGAAAAATGTTTTCCTACTTTTCCTTGTTTGGTTGTAATAAAATATTGAGAAACTATTTTTCACAATAACTCATTTTCCTCAATTTGAGGGGAAATGACTTCCCTTATGGGCCAAGGGAAGTCATTTTACAGAAAATGACGAATGTGGCTTATGACCCCATCCCCACCCCTCTTCCCCACCCCAACAACACTCAAATTCACATTACTCAAAAAATTTCCATTACTAAGAAATATTTTTTACTGTGCGTTGCTCCAATTTTTCACTGCTTGAAATAAAAAATAGTGAGGCCCGAATTTTTTTTTATTTCCAATGTTCGTTACATGTACTGTTATTTCCATGTGCATCGAGGAAGACTTACCTATGTTACTTTTGCTAATTGCATATTCCATTTTGTCGTTGTAACTTGTTTCACAAGGTTGAATAAGCTTGTCGTTTCGTTATATTTTTATTGAATGTAGTATCTTGAAATTGTCTCGCCAAAATATTGAAGAAAGTCTCATATGCTTGCTAATTAGTAGTTGCTTAAAATTTAGTGACTTGTAATATTTTAGTACTCGATATAGATATTATTTTCTATGCTTAAATTATTTCTTACAAATTGTTGAGTTGCTAGAGACAGTGATATACTAGTTAACACTTAGTAGTATTTTCTAAAAAAAAAAATTTCACTCACCAACCAAACTCTAGAAAATATTTTTCTAAAAAATATTTTCTACTCACCAACTAAACACCATAAAATATTTTTCACTCGTTAACCAAACAAGAAAAAATAAGTGGAAAATCTATTGGGTTCAAAGTATATAAAAAAGTGTGAATGAAAAATGGAGGAAAAATGGTAGAGAAGGGAGACACCAATTTAGAAAGTGTACTCCCAAATTGAAAAGTTCATTCTTTCTCCCATATTGGTGGAAGAAGAGAACTTGTGAGTGTTTAAAATAAGGGACACTTACTCCACATGGTAAGTCAGGCAAGAAATAAGAGATGCCTCATGCCGTTGTTGTCGTCGCTCACTCGGTTCAGCTTCGGCTTCAGATTTGGATTTGTCTAATGATCTCACTAAATTGGGAAGTTTACTTTTTCTCTCACATTGGTGGAAGAAGAGAACTTGTAAGTGTTTAAAATAATGGACACTTACTCCACATGGTAAGTGAGGCAAGAAGTAAGAGATGCCTTGCGTTGTCGTCGTCGTCGCTCAGCTTTGACTTCGGCTTCGGATTTGGATTTGTCAAATGATCGATGAGACCTATCTTTTTGGACAAAGTTTATTTGACAGAAATTAAGTTCGAAAATACCACAGGAAAAAACACAACTTTTTTCTGTGTTTTGGTACTCCATTTATATGCATGCATGCAGATTCTGAAACAGTATTTCAAAATAGTGTAGTAATAAAACGAAGGGTGCAACCCTTCAACGAAATGACACACTGATTCATGAAATGGTATGCCTGTTCGAAAAAGACACATTCCTTGGACGAACAGACATGGCTTTTCAAAAAGGTCACACCTTTTGAGTGAACCATTGTCACTTTTCAGAAGAGGAACACTTAACTCTAGGTCTACCCTCCTCACGCCTTCTCTTCTTATCTTTCTTAATATCCAAGTCCATTACCAAAATCCTATATTGAGTCAAAAGATTCTCACTCGGAATGACTTTACAGTCCTTACACAACACCCTATCCCTTTTCCTAAGTAGCAAAAAGTTAATTTGGATCTTGGCAATCGCAGTTCAATAGGTGATCAGGTGATCGTCCTTTTTCGGGAAGCTTGAATTCACCACAACCAACCCAAAGGACCTCACAAAATCCAACAGAGTAGCTCCCTCTTCATTCCTCTCCCCTAAACCAAAACCATCATCCACATCGTTAAAGCCTCCCGATAACATCCCACTGTGCCCATTGAAGTCCCTTGCTATAATAATCTTCTCAGAACTAGGCACTCCTCTCACTACCTCATCCAACGCCTCCCAAAACTGCATCTTCTCCTCCCCACCCAAGCCCACCTGCGGCGCATAAACACTACACACGTTCAGGGTAAACCCCCTAATGACCAACTTAACAGTCATCAACCTATCGCTGACCCTCTTAACCTCCACTACCTGCCCTCTAAGCTCTTCATCCACTATAATGCCAACTCCATTCCTACGCCTCTCGCTGCTTGTTGACACCCAATTTTTTTCCTCTACAACCAAGTTTAATTTCGAGCTTCTTCAATTTTTAATAAAATCAAAATATTTATTTCATCTGAATAGAAAATTTTCAAAAAAATATTCATCTGGGAAAGCTTGTCATTTTAAGTGACGATTATATATTATCGTATTCACTTATACAAAATTATATAGTTATGTTGCTTAAATATCTATTTTTTATAAAGTATCAGATTTTAATCAAGGTTTATTTCGAAATAAAAATGATTAAAATCTTGATTTAAATATAATTTTCCCTCAAAAAAATAATTCATTTGGATGAATATGTGTTTGATTTTATTACATTAAGAAGCTCAAGATTAAACAAGGTGTTAATTCGTATTGAATTTTGATTTGATCTAGTCAATTTATTAAATTTGACTCTAATTGAAATCAAAATTGGCCCCAATTGTAATGCAATAGACCAATTGGTATTTAATTTGGCTAGAATTTAAATCTAATTGCCTAAAGTGTAATCCAAAATCCTAATCCTAATCCTCAAAATCCTTTTACTCAGTTGACCCAAATTAAAACCCAATACCCAGGCCCAAAACAACCGATCCACCAGCGGCCCTTTTTTTTTCAATTAGCAGCCCAAAGTCATTAAAAAAAACCAGCAACTCCTTTTCTCCTTTTAATCTTAACAACCAGCTACCAAGCCCAACTTTACTAGCTTCGACCCGAGCCCAATACTCTTCATCCCTTTTCTTTCTCTGCAATAACATCAAACCACAACAGCTTCAAAATCAAACAACAACAATATCGCGACAACACCCAACATCAGCCATCAACCCGAATACGACCAACCTCAACCTAAAAACCATAAAATCATCCCGAAACCAACCCGTGTGTAGCCCTCTTCACACATCCCATGCGGGTTCCCATGAAGAAAACCCTCAAACCTTCTAGAAACAAGCTAGGTGTCCCCTCAACATCTTAATTCCGCGAATCTCGGGTATGGGAGTACGCTTTCATACATGTATGTCACAATTTCATTGGCTCTTGGAAAAGAATTTGTTTTTCCTAAATCTTATTGGTTCACCAATTCCAAAATGGGTATGTTTGTTGATGAAACGACAAGCTGGAAAGAGGAATACGAATTTCAAATCCCAGAATATCCTATTTCAAAAGGTCCCCAAAATATACCCCTATTCATCTTCTATATAAGGGGCCTTTCGTTCTTTGTTGGAGAAGGTTGAAAACTTGGGGAAAATTGGGAGTTCTTCTTTTGGGTTGGAAAATTTTCTGAGCTAGCTAGGTCCAAAACCAAAAGAGTGGATAATTTTTCTTTCTTTGGAAAGAAAAGCAAGAGAAAAGCAGAGAAAATAGGGGGTTAGAGAAAAAGGGAACTGTTCGGTAGCGAAAACTCTAGAGAAAGCAACGTGCTAGTGGAGAATTTTTGTAAAAGACATCGACTTTCCTGTGGTTGATATTCTGACCGAAGATCGAGTCCTATTTTGCTGCTCCGAAACAGGTAATACCTCATTCCATTCAATTTTAATTTTGGTTTCTTCTTCTTCTGGTCATTCTTTAATGGCATTTTGGATAGTACGTATGCGAGGATGTTCGCTGTTAGAGGCTTTTAAGTCCATTGGTTGTGATGAATGTTGGCTAATTTTTTGGATACACTTATGACGTATTGGGAGTGTATTTCTTACATAAATCTAACTTTATTTTGTATAGCCAGTCGATTTATTTACTTGCCCTTGGCTAACCAGAATGAGGAATTTAGCATAGAAGTGCTTTGAAATACTGTTTCATTTGGTATTCGAGGATGTAAACGGATGAAGTAGGATCGAAAGTTGTGTTAGATTTATCTTTCATTAACATAATTTGTTAAATCTTTAGGGTCGATTTGAATATATACGTTCGAAGCTGCAATTATAAAGGGTATTTGAATCAAGGTTTAGCTAACGAGTTGGTTGTTTTCCTTTGTTTTGGGTGATTAATTTGATCTACACTTATATTTATCTATCGACGTCGACTAATAAAGAAGAAAGCTTTATTTTTCAACATATGATTTGTCAGAATTTAGCTAGTTTTTCTGCCCATTGTTGTTCATGTTCGAAATCCCCTATAACAATGTTCTCTTTACCCTTATCTGCATCAAGGCTTCATTGTTTATAGTGAATTATTTTGTGGGTGACGAAATAACAATATTTTCATATGATTGGAGGTTATTTATGCATTTCCTATCCTTGCACGGTCTCCAATATAACTATTTTTTGTTAGAGCACTGTATAAGTAGACCAACCTTGATTTGTTATATTTCAATGAAAAGTTTCTATTCAAGCTTTGCCTAAATGCTTCCTGGATTACCCAAGTGATTATATGTTAGTAAATACTTTGTATGTTTATCTGATTATAGTGTTAAGTGAGGGTAAACTTACCCAGGCATAGTGTGAATTTGGTTTTCTCAATAGCTAAAGGACCATAGTCTGTTATGATTAATCAGATAGGGAAAATCTGGGTATTTATCCTAAACTGTCCAAATTATAGGAATACGCAGTCCCTTCGAAAGTCTTTCTCTGGTTGTTCATGTCGAAGTTGAGAGGCTCGTGTTGACTTAAAATTCATGGATTTCCTCTTTGGTTAGGTTGTTCTTTTTCCTGTTCATTTCATCTACTGTTAAACATCTAAAAATTTCCTCTTTCCTTCTTGTCTCTTTAAAAGGCTGTCACTGGTTCGCGTAGATCTTGACTTGACTTATTAGTTTCCCTTTATGATTGTGCATAAATTTGGTGTTTCGTTGCTTTGTGAACTTTTTTTTCGAATAAGCTCTTACCAATGGGTAAATCATTTCCTGTTGAAATTTTAAATGAGATTTAACTTTGCTAAATTAACGTGCCCTTTTCATATACTTAATATTTGCCCACTACTAAATAAAATACATAATACTTTAGCACATTTTGTTTTAATGTTAATGTTGGGATATTTATTAATTACTTTACTTTCCCTTTGCTTGTGGATACGCTCGAGTTCTTTGCATGGAATCTATTTCCCTTTGCATGTTCCTTATGGGCCATTGAATCAAATTTGAAGACCCAAAAGATGATCACATGACATACGGATGCAAGAAGTCGAAAGAGGAATAACGGGTTAAAACCCACATTTGAAGTGGCCAAGAGACTTGAAAGTCTCGATTTCCATTTCATTTATTTATTTAGTCATTTATTATTGTTGTCTTTATTTAGTTATCTATTTTTATTCATTATTTTGGGCCACTAAGCCAAGGTTGTATTTAATACAGGTAGAAGCGAGACTCGAGCCAAGGGATCAAAAACTAGATTAGGACAGGTGAAATGGGTCGAACGCCCATTAGTCTAGGACATGGTTTATCGATTTGGGCTCAATGGCCTGAATCCTTTACTTCCTCCCCTTCCCCCCTTTATACTTATTTGCCTTATATGTTTTGCGAACCTAGTTAAATAGTTAATTTGCTAAAAAAAATTGGCTTTGCATAAACACCAAAACTTTTTTGAAATTGCTTTTCAAAAATAAACTTTTTTTAAGGTTCATCAAAGACGATTTTCAAATAGTCTGGATAACCGCAAGTTAGCGGATGCTTTAGGTGCTTAAAACCTTCCTAAAACATTAATAGGAACTGCTTACTCAGAATCTCTTAACTTAAACGATTTGTCTCTTTTGGATCATTTGAAGTAAATCTTTAAAGGTTTCTTAATTCCTTTTCAAAATTAAGTGGCGACTCTCAAAAAGTCAAAATTTCTTCGTAAAACAGAAATGGTGACTCCTCTGGGGATTTTTAACTAGGTTCTAACCAAATGTTTGATTTTGTCTTTTGATTAATTGTTTATGTGTTTATATGTTTCAATTCTGTAAAGTTTAACTATCGCATCTTATGACATATTCCTGCATTATTTAAACTATTTTGGGGTTTCGTGGATGTCTCGGTTTCTATTGTTCAATTCTAATAATGTGATGGAAATACGATCGGCTTATTAGGACATAAGTCGTCTGATGACTGTTCGTATTTTCAAACTCAAGTTGTCCGTTTGAGAACTAGTGTTCAAACCCACTCTAGACACCTCGGATAGAATAAAACCAAAACCCTATTTTAGGCATGAGCCTAGGATGACCCAATACCCCAGCGGGGTATTGGGTTCATTAGAAAACCTGCCCTATGTCTATTGACCCTGAGTCAATTATAGACGAATCATATTTATGTGTTGAAAAAAAATATATATGTTTGTCTAATTCAATCCATTACCCTTTGGGGACGGGGGGAGGCTTATCTTTGTCTGCTTTTGTGTAGGATATGGCTCAACTGCATTCCCCCAAAAGGTTCAAGATGGTTACTAAACTCGACGATTTCCTGCAACTATGGTGGGATTATATGAGCGCAGAAGAGAGAAAGATTGTTAGAACACACATTGGGCATCTGTCTTCTTTGATTGAGATGGACGCTTAGCCCGAAATGATCCATGTACTAACAACTTTTTGGGATGATCAGAATATGGTATTTCGCTTCAGGGATGTTGAATTGACTCTTACCATTGAAGAGGTATTGATTTTTTACGAAAGTACTAAAATGTGTTTCAAGAGAAAGGAGACACTTGATAAGAACATTTTAGTCCCAGTTGTATGGGATCGTCAAAAGATCAAGGAGGTATTTTTAACTGATGATGAAACCTGGCTAGGGGAACGTGATGGAGAAAATATCACTTTTCATGAGTTGTATCATCGGTTTGGAAGATTCAATGCTTTTCACAGATTTGGACATAAATTTGAGTCAGAAGCTAAATGGAAGGAGACAAGGGCCTTTGCGTTTGCGGTAGGCCTACTTGGAACCATGGTGTTCCCATAGGGGGGAAATGGTACAATTCATCCAAGGGTTGTCTCAGTGACCCATGCACTCTTCTTTGGAATGGAGTACAATTCTAAACAGGTACTTCACAACTTAGCTCTCATGATTGTCGCTGACATATATCGAGCTTTGGGAAGATGTCAAGTCAAGAATCATTTATTTCAAGGCTGTAACCTTATATTGCAATGGTGGATGATGATGTATTTGGTGAAAAATCCTAAAATGGTACAACCTGATCACAAAACAAGAAGGAATCTGCTAGAATCACACGACATGTTGTTTTTTCTACGCAAGTTCAAAAGGGAAGCATGTCACGAATTTTGGTTTAAGACTCTTGAGGAATTAAGAGATGACGACGTGCAATGTACATTAACTATCTTCGTTTAGGGAAATACACCATTCGAGGGGGCGAGTGGCCTTTTATAGTGCTTTCGGGTCTCAGGGGGACCCATCCCTACAATCCCGGCAGAGTTCTTAGGCAATTCGAGATCAAGCAAGAGACACCTCAAATTGATTCTATGCTCAGATTCTTCGCTGAGTATGATGAAAGCGAGCCCTCGCTCAAAGACTACATGATAAATGAATAGAGAAGAAGAAGGTGGACGGAAGTCTCTTTCCGTATAGGGTATGAATCTGGAGTCAGCAATACTTACAAGGAGTGGTTAAAAAAGAGACTCGCCGAAGCATTGATTCCAGGGCCGAACTTGCCCATTCGGGTCATGGATGTAAAATTAGAGCATCAGATCTGACTCCACAGGCTTCAATATGAGTTTTAAAAAAGTGAAATCGCGTACCGACATATGCATGTAGAAGATGCTTTAACAATACGTATGTTAAGGGAAGAGTTGAAAAGAGTTAGGTAAGAGGCTGATGATGCTAGGCAGTGTTTAATCGATTTGGATGATAGCATGGCCTCCCAACTCGATAGTATAGGAAAAATAACTTACAACAGCAAGGCACAGTTATGCGAAAGTCATCTGATCATTAATAGGTATCAAATATCGTAGGATGTGAACAGAGCTAAGAAGGCAAAGGCAAAGGCAAACGAAGGAGCGTCCAGTAGCTAGTTTTTTTTCTCCTGCGTGGGAACTTATTTTCTTTCATGTTATTTCCTTTTCCCTAAAGATTGTATCCCTTTTTTGTTATCTTTTGTAGGTATTTATGCCCTTTTTAGTGTCTATAAAAGTTGGGGGATAATGGATTGACCTTAAACAAGCATATATTTTTCTTCAAAAGTCGTTAGGCCCAAGCCCTTGGCTCATATGGGTCACCCCAATTAGGATACGCATTATTATAATATTTTTATGTGATATAACTGTCTTATGTGTTTATGTGCATTTGTTTGGATCAAAGGCAAGTTTATCCGCTATGCTCCTATGGATGAATTTGGCTATGACACAAACAACTCTACGTGGCTATTTCTTGTCAAGTATTTTGCATTGCTTATCACATGTGGAAACTAACACATTTGCCTTTGAGTTGTTTTACTTTACAGATAATAGAAAACTACTCCGTGTTGAAATAAGCTGGCAGAACATCCCTACTTCACTCGACCAAAAGCGCACAAAATTCCATCCTCTGACCATTATTCAATAATGACTAGAATGCTGAAGAAAACACATTGACCATCAGGGACAATGTAATAGCGAAACAGAGTGAGATGATTGCCAAACTCACAAGAAAGTTAGAAATGCTTCAGGAGGAAATAAATCGTACTCGTGATCTGGATAACCTGGCCATCACTGTCAATGCTCCCGCTCCAGGAGGACATGGGACTCCACTTCAAATTCCTCCCCTTAGTACACCTATTCTCAGGGATTGTTGACACCTAATTTTTGCCCTCCACGACTAAATTTAATCCTGAGTTTCTTCAGTTTTTAATAAACCAAAATAATTATTTCATCCAAATAAAAAAAAAACTTAAAATATTTTTCTTACGTGATTTTGTCATTTTAAGTAGCGATTATATACTATCATGTTCAGTTATACGAGATTATATAATTTGTTACTTAAATATTTATTTTACAAAATATCGGATTTAATTAAGGCTTATCTTGAAAATAAATTCAAATGATTAAAATCATAATTTAGATATAATTTATTCTCAAAAATAATTTATTTGGATAAATATGCATTCATTTTATTAAATCAAGAAGTTCGGATAAAAAAAGGTATTAATTTGTATCAAATTTTTATTTAATTTAGCCAGTCTATTAGATTTGACCATAA
Source organism: Capsicum baccatum var. pendulum (assembly GCA_030864225.1). Classification (NCBI taxonomy): domain Eukaryota; kingdom Viridiplantae; phylum Streptophyta; class Magnoliopsida; order Solanales; family Solanaceae; genus Capsicum; species Capsicum baccatum. The sequence continues at coordinate 251,505,755 of CM061559.1, read as the reverse complement.
TTGAAAATTGGTCATAATTGCAATGCAATTCGTCAATTAATTTTTAATTTCGTCAAAATAAATAAATATGACTAAATTTTAAATTCCAATTGGGGTTATATTTTAAATGACTCCAAAATTCTCAAGAACTCTCATAACTTTTACCCAATTCCCACCCAAAAATAAATTCAAATTGTACTATTCCCCCCAACTTTGTTCTTTTTCAATTTTGAAATTCAAAGATTGTACTACATTGTACTATTTCCCCCCCACATTATCTTCCCCCTCACCTTATCTTTAATTTTTACATTCCAAAAACCCCCCCTAAATGCTTTTTCTCCACATTGGTGGGTTACAAGAAATAAATCTCTATCCTTTTCTATAAATACTTTTTTCCCACATTGGTGGAAAAGGAAAAAATATCTCATTCTCTCCTATAAATACTACCACTACTTTTGTAGAGAGAGGAGGGGAGAAGGAAGAAAAAATAAGGTTAGAAAGGTGAAAAAAATCCTTTTGAGCAAAAATAGTTATTTTTATTTAGTAAAAATTTTTGTTTCATAAAGTTGATCGGCTAATCAAAATTTTTGAGTTGCCGGCGACATTTTTCCGGTGGTGGTTGATTCCGACGAAGCTCGTAGTCTCGTTTTGCTGCCCTCCAAAAGGTAAATACATTTTTTTTTCTTTTTTTCTTTTAGTTTTTATTATTGTTTTTCTCTTCATCTTTTTCTCTTCTTCATAGTTCGTAGATATAATTTTATTTGTTGGGATTGTATGTTGTAGATGGCCTTGAAGGCCATAGGACGTTGTGGTATCGATATTATGATTATTTTCATATTCACGGTATAAAAAATGAGCAAACAATAATTGTACATTCCTTTTTGATTTCATTCTTTGATTATTCTAGATAAAGTTTCAATCTTTGTTTAAAAGATGTATTTATGCTTTGTTTAGACTCATTGTTGGTTGATATGTTTGTTTTTAGCATGTAAAGTTTTTTTTTATGTTGAAAATAATAGTTAGTATTGATTATTTTGCCTATTAACCTTATTCTTTGATTATTTTGGATAAAGTTTAGAACTTTCCTTGAAAAAATACCCATGTCTTGTTTAAACTCATTGTTGGTAGATACATTTGTTTTTAGCATGTAAAGTTATTTCCTTTATGTTGAAAAGAATAGTTAATATTAATTGTTTTGTCCTTTTAGCTTTATTCTTTGATTATTTGGTATAAAGTTTTGACCTTGGCTCAAAAGATGTACATATGTCATGTTTAAATTCATTGTTGGTGAAGATATTTGTTTTTAGCATGGAAAGTTGTTTTTTTATGTTGAAAAAATAGTTGCTATTGTTTATTTTCTCTTAATAAAAATAGTAATTGATTAAATCAAGAATTTGTCATTTGCTTGTTAATTATTTTAATGGATTTCAAAATCCTCATATAATAGATGAAGTGCTTGCTTTATTTTCTATCCACGATATTTATTCCTTTTTCTTTCTTTTCTTTTCGCATGCTTTTAAATTTGTCAAAATGATGAGAAAGTTCGTATTTTTGGCTAAATAGAATTATTTAGATATTTTCGTGACATGCATAGTATGATTATGAAACGATATTTCACTTTTAGAAATGCTAAACTTTTATTCAAATTTTCTTACTTCCTTTGGATTGTTATATGTGCACTTTGTGAGTGTAAAGACTTGATCGTGTCTCTCCTTGATTCATAATATCAAAAGAGGACCAATGATGTCTTAGAACGATAAATCATAGGTCTTTACGTGTTTTTTCTAAAGTTGGCCATGACTTAGATGTATGAATTTTCATTAATGCCGCCTTAATTGAAATTTAAGGATTCACTTTCTTGAAAAGTTAGCCTTTAATTTCTTTTGTTCTATGGATTAGATTCTATGTTTGTGCAATTTTAGAAGTCATGGGTATTTTTCTTATTGCCTCATCCCTTTATTCTCGCAACATGCATTATTTGTTCTCGCATTGATTCATTGAATATGACATTCTTCCTTTTACCTTTATTCATTTTTATATGAACATAAATCATTAGGCATGTAAGTGGGTATCTTTGCTTTGAATTTTATTTGTTTACTCTCATTCGTGTGCAAGTATGCTTATCATTGTCATTCTAAGATTGGTTCTTGATATTGTCTTTTCCTTTTAAATATGTCACTTTTATGCCTTGCACGTATATTAATTTCTTTATCTTTTCTTTGCATGCAAAAAATATGTTGAGTCCAAATGGACTCCTCTCCTCTTGCATTTCGTAACGGGTCAATGAGGTTCACCTCTTCGAGCCAAGTCTGAAGTTTAAACCCAAGATCAACTATATGGCGTGCGAGTGATACAAGATAGACGACGAAGAAAAATGGGTCAAAACCTATTGATGAGGTCACTAAGAGACTTGAAAAGTCTCGATTTTTATTATTGTCTTCTTCTTATTTATTCATTTAATCAGTTACTTATTCATTTATTTGGGGCCTCGAAGCCAAAGTTGTACTTAATACAGGTGAAGCAAAACTCGAGTCAAACGCTCGAAAATTAGACTAGGACAGGTACCCAACTAGATTAGGACAGGGACAATGGTTTGGGCCTAAAATCCCAAATCACTATTTCTCCCCTTTCCCTTTTTTTTCCTTTCGCTTACTTGTTTACGTGCTTATTGCGAACCTAGTTAAATCCCTAACTAAGTCGCTAAAAAACTGGTTTTGCATAAAACCTTAAAAATATTTCCTAAACAATTTACTTTTTCCAACAAATCAATATTTTTTCGAAGTTAGTCAAACGACGTTTTCAAACAGTCAGGATAACCGCAAGTTAGCGGGCGTTTTAGGTGCCTAACACCTTCCTAAAACATTAATAGGAACCTGTATATCTAGAATCTCTAACTTAAAATGATTTTTCTGTTTTGGATCGTTTGAAGTAACTCTATAAAGGTTTCTTAATTCCTTTTCAAAAATTAAGTGGCGACTCTCTTCAAAAAGTCAAAATTTCGTCAAAACAGAAATGGCGAATCTGTTGGAGATTTTTGACTAGGTTCTAATCAAATGTTTGATTTCGTCTTTTGATTAATGATAACGCTCAATCTACAGCTCTCGTAGGAGTGTAAAGCGGTCGTTGTCAAATATATAACCCAACTGGGTTGGGTATCGATCCCACAGGGAATAGCTTGGTCAACAAGTAAGCAAAGATTACTAGATTTTTAGCGCAAGTCTCGTAAAAAGGGGGGATTTTTGTCGTGCAAGTAATGTAACCAAAGTAATAAGGTAAAAACGGAAAATAGCAAAGTAAAAAGAAAGAATGTATAGTAAGATGTAAAACAATGAGAATTGAGAAGTTGGGGTTATGTCCACCTTATGAGTTATACGTCTCTATTGGCTATGAGTTGTGCGGAATTCAGACATGCATGTGCTTATAGAAAATTGTATTCGATGGTAAATCCAAGCGTCTTTCGACCTAAATAAGAACTATTTCACTTTAACTCTTTCGAGCTTAAAGGGTATCTAACGGTACAAATTCTCCAAGAGATTAAGCCAGTTACGACACTAACTTTTTAATAGGGGATGGGACCCTATTACCTTGACATTATCTCTTTTCCAAACATATAACTTTTCTTTCGAACAAGTTAATGCTATACTGACGTTATTCTATGCGTCTGCAGCCACAAGAATTTGCATTAAGATGAAGAGAATAATGATATAAGCAGCATACGTGTCACGAATTCACAAACTCATAGCAATAGATAGTATCTCATAAGGCTTCCATAACCCCAACAGAGAAGTTTAGCTATTCATGAGTGTGAAAGAAATCACAATAGACATTATCATTATAAAAATCTCACGTGAATTCGTTGCAAATAGCGTTTCTCTTGTTGTAAAAATTAAAAGTCGAATAGATGAAAAATAATGTCAACAATGAATTTAAGAAGAAAAGGAGAAGGATGGAATAGGGATGAGGGTGGTGGAGAATTGTTTTGATGGATGGTGGATGGATGGGAATTGATGGAATGGGTGGATGAATGGGTGAATTGTGAGGAATGAATTAAAATCTCTAGCAAAATAGGATATTTATAACACCCATATCCTATTCCTACTAAGCTACTGCATTACTTAACCCAATCTTACTAGGTTAATGTATCATTATCCTAATCCTACTAAGTTACTGCTAGTCCCCAAAGTCTTCAGAATTGTTGTTTTTGCCCGGGACAGATTTTCCATGCGCCACTTTTGGTCCTTGGCGTGTAAGATTCCCCTTCCTTCTTTCGTGAAGTTTTCTTTGGCGTCAAGTTATCCATAAAATGCTGAATTCTTCATCATTTATACCTGAAAACTTGCTAATCATGTTTGTTAGCTCACTTACAAGAAAAAGGACTAAAAGTGCATGAAATATATAATTTGTCCTTAAAACTTAGCTAAAATATGGGTAAAATATAGCACTTTAGGTGTGTAAATTCGCCTATCATCAATTAACTATTTATATGTTTATATGTTTCGATTCTGTAAAGTTTGACTATCGCACCTCATAGCATATTACTACATTATTTAAACTGTTTTGGGGTTTCGTGGGTATCCCGGCCCCTATTGAGCAATTCCTAAAATGTGTTGGAGATACAAATAGTTTATTAGTACGTGAGTCGTCTCATGGCTGTTTGTATTTTCAAATTCAAGTTGTCCGCTTGAGAACCAGTGTTCAAACCCACTCTAGACACCGAGGATAGAATAAAACCAAAACTTTATTTTAGGCATGAGCCTAGGACGACCCAATACCTGAGCGGGGTATTGGGCCCATTATAAAACCTGCCCTACGTCTATTGATCCCGAGTCAATCACAGACAAATCATACTTATGTGTTGGAGAAATATATGCTTGTATAAATTTAATCCATTACCCTTTGGGGTCGGGGAAAGGCTTATCTTTGTCTTCTTATGGCTCAATTTCATTCTCGTAAAAAGTTCAAGATGGTTACCAAACCTGACGATTACCTGAAATTGTGGTGGGATTATATGGGTCCAGATGAGAGAAAAATTGTTAGGACACACATCGGGCACCTGCCTTCGTTGATCGAAATGGATGGTTGGCCTGAAATGATCCACGTGCTTATGACTTTTTGGGATGATCAGAATATGGTGTTTCGCTTCAGAGATGTGGCATTGAATCCTACCATTGAAGAAGTGTTAATTTGCTATGAGAGTATTGAAATGTGTTTCAACAGAAAGGAAAAACCCAATAAGAACATTTTAGTTCCTATCGTGTGGGACCGTCAAACAATCAAAGAGGCACTTTTAACTGACGACGACACCTGGCTAGGGGAACGTGATGGAGAAAATATCACTTTTTGGGAGTTCTATCATCGGTTTGGAAAATTCAATGCCTTCCACAAATTTAGACATAAATTTAAGTCTGAAGCAAAATGGAAGGAGATGAGAGCCTTTGCATTTGCGGTAGGTCTACTCGGAACCATGGTGTTCCCACAAGGGGAAAATGACACAATTCATCCAAGGGTTTTTACGGTGGATCATGCACTTTTATTTGGAGTAGATTATGATTCTAACAATGTATTCCATAATTTCGGTCCCATGATTGTCGCCGATATATATCGAGCCTTGGGAAGGTGTCAAGTCGAAAATCATTTCTTTCAAGGTTGCAACCTCATATTACAATGGTGGATGATGAAGCATTTGGTAAAGGATTCATGAACGGTACAACCTGATCATAAAACAAGGGTTGATATGATGGCTTCGCACGACTTGTGGTTGTTTCTACACAAGTTTAAAAGGGAAGCATCTCACAAATTTTGGTTTAAGACTTTCGAGGAATTAAGAGATGACGATGTGTAATAGTCCATTAACTCTCTTCATTCAGGTAAATACACCATTCGAGGGGGCAAGTGGCCTTTCCTAGTGCTTCCCGGTCGCAGGGGGACCCGTCCCTACAATCCTAATTTTCACCGAATACGACAAAAGTGAGTGCTCGCTCAAAGACGGCATGATAAATGGATGGAGAAGAAGAAGGTGGACGGAAGTGACTTTTGGTATAGAGCATGACCCTGAAGTCAGCGAAACTTACAAGGAGTAGTTGAAAAAGAGTCTCGCTGGAGCATTGATTCTGGGACCAAATGTGCCCACTCGGGTTGTGGATGTAGTATCCGAGCATCAAATTCGGCTCCATAGGCTACAAGATGAGTTCTAGAAAAGTGAAATCGTGCACTGGAAGGTACACATGGAGGACTCTTTAACAATAAGTATGTTGAGGGAAGAGTTGAAAAGAGCTAGGCAAGAAGCTGACTATGCCAGGCAATGTCTAATCGATTTGGATGATAGCATGGTCTCCTAACTCGATAGTATAGGGAAAATGACTTACAACTAAAAAGCACAATTATGCGGGAGTCATCTTATCATCAATAGGTATCAAATAGCACAGGAGGTAAACAAGGCAAAGAAGGCAAAGGCAGACGAAGGAGCCTCCAGTAGCTAGTTTTTCTATTTTCCCTGTGTGGGAACTTATCTTCTTTCATGTTATTTCCCTTTTTCCCTAAAGATTGTATCCCTTTTTTGTTATATTTTGTAGGCATTTATGACCCTTTTCGTGCCTATATAAGTTGGAGATTAATGGATTGACTTCGAGGAAGCATATATTTTCTTCAAAAATCTTTAGGCCTGAACTCTTGGCTCAAAAAAGGTCACCCCATATAGGATACACGTTATTATAATGCTTTTGTGTGATATAACAGTTTTATGTTCTTATGTGGGTTTGTTTGGATCAAAGGCAAGTTTATCCACTATGTCCTATGGATGAATTTGGCTATGACTCAAGCAACTCTATGTGGTTATTTCCTGTCAAATATGTTTCATTACTTATCATGTACGGAAACTAACACATCTGCCTTTGAGTTGTTTTACAAAAGATAATAGAAATTACTCCGTGTTGATATAAGTTGGCAAAACATCCCTACTTCACTCGATTGAAAGTGCACAAAATCCCATCCTCTGACCATCATTCAAAAATAACTAGAAATGATGAAGAAAACGCACTGACTATCTGGGACAATGTGATAGCGGAACAAAATAAAATGATTGCGGAACTTGCAAGAAAGTTATAAATACTTCAGGAGGAAATAAATCGCACTCGAGATTTGGCTAACCTGGCCATCATCGTCAATGCCCCCGCTCCAGGAGGACACGGGACTCCACTCCAAATCCCTCCCCTCAGCACACCTATTCTCGGGGATCAGCCAAATAACGTATCATCCATCTTCGCTCCTTTATTTGTCCAAACTACTAATCGTGAAAATAACCCAGACGCCTACCATCCACAAAATCCATCTGTAAACCCACAAAACTTGTCTCCGAATCCATTCCCAAATCCTTCAAAACACATTTTTAAATCAACAAAATGTATTCTCAAATCCAAAAGATTCACTCTCAAACCCACAAAATACGTCAAACCTACCTTTGAATCCACTAAATTCATTTCTAAATCCGCAAAATCCTTCTCATATTCCGCCAAACTACTCACAAAGTCCACAGAACCTTTCCAAATTCCAAAACATCCTCCCCACTTACCAACCAAGTTCCTTTCTTCCGCAAAATCAAGCCTCTCTTCCAAATCCCTCTCAAGCCATCATATTCCCCTGATACTTATGAAGCCCTTCCTAACCCCGAAATAGACCATTACGAGGAGAAGGAGAAAGAGTGGAGGACCCAGCATGAAAGGAATTTACTATATATGAAGGAAAAGATCATGAGGATCAAAGAGTCTCATGGAGCCAGGGACCACGATGGTTTGGGTTATGATGATTTATACGTTCACCCGAGAGTAGACCTACCAGATGGGTACAAAGTCCCTAAGTTTGAGATGTTTGACGGTACCAAAAATCCAATGGCCCATCTGAGAAGGTACTGTGAGCAATTGGTAGGGATAGGGAAAAATGAGGCGTTATTGATGCGCCTATTCAGTCGAAGTTTGAGTGGAAAAGCCTTAGAGTAGTTCATGGCTCAGGAGCCGAAAAAGTGGACTAGTTGGAAAGCATTGGCCAAGGGTTTCCTTGACCGGTTCGCATTCAACATTGAAATAGTCCCTGATCGATATTCACTAGATCGGATCAAATAGAGGAATGTTGAGAGTTTTCAAGACTATGCTTTTCGTTGGAGGAAAAAAGCCGCCAAAGTGCAATCCCCCATGTCTGAGGAGGAAATGGTATCCGTGTTCTCTCGCGCTCAAGAAGGAGAATATTATACCAGGATAGTGTCCGCTGTCAGGGCAACTTTTGTGGAATTGTTAAAAATAGAAGAATCATTGGAACAAGGCATTCAGACTGGGAAAATTACCAAAACCCCGACGTTGTCTGTGACTGTCATGCTCTCGAAAAAGAAAAAGAAAGATGTAGGTGTGCTTTCTGCTAGTCCTGTTGCTAAAATGAAAAAGAGGTTCAACTTTAGAAATATTTTATCTTCTCCGCCGTCACCCAACCTTCAGCACGTGTTTTATGCCCACCCCCAATACATAGCTCCACTCTTAAATGCCCAACCTCAGTACCAAACTCCATTCCCAAATATCCAATTCTCATACTGAGCTCCACATCCAAATACCTTTCCCAATACCCAGATCCACCTCCAAATTATCAGTCTCATTTACAATCCACTCCTCTAAGTAATCGAACAAATTTCCAAGCGCCTCTAAATTATCACCAAGTTCCTCATCCTCCAAATCAAAGCTAGTACAACCTCCAACGTCCAAACCACAAAAAAAAACATCCCCGAAACTTCACCCTACAAGCTAAAAGTCGCACCCAATTGTTTGAAAGATTGAAAAATGCTGGTCATTTGCAACCAATACAGCCAAGGCATATCAATCCCAACTCTTGATTTTTTAATGCAAGTCAGCATTGTGCCTATCATTTAGGAGCAGCGGGGCACAGTATAGAGAATTGTGGCTACCTGAAACATAGGATCCAGGATTTAATCGATCAGAAGGTCATCACACTTCAGTCGCCGACACCAAATGTTAACAGTAATCCGTTGCCTAACCATGGGGACCTACAGTTAACATGATTGAAATAGATGGTGAATGGTCGTCTAGCAAGGCCATCGCTAAGGTAAATTCAGAAGAACTCAGAAGAACAGAAGAGGCGGAGAAGATAGAGAAAGTTGCGGCCACCTTAAGTAAGAATTTAGAAGGAATTTTTGAGCCTGTTATGGTCTCGGAAAAAGAATTTAAGCATGGGATAGAGTACCAGCCAAGAAGAAAAAATGAGATCGAAGATAATTCAAAGGAGAGTCTGTTTAGGTCCTTGCCGATCTTGTACTAGTCATTTCCCGTACATGAGATGTCAAATGATGATGGTCTTGGGGATGGGATAAAAGATCTGTTCGAAGGATACAATGCTCTACCAGATGGTTTTCCAAAGTCCAGTGGGGTGAAGAAGATTGCATTGTGGGAGGCCTTACAAAACTGGACCTCCACTCCATTCATAACCCGTCACTCATCGCGGTAGATGAAAGAGCAATTACTAATAGTTTTTAAAATCGGTGATGATCCGGAGGAGGCCCCGTTATCCACCCTTTTATGTCTCAAATTTTTGTTTCGTGTTTTATAACTTTTAAAAAGGCATGGGCCCATATTTGTGTGGGTCATAAGCCATAGTTTTTATTTATTTTCCAAAAGGCCTCCCTCTATTTAAGAAGTTACTTTTTAAATATGATTATCTAGCATTTTTTGTTTTGGTCACAATAATTTAAAAAACCTGTCAAAGTCATGTCACGTCAAGGGTAAGGCGAACAAGGCGAAGGAAATAATGATGAACAGAAAAGGTGGTGAGGAGCAGTTAGTAGTAGATACAGAGGAATGTGAAAATCAAAAGAAGACCAACCTAGAGGAGCCCTAATACTACCCGAGATGGATTGTCAAGAGTGGACCGAACTAATCAATTCTGATGCGGTAAAGATATATCATGCTTGAAAGATGTTATAGTTTTTATTTCTGGGCTTATTTGTAATCACCTTTATAATAGTATCAATTTTATGATGTGTAATCGCCTAGAAACCTTTTCCTTTATGTGGGAACTACGTTTGACCTGAATTCCCAAGAAAGGGATACGTCGGCGGCCTATGTCGGCTTTGGTCAGCCCCTTAGGATGATTTATCCTTTCCTCTTATGTATGAACTACATGATGATATGAATTCCCAACAAAAAGGATACGTAGGTGGCCTATGTCGGCTTCGGTCAACCCATTAGATTTTCTATATATATCCCTAGCGTAGTCTTGAACTAAGTTTGACCTGATTCCTGCTTCAACGGGATACGTAGGTGCCCCAACGGCTCAGTCATATAACCCCAGGAAATGGAAACTGGGTAAAATTTTTTAGAAGGAATCTCGAAAATTCACAAGAGAAAATCAACATCCAACAAAGAGAAAGAAGATCAGCAAAGGCTTCAGATCCACTCAAGATGATATCATCTCAGACTACTTTAAACTGGGGCAAAAATTTTGAGGGAGTCCTCAAAATTTCCACCAAATACTGGAATATATTTCAAATTCCCCAGCACCAGAGGTTAAAGCCAAGCTTTTGAAGCTACCAATTGTGACAAAGTCTAGGTAGACTTAATTTCTGGCTATGACAGAACTATTTGAAGAACCCTTTAACAATGATGATGAGTTTTGGAAATTCTCCGTCAGATATAGCCAAAATCAAGAGGCAGATGTTCGTTGAGTTATTACATGACATGACTGGCAGAGATCTTCTAAAGTTTATATAAGCTTTTGAAACTATCAAGAATCTATACAAATCTTTATTTAGTATTTGCCTAGAAATCAATTGGAACGGAGAGTCATGGCGAGGGGAAAATCAAGAATCGAAGGAGGTCAACACGGAGTAGTTTCACTCGAACTAATCATTTTTTATGGATGCAGGGATCGATACATAAAAATGAGCAGTTATTTCAAAAAATCCCCAAGCAAGTCGGGAGCCATAACAGAGCATATATAATAACGGTACTTTTTGGGTATCCCTAAAAATGGGTCTAATACCCATTTATTGAAAACCTTTTGAATTGTCCATCTCATTTCTTGAGATCATGGAGGATAAAAAAAAGTGTCTTGTCTACTTTACAACTATTGTATTTAGAATTTTTCTAAAAAATGGTCGCTAGGAAAAGAAAATTTGTGTCTACTAATCATCTACCTTGAGTACAGGTACATGTAGAAAGCAATACACAGACAAACAAACTCAGGTGAAATTATTTTAAATTGCCAAGAGGGCCTTTGCATATCATTGCCAAAAAGGTCATTGCATATCATTGCCGAGAGGGCCATTGCATATCATTGCCGAGAGGGCCATTTCATATCATTGCCAAGAGGGCCATTGTATAGCATTGCCAAGAGGTCCATTGCATATCATTGCCAAGAGGGCCATTGCATATCATCATCATACAATATCTGTTGACGCGCTATACAGAAATGATGGCGTCAAGGATATCATCATTATTTAATATCTGTTGATGCTCTTGACATAATGCTGGCGTCGAGGATATCATCAATATTCAATATATCTGTTGACACGCAAGACATAATGTTGGCATCGAGGATATTATCATCATTCAATATCTGTTGACGCGCTAGGCACAACACTGGCGTCGAGCATATCATCATTATTTTATATATGTTGACACACAAGACATAACTGCTGGCGTCGAGGATATCTTATCATTTTATGAATCAGCATCTGAATGCATCGACAACACACAATTTGAAGGGACGCCTTTAAGTCCCTATCTAAGGATGAATGATATATAAGATTTCCTAGAAATTGACAATTTAAGGGTCATATATAAGTCATATTATTTAAAATAGGATAGTGTGCAATTTCACCTATGAGTTGATAGCCTGTAGGTCATCCGTAAGCCACAACAACATCCTAACTGGATAGTATGCAAGATCTTCCAAAAATCGATAGTTCAAAGGTTATCCATAAGTCCTAACTAAATCCTTATCGGATAATATGCAAGATTATCAAATTGATACGTCCAAGGGTTCTCTATAAACTGCGTCATATCCAAGATCGATTATGTGCAGGATTACCCAAAGACTAATAATTTGAGGGATTATCTATAAGTCATATTGTATCCAAGGTTGGATGATGTGTAGAAACACCTGAAAGCTAAAGATTGGAGGGATATCTATAAGCCATCTCTTATCCAAAGTCAGATAATGTGCATGATTACCTAAAAGCTATGAATTCAAAGGATATCTGTAAGTCGCCCCGTATCCAACATCAAATAATGCGCGAGATTATCCAAAGATTGACAATTTACGAAAAATTTATAAATCGATCATCGGCTATAACCGAAGAGGTTATCATTCCACATACAACAAGTGATATAGGTAATCAAAAGGGTTGCCACACCAGCATACGATTACACGATTGTAGAGATCGTTCTGCATAAAGTATCGCCGGTGTCCAAAAGGGCCACCCCACTTTGAAGACGTATTAAACCGATAAATGTCATAATTATACAACAACCAAGAGGGTTGTTATGTTTTTTGTTTCCATTTGTTTCATTCTAAATAGGTACATGAAGAGATGACTCCTTTTCAGGTTATAACTCACGTAGAGATATGGTAAAAGACTACATACCTCTTTCGTGAATTATGTTTAGTACTAACACTTTTTGCTTGAAGCATTATTGAGAACATCCGAGAGGATGAAAATCTCAAATAAAAACCACAGGTGCGGACGACTTCAGGTAGGACACAGCACAACGTGGAACTCTTTCTTAGCAGTAAAACAAGACATAGTCTAAAGAGGGACGTCAAACTCTTTGGACGCGAGCTAAAGGATGATCACCACCACCATCCAACCACACCCCTGTTAGAAGGAATGTGGGTATTTCAGGATATTCTAGTTTCAGCTTCACCTTTGGGATATTTTTAAACTCATGCCGAGGATAACCTTCTCTTTTTTTCAAATTCGGGTAGCAACACACTTAGAGTTTTGGAAATTATGTCCAGGTAAGTTCTTGACTATGGATGTGAAGGATCCCAATTTCATGGTTAAGAGGTTACAAGCCTCTTTTCTACAACTTGATCAACTTGTCACTCATTCCGAGCCAAAGATGGTCTGAAATAAAAGACTATCTTTTCTACCGATTGAGTCGAACTACAAGCAGTCTGATTCCCTGAAATCTTGGGGATATGTAGGCTGGGATCTATGTAGAAAATTCGACTGCATTCCAACCTCCCCCTAATCCATTTATTCCTCAGTTTCTCGATTTTATCAAACACTCTAAAACTGAGATAACTTGTGAATTTTTTGAAAATCGTGCTTTAAATCTAGCTCTATGAACTACAAGTGACTTGAATTCTCATGTAACCTGAGATATGTAGGAAACCTAATATCAAGGTCTGGCCATGACTCTATGAAACTCATGCGAAAACCAACCTCTTTCAGATTCGAATCTATGATCGGACAAAAATTAGGAACGTTAACCTCCCTTTGTCCAGGGTTACTTACATCCACCCTACCCAAAGAGAGGGGGCAGTTGTTGACACCTAATTTTTTCCCTCCACGACTCAATTTAATCCTGAGTTTTTCAGTTTTTAATAAACCAAAATAATTATTTCATCCAAATAAAAAAAAACTTAAAATATTTTTTGTACGTGATTATGTCATTTTAAGTAGCGATTATATACTATCGTGTTCAGTTATACGAGATTATATAATTTGTTACTTAAATATTTATTTTACAAAATATCGAATTTAATTAAGGCTTTTCTTGAAAATAAATTCAAATGATTAAAATCTTAATTTAAATATAATTTATTCTCAAAAATAATTTATTTGGATAAATATGCATTCATTTTATTAAATGAAGAAGCTCAGGATAAAAAAAAGGTATTAATTTGTATCGAATTTTAATTTAATTTAGCCAATCTATTAGATTTGACCATAATTGAAATTGGTCATAATTGCAATGCAATTCGTCAATTAATTTTTAATTTGGTCAAAATAAATAAATATGGCTAAATTTTAAATTTCAATTAGGGTTATATTTTAAATAACTCCAAAATTCTCAAGAACTATCATAAATTTTACCCAATTCCCACCAAAAAATAAATTCAAATTGTACTATTCCCCCTAAATTTATCCTTTTCCAATTTTGAAATTCAAATAGACCATTACAAGGAGAAGGAGAAAGAGTGGAGGACCAATCTTGGAATGAAGTTGCTAGCTATGAATAAAGAGATCATGAGGATCAAAGAATATCATGGAGAGAGGGACCACAACGGTTTAGGGTACGATGACTTATGTGTTCACCCTGGAATAGATCTACCAGAAGAGTACAAGGTCTCTAAGTTTCAATTGTTCAATGGTACCGGAAACCCAATGGCCCATTTTAGAAGGTATTGTGATCAAATGGTGGGGGTAGGGAAAAATAAAGCATTATTGATGGTTCTGTTCAGTCGGAGTTTAAGTGGCCAAGCCTTAGAATGGTTTATGTCTCAGGAACTTAAAAGATGGACTGGTTGGAGAGCATTGGCCAAGGGTTTCCTTGACAGGTTCGCATTTAACCTTGAGATAGTCCCTAACCGATACTCACTAGATCAAATTAAATAGAATAATAATGAGTGTTTTTGAGACTACGTCGTTCATTAGAGAAAAGAAGCTGCTAAAGTACAACCCCCTATGTCTGAGAAAGAGATGGTGTCTGTGTTCTCTCGAATTCAAGAGGGAGAATATTATACCAGGATGGTGTCCGCTATCAGGGTGACTTTTGTAGATTTGGTAAAAATTAAAGAATCACTAGAAGAAGGTATTCGAACAGGAAAAATTGCCAAGACCCTAACATCGTCCGGGACTGCTATGTTCTCGAAAAAGAAGAAGAAAGATATAGCTGTGATCTCTGCTGATTCTGTTGCAAAAATGAAAAAGAGGTTCCACCCTAGGAATATTTTCTCCTCTTCGCTGTCACCAAGCTTTCAGCATGTATTCTACACCTAACCCCAATATCAAGCTCCACTCTCAAATGTACAACCCTAGTACCAAGCTCCACTCCCAAATATCCAATCCCAATACCAAGCACCACAGCCAAATATTTTTCCTTAATACCAAGTTCTACCACCGAATTGTCAGCATCATGATCAATCCACTCTTTCAAATAACCGAAAAAACATCCAAGCACCTTCAAATTATCATCAAGTACCTTCTCTTGTAAATAAGAACCATTATAACCCTCCACGTCCAAACTTCAAAAAGAAACCTCCCCAAAACTTCACGCCGCTAGCTGAAAGTTACACCCAACTGTTTGAAAGATAGAAGAATTCCAGTCATTTGCAATCGATCCAGCTAAAGCCTATCAACCCAACTCCCAATTTTATTATGCCGATCAAAATTGTGCCAATCATTCAAGAGCATCGGGGCAGAGTAGCGAGGATTGTATTAACTTGAAACATAAGATCCAAGATTTGATCGATCAGAAGGTCATCACGCTTCAGTCACCGACGCCAAATATTAACAGTAACCCATTGCCTAATCATGGGGGACCTACAGTTAACATGATGAAATAGAAGGACAATGGGCGTATGGCAAGACTATTACTAAGGTGAATTCAGAAAAACACAAAAGGGCGAAAGAGGTAAAAAAGATAGAGAGAGCTATGGTTGCCTTAAGTGTCAACGAGAAAACCCGATTTATAGTGATGATGGCCTCCAATCAAGTGTACACTCCCTTGCCAAGGAAAGAATTTATTGTACAGACCGCTACTACCCAAGGGATAACACGATCGAGACGATGCTACATTCCTGAAGAATTGACCAACAAAAAAGATTCACAGAAAAGGCCAATCACTGAAGGGGAGGCTGAGGAATTTTGGAGGCGTATGCAACCACAGGACTATTCAATTGTCAAATATTTAGAGAAGACTCCAGCTTAAATTTCCATTTTGGCACTATTAATGAGTTCGCAATACCACCAACAGGCTTTAGCAAAGGTCTTGGATAAAGTGTATGTTCCCATAGGGACGAGTGTTGAGAACCTGGCTACGATGATAGGAAATATTGTGGGAAGTCATCGCATATCATTCAGCGATGAAGAGTTGCCGTTTGAAGAAGCGATGCATAACAAGGCCTTCCACGTCATTGTCATTTATCGAGACTATGTGATTAATCAAGTATTGATAGATGAAGAATTTGGTGTAAACATTTGTCCTCTCTCCATGTTGGTTTAAATGGGCTATGATTTGGGGAAAATTCACCAAAGTCACATAAATGTGAGAGCATTTGATGGAGGGCAGAGAGATACCATAGGTGAAATTGATTTGTACATCCAAATGGGACCTACTGAATTCAACACTAAGCTTTATGTTATGGACATTCATCCTAGTTACAACCTGCTCTTGGGAAGGCCATGGATACATGGTGTAAAGACAGTTTCATCACCTCTTCATCATTTATTGAAGTTCATTTGGGAGGATCATGAAATAGTCATCCAAGGGGAAGAAAGCCGAGCGAATCATGCCAATGGTTATGTGCTCGTTTTTTAAGATGTTCCAAAGGGTAATAGCTTCTATACAGTGGAAATTGTAAATGTTGTAGAAAAGGATGTGACGCTCAAAGATCCAATACCTTCTGTCTACAAAATGATTGTGACTGTGATGTTGAGAGATGGGTTCGAGCCTGGTCGAGGTTTGGGTAACAATCTGCAAGGAATTATTAAGCCCGTTATGATCCCAGAGAAAGCCTTTAAGTATGGGTTAGGATAGAGGCCTACCAAGAAGGATGAGATTGAGAATAAGTCAGAGGTGAGTTTGTTTAGGCCCTTACCACTCCTGTACCAGTCATTTCCTGTGCGTGAGATGTCGAATGATGATGGTCTTGTGGAT
This sequence comes from Capsicum baccatum var. pendulum, assembly GCA_030864225.1. NCBI lineage: Eukaryota > Viridiplantae > Streptophyta > Magnoliopsida > Solanales > Solanaceae > Capsicum > Capsicum baccatum. The sequence continues at coordinate 251,488,896 of CM061559.1, read as the reverse complement.
GGGATAGGAAATCTTTTCGAGGGATGCAATGTTGTACCATAAGTTTCCCAAAGCCCAGTGGGGTGAAGAACATTGCTCCAGGGGAGGCCTTGAAAAGCTGGACTCCACTCCATTCATAACCCGGCACCCATCGTGGTATATAAAAAGGCAATTACTAATAATTTTTAAAATCGGTGATGATCCGAAGGAGGCCCTGCGATCCACCCTTTACATTTCAAATTTTCTTTTTGTATTTTTACTGCTTTCAAAAGGCATGGACTTGTGTTTGCACGAGTCATGAGCCATAGTTTGTAATTATCTCTCAAATTTCAATGAAAAGGCCTTCCTTTATTTTTTTAAGAAAATTATTTTTTGAAACACCACTATTCGTACATTTTATTATTATCTTGTTATCATTTAACTTGGATTATTTGTTTATTACAGTATCTCAAAACCTGCCAATGTCATGTCATGTCAAAGCTTAAACAAACAAAATGAGGGGAATGATGATGATTGGAAGAAAGGTGATGAGAAAAGATTAGTTGAAGATATAGAGGAGTTTGAGAATCGGGAGAAGCCCAACCTAGAGAAAACTGAAACAGTCAACCTGGGAGATCATGATAAAATCAAAGAAATAAGTGTCAGTGTCCACCTAGTGGAAGCACAAAAGAGAGAGCTCATTCACCTGTTGCGGGAATACATTGATGTGTTTGCTTGGTCCTATGATGATATGCCAGTATTGAGCACCAGCATTGTGTCGCAAAGTTGTCGATAAATCCTGAGTTTGATCCAGTCAAGCAAAAAATATGGAAATTCAATCTACATTTAAGTCTAAAGATCAAGGAAGAAGTGACAAAAAAAATCCAGTCTAAGGTTGTGGAGGTCACAAAATATCTGACATGGCTAGCCAATATTGTCCCAATGCCGAAGAAGGACGACAAGATTCGAATTGGTGTTGACTATAGAGACTTGAATAGAGCCAATCCTAAAGATAATTTTCCGCTGCCCAACATCCTTATTGATAATTGTGCAAAACATGAAATGCACTCTTTCGTTGATTGTTTTGCCGGGTATCATCAGATATTGATGGATGAGGTAGACGCAGAAAATATGGCTTTTGTTATACCTTGAGGTGTTTATCATTACAGGGTAATGCCTTTTGGTCTCAAGAATATGGGTGTAACATCTATGAGGGCTATGACAACAATTTTCCATGATATAATTGATAAAGAGATTGAGGTGTATGTGGATGATGTAATTATCAAATCCCGTGAGAGTTCGGATCATCTAACCCATCAAGAGAAATTCTTCAACATATTAAGAAAGTACAATTTGAAGTTAAATCCTGCTAAGTGTGCTTTTGGTGTTCCATCAAGAAAGTTACTGGGATTCATAGTCAGCAGGAGAGACATTGTCAATTCAGGATTTGCCACCGTCGAGGACCAAGAAGGAGGTTATGAGTTTCATGGGTTGTTTGAATTACATTAGCAGGTTCATTGCTCAGTAAACAGTCATAATTCTCAAAATGTTGAAGAAAAATGCATTGAATGAGTGGACAGAAGAATGTCAGAGAGCTTTCAAACGCATCAAGGAATATTTGTCTGCATTGCCAATTTTGGTTCCACCCAGAGAAGGAATTCCATTGCTGCTTTACCTATCAGTCTCAAAAAATACTTTCGGATATGTCCTTGGGCAACATGATGAGACCGGTAGGAAAGAGAAAGTCATCTACTACTTGAGTAAAAATTTTACACCATATGAAGCCCGTTACACTCTCGTAGAAAGGACATGTTGCGCTTTGACTTAGGCCGAACAAAAGTTGAGGCATTATGTGTCGTCATACACAACATACCTCATCTCTAGAATGGATCCATTAAAGTATATATTCTAGAAATCCATGCCCACAGGAAAGCTAGCCAAATGGCAAATGTTGCTGAGTGAGTTTGACAATGTGTAAGTAACTCAAAAGGCAATCAAGGGTCAAGCTTTAGCAGATCATTTGAAAGAGAATCCAATTGATAATGAATATGATCCACTTTGGACTTATTTCCCAGATGAGGAAATTTTATTCGTAGGAGAAGACATTACAGAAATTTACCCCGGATGGGGGCTATTCTTTGATGAGGCGGTCAACTTCAAAGGTTCAGGAATCGGAGTAGTTTTGGTGTCAGAAATGGGTCAACACTATCCAGTGACTGCTAAGTTGTGTTTCCCATGGACCAATAACATGGACGAATATGAAGCTTGAATCTTAGGTCTGAAATTGGCACTTGATATGGGTGTTCTTGAATTGCTAGTCATCGGGGATTCAGACTTACTGATTCATTAGGTACGGGGAGAATGGGCGGTAAAAAATTCCAATATTACTCCTTATATAGAGCTGGTGCAGGAATTATATGGAAAATTCAAAGAAGTTGATTATAGACATATCCCAAGGATACAAAATAAGTGTGCTGACGCTTTGGCCACTATATCCTCCATGATTCAACACCCAGATCACAGTTAATTGATCCTTTGGAAATAAGCTTGAAGGAGCAACCCGCGCATTGTGCACACATTGAAAAGAATCCTGATGGAAAGCATTGGTAATATGACATCAAAAGGTATTTAGAATCTGGAACATATCCGAAAGAGGCCAGTAACAACCAAAAGAAGACAATCCGGCGTTTAGCGAAGAACTATTTTCTAAGTGGGGAAATCCTCTTTAGGAGGACCCCAGATTTGGGATTCTTAAGATGCGTCGATGCTTTGAAAGCCAATAAATTGATAAAAAAAAGTACATACTGGAGTTTGCGGGATCCACATGAACGGGTTTTCCCTTGCTAGAAAGATCCTGAGAACCGGTTACTTCTGGATGACTATGGAAAATGATGGTAGCAGGTATGTGCAGAAGTGTCCAAAATGTCAGATACACAGAGATTTGATTCGAATGCCTCCACATGAGCTTCATGCAATGAATTCACCTTGGCCTTTCGTACCTTGGGGCATGGATGTTATCGGACCAATAGAGCCACCAGCATCGAATGGGCATAGATTTATTTTGGTTGCTATTGACTACTTTACTAAGTGGGTCGAAGCTGCTTCATATAGAGCCGTCACTAAGAAAATGGTTGCGGATTTTGTCAAGAATAGCTTGATTAGCCGATTTGGAGTGACAGAATCGATCATTACTGATAATAGGGAAAATTTGAACAGTCACTTGATGAATGAGATTTGTGATCAATTTAAAATAGTTCATCGCAACTCGACCGCATATCGTCCATAGATGAACGGAGTTGTGAAAAATGCCAATAAGAACATCAAGAAGATCTTGAGAAAGATGATCGAAAATGATAGATCATGGCATGAGATGTTGCCTTACGCTTTTCTAGGGTATCGCACAACAGTTCAAACCTCCGCCGGGGTGACCCCTTATCTATTGGTTTATGGGAATAAAGTTGTGATACCTGCTGAGGTTGAAATACCTTCCCTGAGGATTATTCAGAAAATCAGACTAAGTAACGAAGAATGGGTTCGCGCTCGCTGTGAACAACTCATGTTGATTGATGAAAAGAGAATGGTTTTCGTATGTCATGGTCAGTTATATCAGCACAAGATGATTCATTCTTTCAACAAGAAAGTAAGAGCTCAAACATTTGAAGTTGGGAAATTAGTTCTCAAATGCATACTCCCTCACCAAGAAGAGTACAAGGGCAAGTTCGCTCCAAATTAGCAAGGGTCGTACATAGTTCACAAGGTACTATCTGGAAGGGCTCTGATTTTGTCTGAGATGGATGGCCAAGAGTGGACCAAACCAATCAATTCTGATACGGTAAAAAGATACTATGTTTGAAAGACGTTCTAGTTTTTGTGTTTCCTAGTTTATCTGTAATCACTTTGTAATAATGTGTTTTATAATGTGTAATTACCTAGAACCACTTTCTTTTTATGTACAAACTACGTTTGACCTGAAATCCCAAAAAGAAATACGTAGGCAGCCTATGTTGGCTTCGGTCAACCCCTTAGGAAATTTTATCCCTTCCTGTTATGTACGAACTACGTTTGACCAGAATTCCCAAGAAAGGGATACATAGGCGGCCTATGTTGTCTTCGTTCAACCCATTAATTTCTTTCTGCATATCCCTAGCATAGTCCTAAACTACGTTTGACCTGATCCCTACTTCAATGGGATACGTAGGCGCCCTAATGGCTCATCATATACCCCCAGATTATGGAAACTAGGGCAGAATTTTCGAGAAGGAATCTCAAAAATTCACAAGAGAAGATCAACATCCAACAAAGAGATTGAAAATCAACAAAGACTTTAAATCCACTTGAGATGATATCATCTCAGACTACTTTAAACTGGGGCAGAAATTTTGAGGAAGGCCTTAAAATTTCCACCAAGTACTGGAATATATCTTAAATTCCCCGGCACCAGAGGTTAAAGCCAAGCTTTTGAAGCCACCAACTGCGACAAAGTCTAGGTAGACTCAATTTCTGGCTATGACAGAACTATTTGAAGAACCCTCCGACAATGAACATGAGTTCTGGAAATCATCCGTCGGATATAGTCAAAGCTATGAGGAAGACATTTGATGAGATAGTACATGACATGACTACAGAGATTTTCTAAAGCTTTTACAGATACTTTCGAAACTATTTGCTAAAAATAAGACTAATTTTGAAACAAAAAATCTTTACAAATCCTTTACTTAGTGATTGCCTAGGCGTCTATGGGAGAAGGGACCCAGGGTGGAGGTACCAATGTGACGAGGCACCTGAAAGATGGCGAGGAGCAAATCAAGGATCGAAGAAGGTCGGCACGGAGTAGTTTTATTCAAACTAATCAATTTTTTGTAAATGCAGGGATCGACATACAAAATGAGCATTTCTTTCAAAAAATCCCCAAGCAAGTCGGGAACCATGCCAGAGCATATAATGCTTAAGAACGGTATTTTTTGGTAGCTCTCAAAAATGGGTTTAATACCCATTTATCGAGGACCATTTGAATTGTCCATCTCATTTCTTGAAATCATGAAGAACAAACAAATGTGTCTTCTTTTCTTTACGAACATTGTATTTAGAATTTTTCTAAAAAATGGTCGCTAGCAAAAGCGACTTTGTGTCTTCTAATCATCTACTTCAAGTACAGGTAAATGTAGAAAGCAAGACGTAGACAAACAAACTCAGGTGCAACTACTTTTAAATTACCAAAAGGGTCATTTCATATCATTTCCAAGAGGGCCATTGCATATCATTGCCAAGAGAGTCATTTCATATCATCACCAAGAGGGCCATAGCATATCATCACCAAGAGGGTCATTGCATATCATTGACAAGAGGACCATTTCATATCATTGCCGAGAGGGCCATTTCATATCATCGCTGAGAGAACTATTCATATCATCGCCAAGAGGGTCATTTTATATCATTACCAAGAGGGCCATTCATATCATTTTCCGAGAGGGACATTTCATAGCTTTTGACACGCAAGACATAAATGATAGCGTCGAGGATATTATCAGTATTTTAAATCTGTTGACACGCAAGACATAAATGCTAGCATCGAGGATATCATCAGTATTTTATATCTGTTGACACGCAAGACATAAATGCTGGTGGCGAGGATATTATCAGTATTTTATATCTATTAACATACAAGACATAAATGATGGCGTCGAGGATATCTCATCATTTTATGAATCAGCGTCTGAATGCATCAAGAGTATACGATTTGAAGGGACAACTTTAAGTCGGTGTCTAAAGACGGATGATATATGAGATTTCCTAGAAATTGAAAATTTGAGGGTCATCTATAAGTTATATTATTTGAAATAGGATAGTTTGCAAGATCACCTATGAGTTGATAGCCTGTAGGTCATCCGTAAGACACAACAACATCCTAACTGGATAGTGTGCAAGATCACCCATAAATCGATAGTCTAAAGGTTATCCATAAGTCGTAACTAAATACTTACTGGAGAATATATGAGATTACCAAATTGATATGTCCAAGGATTCTCTATAAGCCACTTCATATCCAAGATCAATTATCTGCAGATTACCCAAGGACTAGCAATTTGAGTGATAACTATAAGTCATATTGTATCCAAGGTCGGATGATGTGCAGGAACACCTAAAAGCTAGTGATTGGAGGTATATCTTTAAGCCATCTCTTATCCAAGGTCGAATAATATGCAGTATTACCTAAAATCTAGCAATTCAAAGGATATCTGTAAGTCGCCTCATATCCAACATTAAATAATGCGCAAGATTATCCAAAGATTCACAATTTAAGGGAAATTTATCGATCATCAGCTATACCGGAGAGGTTATCATTCCACATAAAACAAGTGATATATGTAACCAAAAGGGTCACCACACAGCACGAGATTACACGGTTGTAGGGACTGTTCTGCATAAAGTATCGTTGGTGGCCAAGAGGGCCACCCCACTTTGGAAGACATATTCAACCGACAAATGAGATAATTATGCAACAACCAAGAAGGTTATTATGTTTGTTGTTGCAAGTTATTTTCCTTCCAAACAGGTATATGAAAGGAATGACTTTGTTTTTCAAGCGGCAACTCACGCAGAGATATGGTAAAGACTATATACCCTCTTTCGTGAATTATGTTTAGCACTAACACTTTTTGTTTGAAGCATTGTCGAGAGCATCCGAGAGGATGAAAATCTCAAATCAAAACCACAGGTGCAGAATTCAGATAGGACGCAGCACAACGTGGAACTCTTTCTTAGCAGCAAAATGGGACATAGTCTAGAAAGAGACGTCAAACTCTTAGGACGCGAGATAAAGGATGATCGCCACCACCACTCAACCACACCCCTGTTAGAAGGAATGTGGGTATTTTGGGGTATTTTGATTTCAGATTCACCTTCAAAATATTTCTAAACTTATGCCGAGGGTAACCTTCTCTTTCTTTCAAATTTGAGTAATAGGACTCTTAGAGTTTTGGGAATTATGACCAGGTAAGTTTTTGCCTATGGATGTGGAGGATCCCATATTAATGGTTAAGAGGTTACAATCTTATTTTCCATAACTCATTAACTTTTCACTCATCCCGAGACAAAGATCGTCTGAAATAGAAGACTATTTTTTCTACCTATCGAGTCGAACTGCAAGCAGTCTGATTCCGTGAAATCTTGGGGATATGTAGGCCAAGCTCTGTGTAGAAAAATCAACTGCATTCCAACGTCCCCAAAATTCCTTTATTCCCCAGCTTCCCGGTTTAACCAAAAACTCTAAAACCGTGATAGTTGGTGAATTTTCTTGAAAATCGTGCTTAAAATCAAGCTTTATGAACTACAAGTGGCCTAAATTCTCATGAAACTTAAGATATGTAGGAAACCTGATACCGAGATTCGGCCATTACTCCATGAAACTCGTGCAGAAAACCAACCTCATTCAGATTTAAATTTGTGATCGGAAAAAAATTAGGAACGTCAACCTCCCTTTGTCCAGAATTACTAATATCCATCCCACCCAAAGGGAGGGGGCAGTTGTTGACACCCAATTTTTTTCTTCCACAACCAAGTTTAATTTTGAGCTTCTTTGGTTTTAAATAAAATCAAAATATTTATTTCGTCTGAATAGAAACTTTTCAAAAAATATTCATTTGGGCAAGCTTATCATTTTAAATGACAATTATATATTATCGTATTCACTTATATGAAATTATATAGTTATGTTAAATATCTATTTTTTTATAAAGTGCCGGATTTTAATCAAGGTTTGTTTCGAAATAAAAATGAATAAAATCTAGATTTAAATATAATTTTCTCTCAAAAAAATAATTCATTGGATGAATATGTGTTTGATTTTATTACATTACGAAGCTCAAGATTAGACAAGGTATTAATTCATATCGAATTTTGATTTGATCTAGTCAATTTATTAAATTTGACTCTAATTGAAATCAAAATTGACCCCAATTGTAATGCAATTGACCAATTGGTATTCAATTTTGCTAGAATTTAAATCTAATTGCCTAAAGTGTAATCCAAAATCCTAATCCTAATTCTCAAAAGCCTTCTACTCAGTTGAACCAAATTAAAACCCAATACCCAGGCCCAAAACAACGTATCCACCAGTGGCCCATTTTTGTTTTTTATTTCAATTAGCAGCCCAAAGTCATTAAAAAAAATCAACGGCTCCTTTTCTCCTTTTAATCTTAACAACCAACCACCAAGCCCAACTTCACTAGATCTAACCCGGGCCCATTACTCTTCACCCCTTTTCTTTCTTTGCAACAATATCAAACCACAGCATCTCCAAAATCAAACAACAAAAATATTGCGACAACACCCAACATCATCCATCAACCCGAATACGACCAATCTGAACCTATAAACCATAAAATCAGCCCAAAATCAACCTGTGTGTAGCCCTCTTCACGTGTCCCATGCGGGTTCCCATAAAGAAAACCCTCGAACCTTCTAGAAACAAACTAGATGTCCACTCAATGGTTTAATTCTACGAATCTTGGGTATAGGGGTACGATTTCGTACATGTATGTCACAATTTCATTGGCTCTTGGCAAAGAATTCATTTTTCCTAAATCTTATTGGTCCACCAATTCTAAAATGGGTACGTTTGTTGATGAAACGGCAAGATGGAAAGAGGAATTCAAATTTCAAATCCCAGAATATCCTATTTCAAAAGGTCCCCAAAAAATACCCCTATTCATTTGCTATATAAGGGACCTTTCGTTCTTTGTTGGAGAAGGTTGAAAACTTGGGGAAAATTGGGAGTTCTTCTTTTGGGATGGAAAATTTTCTAAGCTAGCTAGGTCCAAAACCAAAAGAGTGGAAATTTTTTCTTTCTTTGGAAAGAAAAGCAAGAGAAAAGCAGAGAAAATAGGGGGTTAGAGAAAATAGGAACTGTTCGGTAGCGAAAACTCTAGAGAAAGCAACGTGCTAGTCAAGATTTTTTGTCAAATACATCGACTTTCTTGTGGTTGACATTACGATCGAAGCTCGAGTCCTGTTTTGCTTCTCCAAAATAGGTAATACCTCATTCCATTCAATTTTGAATTTGTTTTCTTCTTTGTCTGGTCGTTCTTTAGTTGCGTTTTGGATAGTACGTATGCGGGGATGTTCGCTGTTAAAGGCTTTGAAAGCCATTGGTTGTGATGAATGTTGGCTAATTTTTTGGATACACTTATTACGTATTGGGAGTGTCTTTCTTACATAAATCTAACTTTATTTTGTATAGCCAGTTGATTTGTTTACTTGCCCGTAGCTAACCAGAATGAGCAATTTAGCATAAAAGTGCTTAGAAATACTGTTTCATTTGGTATTCAAGGATGTAAACGGATGAAGTAGGATCGAAAGTTATGTTAGATTTATCTTTCATTAACATAATCTGTTAAGTCTTTAGGGTTGATTTGAATATATACGTTCGAAGCTGCAATTATAAAAGGTATTTGAATCAAGGTTTAGCTAACAAGTTGGTTGTTTTCCTTTGTTTTGGGTGATTAATTTGATCTACACTTCTATTTACCTGTCTATGTCGATTAATAAAGAAGAAAGCTTTATTTTTCAACGTATGATTTGTTGGAAGTTAGCTAGTTTTTTTGCCCACTGTTGCTCATGTTCGAAATCCCCTGTAACAATGTTCTCTTCACCCTTATCTGCATAAAGGCTTCATTGTTTATAGTGAATTATTTTATGGGTGACAAAATAATAATATTTTCATATGATTGGATATTATTTATGAATTTTCTGTCCTTAAGCGGTCTCCAATAGAACTATTTTCCATTAGAGCACTGTATAAGTAGACAAGCCTTGATTTGTTATATTTCGATGAAAAGTTTCTATTCAAGCTTTGCCTAAATGCGTCCTAGATTACCCAAGTGATTATATGTTAGTAAACACTTTGTATGTTTTTCTAATTATAGTGTTAAGTGAGGGTAAACTTACCCAGGCATAGTGTGAATTTGGTTTTCTCAATAGCAAAAGGACTATAGTCTGTTATGTTTAATTAGATAGGGGAAATCTGGGTGTTTCTCCTAAAATGTCCAAATTATGGGAATACGCAATCCCTTCGAAAGTCTCATGGATTGCCTCTTTGGTTAGGTTGTTCTTTTTCCTGTTCATTTCATCTACTGTTAAACATCTAAAAATTTCCTCCTTCCTTCTTGTCTTTTTAAAAGGTTGTCACTGGTTCACGTAGATCTTGACTTGACTTATTAGTTTCCCTGTATGATTGTGCATAAATTTGGTGTTTCGTTGCTTTGTGAACTTTTTTTCGAATATGCTCTTACCAATGGGTAAATCATTTCCCGTTGAAATTTTGAATGAAATTTAATTTTGCTAAATTAACGTGCCCTTTTCATATACTTAATATTTGCCCACTACTAAATAAAATACATAATACTTTAGCACATTTTGTTTTAATGTTAATGTTGGGACATTTATTAACTACTCTACTTTCCCTTTGTATGTGGATACGCTCGAGTTCTTTGCATGGACTCTCTTTCCCTTTGCATGTTCCTTATGGGCCATTGAGGCCCACTTAGTCTTGAATCGAATTTGAAGACCCAAAATATGATCACATGACATACGGATGCAAGAAGTCAAAAGTGGAATAACGGGTTAAAAAACCACATTTGAAGCGGCCAAGAGACTTGAAAGTCTCGGTTTCCATTTCATTTATTTATTTAGTCATTCATTATTGTTGTCTTTATTTATTTATTTATTTATTTATTTTTATTCATTAATTTGGGCCATGAAGCCAAGGTTGTATTTAATATAGGTAGAAGTGAAACTCGAGCCAAAGGCTCGAAAACTAGATTTGGACAGGCGAAATGGGTCGAACGCCCACTAGTCTAGGACAGGGTTTATCAATTTGGGCTCAATGGCCTGAATCATTTACTTCCTCCCCTTCCCCCATTTTTTATACTTATTTGCCTTATATGATTTGTGAACCTAGTTAAATCCTTAGTTAAGTCGCTAAAAAAAATTGGCTTTGCATCAACACCAAAATTTTTCTAAAATTGCTTTTCAAAAATAATTTTTTTTAAGGTTAATCAAAGACGATTTTCAAACATTCCAGATAATCGCAAGTTAGCGAACATTTTAGGTGCTTAACACCTTCCTAAAACGTTAATAGAAACCGCTTACTTAGAATCTCTTAACCTAAACGATTTTCCTGTTTCGGATCGTTTGAAGTAACTCTTGAAAGGTTTCTTAATTTCTTTTCAAAATTAAGTAGCAACTCTCAAAAAGTCAAAATTTCTCTGTAAAACACTGCCAGAGTACCATAACTTGTACCTATCTAAATCCCTAGCCATAGACCCTACCCACTTAGTCTCCTGCACACACGCAATATTGATCTTCCTCTTTCTAAGAATCTTCACCAGCTCTATAGACTTACCCTGAAGAGTCCCTACCCAATCCTCAGCCTATCGACTTTAGCAACATGTCTTCCTCTACCACCCCTAATGTCAGGCCTTGCCCCTACTCCCCCGCCCGCCCTTCCCTCCTCCCTCACCCCCAAAACATCTCCCTTCCCCAACCCCCCCAGACATGATCTTATCCTACCTTCAAAGCCCACAGCCACAACTCCACAAGAAAATAAATAATAATAGTAATAAAGCAATAACAGGAAATAGAAGGCACAAGCAAAGTATAAGGATTAAACAAGGAAAAAGTCTATCCCACAACATTGTCACAGTCTCATTATATTGAAAAGGTACTTAACAAATTCAAGTATATGGAATTCGGTATAGTCAAGACTCCTTTGGATGGAGCTTTGCACTTCAAAAGAATGAAGGTGAAAGTGACTCACAATTGGAGTACGCAAGAGTATTGTGATGTTTAATGTATATAATGAACTCTACACGACCAGATATAGCATGCGCTATTAGTAAATTGAGTCGGTATACAAGTAATCCCAACAAAACTCATTGGATGGCAATGAAAAGAGTTTTGGGGTATCTTAAATACACTCAAGATTATGCCTTGCATTATAATAAATATCTTGTCGTACTTGAAGGATATAGTAATACAAATTGGATCACCGGATCGTACAAAGTAAAATCCACAAGTGGATATGTATTTACTATAGGTGGAGGACAGACTCTTGGAAATCATCCAAATAGACTTGTATTGCTCGCTCTACAATGGAATCTGAATTTATCGCATTGGATAATGCCGGTGAAGAAACAGAATGACTCTAGAATTTTTGGAAGATATTCCTTATTGGACCAAACCAGTGGCACCAGTATGTATACACTGTGATAGCCAAGCAGTAATAGGTAGGGCAGGGAGCATGATGTACAATGACAAATCTCATCATATACGATGGAGATATAATATCATAATGGAACTTCTCTTTAGTGGAATTATCACTGTTGACTATGTAAAGTCAAAGAATAATGTGTCGGATCCACTTACAAAAGGCCTATCTAGAGAAGGAGTGGAAAGGACATCCAAAGGAATGGGTTTAAGGCCTAGGACAAGTCAGCATGGCGGTAAATCTACCTAGCAGAATGGAGATCCCAAGAGCTAGGTTCAAGGAGATCAAACAAAGTTGTGTCTGACAGGTTCAACTTTGTCAATTACCTAACCCATTCTCATGATGTAGACAATGTTCTGCAAACAAGGATAAGACTTAATATGAAAAGTCTTTTAATGATTATCTAAATTTGGTAGGTTTGACCAAATAATTTAATTTATAGTATTGAACGTTTAGAAATCACCTATGTGAGGGCAAAGTGGAATCCATTTCATGGAGAATGTTAGTAAAGGGTTATTCTCTAAACTCTCATGAAACCGGGACATGTTCATGGCTGAAAAGAACAAAACCTTGAGAACCATAAGTGGTAAAAGGTTGGTTGTGTGACATGTGTTGTCTAGGTGTACACTAAAGTTTGATAGTTCAAGGATATCAAATTTACTGATTGACCGAGTGCATTTGATGCATGTTCACTATGAAAAGTTCAAAGAGAAACCAACTTATCCAGATGCAATCATTCTTTTCTTGATGATCACATACTTGTCCATAAAATTTTTATGAAAAATAACCATTCCCAATCATGTGGGGTATTATTGGGTTCAAAATATATGAAAAAGTGTGAATGAGAGAGGAAAAATGGTGGAGAAGGGAGACACCATTCTATAAAGTGTACTTACAAATTAGAAAGTTCACTCTTTCTCCCACATTGGTGGAAGAAGAGAACTTATGAGTGTTTAAAATAAGGGACACTTACTCCACATGGAAAGCGAGGCAAGAAATAAGAGATGCCTTGCGTCGTCGTCGTCGTCGCTCGCTCGGCTCGGCTTCGACTTCGGCTTTGGATTTATATGCAACTTTTTTCTGTGTTTTGATACTCCATTTATATGCATGCATACAGATTCTGAAATAGTGTTTTGAAATAGTGCAGTGCTGAAACGAAGGGATGCAACCCTTCAACGAAATGACACACTGATTCATGAAATGGTATGACAGTTCGAAAAAGACACATTCTTTGGACGAACAGACATGGCTTTTCCATAAAGGTCACACTTGGTAGTGAACCATTGCCACTTTTCAGAAGAGGCACATATTGGCTATATAAACTTGCTTTCATCCACAAGTTTAGGAAGGAATTTTCTGAAATAAAAACTCTCTTCTTGTCTTGAAAAACTTTCTGTGTGATCTATCAAACCGTTGAGTGAGTTTGCTGAATTCAATAATTTAAGGTACCGTTATTGTTCGGATTAAAGGCCATTTTATCCTAGGACAAAGATTCCAAAACCTCGGGTACAATGAGGGGATTTATTCCTTAAGGACACTCCGTGAATTTGGAGGACTTGGTCTTAAATTCTGTTTCATCTCTTTTCTGAATCTTAACACACTTCTTAGATAGATTATTCATAATCTAGTGTTGAAGGTATTATAGAACTTCATAAGTGTTCTTATCTTAGACCTGAACTAGTGTTGTAGTTTATGTTTCTTATTTACAGATTCTTGTACCCAAATACATAAAAGATAACAATCTTAAGGAATAGTTTTTTTTTGCACAATCTGTATTGCTTGTTTTTGGAGATTAAAGCTTTAAGTTTTCTACTCCGTTTGAACTTAAATAGTGATTCGAAGAAATAAAATCATCATCATAAGTTAAAGATCATCGGTTGACTATTGGAAGTCATAAAAAATTCATCGTTAACTAGAAACAAGAAGAAGAGTTTAAAGTTCCTTAACTTTATAAGTAGTATTCTGAAAATACTAAATTTTATTGTCTTGTGGTGACAGGAAAAATGACTAACAAAAGTCAAATGCAAGATGCGGCTACGACTGCGGGGGCAACTAGTATTGCCTCAACAAGTCAAGCAAATTCTCCACAACCAATGACACCTGTGGAGAAGCCTAAAAAATTTGCGGTCATTGATTTTATGTGATGGCAGCAAAAGATGTTCTTTTACCTCACCACTCTATGCCTTCAAAGGTTCACTACTGTGGATGCTCCTGAGGTGCCCGAGGGAACCTCAGACAAAGAGCATTTCATGACGGTAGAATCTTGGAAATACTCGAACTTCCTTGGCAGGAATTATATATTGAGTGTTCTCCAAGACGACCTCTACAATATTTATGGTGCAACTAAGACATCAAAGGAATTGTGGGGGGCACTAGAATGAAAATACAAGATAGAGGATGCGGGAATTAAGAAATTCTTTGTTGCAAGGTTCTTTGACTTTAAAATGATAGATAGCAAATAGGTTGTCTCTCAAGTGCAGGAATTGCAAGTAATCATTCATGATCTCCTAGCATAAGGTATATCTTTGAAAAATACCTTAGTTGAACAAATTAAAAATGTTATTAGTACTCACATAAACTGTTTTGTAGGTTTGATTGTGAATGAAGCATTTCAAGTAGCATCGATCATTGAGAAGCTACCACCTATGTGGAAAGACTTCAAAAACTACTTGAAGCACAAACGCAAGGAGATGACTATCGAAGATCTTATTGTTCCACTACATATTAAAGAGGATAATAAGACTACTGAGAGAATTTTAAAAGGGAATTCTACAATTAATGGAGCACATATTGTAGAAAATGACCAAAATAATTCTAAGAAAAAAAAGAAAGCTAAACAAGAAAACCATCAACCCAAGAAGAAATTCAAGGGAAAGTGCTTCAACTGTGGCAAGATTGGACATAAGTCCACGGATTGTCGTGCCCCTAAGAAAGAAAAGAAAAAGGACCAAACAAATATGATTGAGTCCAACAAAGAATGTGATGATCTGTGTGCTATGTTTTCATAATGCAACTTGCTGGGGAATCCTCGCGAGTGGTGGATGGATTCTGGTGCCACCCGCCATGTTTGTGCCAACAAAGAGTTATTTTCATTATTCGCTCCGGCTCAAGTTGAAGAAATGATCTACATGACTAACTCTACTACGGCTAAGGTAGAAGGAACAGGAAAAGTGGGCTTGAAAAAGACTTCAAAAAAGGTCTTGACATTTAACAATGTCTTGTACGTTCCGGAATTACGTAGGAACTTGATTTCTGTTTCACTTCTAGACAAGAACGGATTCAAATGTGTAACCATTTCTGGAAAAATTATAATAAGCAAAGGGGAAGTGTATGTAGGAAAAAGCTAACTAACCGAGGGCCTTTATAAGATGAATGCAATGAATGTTGAAATAAATAAAAGTTCAAATTCTTCTTACTTGCTTGAGTCTAATAATTTATGGCATGAACGTTTAGGCCATCTTAATTATAAAAAATTATAAAAATTGATCAACTTAGAAGTTTTACCAATCTTTGAGTGCAATAAATCAAAGTGTCAAACGTGTGTGGAATCAAAGTATGCAAAGCATCCTTATAAGTCCGTTGAAAGAAATTTTAATCCTTTAGACTTAGTACACACTGACATTTGTGATATGAAGTCAATAGCATCACGTGGTGGGACAAAGTATATCATAACTTTTATTGACGATTGCACTAGATATTGTTATGTTTACTTGCTTAATAGTAAGGATGAAACAATAGATGCGTTTAGGAAATACAAAACTGAAGTAGAAAATCAATTAGAGAAAAAGATAAAAATGATAAGAAGTGATAGGGGCGGAGAATATGAATCTCCCTTTGCCGAAATATATTTAGAGAATAGAATTGTCCATCAAACTACGGCCTCGTATTCACCTCAATCTAATGAAATTGCAGAAATAAAAATCCTATCACTGACCCTCTTAACCTCCACTACCTGCCCTCTAAGCTCTTCATCCACTAAGATACCAACTCCATTCCTACGCCTCACACTACCAGAGTAACATAGCTTGTACCCATCTACATCCCTACCCTTAGAACCTACCCACTTAGTCTCCTAAACACACATAATATTGATCCTCCTCTTTCTAAGAATCTTCACCAGCTCTATAGACTTACCCTGAAGAGTCCCTACCCAACCCTCAGCCTATCGAATCTAGCAACATATCTTCCTCTACCACCCCTAACGTCATACCTTGCCCCTACTCCCCCGCCTGTCCTTCTCTCCTCCCCCACCCCCAAAACAGCCCCTCTTTCAACCCCCTTGGACATGACCCTATCCTACCATCAAAGCCCACAGCCACAACTCAACAAGAAAACAAATAACAATAGTAATAAAGCAACAACAGGAAATAGAAGGCACAATAAAAGTATAAGGAGTAAATAAGGAAAAAGTCTATCCCATAACATTGTCACAGTCTCATTATATCGAAAAGGTACTTGACAAATTCAAGTATATGGAATTTGGTATTGTCAAGACTCCTTTGGATGTGAGCTTTGCACTTCAAAGGAATGAAGGTGAAAGTGACTCACAATTGGAGTACGCAAGAGTATTGGGATGTTTAATATATATAATGAACTGTACACAATCAGATATAGTATGCTTTATTAGTAAATTGAGTCGGTACATAAGTAATCCCAACAAAACTCATTGGATGGTAATGAAAAGAGTTTTGGGGTATCTTAAATACACTCAAGACTATGCCTTGCATTATAATAAATATCCTGCGGTACTTGAAGGATATAGTGATGCAAATTGGATCACCGGATCGAACGAAGTAAAATCCACAAGTGGGTATGTATTTACTATTGGTGGAGGAGTAGTCTCTTGGAAATCATCCAAACAAACTTGTATTGCTCGCTCTACAATGGAATCTGAATTTATCGCATTGGATAAAGTCGGTGAAGAAGCAGAATGACTCTGAAACTTTTGGAAGATATTCCTTATTGGACCAAACCAGTGGCACCAGTATGTATACACTATGATAGCCAAGCGGTAATAGGTAGGGTAGGGAGCATGATGTACAACGGTAAATCTCGTCATATACGACGAAGACATAATATCGTTAGGGAACTTCTCTCTAGTGGAATTATCACTGTTAACTATGTAAAGTTAAAGGATAATATGTCGGATCCACTTACAAAAGGCCTATCTAGAGAAGAAGTGGAAAGGACATCCAAGGGAATGAGTTTAAGGCCTAGGACAAGTCAGAATGACATAACTCTACCTAGCAGACTGGAGATCCCAAGAGCTAGGTTTAAAAAGATCAAAAAAAGTTGTGTCTGACAGGTTCAACAGTGTCAATTACCCAACTCATTCTCATAATGTAAATAGTGTTCTGCAAACAAGGATAAGACTTAGGGTGAAAAGTCTTTTAATGATTATCTAAATTTGGCAAGTTTGACCAAATAATTTAATCTATAGGATTGAACGTTTAGAAATCACCTATGCGAGGGCGAAGTGGAAGCCGTTTGAAGGAGAATGTTAGTAAAGGCCTATTCTCTAAGCTCTCATGAAACCGGGACGTGTTCATGGCTGAAAAGAAAAAAACCGTGAGAACCATAAATGTTAAAAGGCTGGTTATGTGACATGTGTTGTCTAGGTGTACACTAAAGCTCGGCGGTTCAAAGATATCAAATCTACCGATTGACCGAGTGCATTTGATGCATGTTCATTACGGAAAGTTCAAAGGAAAACCCACTTATCCAGATGCAATCAGTCTTTTTTTGATGATCACATACTTGTCCATAAAATTTTTACAAAAAATAGCCCTTCCCATTCATGTGGGGGATTGTTGGGTTTAAAGTATATGAAAAAGTGTGAATGAGAGAGGAAAAATGGTGGAGAAAGGACATCAGTTTAAAAAGTGTACTCATAAATTGGAAAGTTCACTCTTTCTCCCACATTGGTGGAAGAAGAGATCTTATGAGTGTTTAAAATAGGGGACACTTACTCCACATGGTAAGTGAGGCAAGAAAGAAGAGATGTCTCGCGCCGTCGTCGTCGTCGCTCGCTCGGCTCGGCTTCAGATTTGGATTTGGATTTGGATCGATCGATGAGATATCTCTTTTTGGACAAAGTTTATTTGACAGAAATTCAGAAATTCAGTTCGATACTCTATTTATATGCATGCATGAAGATTCTGAAATAGTGTTTTGAAACAGTGCAGTGCTGAAGCGAAGGGATGCAACCCTTCAACGAAATGACACACTGATTCATGAAATGGTATGACAGTTCGAAAAAGACACATTCTTTGGACGAACAGACATGGCTTTTCCATAAAGGTCACACTTTGTAGTGAACCATTGCCACTTTTCAGAAGAGGCACATATTGGCTATATAAACCTGCTTTCATCCACAAGTTTAGGAAGGAATTTTCTGAAATAAAAACTCTCTTCTTGTCTTGAAAAACTTTCTGTATGATCTATCAAACCGTTAAGTGAATTCGTTGAATCCAACAATTAGAGGTACTGTTATTGTTCGGATTGAAGGCCATTTTATCCTGGGTGGAATATTCCAAAACCTCGGGTACAGTGAGAGGAATTATTCCTTAAGGAAACTCCGTAAATTCGGAGGACTTGGTCTTAAATTATGTTTCATCTCATTTCTGAATCTTAACACACTTCTTAAATAGATTATTCGTAATCTAGTGTTGAAGGTGTTACAGAACTTCATAAGTGTTCTTGTCTTGGACTTGAACTATTGTTGAAGTTTGTGTTTATTATTTACAGATTCTTGTACCCGAATACATAAAAGATAACAAAACCAACTTATTTTCCAGGAAAACTTTTTCCATCATACCAAACACACCCTTAATATATTGTAGATTATAGATTATAGATTATAAATATATTATAAATATAGATATAGATTATAGATATAGATATATTCAGTCTATTTAAAATATAGCCACTTCTGGTAATCTTGAAATTGAAACTGATATTGCCGCTACTTCTTCTATGCCAGAAATATGTGTTTGAAGTTAAGACAATTAAAGCCTAACATCATAAACAAAGTTTTAAAATTTGAAAACTTGAAATCAAATTTAAACCTGAGATCTGAAGTTAGTATTTGACAAAATCAAATTTGAACTTGTAGATCTTTGAACCTTCTGAACCGTATGTCCAAAATTACTTTTGAAGCATCTACAGAGGTGGACCTACCTTGGCAGTAGAGGGTGCACGTGCACCCGCTAGCTTCGAGAAATACTCTGTGTATATAATTTGTATATCTCTGTATATATCAGGGTGTTATGTTAAATATATGTTGTGCACTCCTGAAAACAATTGACTTGATTGGCAAGATGGTTGAACATGCCAATTAAAAAAAAATTTATTGCGTGATGACTCGGGTTCGAAGCCCAACAACAACATTTTTTTATTGCTCCTTTTTCCAAATACACTATTTGTTTGTTGTTTTCTGTTTGAAATTTTAAGTGCAAACACACACACACATATATATACATACATACATATATATATATATATATATATATATATATATATATATATATATATATATACATACTCATTTATTTTACACTTTCCTTTTTCTTTTGTGTATTGTGGACATTGTTAACGTATACTTTTTTTCATTTTATTTCAAAATACAAGCTCCCCTCCAACTTCAAAATGTAGATATTCTCGCCATCTTGTACTGTAAATGTTTATTTCTTTTATCTTTTGATTATTGACTTATTTTTTATTTAAAAGATTAGTAATTTAAAGTTTGAGATAGGCTTAAACCAAACGTTTTCCGTACAACCATCTAGCAAACAAATCTCTCGAATTTCATATTTTTCAAAAAAAAAATTATTATTATTTAAAATATAAAAGTGCATTGAATTCAAGTATGATGGATAACATACTTTTTTCATATTAAATCTAATTGATAATATTTAATAATATTAAAAATTTGCTTATAAAATATTATAATTAATAAATTTTCAAAGAACTGCATGTCGAACTTTGACACTATTAATTACTATGTTAAATATAAAGGTGCACCCGTCAATTTCAAATTCTGAGTTCGCCTCAGAGCATCTAGATTTTAAATCAATTTATAAATGTGACTTATTCCAATATATTTTTTTTTTATTTCAACTTTGTCTAAATTGCTGGAAGCACCTTGCCTTTTGCTGGAAGATATTAGCTGTCATGAAGATTGAAGAAAAGGGAGGATATAATAAAAAGTATCCGAAGCTGGCCCCATGGAGGAAATTGTTGCTGTCGTTTTCCCTTCATCATTAAGCAAATATTTACTGTTTCGATGCAAAAACATGTTACTCTACTTTTTAATCATTCATTTATTCTCAATTCTTGTCAATCTTGTTCTGTCAAGATTTTACAATGGTGAGCAAAAGCAGCTTCTGTTTTTGCTTCCTAAATCGTAAGAGCAGCAAAAGTACAAAGGAAGAAGGATCGTCGCATTCAAAATCATCAAGTCAGAAAAGTAGAGCTATCAATATGAACATTGGAGCTGATGATGGTAGCCATAGCCAAGCCACCACCACCATCAATTCTGATGCAAACAACGCTGGAGCAGCGGCAGTTGCGACCATGGCCACCTCTCATATAGCTGGCATGGATGGTGGTGCTGATGGTAGTTCTCACGGTGGTGGTGGTGGTGGAGGTGGCGGCGATGGCGGAGGAGGAGGAGAATGAGATATGAAAGCGATGAGGTTAATGGATTATAAGTATAATAAATTCATAATAATACAGTTTTTTCAGATTCAATTTTTTGTGGTTTGATTAACGTGTGATGGTTGCGTGTGCGAGTCACCATTTCAGTTATGGTGGCATATTCAGTTTTTTCTTTTTTTAGCCGGTGGGCATTGATCAGTTGATTGTATGTGTATGCCACTTTGTTTTCTGGAAGTAAAAAAGAAACTTTATGATTTTCTTGGTACATCGGAATAGTAACTTATTACTCCCTCTCTTTAATTCGTTAAAAAAATGACCCCTCTTTTCTTTTTTAATTACTTTTGTTATAAATATCTATCATATAGAGTAAATGTCAATTTTACCATATATAGTGAATATCTACTTTACTATATATTATGTATGTCTATTTATAGAAACGTTACAAACTCCAAGATTAATTTTTCCTATAAATAAAGGAGTTTTGTTTCATTGTAATTCACCCATCAAGAGAATCCCTCAAGAGAAATAAGAATTGCTCTCTCTATTCTCTCTACTCTTGTTCTTTATTTTTTATTATTTAATAACATGTTATCCGCACGAGACTCTACCAAATAAGATTAGATTATAAATCTAAAGGTAATTTCAAGGTAAGTAATTCCTTATGTTATCCTTCTTTTGTTACTAATAATATAATTATTGTTGGATTTAAGAAAAAATAATTGGTTTGGAACCATTTAAGTTTTAAATTTATTCCTCAAGAACAATATTATCAAAAGAGATGATAATATGTTGGGTTTAAGTCCTATCAATTTATGCCCAAGACACTTTTATATGGTAAGACGTTGAATTTGAATCTCAATGTACCATATTGATGATATTATGATGGCTAAGACAAAATAATGTGTTTTTAATGAAAAGTCATGAAATATTTCTCACTGAATATGCTATATTCCATGAAGTAAATGTAGTAGCAATATATGATAAGTGTGAAATATGACAACTTACTTCATTCTTGAAGTGTATATGACAGCAGTGCATAATATGTTTGAAAGAAGACAAGTGATTGAATGCACGAATATAGGCGTGGAGGGACAATATGATAATGATCATCAAAAGTAATAATACTTTCACACGCGTATTATGATCATAAGATATGTTAGAGAAAAATTCTCTACATCATATGTATGCCTCGATTTGCTCCTAAAGTAGCAATATCATAAAAGAGGTTATAAGCTATCAATTTGATAGGCTTAAGACATAATTATATTTCATTCATGGGAATGAGAATTTTAATTGTTATAAGCATAGATTCATTCCCTCAGTGAACGTGATGATATTTAGTGAAGCTTATCAACAAACGTGAACTTAATTGTGATGGCTTCACAACTTACCTTCAAATGAGGCAGAATAATTGAGAAGAGTTATATTTTGAAGTCTACTTCTAAAGTAGTAAATCTGAAATTTATTCATGTAATAGTAAATCTGAAATTTACTAAAGTAAAAAGGTACATGTTATGGTAAACTTGGTGTTTGCTAGAATAAAAGTCCATAAGTTGACATAAACGATTATGACATCCCGAAGATATGCATATTGAGTATTGAACATGTAATGAAGAATTATAAAATTCTTCAAGAATTATTCATGTTGTTTGTTCTCATGATAAGTTAGTTGGACCAACTAATTATTGGATTGGATCCCTCAAATTCTGAAAAATATAAAAGGTGAATAAGGGCCCGTTCATATTTCACGTGATATGTTGAAAAGATGCATCAATAAGATAATCATATGTACATTTATTATCAACCTGTAGTTTGACATTCATAAAGTTGTTTGCTTGATAAAATTGAGTTAAGAGCATAACTTTCAGATTGTGCAATCAAGACAATTCATCTTCATGAAAATGATTTGGCATTGAATACCTTTAATAAATAGCTAAACCATTGCTGATGAGAACAAAGCTTCATGTGCTGGTCTGAAATACGATATGTTGCATACAATAAGACTTCCATGCATTAGACCAATAAATTATGATTATTTCTTCCCTCTCAATTGGTTCAAGGTCAGGAACCAACTATTTCATCTAATAGTTTTGATGTGCGGTATACAATTAATAAATATACCATGATGCATAAAGATGTATTCCTAAAAAAGATGGAGGATGTATGTTAATTTTCCTAACATAATGGGGAGATTACAAGCAGCTACGAAATATGTTAGAAATTATCATCAGATCCTCATTCAAAAGATAATTCAAGTCATATGTCGAAAACATTTACTGACTTAAATTTAATCTCATACCTAAGCTGCAAGTACTTCTATTTTGCATTTTTAAAGGACAAATTCTACACATGCATGAAGCATGGTAGACTAATCGATTCCAAATGAAATAATCCTTGAAAAGGATAAGGAGCAAATAATCATAATAAGAAAGCAATATGCTCTTGAAGAGCTTACGATACAAAATGATATGTCACATTGTGAGGTTCAGGTACCTGAAAATAATGAAGTGATGAGATCTCAAAATGTTATGTCACATTGTGAACCGATACAAAATGATATATCATTAATGATATCTTTGATACAATATTGACGCAATATTGTAAAATATTACGAGGATCTAAATTATATGTTTGTTTAAACATGCTAACGTAGAAATATTTACCAAGTGACATGAAAGGATGCATCTTGGTAAGTGTAAAACTTATTTGATTTGCAGTTCAGACACTTGAAGATGTAACATATGAAATATTGAATATTGTCACTTGATAAAATTTAAATGAAAACTTTCTAAGGATTCAAGATATTTGAAGCATATAAAAGTTTCTGGGAAACTTATTTAGAATCTTTATATTGTATAAGCTCATAGCTTGAAAATTATTGAAACTCTTGGAGAGTTTTCAAAAGCAATAGAATATTTGCTTAAATGAGAAACAAGCATAATTGAATAAGGATTCATTCCGACCTCAAGAAAAAAAATGAGGAACTCCTTTGTTATGAAGTATCATATCTTAGTGCAATTGGTGCACTAATGTATCTTGCAAATACTTCAAGGCATGACACAGCCTTTTTCGGTCAATTTGTTCGCAAGGTATAGTTTTGCTCCTACTAGGAGACATCGAAATGAGATCAACCATATGGACTTATTTTACTTTAAACATTGTAGTCCCGATCTTGTTGGTTATGCTGATGTTGGATACTTATCTGACCGTATAAAGCTTGATCTCAAATAAGCTATATATTTACATGTGGGAATACTACTATATCTTGGAGATATACAAATCAGTCTATCTAGCCACTTCATTGAACCATGATGAGATAATAGTTATTCATGAAGTTAGCCAAGAATGTGTATGGTTGAGGTCCATGATACATCTTATTCGAGAAAAATATGGTTTGAAATGTGATAATGCACCTACAGTTTTATACATAGATAATACAACATGCATAGCACATCTTAATGGAGGATTCATCAAAGGAGATAGAACGAAGCACATTTCGTCAAAGCTTTTCTACATACATAAGCTCCAAAAGAATAGTGATATTAACATGCAACAGATTCGTTCAAGTGACAATGTGGCTGGTTTATTCACCAAGTCTCCTTCAATTACAACTTTCAAGAAGATGGTGCACAAGATCGGGATGCAAAGGTTCAAGGATGTTCTCATTAGGTGGAGTTAATACGCGTTGTACTCTTTTTTCCTTACGAGATTTTGTCCCACTAGGTTTTTCTTGTAAGGTTTTTAATGAGGCAGCCTATATGCGTATTGTTAGAGATGTGTACTCTTTTTCCTTCACGAGATTTTTTTTCCACTGAGTTTTTTCTAGTAAGGTTTTAACGAGGCACATTATCTATCAATTAGACATTCAAGGGGGAGTGTTATAAATATACCATATATAGTGAATGTCTATTTTACCATATATAGTGAATATCTACTTTATCATATATTGTGTATGTCTATTTATGGAAAAGTTACAAACCCCAAGATTAGTTTTCCCCTATAAATAAAGGGGTTTTGTTTCATTGTAATTCACCCATCAAGAGAATCCCTCAAGAGAAATAAGAATTACTCTCTCTATTCTCTCCAGTCTTCTTTTTTATTCTTTATTAGTTTATAACAATATTTTAATTTTAATTTTTCACGTGACATATTTAAGATCACAAGATTGAACATTTTGGTACATTTGACATATTTTTAATTTAAGACCACAAGATTCAAAAGTATTTTTTATTTTTTTAAACTCCGTATCAGGTGAAATTAGGTCATTCTTTTTTTAAACGGAGGGAATAATATTGCTGATCTTTTGAGTTACTATTCCCTCGATCTTAATTTATGGCTGTCAAGTGGGCCGGGCCGGGCCAATCCGAAACTGGCCCGTGTTATTTAACCGGGTTGAGGGCCGGGTTGGAGTCTAAGTGGGTCGGTCCGGGCCCAACAGTAAAAAAATCAAAAACCACCCTAACCCGGCCCACTTAACCCAACCCGATCAAACCCACCTAAACCCGGTCAAACCCGTTTAAAAACCCGGTCAAACCCGATAAAAAATATAAAAAAAAAAAAATTCAATATACATTATATATACCCACCTATATACATTATAAATACGTGAAACAATATATATACACTATATATATAGTATATACTACATTATAATTTAAAATATATATACACATATACACAATTACACACATATACGCACCATCCAAATATATATGTACTACTTTAAACTTCAAAGTTTAAATAAAATATACTACAATATATATATATATATATATATATATATATATATATATATATATATATAATTATATATATATATATACACATGTATACGTTAAATATACACGTCTATAGAAGATCTATTCACATATATACACTCTAATCTATGTATTTGTAATACTTTAAATGAAATATACTATAATATATAAACATTACAATATATATTTGTATAGTTATATACTAATTTATAAAATATATACACATGTATACGTTAAATATACACGTCTATAGAAGATCTATTCACATATATACACTCTATTCTATGTATATGTAATACTTTAAATCAAATATACTATAATATATTTGTATAGTTATATACTAATTTGTAAAACATATACACTTGGATACGTTAAATATATACGTCTATAGAAGATATACACACCATTCAATATATATGTACTAGTTTAAATAAAATATATACTACAATACATATATATATACTACAATATATATATATATATATATATATATATAGTTATATACTAATTTATAAACCATATACATAACGTATACATTAAATATACTCATCTATAGAAGATATATACACATATATATATACCATTCAATATATTCACTACTTTAAATAAAACATACACTACAATATATATATATATATATATATATAAATAGTTATAGTTATAGTTATATACTAATTTATAAAACATATACACATATATACGTTAAATATATACTACTTTATATTTAGAAGATATACACACACATATATATACCATTCAATATATACACTACCTTAAATAAAAGTATAAAACATATGTTATTTAATATAATAAATTAATAATACTTGATAGTAACTTAATAATGTATTAAAACTAAGTTTTTAATTTCAGTTTGTAAAATTCTGAATTTAAAAAAAAAAAAAAGAAAAATCTTTACCGGGACCGGCGGGCCCAAATCAGGTTGGGACAGGGCCGAATTAACCGGGCCCAAATCAAAAACCCAATCGGACCGGGATCCGGACCCCTAAAGCCCTTGGGCTTACCGAAATGGAACAAATCGAGTCGATTTAATTATGTGAACCGACCCGTTTGA
Organism: Capsicum baccatum var. pendulum; assembly: GCA_030864225.1. Taxonomy (NCBI): domain Eukaryota; kingdom Viridiplantae; phylum Streptophyta; class Magnoliopsida; order Solanales; family Solanaceae; genus Capsicum; species Capsicum baccatum. The sequence continues at coordinate 251,462,186 of CM061559.1, read as the reverse complement.
CACCCTTATCTTAATTTCAAGTGCAGTAGTTTGACAGCTACAAAGTTTAAAAGTAAAGAAAGTTGTTTGAATTTAACGGTGTAGTTTTTAAAATCTTGTAGTCTTTCATTTGGGAAAAAAATTCGGCCAATTATAATAAGTAATGTTCATTGATATTGTAGATCTATGCCACTTATATCATACTAGTCGGCTTGCGCCGTACTACGCACGATCCAATATTGATTCTTAAAATTTTTACGTTATGTATAATTTTATCATTTAATTAAAATCTTTATTTGTTTGGTTGATAAATTCTAAGTTAGACATATATTATTATATTTGTATTGATGAAATTTGTATAACAAACTCTTAAGTTGTTCAAACTTTTATGGCATTGATAGTCAATTATATTTTTTAAATAATTTAAATTTTTAATTATTATAATTTATAATATTTTTTCTTTTATTCTACTAATTAGAAGTGACATAATAAAATTATTATAACAAAAACTTGTGAATTTTTTTCTAAGTGGTTCTATTTAAGACGTCAAGTTAATTTAAAACAACAAAAAATAATTTATTATTTTATGCCTATTTTATCTTTTTAATTAAATATTATTAATTTTTTAATATTTAAATGACTTATAAAAACGTCAAAAATTAATTTATTATTTTATGTCTATTTTATTTTTTTAGTAAATATCATTAACTTTTTATTTTTTAATACTTAAATGACTTATAATAATTAATTATGAGTGATATAGTAAAATCACGGTTGAAGCAGCTGAAGCAGTCATATCATAAATATCTATTTTAATTTTTTTATTAATTTTTTTGAATTTTTTAATACTAAATGACTTATAATAATTAATTAGAGATAATAAAGTTAAATCACGATTGAAGTAGCTGAAGCAGGCATGTTGACCATGAGCAGAGCAACTTACCGTGGCTTATTATATAGGATAGATAAAAACAATATTTGGTTGAGATCAAATTTAAACATATACGCTCATTGAAGTAATTAAAAGTGGTAAGCCACGTTTATTACCACTTATAAAAGTACTAGTGATGTGCGCCCGTGCAAAGCACGGTATCCTTTTAAATGAAATATAAAAAAAATTATTCATTGAAACGTTTTTGCAGACTAGTCTCTTCACAAAAACAAAAGGATGAATATTCTTTGTAGTTGTTGGTATTTGAAGAGTTAAAGGCCATCTCTATGTGCCAAAATCGGGAGAATGTCATGATATGCATCTACATCAGACTAAGCATCCTCGTTCTGAAGAATTGGAGCACAGTTTGATCTTGCTTTTTCAAGCGTGAAATTTATCCACCATCTGAATTTTACACGTCCATCTTGCCTTTGTTCCATTGCAGCTACAGAGGTAAGATAGAAAGTTGCTCATCTAGCCCAACGATCCATTGTTTATGTGGCAATGCAATGGCATGTGGAGAATTTTAAATCATTCACCGTTGAAACTAAAATTACCAAAGAACAGCTACAAGATATCATAGATTTAGAATGCGATCAAGAAAACAGTCATTTCAAAAGCTACAACCTTACCATGTTTAAGCGCAACCCACGAAATGCAATATGAGTATAATATGGCAAGATTGGATTTCCTGCATGATGCCAAATGATATGTTTACTTATCGTACCAGCATATCTTAGGTTGAAGGTATGGGCATTTGAATTATTTCAGAAGAATATACAAAAAGAGATAATTGAAATTTTATTTTTCTAACCACAGCATAAAACAATCGTAACTGATTTCATGAACTAGCAACCAAGTCATGATGTGTCTGCTTGCGATTCTTCTTCGAAATAATACAAACAAAAAGTAAATTACTATTACCATTCGAAAGAACCAAAAGAAAGGCAGAAGAAGTAGAAAGGAATAAGGGTTTCTTCACCTCCTCCCAAGGTATCAAACAAGGTGATCCTCTTTCTCCCTCTCTTTTTATTATTGGTGCTGAAGTGTTAGTGAGACTCCTTAACAGACTCATTGACAATAAGTATTTTTTACCTTTTTTCATGACTGATAGAGGACCTATTATTAATTATTAATCATCTATCATATGCAGATGACATTGTAATTTTCACAAGTGGAAATACAAAGTCCATCAAGATAATTATGAAGCAAATCCACTGGTATGAAAGAAGCTCGGGACCAAAAATGAATAAGAACAAGTGCTTCTTTCTAACAGCTCCTAGAACCGATCCAAGCAGAATCAACAAAATCAGGAGCGCCACTGAATTTATGAAAAAGAATTTTTCTTTTGAATACTTGGTTACCCGATATACATAGGAGAAAAGAAAAATGAACATTTTGAGAAAATGCTTTCTAAAATCATCAAGAGGTTGGGTGCTTGGCAAAGTAGAATTCTCTCCCACGAAGGAAAATACATTTTGATCAAATATGTGCTTCAATCTTTACTATCTACACTCTCATTGTTCTTACTCCTCCAAAAGGAATTGTCAAACAAATAGAGAATCATTTTACAAGATTTTTTTGGGGATCCTCAATTGAAAAAGATAACTATCATTGGAGTTCTTGGGAGAACATGTGTTACCCTACCAATGAAGAAGGGATAGGTATGAGGAGGATGAAGGACATATGTGAAACTCTCAACATAAAAAAGTGGTGGAGATTCAGAGAACAAGATTCCCTGTGGGCAAAGTTCACCAAAGCTAAGTACTGTGTCACAGCACATCCTGTGATGGGTGTTTGGTAACTCTCACCAAAACAAGATCCAAAGTGAAAAAAAAGCATGACTTGGTATATTTACAAGGGTGATTGTAGTTTCTGGTGGGATAACTGGACAGGATATGGTGTTTTAGCAACATACACTCCTGATCTTAGACATTCCACAAAGACTAAAGTGAATTGAGTTCTTTCAGAATCAAGTTTGGAATGAACAAATGTTTCGGGAGATTCTACCAGAGTGGATAGTTCAACACATTATCCACAACAAGATAGGATCCAACACTAGATCAGATGTTCTCACGTGAAAAGCAACCAATGATGGTTCTTTCTCCAACAAATCAGCATGGAATCTTATAAGGGAGAAAAAAAGTTCTTAACTCTCTTTTTATCAATATTTGGCATAACTGTATACCATTTAAATTATCTTTTTTTAGCTTGGAGAATATTAAAGGCTAAATTACCTTTTAGTGATGTCATTTGCAAGTTTAGAGGAAGAAATACACTTGATTGTTTATTCTGTGATACATCAGTGCCAGAAACAGTCAAACATCTCTTCATTGATAATGAACCTGCCCAAAAGTTGTGGAAATTCTTTGGACAAGCTATGGGAATAACATACACAAATAAGTCAGTAATGGTGTTCTTGCGAGATTGGTGGAAAACTTTAGGTAAGAATCAAGTGCAAAAAATGATGATCCAAATTACACCAGTAGCTATATGCTGGGAATTGTGGAAAACAAGATGCTCCTGTAGATATGGAAATCAAACCAGGTTCTATATCCGAAGGATAGAGCAACAAATTTTGTGGAATACCAAGGCTGCTATGGATAAAGCTTATCCAATGCACAAGATGGACTTACCATGGAATCGACTTTGTAAAGTGGTGGAGAACATGATACCCAAAACCATCATTAAATCAGTGATCTGGAGCAAACCAATGCACGAAAGGATTAAATTCAACACTGATGGTAGCTATTTACGGAACAACGGAAAAGCAGGGATTGGAGGGATTGCTAGAAATTGTGAGGGAAAATTCATCTTCGCTTTGTTGTCCCTGTTATTGCTATAGACCATAATGCCGCTGAAGAAATGCTGCCAAATACGCTGTGGAATGGATGTCTGACCATGGACATAGGAAGGGGATTATTGAAATGGACTCCATGATCATGGTAATAATAATGAAAAAAGAGCCTATTCATAATATGTGGTTAAAGGGCATTATTGAGGACATAAATCTAAGAATTACTGATGCCGATATGAGTTTTGCACACTGCCTTCCTGAGGGTAACAAGGTAGCGGGTTGCCTTGCCAAGCTAGCCACCACGATAGAGCATCCTACTCACTTTCACAGGTATGATGATTTGCCTGCAAATGCGAAAAGCTCATTTATGCTAGATGAATGGCAGCTTCCTAGTTTTAGAATTCGGTACGATAAGGCCAACTTCTTTGTTAGTTAATTAGTGAAAAATAGTTTAGCCAGAGAATGCTTTCACCCTTCTTGTGCATTCTCTCTTTTGCCTTGACTACGTTGCAGTCAATGATGTATATTTGGGGTACGAACTTGTCCCCCAGTATTGTGTTTTTGAGGCTCATCATGATCAATATATATCCCCGGGATCTACCTGGAACTTGAATTAAAAAAAAAAAGAACAAAGAAGAGGAATTCCAATTAGGAGAAATTCCAATGTGAAACGTAAAGAAAAAATGAATTACCAGAATGAAGAATTTTTCCAAACTAAAATTATGTTCATATTTATTTTGCTTCAACACTTAATTAAACATCATTACAGTTAGACTATGATGAGACCAGCTCTTCATAACTGCCTCTCCGCTAATTCCAACCCCAAAACTGCAACAAATAGAAATTTGAAATCATCAAAAATAGACTTTTGATTGGAATCCAACGTGTCGTCAAGTACCAAATTGATGCAATACAATTAAGGAAGTGAAAACTAAACATTTTTTAAATAGAAAAACAAATAAAAGTCTCACAGCAAGAAATATACCATGAAATAAATACGAGGCGGTTACCATACGAAATTACAGGAAGAAAAAGGATAATTGTTTATCAGAAATTTCAAGAGAGAGTGAAAGAGAAGTACGGAGTAGCAGAGAGAACTTGTAAGTCCCAAAAAAGTGAAGTTGTCAATTTAATTTGCTAAATAACAAAAGCTTTCACCGTACAAAGTATCTTAAACGCTATGCACCTCGATAATTTAAGTCTTGTTGAGCCAAGGGCTCATTGGAAACAAGCAGTCTATCTCCAAAGTTGGGGTACAGTACGTGGACACTTACCATCTCTAGATCCAATTTTGTGGGAATAAACTATGTTATTGTTATCGATCTTTTTCTTCGGGTTCTATTGATCAAACTGATTTAGAATTCGAACACAAAATGGCTAAAAGATGAATTAGTAATATGTCTTCTATTGCCAAAATATAACTTGAAAGCATATGCCATCATACTAGATATGACACGATTATTGGCCATCTACTCAAGCAGTTTAAGTAGATTTACCTGCCAATAAAGAATTCCTTGTGTGGTAGCTCCAATTGAAATATCGTCACTTCTGCAAATCTATCATGCGTGCTTAACTTTCAGCTATTTTAAGTGCCTTTTCCATGAAAAATATATTATTTGCACCTGCAGCATATAGGTAATTCAACTATTAAAATTGCTTCGACTATCGGAAGATAACTATATCACATGTTCTGACAATGGCAGAATTTATCATACACAGCTACACCACAGGTGAGAATTTGAGATGTACATAGTTGAAATACGTATCCAAAAGTTTTAACAGATTTTGTAGGAATGTAGCTGCAATTTTGAACATTAGGCTAAGATGTTTGTTATTATCTTTCTCCTTTGTTGTTGTTACTGATCTATTACATTTCCATTCTCTTGCTTGTAGTTTTAGCTTATCAGTCAATTACTAAGTCCGCTTTATCCCCCAATGTCTTTGTTATATCGCAGTGTTCGTTACATTTCATTTTAATATGAGGCCAATTCACTATTTTGTTGCTTCTATTTTCTTTCCTAGCTCAACGTGTAAAAGTTCCATTGATAGTTTTCTTTTTTGGTGTTTCCAACATAATTTAATTCATGAAAAATAAACTTCAACCACAATTTTATTGATAAACATAGTTTTCTTTTTTGGTGTTTCCAACATAATATAATTCATGAAAAATAAACTTCAACCACAATTTTATTGATAAACGATGGGGGTACAAATTTATTTCTCTTTGATTCTTCTTTCTTGAGTTTCTCCATAATTCGAGGGCCGTCAGTAGCATATTTCTCGAATGTATGAAGATTTGGATATGAATTTCTCCGTAATTCGAGGGCCGTTAGTGGCGTATTTCTCGAACGTAGGAACATTTGGATTTGATCTTCTTCGTAATTCGAGGACCGTCAGTAACATATTTCTCGAATATATGAAGATTTGGATATGAATTTCTCCGTAATTCGAGGGCCGTTAGTGACGTATTTCTCGAACGTAGGAACATTTGGATTTGATCTTCTTCGTAATTTGAGGACCGTCAGTAACATATTTCTCGAATATATGAAGATTTGGATATGAATTTCTCCGTAATTCGAGGGCCGTTACTGGCGTATTTCTCGAACGTAAGAACATTTGAATTTGATCTCCATGAAAGGAGGGTTTGTCTTCTTGATATATTTGATGAGGGTTTTGATCTTTATGAAAATCTCATGAATTTATTGGGACTTTTCATATTGCTATAGACATAATTTAGGGTTTAGGTTGAGTAGCTATCAAGATAGATTTAGTATAAATTAGCCCAAGAACTCTAACCAAAATTGAACTTTTTTTTGTAGAGTCCACAAAATTTCAATGTCTATATGTGAATCTTGTGATAAATGTTCAATTCTCCACTCAAATTTTTTACGGGCCAGTGTTTATATTACCAAGAAGTATTTTCAATGACATGGATAAAATATTTAGAGGGTATATGCAGGGCAGCACTAAAAAGAAGAAAAAGGTAGCTTTAATAACATGGGATATGAATTGTTATCCAAAACAGTTTGTTGGTAGGTTGAACATTAAAGGATGTAGTAATTGGAATGTGGCATCTGTTGGCAAGTTCATGTGGTAACTTGTAGAGAACAAGAATTCACTCTGGGTAAAGTGGGTACATAGGATCTATATGAAAATTTATACCAACATCTGGTCACATGAAGAACCTGAAGATTCAAATTGGTGTTGGAGCAAAATTAATGCATCAAAAGAGAAAATAAAAGATTGGTATATTCAAGGGAAGTAAAATCTCACAGGGGGAGGTATCTATTCTATTAGCAGAAACTATAATGTAATTCTGGAGCCTCAAACTAAGCAGGAAAATGTAATTCTATAGCTTGGTTGGCTGTTTCTTTTAACCAAAGATAGACAAAATCCACGTGCCAAATTTCTCTAAGCATAGCACAAAATTAAACTCGTAATAAATTGAAGTCACCTGCGCTGAAGAGGAAGCTCAATGAGGCATTGATCAGGGAAACCTAGAATCAAAACCAAAACCAAAATGGGACTTTGTCATTCTGGTGTTGAAGCTATGTTTCAAAAGCTATGTGCCTCACTTATTAGATAACACTGCCTAATTAAAAATTCATTTGAAGACCCAAATTAATTCTGTAACAAAATAAAGACGACCAAGGCAACTGCATCTGCAATATACTGTTTGTGTGTGAAGGGCAGATGCTATGCCATCTCTGGATCCAACTTTTTATGCGAATAAACTCGCTATGTTATTGTTATTAATCTTCTACTTGTTCAGTTGATCAAATTGATTTAGAATTCAAACAACAAAAGGACTAAAAGTTCAATTAGTAATATGCCAAAATATAACCTGAAAGCACATGCCATCATATTCGGTATGAGACGATCTTGTAGGTCTAACTCAACAAGATTATCATAAGAGTTTGATCAAGTACCCATCTATAGCCTATGTAGGAGTCTTAACAAAAGTGTTGACTAAAAACCAAGTCAATGACGTATAATCTTGATATAGGAAATTGCTAGGCAAAATCTGAACAATTACTAAGAAGGTAGAAATACAAAAACTACCGCGTCTTTCAAACACGGCCTCTTCTTCTATATATATTTAATTTGCATTTGCTTACTAATTCCACAATCTCCATCATATACAGAAAAAGTGATTACATCATCCTCATAAACACAAAAGTTCAAGATATTCTTGGGTATTTTTTGATTTTATTAAGTTATGCCAGAACCCAACTTGAACGGAGCCTATTATGGCCCCTCTATTCCGCCAACAACCAAAACCTACCACCGTAGCCGTGGCGGTAGCAGTTGCAACCCATGTAGCTGTCTCTTCAACTGCCTCTGCACTTGCATCTGCCAAGTAATCTTCACCCTTCTCATCGCCCTTGGAGTCATCGCGTTAGTCCTCTGGCTAGTCCTACGTCCTAACAAGGTCAAATTCTACGTGACTGATGCTACATTGACACAATTCGATTTGTCCACTGCCAACAACACCCTTTACTACGATCTCGCCCTCAACATGACTATAAGGAACCCCAACAAACGCGTTGGCATTTACTACGATTCAATCGAAGCTAGAGCCATGTATAAAGGCCAGAGATTTGCTGGTCAAAATTTGGAACCGTTTTATCAAGGTCACAAGAATACTAGCAGTTTGCATCCAGTGTTTAAAGGACAAAGTTTGCTTCTATTGGGAGATAGAGAGAAATCAAATTACAATAATGAGAAGAATTCTGGGGTTTATGAGATTGAAGTGAAGCTTTATATGCGTATAAGGCTAAAGATTGGTTGGATTAAAACACACAAAATTAAGCCCAAAATTGAGTGTGATTTTAAGGTTCCTTTGGAGGCTAATGGAAGAACTGCTAATTTTGAGGAAACTAGGTGCCATCTTGATTGGTAGACCATAATATTCTTTAGATTATTGAATATTTTTTAATCCCTTTTTAGCATTCATGGACATATATTGCATTATTGTTATTTGGTTATTATTGTGAAATAAATAAGGAGTTTATTTTTCTTTCAACTTCTACTCTCAATTTCTTTGTTGTGGATATTCTTTATATTCTTGCTTTTGTTGTTTCAATTTGGATGCTAATTGGAGTTTTTTTGGGTGGATCAAGAAGACACCTAATCCAAATCTTAATTTTACCATAATAAAAATTAAGTATAAATAACAGAAATATCCACCCTTTTAGAAGTAATTACACTCTATCTACTTTTTTTTAAGTACTTTACTCTCTTTCCCTATTAATATACATAACATAACTGACATATACATAGCATTGTGTGTATATGTTGGGATTTTTGTAATATGTATAGGGAGTTGAGATTTTTTGTAATATTGAAAATATAAGTTGTGTATTTGTGTAATTTTTAGTAAAAATAATTGACTTTTAGTTTTTCACATAAAGAGTACAAAAAACAAAGGTTAAAATAACATACATATTATTATATCAGATATTAGGTGTGTACATTGGTTGAGTTGGTTCGGTTTTTCATTAAAATATAATCAAACCAACAATGTCGGTTTTCTAAATCTATAAACCAAATCAAACTAATATACAATCGGTTTTTATATTTCAGTTTTAATTGATTTTTTTCGGTTTTTTGATTTTTTTTTCTCGGTTGTTTTACAATTATAATATGATTGAAGAAAAAATTAAATGTTTTCACTAAAAAGATAAAAAAAAAATGGTCATAGAGTAGTTCCAATTAAAATTAAGTTGGCAAATTACTAAGAAGTTTAAACTACTATCTCTCAAAGTAATATTATGTGGATACTCAGTGGTTCAATTTGTAAGTCACTAGTCACAATAGTTTGTCTGAAAGTTTCCTTCACATAAAATGTGAGCATAAAGAAGAATAAAGAATTGGAGACAACTTATTAAAAATTTAACTCCATAAAATAATTAACTATAACATAATTCCACAAGAAAAAAGAGAAAGAAGAGAAACAAACCTAAATAAAAACTTGACGAATGAGGAGAATGAGAAAAGTAAGATGAAAGTAAGACGAGGAAATTAATGAGAATTCTCTGAAAACTTGGAAAGTAAAATGTAGAGTGGAGCAATTGAAGAGTTATAGGTTTTTATATTAATATTGGGTTTTGTATTAATCTGCTACTAATGGATAAATATTAGGGAAAAGGACAGCAATAGCACCTAAAACTAAAATAATATCATAAAAATAGCACTCAAAATTAAATACCCTATAAATAGCCACAAACTAATTTCACTAGCTAACCTTCACTGTCATACGCTTAAACATAATCGAAAATGTCGTTAAAGTAACTTTCTCTTTCTTTCTTTCCTTTTAATTCACAATTTTCTTTCCATTCAAACTCCCAAACCTCCATTCTTTTACCTTTTTCGATACTTCAATTAATCTTTCTTATTCCATAAATTTTGTATAAAATCTCCAAAAATCTACATTCAATTAGCTTCCTATAATTTTTCCCCATTGTAAATTTGCTCAAAATTGATACAAAATAATGGCTTCAACTTCAGTTTTAGTTTCAATAATGATAAAATACGGAGGTCAATGGATATCTGATGTTGAATTTAAGTGTATCAATGTGGTATAAAAGAGTATCAACTGAGTATAGGAATTGCATGTACATGCAAAGAATTCCCTCTCTCTTTTTTAAAAAGTATATCAATGAAGTATAAAAGTGTATCAACGTGACATAAAAATATATTAAATAGGTATAAAGACTGTATATGCATCCATAGGTTCCCCTTCTCTTTTTTTTTAAAAAAAGTGTATCAATGTGGTATAAAAGTGTATCAAACTGGTATAAAAGCGTATCAATTGGGTATAGAGATTGTATGTGCATGCAAAGGTTCCCTTTCTCTCTTTTAGAAAATGTGTATCAATATGGTATAAAAGAGTATCTATTGGCATATATATATATATATATATATATATATATATATATATATATATATATATATATATATTTTTACATGCATCAAAATATCTCCGACTCACCGTGATTGAGTCAGCCTCTAAGAAGAACATCTCCAACTCACCGTGATTGAATCAGCCTCTGAGAAGAACATGGACCAAGACATGACTTTTTTCTTACCTTGAGACCTCATTATTTTATTTTTTTCTTCTTCAAGTTTAAAGAACTATGACATTGCTTCAACTACAAATCTGTATGTAATGATTCTGTAAAATAATCATCATTAATAATAAATTTAAGGTCAAAATTGACCGCTTTACCCGTTAATTTTAACTTTCCTTTATTTCCTATTTTTTGCTTCATGTCCATAGTTTTCAATGCTCCAATGCAAGAAACAACAAATCAATTTTTGATATTGATCATAAAATACAATAGATTGATCGATGCATAATAGAGGAGAAAAAAAGAAGATTTGAGAAAGTATATTTAGAAAAGAAAAGTGATTTAAGAGTAACAACTATAAAGCGCATTTAATTTCCTTAATTGTGTAAGGAGAGTAGTTTTGGGCCAAGTGGCTAAAAAAAGGAAATAAATTAGGCCGACTGACTCCAATTGTCCATATTTTCATAATGTGGGTCATTTCTTTTTAAAATGGTCAGTTCATGTCCTTTTCCCTAAATATTATAACTAAAGGCCCAAGAATATATATCTATTTTCTGAATATAAAAAAGTTATAAAAGTAATTAGAAAGTAGATTATAAGAAATATTTTTTTACGTATAAAAAATTAAAATTATATATGTATTATGTCGGTTTGGTTTAGGTTCGGTTTGATTTTATTTTTGCTAATACCAAACTAAACCAAGAATGATCAGTTTTTTTTTTAACACCAAACCAATCAAACCAAATCATAAGTCAGTTTTTTTCCTCGGTTTGACCTAACGATTCGCTTTGTACACCCCTATCAGACATTATTATATTGTATCATTTTAAAGATCTAACAGAATATTTTTAACTATATGTAGGATCATATCCCTGATATTATGCAAGATATGATGCTAAAATCAGGCATATAATTAAAAGTTTTTGTATATAAATAGTCTTTACATTATCAATTGTAAATTAGAAAATATTAATTGTAGACACTTGATTTTTGACTCTCTCGTAATTTTAACTTATTATTCAGCATTAAATATTTCTATTTTTGTCCAATATTCATTTATACTTTTGTTTCATTTTTAATAAGTTTTAGTTGAAAATAAATAAATAGTTAAAGTTACATTTTGAGATATTTTTTTTTTTTTGCATTTAAAATAATATGAAAAATTCAAAAATATATTTCTCTTTTAATTTTAATAAATAGGCTAGTAAATTTGATATTATCTTAATTATATTTATTTTAGGCTATTTGTAAACTTTATTATATTTTTCTTAAAAATAAAAATTAATTCATTAATATTTTATTTATTTATTTTAAATTTTATTATTATTTATTTTATATTAAAAAGAAAGGAAAAAAGAAGTCTTATCCTATCCAACTGCCCCCCCCCTCCTATCTGACACTCAACTGCTTCCCCACATCTCCTTTTAAAAAGGAACTTCTCAACGTACATCAGAAACTACGTACTTTTACACACTACAACATCAAAAAAATATCAGACAAAGAATACGTACTTTGACATAGAAAAACATTACAGTGACAAAAACAAAAGGGGGAAAAGATTAGACTGAGAGAAAAACAAAGGAGGAGGATTTGAGATCGAAGTTAAAGTTCTCAGTTTGAAGTTTTTGGTGACGATATTTTTGTCTCAATATTCAATCTAGTTTGTCACACAGGTTCTTTTCCGATCTTGTACTATTTTTATAAGTTTTTATTGTAAACAAAGCATGAATTGTGTTATTAAATGAGTTTGTGTATTATTTAATAGGTCGGGCTGATTGCTTATGCGAGTTTATTTTTTATCGTCACGAGTTGCATGTTTAGTTATCCGAGTACTTCTACTTTATGAGTGGACTTGGTATTTTAAAATATTAATTGTACTAGTTTTGTTCTCGGATAATTTTGAAATGATGTTTTAGTTGAGTTTTATATCTTTAGCGTGTTGTGGATCTATATCTACCGATGATGGTGTCTCACTGATCTTAATATTTAATGTACTGTATTATTTTTAAGATTAGAGACAAAAGAATTAGAGAAACAAAACAAAGAGCAGGGATTGACAGAAACATATTAAATAGGCATAAAGCATTTTTCTATAAACACAATACATGCAAAAAGATAGAAATATAGAGATATAGAGAAAAAGGAAAAACTCAGGAAAAGTAAAAAAAAATAAAAAAGGTTTGCAACCCATCAACCTTGTAATTAAGTTCAATTTAATCAATAAAGGGTCAATTTTTATCCTAAATTTTATTCAATTCATAAACATGGGTTATTTTAAATTATATTCTTAGTCACTAAAGTATATTCTTGAGGACATCCAAAAAAAAAGATTTTGCATTTAATGCTAATACCTTTAATTTGTATGATTACATCTCTCTATTATTATTTTTTTAGTTATATGTTTATGGTTTAGGTCGATTTTATTTGTAATCTTATCATTTGGGCCATACTAATTGACTAAAATTTAAAAGGAAAATTTTTAGAAATAGCAAATATAGAGCCTTAATTGTAAGTTTTATAGCAACTCTTTCAAAATTACAAAAAATAACAATATATATTTTGTATTTGATTAAACTGTTGCTAGTTAAATACATATACAACTAAAGATTTTGTTCCTAATTTAACTCCAATCTGTTTCAGTTTAATATGGAAAAAACGGTTCCTTAATTTAAGGAATATTTAATTTGACAGATTTCTTAACCTTTTACAGATATCTTTTCCTTTAATGACTCTATTTTAACCACAATCATTATTTTACAGCAACATAATTCAAAATTCAAAAACGTTTTTCATAATCTGTAACTCATATCAATTTTTTTTTAAAAAAAAAACGATTGCTTCCAAAATTTATGTGCATCGTCTAATGTTTTGAGATGAGTTTGACAAGACAACGTTGCAAATACAGGTATCAATAAACAAATATGATTTTGTTTGTGAATTTCAAACTATATTTGTGAAAATCGCTGGAAAAATCGTAACAATAATGGTTTAATCAGTTCTCGAACAAAGTGGTTTAATCGATAATTTCTTTTTACAAATTAGAATTTTCCATCACGTTATGTGGTTGAATATTGATGTACAATTATTACAGTTTATTTTATATTTTTTCCCGTTTCAATTAAACAATTTGTTCTTGTTGGATTTTGTTTCGAAGTTTTGTATATACTAATAAGTTATTGTGTCAAAGGGTTTGAACATTGTAGACCTATAATAATCGTTGATGCAAGTCATCTCAGAAAACTGTATACTGGTACTTTTGTAACTGCTTATATCATGGATGGAACCGTAAGTCCTTATATATGCATTTAACATTACATATATTGTCAGCTATATGTATTTGTAAAATACATAAGCAGTCTGTTTTTGTGATCATTGGTAGTTACTTTTATGTATTTCAATTTACATATGCTACCATCTATATGTATTTAACAAATACATATGCACTCTGTTTTAAGTGTTTGACTGCATTTGTTTTTTTTTAAAAAAATATGAAGGCCATATATTTCTAAAAATACATATTGAGACATGCAATATACATATGCAGAGTTGGTAAAATACAATTGCTAAACTGGAACAATTACAAATGTCAAATGAATAATTGTTGTTATAATTTTAATTTTATTTTAATAATTTTAGGTTATACCAGCCTTAGAGTATGTCTATACAATACACGACAAGGATAAACATTTTATTATTTGCCTTAAGAAAAAAAATTCTTGTCATACATTCCAATATGACGAGATATCGTGTGTGCATGCTTATGAAGTACTTGATAGCAAGAATTTTCAAAAAGGGATCATATTACTCTGACCTATACAAATAAAAAACTGTGTCAAGAACGTATGATCTTCCCATTTATCCTATACACATAAAGATGATTGAGTGATTCCACGGGAGATATTGGAGGAGATAGTTTTGCCTCCAAAATACAAGCGACCCCCCCCCCCCCCCCCCCCGAAAGATCTGCAAAGAAGGATTGTGGAAAGTCGAAAAGAGATATGTTCGAGAAGAAAAAAAAATTATTGTAGTTCATGTGGATTTAAAGGTCACAATTGGCGTTCATGTAGGAAATATAATAAATGATAAGTTTACAGATGTATTCAGTTCATAAGCAATTGTTTTTTTCATTGATTATTTTATGATTCTAAATTTTGATACAAACTTTTGATGAGGTTGACTTTTTTGTAGTTAAATTGTTGCAAATGTTATCATCATGAATATATTTTATAAAACATATACCATTATTTATTTATACGTAAAAGAGTGTACACCATACAAGTCAATTTTTTGGTATGAAAAATACATATGAGATTCTAATAAAAACGTATACCGATCTATAAAAATTAAAATAAGTTAACATATATTTATGTAATAAATAAAAATAATTAAAAATACATTTAATGACTTATCAATTACTTAATCAGAATTTAAAATTCATTTATTTATTTTTTTAAAAGAAAACAGATGCAATAATCATAAATAAATATGCATTATTCATAGATATATACGAATAACTATGTATGTATAAATCATAAATACATATGCTTCATAAAAATACATAGACTTATGCAAAACAATACAATAACTTTGTATTATTCGAAAGTATATGCGCATAACTGGAAAAAAAATATATGCATTACTAAAAATACATATGCATTACAAAAAAATACATATTCATACAATGAGAAATATTATATGCAACCTCAACTTACCTTATATGTATTGCAAAAAAATACATATGCATACAATGAAAAATACAAATATACTATTAAAAAATACATATGATGACTGAAACATATATATTCATTATTGAAAATTATAATTAAAAATGAAATCACATATTCATACCAAAATATGTGTAATAATAACATAAAGTAAGATCGAACAATTCTATTTTAGTAGCATAACGATCAAAAATCTAACAATCACATAAAAAAATATTAAGATATCATCTTTCAACTATATCTTAGTTCTCCTAAAGTTCAATGTTGCCAAATACAACAAATACAAATAAACTTCAAATATCATGCACTTCAGTATCTTCTATTAGCCCAATATCCCTAGGAGACCTCATTGGTGCTTCATCGTCACTTTCAGCCTTCTCATCTTCTTTCCTCGAAGCATAATTTCACAACATTAAAATATATCTCGTGCGAAGAAGATCTAGATCAAAGTCAATATTTGGAACATAGTCACCATATATAAAAACTTAGAATAAACAAATACAAAATACATATCTAACCCGTAGCAAATCCATTACATATAATTGCAACGTACAAAATACATATCTTAAAAATAACAAATACATATCTCCACACTACAATTTCATATCTTAACAATAACTCTCACATAAGCAGATAATTTATCAAATGTATATACAAAATACATATATGATCATACAGTCCAAAAAAATTAAAATACAAATGCATAAAATTTTATGAATACATGAATGGTCCAAAATTTAAGTTACCAAGAAAAGAATACAACTGAACATCAAATACAAATCTTCTTAGTAACTAATACAAATATCCTACACATATCTTAAATACAAAATACATATTAAATATGTTATACATAACAAATACAAATCTTATCAATAACAAACCTAAATACAAAATACATATCTTAAATATATAACAGATACATATCATCCCATTAGCAACTGCAATTTCATATCTTAACAAAACTCAAAACTATATACACACCTTATAAATTGTATATATAAAATACATATATGAACATGTTGTTCAGAAATTATAAAATTTTACAAATATAAAAATACCTCTTCCACTTTCTCTTCTTCAAATTCATAATCAGATAAAAAAACAGGACTTGAAATTTGACTACATTCTCCTTTTTCACCGATTTTTAAATAGTGGTGGGTTTTGGGGATGAAGATTTTCTTAATGCTTTCCGTTTCATGATTTCCACAATCTTTTTCGGATCGTTATGTTGATTCGATCTCACCTCTACTTTGCTAACACATCTCTTAGACTGAAAAATAGTAGAAATCAAGTTAATTTCTTCATCTTGTGTTAAACCAAGACTAAACGATGGTAGTTCATCGGACCTAAAATTCATCGGTGGAATCCCACTAACTGAACTACTATGATTTGTATGTACGTAACTCCAAAAATTTCAAACCGCAAAAAAAAAAAAAAACAATTCGCAGAAGAAGATTGAAAAATGCCGAAATTATTTTACAAAAAAGAAGCTTTATGAAAAAAAAATAACATGCATTAACTGTAAAATCATCTTCCCTTAATTATTGGGGAAAAAGTTTATCCGAAATTAGAGAGCAAATAGCGATTTTGAAAAAAAAAACATTAGAATGGAGGAAACTGAAATAGGTAAATTGCTTGAAAATAGGGTAAATTGCTTGAAAATAGGTAAAAGAAAAACAATTGGTGGAACTCACGTGCTTAACTCTAGAAAAGTCAAAATATTGCTAGTTTTGACATAAGTTGTAATTTTGAGAAAGTGTTGTTATTAATTGTAATTAATATCTTAAGGTTGCTAGTTTCTGCAATTTATCCAATTTAAAATTAAGTAATAAGCCCCTTTGCTTTTGAAAACGGAAAAGGTTCAATAGTAAAAAAAAATATTGGGTTTGGAATTGGTTTATTTGATATATTGATTCAAAGTTTGGAAGATGTTTTGAATGTCTTAGCTACATGTTTAATTTCTCCTTTGGATCATTTTAAATTTAACTTGTTTACATATACATAATTTATTTTTCTATTCTTTGTTGTTTTACATGAAATGATCTATAATCCTGAGATATTGCCACCAACTTTCATTTAAATCGAAAATTGATTTAGTCCAAAACCTAATTTAAGAACTAATCAATTAAACATGAGGAAAAAACAGGATGGGTTACGAATTTATTCAAGACCCATTGCAATAAAGAAAAGAATAGAGAGGAAAAACCTTTGCGTAAGGGAGAGAGACGAACTGCAGACTAATTCAAGGTTCGTTGCAAATTTGAAAGAAAAGAGAGAAAAGAGTAAAAATGAATAAGATAAAATTATCTCGAGTTTACGTGAGATGAAACAAATGACTTTAATGCTAGACGATCTTTAGCCACGTTTAAAATGTTTGTCTCAATTGATAATGCGGCGTACGCATCTTTCTTAGACATTTAAAAATAATTCAAGGATGCAATAATGCACCTTGACAAAGATCGTTCTAAAATTGATTTTCAGTAGCTTAATACAAGAGGTATAGACAGATATTAGATATTAAAAATAAGCGAATTAAGACCTGCAAACATAATCTATTCAAAATAGTTAAAGCTAAAATATAGGTTAATAAAAGCGACCGTGCTTGAAACACGAGACTCAAGGAGTGCCTCACACCTTCCCCTCGGTCAACAGAATTTCTTACCCGGTTTTTTATTTTCCAGACCAACAAAGAGTCATTTTCTTTTGATTGGAGATTCAATAAGGTGACTTGGAACACCATAACTCTATTCTAAGTGGCGACTCTGAAAATGATAAAAATAATCTCTAATCAAAACCGTTACTTTAATTGAAAAAATTCTTAGAATCGATCCTCGAGCGAAAAAGGGGTGTGACATCTCTGGCGACTCCACTGAGAAATTATCAGAATTTGAGCTTTTAATATTGACTTTTACTTGCTTTAAATTGTTCTGATATTGTGTTTGTTGGCTTATTGTGCTATTTATCGCTCATTTATTGTTTTGATATTGTTGAATTGTATATATAAACTGTCTTCTCTTGCGCATCCCCTCTAAGTCTCCGAAATAGAATAGAAGAAATGCAGCGCATGTATCCTACCTTCTTTTTGAGATAGCCGAAGTGTCAAGGCACCTGGTGAAGAATTATTAGTCACACATGTTAGGCGGGGTTCGAATCGACAATGAAGGCGGAGTAGCACTGCTATCGAGTAAGTTGTCCCTCCCGAACTCGAGTGTCCGCTTGAGTAGGCCAGTCTAGACACCTATCCCTATCAAGCTAAACTTAGTGGAACTGAAAACTCAGAATTTGGTTATCCCTATTAGGTTCCGCTTTATTTGCATCATATGCATTTGACTTAGTGGGACTCGGCACAGGGGCCGGGTCTGTCTAGGACAGGTGTTCCTTCTTATAATGATCAACATGTGCATCATATGTGCTCTTTGACCTTTATTAGGCAAGCTTATTTGATTGTTGACCGTTTTTAGGTAATTTGGTAAAATGCAAGAGAGTATATTGTCCTCAAATTTAATAAATTATTTTTCAAAAAAAAAAATTAAAATAATATGCGTAGTTTTTTTTAAGGTCTTCATGAACTACGAGGGGCTGATTCTCACTATTTAGCGGGATACGTAAAAAGCCCTTTTTGGAGCACGACCCTATCTTTTTAAAAATTATTCATAGATTTATTGGAGAATATTTTAAAAATATGATTAATTTCATAATTATTTTTCTAATCTTCATGTCCAATTTTTATATATCTTAATATCCCTGAATCTTTAGGGATCGTGAGGCTAAGTTTTTACAAAATAAAATATATATATATAAATCTTAACAGCCCTGAACCTTTAGGGGTCTTGAGGCTGAGTTTTTTACGACATAATTTTCACAAACTACGCACACCTGATTCTCATCTTTAATGAGATACGTAGGTAGTCCTTCATGGATTCGGTGGTCTTAAAAAAAATTTGAACTCTAACACATTAATTTTCTCCAAAATTAAAATAATATTAAGGTGGTTGGTTTGTGGCTAAGTTGGCTTCTCAATCCATGCCACAGAGGTTCAAAGAAAAGAGAAAGATGACCCGCAAAGAGGATGTGGGGTCTGACAGTGAGGAAGAGCAAAATCAGTTGATTTCGCAAGAATTAACATCAATGAAAAAAAATAAGTTATTGAAACAACAGATAGCGGAGATGTACCAAGCTTGGTCGAATGGACAAGCCCTGCCTTCCTCAATCCCTGGACTTTCTAATACGAATGATCCAAATTTCGCTCAAGCTCATACTGGCGATCCATTTTACCCACATGTATTCAGCCCATATGCTAATGTGTTTGGCACTGCTGGTACTTACCATACGCCTACCAAATCCATCTGTCATGAACAACCCGCTACTGCGAGTCCTTAATTGATAGTACAGAAGAATATAAGTGAACCAAGTCATGATCAATTGTATCCTCCTGAAATAACTTTCAAACCCCCAAATCCACATTATCATGTGCATCAACACGGTTCTCCTATCGTGATTGAGAAGATTATTAAAAATGAAGAACAGGAAGAGATGACCAGAAAAGTGAGAAGCTTAAAGCAGAGTATGAGAAATATGCAAGGATTAGGAGGACCAAAAAGTGTTTCATACAAAGATTTATGTATGTTTCCTCACGTTCATTTGCTGCTAGGGTTCAAAATGCCAAAGTTTGACAAGTACGAAGGGCACGGTGATCCAGTGGCACACTTGAGACGTTATTGTAACCAATTAAGAGGTGCCAGAGCTAAAGAAGTTACCTATGGCTTATTTCGGTGAAAGTCTTTCGAGTCTAGCCTCAGAGTGGTTTGTGGATCAGGACATCGACAAGTGGAGTAGTTGGGATGACTAGGCTAACAAATTCGTGCAACAATTTCAGTACAATGTGGAGCTGATTCCTGATGAGAAACCCCTAACTAATATGAAGAAGAAGAAGAAGAAGAACAATGAGAATTTTAGGGAGTATGCGACTAGATGGCGTGAATAAGCTGCTAGGGTGAAATCATCAATGAAAGAAAGCAAGATAGTGGAGGTGTTTATTCAAGCACAGGATGAAACATACTATCAACACTTATTACTTGCATTAGGCAAGCCATTTATTGAGGTCCTCCAAATGGGAGAGATGATAGGGGATGGAATTAAGAATGGTTGCATTGTGAGTTTTGCAACATTGAAAGCGACTACTCAAGCAATTCAGAAGGGTTCAGGAAATATTGGAGGGAAGAAGAATGAGGAAGATGTAGCTGCTATTGTAGTTGAACAAAATGCACGTCGAAGAATACAATGTTGCTAATACCCTCATTCTCAAATCCAAGTTCATGCCCAAGCTCCACATAATCACTCCCAAAATCCATTATACTCCATTCCCCCACCTCCATATCCAGTATATAGCGCACAACCATATGTTCAACACCATCTTACCCATAATGGAACGCACCAACTCCTCAGAGCCATCTTCCAATTTCATAAATATACCAAAGCTCTTCTAGGCTAGATTTTTTATTCAAGTCAAACAATGAAATAAGGCAGAAGTTGAGGGATAGTTTTAAACCAATTGGAGAGTCGTATGCCAGATTATTCTAGAGATTGGTACAGAGGGGCATGATCACTCCTCTTCTTGGGTACACTCCTAACCGACATTCAAAAAATTTTGATCCTTATGTACGATGTGCGTATCATTCTGATATTCAGGGTCATAGTATTGAAGATTGTTGGGATTTGAAAAGAGAAATTGAAAAGATGATTCAAGATAAATCAATTATGGTGCAGAACATTGACAGTGAGGAAAGCTCTAGTCATGTTGATATGCAAACCAGTGGCTAAGATGTCAAGCTCAGCAATTGGGAAGTCACTCCTCTCCTTGCTAGGATGAATGTTAAGTAATTTGTTTTGTTTTACTTTCTATTTCTGAATTATTTCAAGGTTGTAGTTCTGAATCTATCTTGTTTTGTTTCTTTGTCATCTTTGTTTAAACCCTTCTATTTTTTCTTTCGATGAAATGTGGTGTCCCTTTGTTGTTTTGTCTTATTTTAAGTTTGTTTGTTTGTCTTTTTTTTCATGCAATTCATTTTATGTTGATTCTAGTGCTATGACATGCCAGCAGAATTTTCAGCCAGATCTTAAAATCCAATTTAATCATGAAATATTAAATTAGAGGGCTAAAGTTAGAAGAAAAAGACATATGAGAAATATGTAGAATGTTAAGACATTTGGTGACCACGTTGAAGCCTTCTTTGAAAATTAAAGCAATTATTTTGAGAATTACAAGAATAACTTGGTCATTAATTGAAAGACATAACTCAATTAGGCCAAATAGTGGATGCGAGATCCTTATTCAAGAGAAACAAAAAGATAATCAGCTCCACGAAAGCATGAGTCATTCGATATGAGGGATGTATAACAAATGTGGAGTTGTAGGTTTGATAAGTGTAAAAGAAGAAGTGGAACACATGCTCAATTAAAGTTAGTATTTTTAAAGTGTCACACATGATCTTCATCTCCTACTTTCATATTGTATGTTATATACTTGCATTTTCAAGGATTGATATGACGAAGACATTTTATTCTGCTGGCTAAATATTATGTCATCCTTTGTTTACCTTATTTGAGCTTTAGTATTATTTTCTTTCATACCCCTCTTTTGGAATTTAGATAGAGTCAGCAAATCTCGAAAGAAAAGTATCGAGCAAAAGACTAGAGTCAGAAAAGTTTCAAAAAAAAGTGAAAAAAAATATGGCAAAAAGAAATGAAAGAAAAAAAGAGCCAATAACAACTGAAAAAGAAAACAAAATCAAGCAAAAGAAGTTGTCTGAACTACGTTTGACCTGATTCTTGCTATGACAAGATACGTAGGCAGCCCTACTCTGGGGTTCGGTCCAACCAAGTAAAAATTCAATTTACCCAGTGTGAGTCGATTTCAAAAGTTGTATGCTTCACCTAATGTCATGTATATTTTTTAGCCTCATGTCGTCCTT
Organism: Capsicum baccatum var. pendulum; assembly: GCA_030864225.1. NCBI lineage: Eukaryota > Viridiplantae > Streptophyta > Magnoliopsida > Solanales > Solanaceae > Capsicum > Capsicum baccatum. Next base: position 251,439,711 of record CM061559.1, on the reverse strand, counting down.
TCTTTCTTACCCTATCCAAAAGTCAAGTTACAACCAAAGAAAGACCTTCAAATTAATTTTTGAGAATGTCAAGGCTAAGCATGTATGGGTATATGAGGTTTCATATTGTAGGCACCATAAGTTGATAGCAAGTTGTAAGTTCAATAAAAATGAGAGAGTCTTCTGGGTCAAAATCCTCATGGGCACCATAAGGTGATAGTGCGCTGTGAGAACAATAAAAAGTGAGAGTCTTATCAGTGAAAATCCTCATGGACACCATAAGGCGATGGTGAGTTGAGAAAAAAATGAAAAGGAGATAGGCTCTTTGGCGAAAATCTATTGAGGTGTCACTAGCTGAAGGAGGATTATAATCTAGGGGGAGAACGTTTAAGAATGGCTCCATTTCAAATTCAATGACTAGGCTAAAGTTTATAGTGATTAGTTTGGGTAGATCAGGTTGTTTAATTCAAAATGCATGTCATAATCATTGGAATCAGTTGTCACACCAAGATAAAATTTTCTTTTTGACATTTTTGAAAAAAAAATATGTCTATTGTCTTTTCCTGTTCTTTTTGTAATTTTATTTTTATTTTTATTTTTTACTTATTATTTTTAAATTTTTATCGTCAAATGAAAAATCATTATCATCTTTCGCGTATTTTTTGAGTCAAATTCATGTTAAGACAAGCGAGAAAGGACTTCAAAACTGGCTACCAGCTTTTTCAATTGCACAAAACAAGACAAAAAGCCAACACATGAAAGAGACATGATGCCGAAATAAGGCATGCAGAAAGTTTTGTCAGTAACGAGTCTGGGAACTCATGGAAATACCAAGGTTCAAATTATTTATTTGAGGAGCATGGCGAAACAGAGATACTGTGTTTGTTTCAGAGTCACTTCTAATAATCTAAGTTTGGGTCCATGATGCAGCAAATCGGTGACAGATGCTAATGGTTAAAAGCAAGATTAAATTTGACGAGGGCAAGAGTGATTGCCACAGAATCTAAAGCCACAAACCTGCTACCATATTTTTGAACTCAAAAGTTTTCTTTGATGAAACAGGAAACATGTTACCTTCAAATCAAGGACTTTAGAGCATAAATATCAAGGGATGCAATGCCTCATTTCCACAAATGCAGGAAGCAATGTTGCTGCACAGGTTTGATAATCAAATTATGGTAAAAATTCATCATCCTATATCCCTCGTAGACATACTTCTTTGTCCAGATATTTCAATTTTTAATTACTAGGTGATATACTTCTTAAATTGAACCTTGATTCCTAGAAGATGTACCTTTTAGTCGAGTCATTCCCGTTGATTCCTATAAGATGTACCATTTAGTCAAGTCATTACCCTTGATTCCTATAAGACGTACCTTCTAGTTAAGTCATTCCCCTTGATTTCTATAAGATGTACCTTCTAGTCGAGTCATTCCCCTTGATTTTTATAGGACATACCTTTTAGTCGAGTCATTCCCCTTGATTCCTATAAGATGTACTTTTTAGTTGAGTCATTCCCCTTGAGTCCTATAAGACGTACCTTTTAGTCGAGTCATTCCCCTTGATTCCAATAAGATGTACCTTTTAGTCGATTAATTCCCTTTGATTCCTATAAGACGTACCTTTTAGTCGAGTCATTCCCTTTGATTCCTATAAGACATACATTTTAGTCGAGTCATTCCCCCTGATTCCTATAAGACGTACCTTTTAGTCGAGTCATTCCCTTTGATTCCTATAAGACGTACCTTTTAGTCGAGTCATTCCCCTTGATTCCTATAAGTCATACCTTTTAGTCGAGTCATTCTCCTTGATTCCTATAAGACATACCTTTTAGTCGAGTCATTCCCCTTGATTGCTATAAGACGTACCTTTTAGTCGAGTCATTCCCCTTAATTCCTATAACACGTACCTTTTAGTCGAGTCATTCTCCTTGATTCCTATAAAACGTACCTTTTAGTTGAGTCATTCTCTTTGATTCCTATAAGACGTATCTTTTAGTTGAGTCATTCTCCTTAATTTCTAGAAGATGTAGATGTACTATCTAGTTGAATCATTTCATTTAACCCCTAGGAGGCGCGCTTCCTTGTCTGAGTAATTTGAGTTTCATATATTAGGAGATACACTTCCTAATTTTTGTCATTAGTTTAACTCTGAAGCGATGTATTTCTTTAACAGGGCTTTGATTTACCCTATTTACTGTAATTTTTAAAAGTTGTGATCTAATGATGGAAATAATCAGGTTCTTGTGCTTGCAGAAAAATATCAATCATTTCAGATTCTTTTATCGATGGTCTAACTCTTGAAGCCTGCTCTCTCCATCTGACGGCATATTCTCGAAAACTTTCAGTCATTTTTTTTCTCGTGTTGGCAAGTGTAGTGCGATCTGGCACTATCTCAATGTTATACTGAAATTGTTGAACGAAATCTCGAGCCATGTCGTCCCACATGTGCCAACGGGAAATGTCTTGGTCAATGAACCATTCAGAAGCTATCCCTGTAAGGCTTTCTCCAAAGTACGCCATAAATATTTTATTTTTTTCCAATATTCATTTTTAATAAGTTTTAGTTGAAAATAAATAAATAGTTAAAGTTACATTATGAGATATTTTTATTTTTATTTTTATTTTGTGTTTTTGTTTAAAATAATATGAAAAATTTAAAAATTGTTATAAAACAATAAAGAATAAAGAAGAAGAGTAGGAAGAATAGAGAGAGTGATTGTTATTTCTTATCTTGAGGATGAGAGATCATAAGATTGTAAATACAATGAACAAAATTCCTCTATTTATAGGGTAAAATTTACTCCTAGTTTAAGTAAAAGACGGATGCTTCAAATCCTAATAGATATCAAAGTAGATCTTGATAGATCTTGATAGACATTCACTATAATGTAAATACATTTATAACACTCCCCCTTGAATGTCTAATTGGTAGATAATGTGCCTCGTTAAAACCTTACTAGAAAAAACCCAGTAGGAAAAAAATCTAGTGAAGGAAAAAGTACACATCTCTAATAATACCCATTTCGGCTGCCTCATTAAAAACCTTACAAGGAAAACCCAATGGGACAAAACCTCGTAAGGGAAAAAGAATACAGCGCATATTAACTCTCCCTAATGAGAACATCCTTGAACCTTTGTATCCCGATCTTATGCATCATCTTCTTAAAAGTTGTAATTGGAGAAAACTTGGTGAATAAATCAGTCACATTGTCAATTGAACGAATCTGTTGCACGTTAATATCATCATTATTTTGTAGCTCATGTATGTAGAAAAGCTTTACAAAATGTGCTTCGTTCTATCTCTATTTATGAATCCTCTCTTAAGATGTGTTATGTATGTTGAATTATCTCTGTATAAAATTGTGAGTAGGTTGTCATATTTCACACCGCATTTTTCTCAAATGAGATGTATCATAGACCTCAACCATACACATTCTTGGCTTGCTTCATGAATAGCTATTATCTCAGCATGATTCGATGAAGTAGAGATGTCACACCCCTTTTCTTCGCTCGAGGGATCGAGTCGAAGGGTTTTTCCAATTAAAGTGACGATATTGAATAGGGATTAAATTATTTACAGAGTCGCCACTTGAAATTGAGTTTTGGTGTTCCAAGTCACCTTTTATTGAATCCCTAATCAAAAGGAAATGACTCTTATTTGGTCTGCGAAAACAGAAAATGGGTAAGGAATTCTGTTGATCGAGGGAAAGGTGTGAGGCACCCCTCGAATCCCGTGATTCTAGCACGGTCGCTTTTATTGACTTATCTTAACTAAAATTATTTTAAAAAATTATGTTAAGGCCTAAATCGCTCATTTTATATATCTAAATCTCGTTTATTATTAAATAAATCGGTGACAAGTTGAAAAATATTTGTCAAGTAGATTTTAGAAAAATATTTACCAAGGTGTATTTTTACATCCTTGAATTATTTTTAAATGTCTCAGGAAGATGCGTACACCGCATTCTTAACCGAGATAAATATTTTAAACATGTCTAAAATTTATCTAACATTAAAGGCATTGATTAGTCTATTCAAAGTACTATTTAACTTTAATAATATCCTTGAACAATATTTAATTGAGACAATTAATTGATTTAATAAAGTAATTATCCAGATTTATTATAATAATAAATAAGTAAAATAAATAAGATAAAACAAACAAATAATTAAATAAATACTAAGAAGCATATACCAAGCCAAAGATCTTTATCTTCAGCAAAAATTTTCTTTCAAAAATGGAGCTACGCTGCCGGTGATATTCCGGCCAGATCTGGGCGGTAGTGGCGTGGAAGAGAGAAAAAGGGGAGAGGCGACGCCGGCGCGGGTAAGGGAAGAGGAATCAGCAGTGGCAATGCGAAGCGCCGCCGGTGGCGTTCCGGCCAGATTTGGGCGGTGGAAAGGCCAGTCGTCACTGCTGGTCGACGAACGAGTTAGAAGGGTCATTTCGCGGTTGTTGTTGCTGCTTCATCGGACGGCGAGCCACGACCGCTGGCGACGACAGATCTGGCAGCGAAGATCTGGTCGGAGCTGGTCGAGTTTTCGACTGTGGGGGTTGGGCTAGTTCGTCGAACAGAGATTTGGTGGGGATGGTTGACGGCGGCAGACGCCGACCGACGGCGGAAGTCAGCGGCTGAGATCTGGCCGACGCGCCGCGGCCGGTGCAGCGATGGCTGGCGGCGGCGACAGATCCGATTTTTGCTTTCTTCTCCGGTCGGTCGGGTTCTCGGGTTGGGAAGTCGGGTCCGGTCGGCGAACAGAGTTTGCCTGCGGTGGTTGTTTCAAGATTATTGTTGTTGCTTCGTCGGCTAATCGGGGTTTTGTGGGTGGAGATATGGACGGATCTGGTCGTAAGCCGACATTGCATTTGTTCCGTCGACGGAACGGCGAAGAGAATGGACGGCGTGGTTGCCATCTTCGCTGGTGAAAGTGGGACAGTTGGTTTTGCTGTATATTCACTGGCGGCAGTTTGCCGGCGTGGAGTAGTTACTGCTGCCGGTTTGGACGATAGAGAAAAAGGCGTGTATTTACTGTATGTGTGTGCGTGTTTGTACATTTCTGTTGTACTCGCAGTGTATGTATATCAGTGTAGTGTAAAAAAAAAATATTTGTGGGTGGATATCTGTGTACATGAATTGTAATATCTATTTTTCTTTTCTTCTTTTTCTATCCATTTCAAGATTTAACCGGACAGTGTTACATATGAAAAATAACATGCAAAACATGATAATATATGAATTCATATAATGAATTAACAACATCTATTGAGTAATACATGAAATTTGTTTACATAATTTCATTCATGCTTTTCATAATATAATTTAACATGAAATAAACCTGTTTTTGATTCAAACGGAATGGGAAGCAAGAAACAATTGTCGCCAGAAATCTCAAATGAAAACTCTTAAACTTCAAATTTTTCTTTCTTTTTCTTTTTTACTCTCTTTTCTTGATCTCTGTTGTTTTTTTTTTGGTTTCTGATCCCTTCTTCTGTTTTTTTTTTTTAGTTTGTGTGCCTCCTCTTTTTTTTCTTTCTTTGCTGACATATAGTATATATGGAGTGGTGTGTGTGTATGTGCATACATGTGGGCAGTTGAAGTGAGTGAAAAATGGAGTGGTTTTAGGATGTGGGAATGTGGGGGAGTTAAGATATTATTTTATATATATTTTTTTATTTTTTATTTTTTATTTTTTATTTTTTAAATAACGAAAAATAATTAATTAATAAATAAATAGATAATAGTAACAAATAAAATAATAATAAGAATGATAATAATTAATTGATTTTTATATATATATTTTTTTAAAAAAAAATACAATAACAATCTAAAAATAGTCAAAAATAAATTATAATTAAGATAGTACAAGACTAATAATTTTTTTTTTTAAGGAATAAAACAAAATAATATCCTAAAATTAAATTCATTTAATTATTTATATTATATTAAAATAAAATAATAGTCAAAAAAAATAATATATAATTAAATATAAATATAAATATTTAGTATCGATAAACAAGTTAAAATTTAGGGAGGATCAAAAATCACGTGTCTACAAAGTGGCTACGATAGACTGCTTTGTATATCTCCAAGATATGGTAATATCCCCACATGTGAACACATTGTATGTTTGAGACCGAGATTTATGTGGGTTAGATGAGTACCCAACATCAGAATGACCAGTAAGATCGGGACGACAATATTTAGAATAAAATAAACTCACGTATCTTATCCCATTTCGATGTCTCCTAGTAGGAGTAGAAATATACCTTGCTAACAAATTAAGCGAAAGGTTATATTGGGTCTTGTAGTTTTTTACAAGATACATGAGTGCACCAATTGTACTAATATATAGTACTTCATAACCAATCCAAATTGGTATATTTCTCATTTCAGCGAATAATCTTATTGCTTTTGAAAACTCTCCAAGAGTTTCAATAATTTTCAAGCTATAAGCTTATACAATATAAGGATTATCAATAAGTTTCCCAGAAACTTTTATATTTTAAATCCTTAAAGAAGTTTTCATACAAATTTTGTCAAAGTGACAATATTCAACATTTTATGTCTGACATCTTCAAGTGTTTGGACTGCAAATCAAATAAGTTTTCACTTACTAAGATGCATCCTTTCATGTCACTTGATAAATGTTTCTACGTCAGCATGCTTAAATTAACGTAGAATTAAGATCCTTGTAATCTTTCACAATATTGCATCAATATTGTGTCAAAGATATTGATGATATATCATTTAGTATCGGTTCACAATGCGACATAACATTTTGAGATCTCATCACTTCATTATTTTCAGGTACATGAACCTCTCATAAGGTTTCATGAAGTGTTATGTCGTAGGATCTTCAAGAGCTCATTGCCTTCTTATTATGATTATTTTCTCCTTATTTTTCAAGGACTGTTTCATTTGGAACCGATTAGTCTACCACGCTTCACGCATGCATAGACTTTGTTCTCATTAGCGATGGTTTAGCTATTTATCAAAGGCATTTAATGCTAAACCATCATCATCAAGATAACTTTCTTAATTGCATAATTTGAAAATTATTTTCTTAACTCAATTTTATTGAGCAAATAACTTTATGAATGTAAAACTGCAAGTTGATAATGAATGTACATGTGATCATCTTATTGATGCATCTTTTCAACATATCACATGATAGGTGAACGGGCCCTTATTTACCTTTTATAATTTTCATATTTGAAGGGATCCAATCCCAATATTAGTTGGTCCAACCAACTTATCATGAGAACAAACGACATAAATAATTCTTGAAGAATCTTCTAGTTCTTCAATACATGCACATCTTCGAGATGTCACAATCGTTCATATCAATTTATGAACTTTTATTCTAGTAAACTCCAAATTTACCATGACATGTACTTTTTCTTTAGTAAATTTTAGATTTACTATTACATGAATAAATTTCAGATTTACTACTTCAGAAGTAGATTTCAAAATTATTCAACTTCTTTCGGAAGTGAGTTGTGATACAATCACAATCAAGTGCACGTTTGCATTAATAAGTTTCTCATTCCCCAGGAATGGAATATAATCGTGTCTTAAGCCTATCAAATTATGATAACTTATAACCTCTTTCAAGATTTCGCTACTTCAGAAGCAAATTGAGGCATACATATGATGTAGAGAATTTTTTTTCTCTCTAGCATATCTTATAATCATATAAGCGTGTGAAAATATCATCACTTTTGATGATCATTATCATATTGTCTCTCCGCGCGTATATTCGTGCATTCAATCACTTGTCTTCTTTCAGATATATTATGCACTGCTACCACATACACCTCAAGAATGAAGTAAGTTGTCATATTTCAGACTTATCATATATTGCTACCACATTCACTTCATGGAATGGAGCATATTCAATGGGTCGAATTTCATGACTTTTCGTCAAACACCCATTATTTTGCCTTAGCCATCACAATATTATCAATATGATGTATTGATATTCAAACTCAATATTTGATCTATATAAAGGCGTCTTAGGCATGAATCAATGGGACTTGAACCCGACATATTATCATCCTTTTTGATAATATTATTCTTGAGGAATAAATTTAAAATATAAATGGTTCCAAACCAATTATTTTTTCTCAAATCCAATAATAATTATATTAGTAGTAGCAAAAGAAAGATAACATAAAGAATTACTAACCTTGAAATCCTTCAGATTTATAATCTCACCTTGTTTGGCAGAGTCTCGTATTGATAACGTGTTATAAAATAATAAAGAATAAAGAAGAAGAGTAGGGAGAATAGAGAGAGTGATTGTTATTTCTTCTCTTGAGGATGAGGGATCATAAGATTGTAAATACAATGAACAAAACCCCTCTATTTATAGAAAAAATTTACTCCTAGTCTGAGTAAAAAACGGATGCTTCAAATCCTAATAGATATCAAAGTAGATCTTGATAGACATTCACTATAATATAAATACATTAACAAAAATATATTTTTCTTTTAATTTTAATAAATAGGCTAGTAATTTTGATATTATATTAATTATATTTATTTTAGGCTATTTGTAAACTTTATTATTTTTTTCTTAAAAATTAAAATTAATTAATTAATATTTTATTTATTTATTTGAAATTTTTTTATTATTTATTTTAAATTAAAAAAAATAAGGGGAAAAGAAGTCTTATCCTATCCAACTGCCCCCACTCCTATCTAACACTCAACTGCTTCCCCACATCTCCTTTTAAAAAGGAACTTCTCAACGTACATCAGAAACTACGTACTTTTACACTACAACATCAGAAAAAAATCAAACAAAGAATACGTACTTTGACAGAGAAAAACATTACACTGACAAAAACAAAGGGTGTGTTTGGTATGATGGAAAATGTTTTCCTGAAAAATGTTTTCATGGAAAATAAGTTGATTTTGTACTTATTTTTCTCATGTTTGGTTGGTGGGTGGAAAATATTTTCCAAAAAATATTTTTTGGTGTTTGGTTGGTGAATGGAAAATTATTTTCTTAAAAATGTTTTTAGTTTTTTGATTGGTGGGAGGAAAAAATATTTTTTTGAAAAATACCATTAAACAATTAAATAACATATCAAGCAACTCAACATTCTGTTGGAACTAATTTAAGCATAGCAAATAATATCAATATCAAGTATCAAAATATTATAAGATGCTAAAATTTAAGCAACTATTACTTACATAATTCAAGCTTCCTAATCAATTCCCACAAATGCACAAAAGAGAGAAGTTTGGAAGTAAAAACACAATACATTATCAAAAACAAAACAAAAGAGAGAAGTTTGGAAGCAAGTACACGATACATTATCAAAAACAAAAGCATGCGAATAATAATTACTTCCTAATCCTATGAAGCTAAACCAACCAATAGGTGTCACTATTGTTGTTGCTTGAATCGTTCCAACCACACCTTACGAAGATTTTTATTTTTGACCGTGAACGCCTTAGCTAAAGTGTCGCTTTGTACCAAATAATCAAAAGCATCACTGAGGAACTCTTCATTATAACCTTCCATTGCCATAACTTCTTATACAACTTTGTCACATCTAGACGACTATCAACCATTCTACCGATTGTCGTTGCCACTTCTCCAAACTTTATTGATATATCCCCTACGACATCTTGCACCTCAAAAGAACGCTTTCTTTTGCGACTTGCCTTGATTTGAGAAGCTTCGATTACTTGCGCATCCTTTTCGATGGATGGTCCTTCAAGGTCATTATCATTATCTTTCTCAGAAAGAATATTAAAATCGATATCTTCAAATGATTTTGCACAATCTCCCCTAGCCCGATCATTTCCACACAAAAGAGATATTTCGTCAAACATTTTAATTTTTTTGTTGATGAACTTGTCATGATTGAGATGTGCCTACAATACAAAGATTATATCAATCAATTAGCTAAACAAAGTAATATACAGACATATTCCTTATCAGATAATGCCCAATACTAATCATCTATGTTTATTTGTTTCTTTGCTAAGGAATACAATACTACAGGCCCTTATCTGCGACCAATGAAAGGCATTAAATATTAAATAGTAGGACCACAGAAGCAATATAATTTTGGGGTAAACAATCCACATAGTGAAAGGATCTTCCTGAGAGTTTATTCTATAAAAGAGGAATGATGACAGGACTGGATAACTTACCTTCACATACAAAACTTTAAGCATACTGACAAACACAGTATCATGACATCCTAGAGGTACCAAAACTTACCAGAATTGACCTTATCGGTAATGATAAGCCAACTTGAAATTGTTTCGATGGCAGCTAAGAATTAAAGTAAATAACATAGATCAAATCGAATCATCAGCATAAATATACACTTTGTGAAGCTTAAATACAGATGGTGTATAAGATAACTAGAGCAGTATATTCTTCAGTTTTTAGTCCAGTTCCTTGTTGTTGCCAGCTATCGAGAACAACAAAACTATTCTCACAGTTTCCTTTGAAGCATATGCACGATAATGTATGAGTTCTAAGGAACAACCATACGCTTAATCATAATGTGTTGTATCATCGAAATAATTTTCATAGCGTTTAGATGTAAATCTTTAGGGATCAATGATACAATAACAACAACAACAAACCCAGTGTATTCCCACACAGTGGGGTCTGGGGAGGGTAAGATGTACGCAGTCCATACCACTACCTCCGGAGAAGTAGCAAGGCTATTTTCGATAGACCCCAGGCTCAAGACTAAAGAGCTTGCATCTTTATGTTCAATAAAGGAGGAAATTACCATATTTAGTTCAGAATCCTTCTAATTGAGCTAAATAAATAGATCTTACATTATGATTTTCCTGCTAATATGATTCGTGGCTCTAGAAGTGATGTGTTACATCTTGATGACATAAATTATTTAAGTATTCAAGCACAAATGGTAAGCCAACAATCTCTCAGGAACATTATCCAATGAATATATAGAAGAATTTTGTCACTGCTATCAGCAACTATTCATAATATAAATTTTTGTTACTCAAAAAGTAACTTAAATCCTGAATATATAAAATAAACATAAAATAACCAGACAAAAATACTTTACATCAATGATAGCATAATCTTTTTATATAAGCACGGACATTATAAAGGAAGAACCTGACACCAGTAATACAGCTGCTGCCACTATCTCATACCAATCAGCATTACTTGGATTGACATCACTTCAGAGTAAGTTCGCCAAACTTTGAAAGTTTCATTATCATGATACTACCAAGATTGTATAAGTATTTGGGGATGGAATGGAAACAAAGTAGATGGGAACACTGTTTCTTACTATTGCTTAATGTATTGTGTTACAATAGTTTAAGCATCTATGTGCAAGATGCTTTATTGTGGACGCTAACCTAACAAAGCTAAACTTCTTGAACATATCATACAAATCACACAACCTTTCAAAAGCATAAAACTATCGGAAATTTGATCAATGTGCTTTCTTTAGAACATTAGCATATGATGTTGGTCAGGCATTTTCTAAAATAACTTAATGATTTGAACTTTGAGGTAACCGAAACGATCCTCCAGCATATAGCATTTGGTAAATGGGTTTTATTCTCATGGTGAGAACAATACTAAGTAATCATTCTTACACCACATACTTCAACAAGAATCAGGAACGTGAATCTAAAGCAATAAGGACCCAAGCAAGTGAAAGTGTGCTGCTTGGCAACCTCGTTATCATAGAGAAACCCGACAAGCAAATCGGAGAAGAGATAAGCACCTAATGGGTTCCATAGTGACATAAAATTGAAATTATACCAAAATGCTTGAGACCAAACAGCTCAGAGGTTGTTGGGACCATTGTTGTAAATTGAACACCATAGAAAACTACTAGTAATGTTGTTGCTGCATATAAGGTACCATTAAATGCAGAAAAAACAAAAGGTAGGTCTTAATTCACTTGAGTTTTACAATTTGCAAGAAGGAATTAGCAATGTTTCACAGAATACTTTAATATGTCTATTGTATATCTATTTACATACAAAGAAGAACGTGTCGTACAAATTGGAGCAGCCAAGGAGAGCAAGAGTTCTTAATGATCCAGTCACTATCACGTATTCCTTATCAGATAATGCCCAATATAACAAATCAAAAGTTGTATTTCCACCATACCACAACAACAGATTTTTTTATCTAAAATATAACCAATCAGACTCTTCAAAAAAAGTACCACAAGGAAATAATCGCTAGCTCGCCACGCGGAAATGTACAGACAATTCCATTCAACAAAATAAAGTAATAGAACTATGAATCATCACAAAATAAATCAGTACCAGGTAAAGCAAATAAGCACATTTTACCTGAATATGGACCACATAGACTTCGGGACTGGCCGTAATCATCTTCAAGTTGTCATCCCATCCAAGACCACTTTTGTTTAGTAGAGTTCGAATTGTACTCCAAGTGTTTCTTATTGTTTTAAGACGATTCTCCACATGCTTAGAGGAATAATCCATTCGTAGTTTTTCGTTGATGGCATTCAAAACACGATTAAATGAGCTGGCCTTAAACTAATTCGTCGATTTATTCCCTTGCTTTACTTCATCAGCTAGAATATCCAACATCAAATATTCCATTGGTTTTGACCACCTAAACTGTTTCTCTCCTTTTTCCCTATGATTTACTGTTACAAGTCAAGAAACTATACGTGAACAATTCATACTCAAGAGAACACAAATACAAATTAGCAAAAACCTGTGAACTCTACATATACCAAAGAAAAAGAGCAGTAAAAATAACACTCAAAGCTAATAGAGAAATAATAATGAGCCATGGAAGTATTTCTTTCATACAGGATCTGCCCAATTACTACAACAAGTCGAAGAAATAAGAAAATATAAAAAGCAAAACCAAGCAGCATTATCTATTTAGCTATCAAAGTTTCTTAATACACTAAAGGCCCTCATTCCTCCGCCTATCATAATTTATAAACATGGCATGAGCAATTGCATCTCTTTTTGATGACCATTGTCTAGCTTCTTCACGTCTTTCTCTTTGTGTTTGATTTCTTTGACTTCCTTGAGAATTTTGAGTAATTTGAACATTTTGAGGTTGATTACTGGTTCAACATCTACTTCTTGTATTATCATGTCATTTGGATCCAAATCAACTATGTGATTATGTAAAATGCACAACGCTAATACCACATTCACTTGTGTCTTAAAGTCCCAAAAAGGTTCATTGTCAATCACCACGAAATCGTCTCTTTAGAATAGCAAAGGCAGGTTCAACCGAGGATCTCAATGATGCATAGCGAAGATTGAATAGTTCTTTTTCATTTTGGGGAGGACAATCACTGTACTCTTGCAAGTGATAGCGTATTCCATGATAAGGAGGAATAAACCCTTTACAAAGTCCATATCCCGCATCTACAATATAGTATTTATCTACAAAGTCAAACTAAAGTTAATCAATATACATTGTTCACCTACGTTTCATATAAACTACTTTATATTTAATAAGATACCTTGTGGGATTTGGAGACCATGTGATCTCTCCAATGCATCATTTAATATGAGAGAATCATGTGCAGATACTTCCCAACCAGCAAGAACATACGTGAACTTCAAATTAAAGTTAATAGAGGCTAATACATTTTGTGTTGTACTTTTTCGACCACGAAATATATTTTGTTGTTCAATAGGGACAGATGCAAGCACATGTATTCCATCTATTGCTCCTACACAATCCTATTCACAACTTAAGTTAATAATATGTAGTATTTTTAACACAATGTCTTAAAATATAAAATTTTAGTATGTCACTTACGATAAACCAAGGATAATACCGATGGTTGTTCATTATCTCCGATTGGATGGTTTCATCCGGTGATTTTATAAGGATTGGATAGAGCTTCAAAACTACTTGAAGCACAGTGTGGAAGAATCGATGAATAGACTCGATTGACCTATAAAAGTGTGATCCAATCTTCTAAAATCGTTCATTAAAATCAACAATTTCTAAAAATATCATCACTTGTTCTTGAATAGACATATTTTTGGTTGAACATAAGAAACTATTCCTTCTAAGAGCATTGCATGGTTCATAAAACGCATGCTTACTCATTCTCATCTGACCTACACAGTGAACATCACTTCCATTCAAAATACTATTCATGTAAAATTCTCTTTCTTGATCTTTATTAACATGTGGTTCTCTAGGAATGCTACTTTCATGTTCGTAGGCAACAATTATTGCAATCCCGACAGCTAAAATAGATGTAGCTGCAACTCTAATTATTGCATCATCTTCATCTTGGTTAGTCGAACCCATCTGTTGTAGTGAACAATGTAATTTCATTACATTTCGTTTACTATATACAACAACAACAACATACACTATATATTCACACCAAGTAGGGTATAGGGAGGGTAAGTATACATAGTCCATACCGCTACCTCAAATGTAAAATAGAGAGGTTGTTTTCGATAGACCACAGGCTCAAAATAAAGCAATTTAAGTTCAAAATTCAAATCATCAAAAAGCATACAATTGAATCATAACAGTTGGTTTAATAGGGAAATGTAGTGTTATCTGAAAACTGTAGATTAGATACTTGGAAGCATTATACTTCTCTCAATAAGCGTTAAACTTCTCTCAAAAAACATACAATTGAATCATAGCACTTGATTTAAACTCTAAAAAAATCAACACAATTCATAGATTACGAACCACAAGAAATCTAACACACATTCAGAAAAGTACTTAACTGGAGATAAGCAAAAGAAAACCTCTAATTAAGCACTTAGATCATCAAACAAGCAAAAAAATTTGTTTTTTTCCAACGAAAAAAAAAGTTGCAGAAAGAAGATCATATTGTTGTGAGTTGTAACTATCTTGTTCCAATTACAGAGCTATTGAGTACCAACTGTTGATCTAATAGAGTTAGAGTTACTTCAAAGTTCCATAAAATTCAAGAGTTGTCTCCTTTTTCCCAATTTTTCTCATACTTTTTAACTAAACTCCAACCCAAATACCACCAAAACCCACTATGCCACAATTACGTAATGCATTTTTTCTTCTAGAACTATTTGGGTTAATAATAATAAAAATAAGAAAATTTATTTAACATGATAGGAAAATTATGTAAGAAACAAAAAGGGTAAGTTTATTTTTCTCCCAGAAACTCTAACCCGCCAAATCCAATAACATATAGATTTTTGTTTGTATTGTTTTGAATAATATGGAAGAAAAATTGAAGCTTTTTTGCCCAGAAGTCGAAGTTGGGATAAAACAGAAAGATGAAACCAGCTCCTCCTTCTTGTGTAGTGAAATTATGTTCAATTTTTACTTGTAAATATAATGGTAGTATTAATACAGCAATTCAAGTCTTATCAAGAAATAGACCCAAACAAGCAAAATTGAACTCAAATCAGAAATTCAAATTTCACTTTTTGAAGAAAATTGGCCTCAAATCAGAAACCCAAACAAGCAAAAAAGAAAAAATTAAAGAAATTTTTTACCAAACACCATAAAAGAAATTAGTTATGGACAAACCTTTGAAATTCTTGCAATGGGGAGAAGAGAGAGAGAGAGGGGGGGGGGGGCAGAAAGCCCTAAATTTGGAGACAACGATGATCTGTGCTTGTGTGTCGATTTTGTTGGAGGTGAAGAAGAGAAGTGTATAGCGTATAAGTTCTTTGTCCGGAAAATGACTTTCCTTGACTTATTAGGGAAGTCATTTTCCCTCAAAATACGAAAAATAAGTGGCTTTGGAAAATATTTTCTAAATACTTTTTTACAACCAAACAAAAGAAAATGGAAAAATATTTTCTATAAAACATTTTCCATCATACCAAACACACCCAAAAGGAGAAAAAGATTAGACTGAGAGAAAAACAACGGAGGACGATTTGAGATCGAAGTTAAAGTTCATAGTTTGAAGTCTCCGGTGATGGCATTTTTGTCTCAATATTCAATCTAATTTGTCACACAGATTCTTTTCCGATCTTGTACTATTTTTATAAGTTTTTATTGTAAACAGAGCATGAATTGTATTATTAAATGAGTTTGTGTATTATTTAGTAGGTCGGGCTGATTGCTTATGCGAGTTTATTTTTTATCATCACGAGTTGCATGTTTAGTTATCCGAGTACTTCTACTTTATGCGTGGACTTGGTATTTTAAAATATTAATTGTACTAATTTTGTTCTCGGATAATTTTGAAATGATGTTTCAGTTGAGTTTTATATCTTTAGCGTGTTGTGGATCTATATCTACCGATGATGGTGTCTCACTGATCTTAATATTTAATATACTGTATTATTTTTAAGATTAGAGACAAAAGAACTAGAGAAACAAAACAAAGAGCAGGGATTGACAGAAACATATTAAATAGGCATAAAGCATTTTTCTATAAACACAATACATGCAAAAAGATAGAAACATAGAGATATAGAGAAAAAGGAAAAACTCACAAAAAGTTAAAAAGAAAAAAAAAGGTTTGCAACCCATCAACCTTGTAATTTAAGTTCAATTTAATCAATAAAGGGTCAATTTTTATCCTAATTTTTATTCAATTCATAAACATGGGTTATTTTAAGGAAAAATTACTTAAAACAACATCTTAAGTTTTTAATATTACTTAAAATACCATCCCACTAAACTAATTATAAAAATCCCTTCTAAACCACTTTACACGCTATTTTTCTGATACATTACTATCCATTTCAATACACAACACACAACTCCTAAAATTTTGCCTTAAATCACGATTTCATTGACGTAGATTACTCCAAATCCTATATTTAATGCAAAACCGTCTTCCATTTGGAGTAATGGTCTTCTATTGACACAAATTACTCCAAAAATCCCATGTTTGATTTTTAAGTTTATTAGTTCTAAAATTGAAGTAAATCGTTTTTCAATTTTATATTCTTTCACCATTTTAACAAAATTGATGGAGTCGGGTATTTGTCTTATTCAGTTGTTGCAACTCCTATGAAGTTAATGTTGAGTTTGTATCGGGTAACTTTGATTTTGAAGACAGTGATTTTAGTGAAAATAGATTTAAGCATCGAAATGATCTGACAATGATGAAGAAGTTACAGGATGTTACTGAAAGTAATGAGAAAAAGCCTGTTGTTGTTATTTCAAAGATAAAAAGAATGTTGTTTCAAAGAGAAAAAGAAATAGAAAGGAAGTTGCGAAAAGAGACCCATTATCAAGATATGATTTTTATGTATTTGATAGATGAATTTCGCCCATATACATTATAATTATGTATCATAATACAAAATGTAACAAACGATAATGTAAATAATGCATCCGATACATAGCTGTAATGTTATAGAGACTTGCACGCTTTATGACACATAGTAAAAGTTTGTATGTGTTTTTTTTTTTCACCTTATACATTAAATGTACTGAGTTTGATTCATAGATCAAATTTTACTAAAATATTGCATGTTTAATACATACTGAAATTTGTATGTTATTTGGGTTCTTTTACACCTGATACATTCAATATATTGAATCTGATACATAGATCTAACTTAGTGAGATATTTCATTATTTTTGATACATTGTAAAAGTTTGTGTGTGTTTTGGGTACTTTTACGCCTGATACATCTAATGTAACCATGTTATTTATGTTAAGAAATATTATAAAAATAAATATATCTTTATTGTTCTATTACATTATATTATGTTCAATATTTCTAAACGCACGAGATGAAATATGTTATCAAATTTGTTCCACCTCATCCTCTGAGGTTTGGTAGTTCGTGTAATCATAAATTTGTTACTGATATTAAGAATTTTGTGGGTAAAAGTACTCAAATTGTTTAAGCAGTCATGCTTTGGTATATTACTTGATATGTCCAAATCGAATATTTAAGGACAAATAATCAAATATTTGTTGATGCTTGAGCTTGTACAAGATAATCCAAATGAACTACATGTTTATGTGAAGGAAATATACTATAAAATTAAATTCTATAATACATCAAAATGTACCAGGTCTTAAGTGAAATATACTACAATATTGTTTAAACAATATTCAACGCTAGACCAACTAAAAATAAAGCAACAAATTAATCAGAATACGTGAAACATGCTATGTATCTTGAAATATAATTATCAATTCTCTTTCAAAAAAAAAGTCACAGATGCATCTTTGGTGACCTTCACGGCCCTATCTTCCACAACAGTTTATGTATCAGTAAGCAAGATGCTTTCATAATCTAACTACATTTTTCATTAAGATATTTCAGCACGTAGCTGTATACACGCATATTTTGTCATCATATGTTACTGTGCAACTATATGTATCTAAAAATAAGTTAAAATATCAGTATATTCAACATCAAAAAAATTTCAACATGTTTGTTTTAAAAATACTATTCATTATTAAAAAACGTAATTACTAATGTATCATAATAACCAACAACACTATTCTACTCATCGTCCCCTATGATATTAATTTTTGTGTACACTAAAATGTCATAACCAGTAATGTATCATATTACTACAGAAAGAACATCAACAAACAAATAACTCTAGCTAAATGTATCAGAAAAAATACAATAGCAGAAAACGATACATAAACAAAATATCAACATGTATATTTTTAAGAACATGATACAATATTAACAAACACGATGAGAAATGTATCATATAAACCAACAACACTATTCTACTAATCGTCTCTTATGAAACATATGAAACTAATGTAATATATGAAACATATTAAAAAAACATATGAAATTCGTTTTTCATATGCAACTGAACTGTTATAAGCAGTAATGTATCATATTACAATACCAATATATCATCATTCGAGCTACATTACAAATTCAAAAACATTATTCTCGACAACATTTTTGGCCTACGGCCACCCTTGTAAAGTGTGGCCTAAAATAGCAGAAAGTGTGGCCTTTGATCAAAGGCTACACTTTTGGAATTTAGGCAACACTTTTTGAGGGGTGGCCTAAAGAGGCGTAACCTTTGATCAAAGGCCACGCTTTTCAAGTGTTGCCATATCAGCTACACTTAAAAAGCGTGGTCATTAAGGTATAAAGGTCACGCTTTGTAGCTTGTCATTGGCAACACTTTTATTTGATAAAGCTACACTTACAAATGTTACCTTTGTTTTGATATTGGGCACACTTCACAAACGTAGCCTTTTGTAGCACCTCTACAGCAACACTTAAAAAATGTTGCCTTTGTTTTACTATTGGGCATGCTTCAAAAGCATAGCCTTTTATAGCATCTCTTTAACAACACTTAAAAAGTGTGGTCTTTACTTTCTTAAGGCCACACTTTTGAAGTGTAGCCATTAATACCTTCTCTAAAGCAACATTTACAAAATGTTACCTTTGCTAATTTGCAGATACACATCTAAATAAGTCACACAATATATATCCCTACTCCCAATGACCACACGTTTAAAGCATAGCATTCTTGTTTATTTTATACGATTAATATTTACTACAAATTTTGATTGAAAAATACAATTATATTCTCATACATCCACTAGTCATATTATACATTATTATTCTATTTAGATTGTCTCAAAACACTATGTTAGATAAAAATAACTCAAAAATTAGAGTACACGCAAATTTTCATCATGTTCCCTTCGAGAAATAGACTGACTCCATGCTTAATCTAGGCTTTGCGACATCCTCGATCACAATATACATTATTATTCATATCCTTGATGATCTGTGAGTTGAACTATGATCTTCTCTAGTTGAATAACATACTATGTTGTTGTATAACACAAATAGATCCACCTAACGTTTCCTTTAAAAACCACCTTACCTGCATTTCATAAGAAAATAACTATAATTAAGTAAAGAATGGGGAAATGAACCGGAAAATAAAAATTACTATATTTGAATAGAAAATGTGACCTGAAAAAAATACCAAGTGTACTCCCATAAACTAGGGTCTGGGGAGGCCAGAGTGAACGCAGACCTTACCCCAACCCTCAAAGGTATCGAGGTTGTTTTCGATATACCTAAGATAAACTAATCCATATTCCTAAGCTATTTTTTCATTTTTGTTATGAACGTAACTTTAACATACTGCCACAAATAGAATTACTGCATTTAGAAGTCTCATCTCACCAATGTCTAACATGTGGGAACTCTAATATAAAAATATGCTAACCTTTAATGCCTAGTATAGAAATGGAGTAACTCAAGTCCACTGACCTTTATATTGATGTCTCTTATCCGCACCAGCATTCTGCTTTGCCTGGAGTCTTGACTGCAAGAAAGAAAAACACTATTATGTAGAAAAAATCAACTGTTGGATTGTGGTCCAAACGCCGCATGATCAGAACTTAATTTGACCCAATTGCAGGCCACATATGTTTAATTTCAAGAGTTTATTTAAGAGTTTAAGTTGAGAGGAGGTGTTTAATTTCAAAAATGAGAGCAGGTGTTTAATTTCAAAAATGAGAGCAGGTGTTTTCGAGAGTTTATTTAAGTCCGTCTCAGATCCTAGCACAACAAGTTGTCTACGTTTTCTAGTATCATATACCGATGATATGTGTCTAGAATACTTAGAATTCTGCACTAGAAAGCTATACATGCAACAATGAACTTAAAAAGTTCTTCTGTGAGCATAATTTACCTGCTTCCTGAGAGCTTGTTGAACATAAAAGAAGCAGTTAACGATACTTCCACAACTAGCATAAGCCTCAATCTGAAAAAGAGTGCAGTTTACCTCAACTAGAACAGGTTTATATTCATTAACAGCTATTTTTTGTGCCTCCTAGACATCGGTGAAAACAGCAAGAGCATCATTACCATCCACACGAATACTACAAATTCCATAGCCC
The DNA here is from genome assembly GCA_030864225.1 of Capsicum baccatum var. pendulum. NCBI lineage: Eukaryota > Viridiplantae > Streptophyta > Magnoliopsida > Solanales > Solanaceae > Capsicum > Capsicum baccatum. The sequence goes on along the minus strand of CM061559.1, from coordinate 251,418,909 downwards.
TGTCCTTTGGTAACAACACCATCACCTAAGTAATAACCATAAATAGATGTCATTGTCAGTAGCCAACTACATAATTGTAGTAGCAACTAATTGAACAGCTTAGAGAGCCACCTACTTTGAAGGTTAAACGGTGGTCGTTAAGGTTATAAGGTTATAAGGTTGTTTCCTAATATAAGATTTTAAGGTTAACCGGTGGTCGTTAAGGTTATAAGGTTGTTTATTAAACGATGTTCGTTAAGTTTTATATATACATTAGGCTTTAAAAAATTGCCGTTAAGGCTAAGGTTATAAGGTTGTTGCCTAATATAAGGCTATAAGGTTAAACGGTGGCCGTTAAGGTTATAAGGTTGTTTCCTAATATAAGGTTTTAAGGTTAACCGGTGGCTGTTAAGGTTATAAGGTTGTTTATTAAACGATGTCTATTAAGTTTTATGTATAGATTAGGTTTTAAACTGTGGACGTTAAGGCTAAGGTTATAAGGTTAAAAGGTTATTTCCTCAAATAAGGTTATATGGTTAAACGGTGGCCGTTAAAGTTATAAGGTTGTTTATTAAACGGTGGCCGTTAAGTTTTATGTATAGATTAGGCTTTAAACGGTTGCCATTAAGGCTAAGGTTGTAAGGTTATAAGGTTGTTTCCTAATATAAGGTTATAAGGTTAAACGGTGGCCGTTAAGGTTATAAGGTTGTTTACTTAACGGTGGCCGTTAAGGCTAAGGTTATAAGGTTGTTTACTTAACGGTGGACGTTAAAGTTATAAGGTTATAAGGTTGTTTCGTAATATAAGGTTATAAGGTTAAACGGTGGCCGTTAAGGTTATAAGGTTGTTTATTAAACAGTGTCCGTTAAATTTTATGTATAGATTAGGCTTTAAACGGTGGCCGTTAAGGCTAAGGTTATAAGGTTGTTTACTTAACGGTGGCCATTAAGTTTTACTATTATTAAGAAAGTGGTTGTGCGGGATCAATTATGGTTACACGGCGTGAATGAATCTCGGGATACTTAAGGGAAAGCCAAACAGCAAAGATGGAGCATCTAGATGTTTTTGCTAACTTACTACAACTATCAAATTAAGCTCAACAAATTAATAACATATTGATACAAGACTAAGTGTGTATCAGGCGATTCAAGCCAACATAAGAGCAACAAGATGAACAACAAGGTGCTAGTGAATCGAAATAGGCCACTCACGGCTTCACTAGACTTTAGATTTAGTTTTGAGCAAGAAAAGAGATGAACACAACAACAACAATGCTAGTGAATCAAAATAGCCCCACACGCCTTCACTAAACATTAGATTTAGTTTTGAGCAAGATAGTAAAGGATAATAAAAACATACCTTTGCATAGGCGCAAAAAATGTCATTCCCTGAGCTTTTGCAGTAAAGCCACAAGGCGAGTTTTTCCACTGTTGCAGTTAACATGATTGAATATAACCATGCAAGCTGATTCAAAGTCATCTTTTCAGGAGGTTTATTTCCAACTAGTTGTTCCACAGCCTGGATCAATACCTGAAAACCTAAAAATTAAATTTTTAACTTTTTGATCGAGAATGATGGACATGAGTGAATAGTAACATAGAACGATCAATCCAGAATATTTTGGTATACTGCATTAAAAAATAGCAGGACAGAAACTGGAAATTAATGGATTCTTTTACAAGGAAATGGAGATAATTAACACCAGGGCAGCCAAATGTATTTAAGTTTATTCTCCCATCTGTATCCAGAAGTATGGATGCATTGTGGAGAAAATGGATCCCTGAACAAGGAATACAACACGATTAAATGTGCAGTGATTACATACCACTATTTTTCATCAGTGCAGTCAGCAACATAAGTTGTTTTGCCTCCAGGAGCAGCACTACACCACGAAAAAATTCAACACTTTAGGCGAATAAAAAGTTATCAAAATATTTCACTTCTCTGCTTATTGAACTAAGAAGTAAAAAGTTGGCAGAAATTGTTTTAGCTTCCCTCTCAAAATAAAAGATACTAGGTGCATCACTTGAACCTAATATGGACAAAGCTATATCCAAGACAAAGCAGCTAGTTTAAAGAAAGGAGAAATTAAAAGTGAAAGTGAAAAAGCAGATGCTTTATTTTTCAATTAGCTTTTTCCTAGACTAAGTATGCACCAGAAAATTCTTTCAGCAATCAATTTGTTTTAACATTATTTTAGACAAAAACTTAGTTACTTATGCCATATCAATGACACATTCATTCTCTTGAGGTGCAATGGCCATTACAGGTAGAAAAGAGCTCGCACTTTGGAGCTGTATGCAAGCTAGGTATATTAGAAATTACCATCACAGTTGAATACAAAGAGCAAAGATGTCATGCCCCAAAATCCCATCGGGCCGGACTGGCACCCGAAGCCGAGAAGGCCCGGGAGAACCCGTTCAAATACCTGTACTTTCACTTACATGTCACCAAAAATTTGGGCAGCACTTCATTACATATAGAAGGTTCTAATTCTCTGTATCAGCACAACACGCACAAATATATATATATAATACTTGGCCGTCGGGGCCACCACATATACAAATATAACATCACTATATAAACTCCCATGACTTTACCCTTCCTTATGTCTACAAAGCCTCTAGGATATACATGACATAACTAGGGTCGGGACAAACCCCCGCCCACACATGACTCCTGTACAATAACAAAACATAAGGAACCGACTCAAAAAGCTCCGAAGCAAACTGGAGCTCACCAACAGTAGCTGTAGGACCTGGCTCCTACTTGTGCGGTGTATGAGCTGAGGTACCTGTGCCTGCAGCATGAAATGCAGGTCCCCCGTGAGGGACGTCAGTACGAAATATGTACTGAGTATGTAAAGCTTTAAATAATCATATGCGATATAGGGGATCAAGAAAATCAGACGCAAGTGAATAAATCATAATAGAAGTGAACCACACTTGAACAATAGGTTTATGTGTGTATATATATATAGCAATCATTTCAATACCACATCATCACACCAAATCCCTTCACAATTCAACATAATCCAACCATGCACAAGAATAATCCAACATCATTTCCAATCATCTTTCAACAACAATCAAATAACATACTTCTTATGCTCACATGCATATATATACATATCCATATAACACCAACATAATTTACATCCTTACCATAAAATGGCCCTTTTGATTTCGAAGTCCTGTTGGCACAAATAAAAGGTGCTTCTCGAAGCCCTTGAGACGGTGAACACAACTACGGAATCAATTTGGATTTTCTACGGTTGAATCACAAGATAATTGGTGTTGAAATTAGGCTAGGGTTTCTTATTTTCAATAATTGGATGATGAATGATGGATATGAGGCTAATTTTATGTATAAAATGACCAATTTTCGTCCATGAGGTGATGGAAAATGACCATATTGCCCTTAAAAATTTAAGTAAATCCGAATCTGTCCATGGTGGACTGTTTTGATAGGCTAAAGTATATTGGCCATAACTCTTTGCTCTGATATTGTATTTGGGTGAAATTGGTATCGTTGGATAGATAATTCAAAGGTCTTTCATTTCATATAAAGTAGGACACCCAGTTCATCCTGTAAAAGGAGTTAGGATCGTTTGAAGTTGACCCTAAAAATCTGTTTTGAGAGGCTGAAGTAAAACGAGTATAACTCCTTACTCAGATGTTGTATTTTGATGAAACCAATTGAATTGGAAAGAAGACTCAAAGATCTTTCTTTGGATAGGTCGCAGATCTCTCAGTTCATTATATTGAGGGAGTTATGATCGTTCAAAGTCGACCCAAAAAACTGGCAAGCCTCAGTAGTTTGAATTTCCTGCACATTTACTATTCACAGTTATCCCGGCCGCCGTTTTATAGATTCGAAAGTGCTCGATTATATCCGAAACTTATCCATTTTCGGAAATCTTTGTATCGTTGGAAATCTTATTCAATAACCTTCGTCTGGAACCATCGACGGGAAAATTCCGGTATAAATAAAGTCGATTCCTATACACATATAATCCAACTATACACTTGAAACCATCTCAAAATAATCAATACTCATACTTAAACTCATATATACCTAACTTATGATCAATACATATACTCCAACATATATAACCATGGCTAATGTACATAATTAAGTACGGGGTGTTACATCCTTCCCCCCTTAAGGACATTCGTCCTCGAATGTAAATGTAGTTATTTAGCCGAAACAAGTTCGAATTCATAATTGATATTCACGTCATCATATAGATATTATGAATATGTAAAAACTTACTTGTTAGTGTCTCAGTTCCACTCCTTGCACTTCTTTTTCACCTTTGAACAAATAAGGGTATTTCGATTTCATAGCTTCCTCCGCTTCCCATGTAATCTCTTCCCTTTGTTGATTTCTCCAAAGTACTTTCACCGATGCTACTTCTTTATTTCTCATCTTCTTAACTTGACGATCTAATATAGCAATAGGCATCTCCTCATAGGTAAGATCTTCTGTTACTTGCACATCTTCAGTAGAAGTAATAAGGGAAGGATCTCCGATGCACTTTCGAAGCATCGATACATGAAATACTGGATGCACTGATGAGAGTTCCTGGGGTAGCTCTAATTCATAATCAACTTGCCCACATCTTCGAATAATCTTATATGGGCCTATATATCGTGGACTCAACTTTCCTTTCTCGCCAAATCTCATCACCCCTTTCATTGGCGATACCTTCAAAAATACCCAATCGCCTAACGAAAACTCTAGCCCTCTTCTTCTACTATCCGCATATGACTTGTGTCGACTTTGGGCTGTTTTCAACCGTTGCTGAATCACCTTGACTTTTTCTATGGCTTGATACACAAGATCCGGTCCGAACATAAGAGTTTCACCCGCTTCGAACCATCCTATTGGTGATCTACACTTCTTCCCATATAAAGCTTCATATGGTGCCATTTTGATACTTGAATGATAGTTATTATTGTAGGCAAACTCAATAAGAGGTAAATGATCATCCCAGCTGCCTTTAAAATCTATAACACATGCTCGTAGCATATCTTCAAGTGTTTGAATGGTGAGCTCTGCTTGTCCATCCGTCTGAGGGTGAAAAGTTGTACTCAGATTCACTTGTGTTCCCAAACTCCATTGGAAAGACTTCCAAAAGTTTGCGGTAAATTGAGTTCTCCGATCCGATATAATAGAAGTTGGCACTCCATGTAATCGGACTATTTCTGTAACATACAACTTCGAATATTCTTCAACTGTGTAAGTGGTCTTAACGGGTAAGAAATGTGCGGATTTAGTAAGCCTATCCACAACCACCCATATAGAATCAAATTTCCGAGCTGTATGAGGCAAACCTGTAACAAAATCCATGTTGATCATGTTCCACTTCCAAATTGGAAGATCTATGCATTGCGTATAGCCTCCGGGCTTTTGATGTTCCACTTTAACTCGTTGGCAATTTGGACATTCGGCTACAAATTCTGCGATGTTCCTTTTTATGTCATTCCACCAATACATATCTTTCAAATCTTGATACATTTTGGTTGATCCTGGATGAATGGAATACCTTGAAAAATGTGCCTCTGTCATAATCTTCTTTCTTAGCCCGTCTACATCCAGCACACACAATCGGTTTTGGCACTGAAGTACTCCTTCTCGCGTAAGCTCGAATGCCTTGGTCGCACCACTCTGAACGTTCTCCTTAAGTTGTAATAAAATAGGATCTGCATCTTGCTTCTCTTTCACCTCAGCTACTAATGAGGATTCCGCGGCATTATGCACAATAAGCTCCTCGTTCGGAGTTTTGAGAAGACGGACTCCTAGACTAGCTAATTGATGAATATCTTTAATCATCCCTTGCCTTTCTATAGGTGCCATCATAGCCTTACGACTCAACGCATCAGCTACTATATTCGCTTTCCCTGGATGATACAAAATATCAACATCATAATCTTTTAATAGTTCCATCCACCTTCGCTGCCTCAGATTTAGATCCTTCTGATTGAAAATATATTGTAAGCTCTTGTGATCAGTATATATATCAACATGAACCCCATATAAATAGTGGCGCCATATTCTTAAAGCAAAGATAACCGCTGCCAGCTCAAGATCATGTGTGGGGTAATTTTTCTCATGTGGCCTCAATTGCCTTAAGGCATATGCTATCACCTTACCATGCTGCATTAATACACATCCTAAACCAATTCTCAAAGCATCACAATGCACTGTATACCCTTCTGTACCTTCTGGAAGTACCAACACAGGTGTAGAAGTCAACTTATTCTTCAATTCTTGGAAACTCTCCTCACACGCATCATTCCATTGGAACTTGGATGCTTTATGCGTTAGCTTGGTTAAGGGTGTTGAAATGGAAGAAAAGTCTTTAACAAACCTTCTATAATAACCGGCCAACCCAAGAAAACTATGAATCTCCGTAGGCGTTGTGGGCCTTGGACAGTTCTTCACAGCTTCTATCTTTTGAGCATCAACCTTTATCCCTTCACTAGATACAATATGACCCAAAAATACCATCGACTTTAACCAAAACTCACATTTAGAGAACTTTGCATAAAGCTTACAATCACGAAGAGTCTGCAATGCCTGTCGTAAGTGATTGGCATGGTCCTCTTCTGATCTAGAATAAACTAGAATATCATCTATAAAAACTATCACAAATACATCCAGGAATGGCTTAAACACCCTATTCATCAAATCCATAAAAGCTGCAGGTGTATTTGTTAGCCCAAATGACATAACTAGAAACTCGTAATGATCATACCGTGTTCGGAAAGCTGTCTTGGGTATATCCTTCTCCTTGAACCTCACTTGGTGGTAACCTGACCTCAAATCAATCTTAGAAAAGCACTTAGCGCCCTGTAACTGATCAAATAAATCATCAATTCTTGGGAGAGGATATTTATTCTTAATAGTCACCTTATTTAATTGTCGATAATCAATACACATCCTCAGCGAGCCATCTTTTTTGCGCACAAATAACACTGGTGCTCCCCAGGGGGACATACTAGGCCTTATGAATCCCTTCTCTAGCAAATCTTTCAATTGCTCTTTCAATTCTTGTAATTCTGTTGGGGCCATTCTATACGGAGGAATGGAGATTGGTTGGGTGTCTGGTATTACATCAATACCAAACTCTACTTCTCATTTTTGAGGCAAACCTGGAAGATCTTCAGGGAATACACCAGGAAATTCATTTACCACTGGTACCGTGTGAAGATCTGGTGATTCCGATTCCGTATCCTTTACTCTAACTAAATGACATATGTAGCCCTTGGAAATCATTTTTCTCGCTTTGAAATAAGAAATAAATCTACCTCTTGGTGCGCCAATCTTACCTTGCCATTCAATAACTGCTTCATTAGGAAAATGTAAATACATCTTTTTCGTACAACAGTCAATTTTGGCATAACAAGACGCCAACCAATCCATACCCATTATAATATCAAAATCTACCATTTCTAGTTCCACGAGATTGGCCATCGTGTCTCGACCACACATAGTTACTACACAATCTTTAAAACTCTTCTAGCAATAATAGATTCCCCAACCGGGGTAGACACTTCCAACGGCTTATCTAACAATTCGGGGGTTCTTTTGAACCTTCCAGCAACCAAAGGAGTAACATATGATAATGTAGAACTGGGATCAATTAGAGCATATACATCAAATGAAAATATGGACAACGTACCCGTAACCACATCTGGGGAAGCCTCTAGATTTTGTCGATCCGCTAAAGCATAAGTGCGATTCTGAGTTCCGCTGGAACTGGCGACTCTTTTTTCATTTCTAGCATGACCCGCAGGTCGTGCGCCCCTACCAGAATAAGATATCGGTGACGATGATGCAACAGCTGATCCCGAAGGTTGTGCTACGCCACCTGCGCCCCTTCGTGGGCATTATCTCATCATATGCCCCGTCATACCGCACCAAAAACAAACATTTGTTCCCATTCGACATACACCCATATGATGCTTTCCGCATCGATTACATAGTTCTCGAGAAGGTCTCGATTGGCTCATGTTCCCTTGGCCATGATAACCCACTGATCGCGAACTATGACCCTCACTTCTTTGCCCAAATTGACTGCCTCTGAACCCCTGATGCTGTGGTGGAGCACTAACTGCAGAATAAGAAAATAATGGCCTAGGTGGTCTAGCAGAAAATTGAGGTCTAAAACCTCCCTGTGGCGCCATAAACTGCCCTATAGATCTGGACCTCTTAGAAGATCCGCTTTCAAATTCCTGTGTTCTTCTTCTTTGCCTCTGATCTTCCATTTTCTGTGCAAATGCTTGGATCCTAGCTATATCCATGTCTTTATTCAGTGCAGCAATAGTACAATCCCTAACCAAATATGGATCCAATCCATCCACATAACGATGAACTCTGTCATCCATAGTAGCTATAACATTAGGAGCATATCTGGACAAGGAATTAAATCGAAGACTATACTCCCTCACAATTGTATTACCCTGTCGAAGATTTAAGAACTGATCCACACGGGCCTGACGAGTCTCATATGGAAGATAATGATCAATAAATGCCTTTTTGAACTCTTTCTAAGTAGCTGGGGGTGCATCAATGCCCCTTGACCGTTTCCAGTCTTCATACCAATATATAGCCTCACCTTTGAATCTATACGCGGCTAACTCCACTGTCTCTCTGCCCGATATATGCATCACCTCTAGGGCCCTTTGGATCTGATCAATAAAGTCCTGTGGATCTTCATTAAGATCGGATCCGGTAAAAGTAGGCGGATCCATCTTAAGAAAATCTTGCGTCCGAAGACTAGCCTCCCTATCAGTACCGCTAGAACCCGCGGCAGGAATAGCTTGGCCTTGGACTTGCCCAGCAACTATACGAGTCAAAAGTTGCACTGCATTTCTAAGATCTTGATCAACAGCATTAATAGGTGGCTATGGGGATATAGTTCTCCTCCCCCTTATTTCTTCCGGACTGGGGGAAGTTTCTGATGCATGCTCAGCTGGAGCCTCACTTTGATTAGCTGGTATAGTGGGTGACTTACTAGTCCCCTCTCCGGCAGCCACATCTACTTGCTTACCGGTATTCTTGCTTCTGGTAACCGGCATCATTACTATAATAAGAGAAACAAACTGATTCAGTGGTCAACTATGACTTCATATACAATATAAGCTCTATCGCACGATCTAAGACATGAAGAAAAGAAACAATTCCTAAATGTCCATAGCCTCCTGTTAATAGATGTGGTGTACAACACACCGATAAACAAAACTCTACATAGACACGGCTTTGTAGACTCACTAGGACGAACCGCTCTGTTACCACTTTTGTCATGCCCCAAAATCCCATCGGGCCGGACTGGCACCCGAAGCCGAGAAGGCCCGGGAGAACCCGTTCAAATACCTGTACTTTCACTTACATGTCACCAAAAATTTGGGCAGCACTTCGTTACATATAGAAGGGTCTAATTCTCTGTATCATCACAACACGCACAAATATATATATAATACTTGGCCGTCGAGGCCACCACATATACAAATATAACATCACTATATAAACTCCCATGACTTTACCTTTCCTTATGTCTACAAAGACTCTAGGATATACATGACATAACTAGGGTCGGGACAAACCCCCGCCCACACATGACTCCTGTACAATAACAAAACATAAGGAACCGACTCGAAAAGCTCCGAAGCAAACTGGAGCTCACCAACAGTAGCTGTAGGACCTGGCTCCTACTTGTGCGGTGTATGAGCTGAGGTACCTGTGCCTGCAGCATGAAATGCAGGTCCCCCATGAGGGACGTCAGTACGAAATATGTACTGAGTATGTAAAGCTTTAAATAATTATATGCGATAAAGGGGATCAAGAAAATCAGACGCAAGTGAATAAATCATAATAGAAGTGAACCACACTTGAACAATAGGTTTATGTGTGTATATATATATATATAGCCATCATTTCAATACCACATCATCACACCAAATCCCTTCACAATTCAACATAATCCAACCATGCACAAGAATAATCCAACATCATTTCCAATCATCTTTCAACAACAATCAAATAACATACTTCTTATGCTCACATGCATATATATACATATCCATATAAATAACACCAACATAATTTACATCCTTACCATAAAATGGCCCTTTTGATTTCGAAGTCCTGTTGGCACAAATAAGAGGTGCTTCTCGAAGCCCTTGAGACGGTGAACACAACTACGGAATCAATTTGGATTTTCTACGGTTGAATCACAAGATAATTGGTGTTGAAATTAGGCTAGGTTTTCTTATTTTCAATAATTGGATGATGAATGATGGATATGAGGCTAAGTTTATGTATAAAATGACCAATTTTTGTCCATGAAGTGATGGAAAATGACCATATTGCCCTTAAAAATTTAAGTAAATCCGAATCTGTCCATGGTGGACTGTTTTGACAGGCTAAAGTAAATCGGCCATAACACTTTGCTCCGATATTGGATTTGGGTAAATTGGTATCGTTGGATAGATAATTCAAAGGTCTTTCATTTCATATAAAGTAGGACACCCAGTTCGTCCTGTACAAGGAGTTATGATCGTTTGAAGTTGACCCTAAAAATCTGTTTTGAGAGGCTGAAGTAAAACGAGTATAACTCCTTACTCAGATGTTGTATTTGGATGAAACCAATTGCATTGAAAAGAAGACTCAAAGATATTTCTTTAGATAGGTCGCAGCTCTCTCAGTTCATTATATTGAGGGAGTTATGATCGTTCAAAGTCGACCCAAAAAACTGGCAGGCCTCAGTAGTTTGAATTTCCTGCACATTTACTGTTCACAGTTATCCCGGCCGCCGTTTTATAGTTTCGAACGTGCTCGATTATATCCGAAACTTATCCATTTTTGGAAATATTTATATCGTTGGAAAGCTTATTCAATAACCTTCGTATGGAACCATCGACGGGCAAATTCCGGTATAAATAAAGTCGATTCCTATACACATATAATCCAACTATACACTTGAAACCATCTCAAAATAATCAATACTCATACTTAAACTCATATATACCTAACTTATGATCAATACATATACTCCAACACATATAACCATGGCTAATGTACGTAATTAAGTACGGGGTGTTACAAAAGACATCTTTTAAAGTGTAATGTCAAGATACCATGTAATGACCAGTCATATACTTAGGAGTGGCACCAACTGGAACTTGAGAATCATATACAACTAGTCCAACCTGCAAAATCATAAATGCATATGATAAAATAAGTAAGCATACATGTGAAAATAAGAAATAACAGATCTAAATTGATACCTAAGTAATGGGTAAACCCAAAGAAAACACATAGAATCACAGTTAATCTTTGTAATCGTACCTTCGACCATTTGCTTAATGTGTCCAAATTCACATCTCTATTAAGAAGAACACCAGCTAAATCCCGTCTGCGAATCTGAAATCCCATCAAAGCAATCCACAATGAGTCGACCATCACAGGGAGAAAGGTAAGGATTAAAAAAGCCAAATAAAATATGAACTTTAGAGTGTTTGTCCGTAGAGAGATCGGTCGAGGCTTTTCAAATGGTTCTATAAGTTTAATCAGCTCAACAGGAGGAAACAACTGCAATAGGGTCACATATCATATGCAACTTGAAAAGGGAAAGGTTACAGCGTCCAAGTAACATCGTTTTCAACTATATTTTCAACTATATTAAAGTTCAGATAGGCCAAATCACATAGTCTTTTGTAAAATGATAAAAAAAACCAACTATCACTTTTGAATCACTCAAAAAGTTTCTAACTTCGGTTCAAACGAATGCATGTTCAAACACAACTTTAGCTTCTTACCATTTTCAACTTAAAACATAATATATCAAAACACTGTACCAGTGTAAAAAAATCAAAGGCAAATTGAGCATATACCAGTTTAGAAGATCCAGTGGACAGGTCTTTATATAAAAACATCTTCATACTACCGATTACCAAATAAAATCAACCTTCTGCACAACATTGCAGAGAATTAGCCGAGGCTAAATCAAAAAAACTGATGGCTAGGAACCAGTTTATCTTCAGCCAGATTCGAGTAGAGAAAAGCTTTGTAGTTCAACAGATAAACTATATAAAGAGAGAAAAGCAAAACATATTCTATCAATTACACAGTATTCTTTTAAACCATAAATTCATATTCTTGATATTCTTTTTCTTCCTTATCGTTTATGTTAACCTTTGTACGCTGATGAAATTCACACAATGACTAACGAAATTAATGTTCATATTAACTAGAAAAAAAAATTATCTTTGGAAGGCAAAGAAAGAACTCAAATCTTTACTAGTGTTGCGGTTCAGTTTGTCAGCACAATAATTTTGAATTACTGTTGCACGTCAACTGTTGTACAATAGCTTGGCTACATTATAATTTGAAATAGAGCTATTGAAACTGAATTTTACAAACTGATTCAATCTCATATAGAATTCAAGCACACCAAATTCACGGTGCCTTTTTGGTCTATTAGGATAAAGCATGAAACTACAGAGGACTATCATTAGAAGGGTATAGAAACTCCCCTAAAGTTAATACTAAAATAAAGTTTATGGAAGTGAAAAATTTACTTGTATTGCAATTTAATTATCAGGATGATTGAGCAGTTAACTCTACAGCGAGGAAGTGCATACGAATAGCTTGAACTGGCTATGGCTGTCTATACGAGATAGGATGGGCAAACTACGCAAAACTAATATTTAAGTTCATGCAACTAGTAGAATAGTATGGAAAGCATTTTTCTTCATACTCTTGGATTCCACATGGTTTTGAAAGTCAAATTTGCACGAGTGAAGAAAGCGGAAAAATACATCGACTATTAGAAGTAAGTTCTGCACTTTCTTTAATTCTATATATAAGTTCTGCACTTTCTTTAATTCTATCTATACTTAATTAGTTAGTTATAACCAAAATTGTTGTGCTTTATACTCATGTTGTACTGGATACACCTGTATACTTTAGGAACAAGGTAAATGTTAAGATAACAAAATTCTAACTCTAACAAAAATACTTTAAGGAAAATTTGACAATCAGATATCTGAAAACTAAAGAAAGAAGGGTGCAACCCCAAACTCCTCACATTCTCTTCAATCGTATAAAGTGGAATCACAACACACCCCAAATTGGCATTCCCAAAATCCAAGAAACTCAAAAGAACCAACAAATTCCCAAAATCAAGCTCAGAAATTGACAAAACAACGAAAAGGGTGTTCAAATCTCAATAGAATGGAGATGTTCATAACATATTCAAAATAAAGAAATCAGAAAAAGAAAACAGAGATGAAAGAATTTGTTTTCTGGAATTCTTATCGAAGGAGATTGTTTTTTGAAATCAATCTCAAAAAATAAATACTTTCTCCAACATAAAATTTCATTACTTTTGTATTGTTCATATTGAAGTTTATTCATTCAAACACTGTAAAATCTCAACAGAATGGAGATGTTCATAACGTATTTAAAATAAAGAAATCAGAAAAAGAATACATAGATGAGAGAATTTGAAAGAATTTTCATCGAAGGTTATTATTTTTTGTAATTCAAAAGTTAATTATGAAGCTGACACTAATTTTTAGGATTCAAGAGACATATCCGAATCAGAATTGCGTTAATTGCATTGTTATCTCCTTTTTTACCGTTATTTTTTTTTTATATAGTCAATTAGTTGGGAAGTTATGTATCAGTCTGTTATGTATCATAACTTTCATTTATGTATTTGGAAGGAATTTAAAAATGTCACTTCCTATTTTTATGAGATTTCATTAAACAGTCTAATGCTTAATTTCCGCTTATTGCATATTTAACCGCATTAAATATGTTAATTATGTATCATATCACAATGTATCATATAATCGAGTAATGTATCAAATATGGAATTTTCAGTAATTTATAAAAAATTGGAAGAGGTGGTAATTATGTAGGAAACACTTGGGGTTTATGTTGTTTTCACATATTTTAAATTATATTCTTTAAGTCACCAAAGTATATTCTTGGGGACATCAAAAAGAAAAGATTTTGCATTTAATGCTAATACCTTTAATTTGTATGATTACATCTCTTTATTATTATTTTTTTAGTTATATGTTTATGGTTTAGGTCGATTTTATTTGTAATCTTATCATTTGGGCCATAGTAATTGATTAAAATTTAAAATTAAGTAATAAGCCCCTTTGCTTTTGAAAACGGAAAAGGTTCAATAGTAAAAAAAATTATTGGGTTTGGAATTGGTTTATTTGATGTATTGATTTCAAAGCTTGGAAGATGTTTTGAATGTCTTACCTACATGTTTAATTTTGTAATTACATTAAATCCCAAATTGGTAAAGTATTTATATAAATTCCAAAATAATTATAAAAATCTCCTTATTTGGTAATTTCTCCCTCTTTAATATTATACATCCAAAAAAAGCCGCCTTTTCCTCTGTCATTTTCTCTCCCATTACAAATCAGTTTATCCTCCATTATTCAATTCTTTTTTTCACGCCTAAAATCAAGCAATCATACTTAGAGTTTACCATCGTAAGTTTTCAAACAGTAATTGAACTTATTGAATTCATTCATTAATTTTTGATTATTTTTTTTTGAACTTCACCAAATCAGAAAGTCATGGACTTGTTTGAGAAAACAAAGGCAAAAAAAAATGGCAACAAATTATCAGAAGCTTCGAAAAATCTCAATTGGGTCATCATCATCATCAGCAAAGCACAACGGGGTGGAACATGCCACGGAAAATGAATCCCCTGAACAGAGCACAATGATGTTTATTCAAACAATTGAATCAACGAAATCACTTACTCAATCTTCTGTAAGAATCTAAATCCTAATTATTTGATTATTTAATGTTTGTTTATATTATTCTATTTCTGGAAATGAATGATCTTGCTCCGTTTTATATTTTTTTAATACTCTTTCAAAGATTCTATTTTGTAATATCAAATTCTTCCAATATTCCTGGATCTAACTTTATATTCCAAAGATTCTATTTTATATGTTTCAGTATTTTGTGTAACTTTATGTTTGTTTTTTGTTGAAACAGGCTAGCTTTGTGGTTGCAAAGAGAACTGCAATTTGTACACCGAGGCTACTCAAAAGAATAAATGATTTGCTACGATGGAAAAAAATTACTTGTCATCGCGTCCAAAGATGTAGATTTTATACATTATACATTACTTTATTTAACACACTTATGTATAATGTAAGTTTTTGTATATATAGAAGAGGTTGTTTTTGTATTTAGTCAAATTATACAATTATAATCTATGAATTTTGTATAAGTTTACATTATACTTTCTGACAAGTTTATAGATAAATAATGTATAATGTTAATATTTTATATGTATGGTGTAACAATATACATTCTTGAAGTTTTTATTTGAAAGTATAAGATATAACATATCAGGCATTATACATTAATTATTTTGAAAGACTAATGTATAATATAAGTTTAATGATATATATTTTCAATATGTTATACATTAGAAGTTCTTATTACATTAGTTGTGTTTTATGTTGTATTTTACAGTTAAAAAGTCGTATTTTTGTATAATTTTTTTTTTATATACCTTCTATCAAACTTATAGGTCATACATGTTTAAAGTGAAAAATTTAGATGTGTAATATGACATTATACATTACTGCAGTTTATTTTTAAAATGTATAAGTTGCCCTTATATTTATTCTAATGTATAATATAAGCCTGAAGATATATATTTTAATATGTTATACATTAAAAGTCCTTATAAGATGCATTTTATGCTCTATGTGGTATTATACTGATAGCAAGTCTTATTTTTGTATAAATTTTCATTATACCTTCTGTCAAGATATATAGGTCATACATGTTTAGGGTGAAAAATTTAGATGTGTAGTATGACATTATACATTACTGCAGTTTATTTTTTAAATGTATAAGTTGCCCTCATACATATGAAATTGTTGTGTATTTTACTTTGATTTTTTACGAACTTCGTCAATATTCAATTCCATCGCGATCGTAGCAATCAATTTCATCTTATTAGTGTTTGGGATAAGGGACAACTTGATCTTGATCTGATGTTGACTCAGAGGAGGAGGAGCTAGAATTTTAACTTTTAAGCTAACAAATGTTGATGTACTAATAATTGAGTTGAATTTACTACATGCAAATTCTTTTTCAAAATAAATGAATTCCTTTTAACACTTGTTTAATCATTCGAAATGAATTCATTTTTCTAAATTCAGTTTTGATGAATAATCTTATTACTTTTAGAACAAGTTTGAAAAGAAGTAAAATGGTACTTAATATTGATAAATTATTCTTTAATTATGTCATTCATTAACTTTTTGAAGATGTGTGTCACATTCAAAGATTCATTAATTTTAGATTAGAGGAGATATTTATTAAATCATTTTAACATAAACATTTTGAGTAAAAGCTAGCAAAGTCAAACACATCTTTTGAGTAACTAATTTGAAGTTTAGTTTGAAATTTGTTACTTTTACGAGTACATTTTAATTTTAACTTTTATACTGGCCTAATAATTAATGGGTTTATCAGTTTAATAAGACTCTTTTGTTGGGTTTCACATTTTTAAACCTATTAATAGGAAAAAACTTGTTTTTTAGATGATCAAAGAAATTTGATAATAGTGATGTTACATTTAATAAATTTTTTCAAAAAAATAGTATGTAACTACCGTTTATCTACTTTGATTAAAAATTAAAAAGCCGTGTAAGTTTTGTCTGTTTCACTGATATTTTTAAATAAAAATAAAGAAGAAAGGAATGTCATATAATTAAAAAATACTAACATTTTACATGTGGAGGGTAATGTGGCATAGTCACGTAGTTTAGTTTTTTTTTTATCTAGGTAGCATGTTTGGTGGAATTTCGTTAAGGGGAGGAGTATTTTTTAGCCAAATATTTAACAGAGGGGTATTTTTGAGCCATTTCAGATAGTTCAGGGGTATTTTTGATCCTTTTCCGAATTTCGTTAGAGGGAGGATATTTTTGATCCAAATATTTAACGGAGGGGTATTTTTGAGCCAAAAATCTAACGAGGGGTATTTTTGAGCTATTTCAGATAGTTCAGGGGTATTTTTGAGCCTTTTTCGTTTTAAATTTAACTTGTTTACGTATACATAATTTATTTTTCTATTCTTTGTTGTTTTACTTGAAATGATCTATAATTCTGAGATATTGCCGCCAACTTTCATTTAAATCGAAAATTGATTTAGTCCAAAACCTAATTTAAGGACTAATCAATTAAACATGAGGAAAAAACAGGATGGGTTACGAATTTATTCAAGAACGGTTGCAATAAAGAAAAGAATAAAGAGGAAAAACCTGTGCGTAAGGGAGAGAGACGAACTGCAGGCTAATTCAAGGTTCGTTGCAAATTTGAAAGAAAAGAGCGAAAAGAGTAAAAATGAATAAGATAAAATTGTCTCGAGTTTACGTGAGATGAAACAAATGACTTTAATGCTAGAGGAGCTTTAGGCACGTTTAAAATGTTTGCCTCAATTGATAATGCGGCGTACACATCTTTCTTAGACGTTTAAAAATAATTCAAGGATGCAATAATGCACCTTGACAAAGATCGTTCTAAAATTGATTTTCAGTAGCTTAATACAAGAGGTATAGACAGATATTAGATATTAAAAATGAGCGAATTAAGGCCTGCAAAAATAATTTATTCAAAATAGTTAAAGCTAAAATATAGGTTAATAAAAGCGACCGTTCTTGAAATACGGGATTCGAGGGATGCCTCACACCTTCTCCTCGGTCAACAGAATTCCTTACCCAATATTCTGTTTTCGCAGACCAACAAAGAGTCATTTTATTTTGATTAGTGATTCAATAAGATGACTTGGAACATAATAACTCAATTCCAAGTGTCGACTCTGAAAATGATAAAAATAATCCCTAATCAAAATCATCACTTTAATTGAAAAAATTCTTCGACTTGACTATCGAGCGAAAAAAGGATGTGACACTAATTCTTGATTTAGTTACTATCAGGATATTAGAGTTACATCCATACCTATTTGGATCGAACTCTCGATCCACGCCCCAACTAGACCTGGACATGAAGAGAGTGTTAGAGCGAGTTAAAATTCCATATTAATTGGGCAATGAACAATTTTTCAGAATTAATTAGATCCTGATGTCATATCTTTACAACCCCCCCGGTCCTCAAAAAAAAAAATTATACTAGCTTGGTCATAATCTTCTTATTTTAGGTGACCTAAATGCCCTTTTCAAACTGACAAATTTGGTTGGCTTTCAAGAGATAAGTATGAGAAGAAAATCCCCTATAAGAAAATTAGCTGCACATAGAGTCCCTCACATTTGAAAAAAGCTACACTTGTACCCCTTGTGATACAACACGTACTACATTTTCCTCTTTTCAATTCACCAACAAGAAGTTCTTGACAAGAATTCAACAAGTCATTATCTGCCACAAAGCTACCTCTTAATGTCAATTTCTTTTTCTTTTTTTCGGTTGGCATGGCAATTTCATTATCTGGTAATGGTAGTTGTTTCCAAATCAAAGAGGTCATAATGTTATTTTAGAAAACAAATCAATGACGTTATGTTAGAATAGTCCATAAGGTTCGAAATAGGTCAAATAGCATATTTATTCAGCATATTTATCCCTCATAACAACAATTTCATAATTACATAATATAGCAAGTTGTATTTTGTATTTTTGCAAATTGTTGCTACAAAATACAAATACATATGATTTTTACTGTCTTTATTATCGATATGTATTTTATATTTTTACAAACTGTTGCTATAAAAATATAAATACATACAAATATATATGCTACAAAATGTAATTTGATAAAAGTGTTGTTATTTTTTGTAATTTAATATTTAAGTATGTTACTTTATTTATTTTTTCCTTCTAAATAAGTAGTAGGAAACCTGTCATGTGGACCGGTTCGGCCCGGTTCCGTCCCATTAAGACTGGCCCACAAATAACCCCCAATCGGATTTGATTCGAAACCGATAAGGTTGTCGGGTTTGAGGGTCGGTTAGGGGTTTGGACCATCTGATCGACGAAAGCCTGTAGATCTGCCCAATCGTGAGACCAGACCAGGTCCACCGGTACACCAAATTGGTAACATTTTTTGTAAAAGGATAAGGGTAAATAACATAAATCTCACTTGTTTCTCTTTAATTATCCTCTTTCCCATTTATTTTCAATAAATTTTCTCTCTCCTTAATTTTAATTATTCATATACATAACTGAATATTGATATACATAAGTATCCTATGTATTAGAATTAACTTTCTTAATGATATTTAAGGAAATAAATCATTCAAAATTGTACGTTATTAATGTGTGATTAATGAATCCCTTAAAATCAGTAACAACTTTGAATTTCAAATTTTGAAATACCAAATCAAGGTAATCCATCAAACAACGTTACATTTTGTATTTTTGGTTAAAATTTTGTTACTTTTTCAAGTCTATTTCTTCAAAAGAGTTTCTCAAGAAGATGAACATTCCAATAGTGTTGAGGCATTCCGGTGAATTTCATCCCCGGTAATAATATACGTTGCAAATCAATATTAATTTAATATGCAGCAAAATTTAAATAAAAATTTTCAATACTAATAAATATGGATGAGCAATGGCTATCATTCTTCCATATGCATAAGTGTGCTATGCATATATGTATCTATATCTATAATGTATTAAAAGTATGAAAACCCTTAGAAAAGTGATTTGAACTTTTTACCCTTCATTAAATGATTCTTTTTTAGACAAAACTATCTTTTCATTATTTGTTTAATTTATTATTTAATTATTTTTTATTATATTAACTAGACTTCCTAAAATATACAGGACTCCTAAAATATCTGGTAAAAGAATTAATTAATATTTTTCTTTCTACTAAACTTCCTAAAATATATGAAACTCCTAAAATTTATGATAGGAAAATTAATTCATATTTTGTCCAAAGTGTTCCTTTTACAGAAAAGAATTTCTTGACATTATGCAAATTTAAAATTTTTATGATAATTGGTAACCATTTCGAAGAAGATCTGATCATATGCTTTTTGTTTCGGCTTAAATAAAGGCATTATTATTAACGAAAACTACTAATAAATATAAAATTTGAATCTTCTACCAATATAATAGCTTGTCTAAAAGAGTCATGTTAATAAATATAAATTATTATGCATTTATAATAGACAATTGTTAATTGAGAAGTTTTCTATTGTGATTTTAGTACGTTCTTGAAGTTTAAAATAATAAATTATCATCTATTTTTGATAGATAATTGTTACTTAAGAGTCGGCCAAGAGTGTTCATCCGAACCCTTTTTTGATTAAATTATTTTTAATGTATATAGTAGATGTTGAGCTTGCTTTATATTGCTTGATGGAACTCAATTTGATCTGAGTCGTAATTGTGGCACCCCGTTCAAGTTTAAACTTGACGAAGGTAATGTTGGAGAGGTGGTCTATCTTTACACTATTTTTTAAAATTTATCATATAATTATTTTTTATTATATTAACTAGACTTCCTAAAATATATGAGACTCCTAAAATATATGGTAGGAGAATTAATTAATATTTTTCTTTCTACTAGACTTCCTAAAATACATGGGACTTCTAAAATATATGGTAGAAAAATTAATTAATATTTTTTTTTCTATTGTTCAATTAGAAAAATACTCCTAAAATAGGATTCAATTAAGGAAATACTTCTATAAATATTGAGATGTACGTTAAACTAGAGAACAAACCGATTTGCCTATTGGGAGAATTTGATTGATGCCCATCTCACTTGATTCGATTGAATGTCTAGATAGTGGATGTTTGATTTTCTAACCCTCAAATTTTTCACTGTTTTTGTCAGCATAATAGAATTCAACATATGTGTATATATATATATATATATATATATATATATATATATATTCTTTGTTTTCATTCAAAATCATTCTTTAGGATCAAAATATTTCCTCAAACAAGAATTAGTTGGGTCAAAATCGAAGTTTTGTGATCACTATTATATATTTATTTTATAGTTTACAGATCGTAGATGAATGTCGGTTGGCCTTGAAGAATTTTTTGTGTAAAGGTTAGGTTTAACTGTATTATTTTAATATCTTTATTATCTTATTATTTTATTTTAATTTACAGATGCTAGATGTATGTGGGCTGACTTTGAAAAAATTTTTAGGTAAAGGTTAGGTTTAATTGTATTATCGTAATATCTCTATTGATTTATTATTTTGTAGTAGTTTACAGTTCGTAGATGTATCTCGATCGGCTTTGAGAATTTTCTGTGTGTAAAATTTAAGTTTAATTGTATTATTTTGATATCACTTTTATCGTATTATTTTTTTGCAATTTACAGGTGATAGATAAATGTTGGTCGACTTTGAGAAATTTTTGAATGTAAAGGTTAGATTTAGTTGAATTATTTTGATATCTCTATCATCGTACTATTTTGTTATTGTTTACATGTGGTAGATGAGTGTTAGACGACGTTGAGAAAATTTTGTATCTAAAAATTAAATTTAATTGTATTATTTTGATGTGTCTATCATTCTATTATTTTGTTACAATTTACAAATGGTAAATAAATGTCGATAGACTTTTAAAAATATTTTTAATAAAGATTAGGTTTAATAAATAGATTTTTCTTCCTTACATACTCAAAAGATATTAAATTTAACTATTAAATTCATCTTTATAATTTAAACAAATATCCTATTTAATTTAATGTTTAACCTCATTAAAGTGAGATACACGTGCAAGACGTGTACACCGAAACTAATTTCATAATAATTATGTATATGGATTAAAATAAAACAACTCAGAAATTATTTGGTGTTTGGTAAATAAAGGAATTTTATTAACAACTAATAGTAAGTATTAGTACATACGGATGGAGCAACAGTGCCCGAGAGCTGACTATTAGAAGCAAAAACAATAGTATAGCTAACAGAGCCTCCAGTTACATCACAAAAATCTGGTACAGTAGCATTAGAGCTGGAACAAACAGTGAATTTTTTTTTATTTTTTTTTATATAATAGAAGCACTACTTTCGACCACTACTTCGTTCATTTACTATATTACCCCTAATTGCTTCATAATTTATTATATTATTTTACATTAATTATTATAAGTCATTTATATATTAGAATTAATAATATTTTTTTTACTATATTACCCCTAATTAATTATTATAAGTCATTTGGTTTCAACTAGTGTTTTGTCATTTACTATATTACCCCAATTACAACGTAATTTACTATATTACCCTTAATTAATTATTATAAGTCAATGATATATTAGAATTAATAATATTTTTTATTATATTATCCCTAATTAATTATTATAAGTCATTTATATATTAGAATTAATAATATTTAATTAAAGAAATAGATACTTATGACGTTTGTTTCAGTTGCTTTAACCGTGATTTTACTATATCATTCCTAATTAATTATTACAAGTCATTTATGTATTAAAAAATTAATAATATTTAATTAAAAAATAGATGACTTGTCTGCCTATATTACCCCTAATTGCTCCGGGATTTACTATATTACCCTTAATTAATTATTATAAGTCATTTATAAATTAGAAATAATAATATTTTTTTACTATATTACCCCTAATTAATTATTATAAGTCATTTATATATTAGAATTAATAATATTTTTTATTATATTACCTCTAATTAGTTATTATAAGTAATTTATATATTAGAATTTATAATATTTAACTAAAAAAATAGATATTTATGACGTTTGTTTCAGTTGCTTTAACCGTGATTTTACTATATCATTCCTAATTAATTATTACAAGTCATTTATGTATTAAAAAATTAATAATATTTAATTAAAAAAATAGATGACATGTCTGCCTATATTACCCCAAATTACTCTGTGATTTACTATATTACCCCTAATTAATTATTATAAATCATTTATATATTAGAATTAATAATATTTTTTTACTATATTACCCCTAATTAATTATTATAAGTCATTTATATATTAGAATTAATAATATTTTTTATTATATTACCTCTAATTAGCTATTATAAATAATTTATATATTAGAATTTATAATATTTAACTAAAAAAATAGATATTTATGACGTTTGTTTCAGTTGCTTTAACCGTGATTTTACTATATCATTCCTAATTAATTATTACAAGTCATTTATGTATTAAAAAATTAATAATATTTAATTAAAAAAATAGATGACATGTCTGCCTATATTACCCCAAATTACTCTGTGATTTACTATATTACCCCTAATTAATTATTATAAATCATTTATATATTAGAATTAATAATATTTTTTTACTATATTACCCCTAATTAATTATTATAAATCATTTATATGTTAGAATTAATTATATTTAATTAAATCAACGTATATTTATGTTTGTATCTCATCAATATTAAATTTTGATGCTAAAAAATGTCTATAATATTGAGCCTGAGCTGACACGGTTCGTGCATCTAGAAGACTTAATGCTATACCTAACAAAAGTAACTTCTTTTTTGTCTACAGACTTGATTCATAAACAATGACGGAGCTTCCCATTTCCTAACATAACCATAATTAGTAGATAGGACATGTGCTGCTTGGTTAACTTTGTGATAGCTATGCTAAATGAGCGGGTCTCCTAATTTATGGATTAGTTGCCTGCATTCATCAATAATATTAGTATACATAGGATGTCCATTTTGAATCAAGGATATGATCACCTTGGAGTCCATAAATATAGTAATAGGGGTATAGTCATATTTTATCATCATACACAGACCATGAAGCATTCTAGCAGCTCGGCTCTTGTGTTATTAATATGGATGAAACTAGGAGTGTGCATCGGTCGGTTCGGTTCGGTTCAGTTTTATTTGTTATTGGTTCAATTTATCGATTTTTGCTTTTTAAATATGCAAAAGCAATAACCAACCAATAAGATATTTTCTTATTAGTTTTCGGTTTATCGATTTTTGATCATTAACGGTTCGGTTTTCGGTTTAACCAAAAATAAAATACTCATAAAATAGAAATAGTAACAACTAACATAAAAAAATAAAATCTTAATTGCCGTCAAAATCCTACGCAATGCATTTTAGTTTACAAGAATGTTCAGACTTGAACTGAATGTTAGTTCGGAAAAAAATTGAATCCTAATTGTTGGAAGCTAATAAAAGCTTCAAGCTTTCCAATATGATAATACTCATGTTTTATATTGTGCCTTTGTTGCCTTGATTAGGTTAATAATTTGTGAATCACAGAAGTGTGAATAAGTAATGTATATAACACACACATATATATATATATTACATAAATAGGAGTAAAACAGTAACTTAGAGTATTCTTATTGGGTTATCGGTTTACCCGATAACCCAATAAGCTAAAACCAAAATCAAACCGTTTACCCAATAAATTTTTTTATGAAACCAATAAGATAACGTTAACCCAATAACCCAATAGCATTTTTATTAGTTCGGTTTATCGGTCGGTTCGATTTTTGCACACCCTTGGATGAAACTATCTACCTAACCCCTTACACATTTTCCTGACTTGTCTCTTATTAATCCCCCAATTCTGCCATGATCTGTGTTTAGTTTATCTCCATTTTTTGGTGGGATCCATTTTCTATATTGAATTGTTGGAGGAGTTTCAGATTTAGATTTACTAATCAAGATTGTAACTTCAATAGCCCTCATAATCGACAGTTTGGTAGAAATTGATTTGTTGAGTTATTTAGGATAGTTCTCATTTCTAGTTTTTGGAGATGTTTATCGAGGTTCAATTACCACATCTTACTTCCTGTTCATTGTTTTGGAAAGTATCTCCATGCATAAGATAAAGATATATGGAGAGAGTGGATCTCCCAGCAACATCTATATCAAACATGTATATAACAACAATATCAAATGTCATACATATACATACTTGTGCTATGCATCAAATTATAAATAACATAATGACTTCACTGTTTAAATCAATCATATACATAACATAGTTTATATTATGTATATTAGTTGAAATAACAACTTACTTTGATATGTGATTTCGAAGTGGCATTCTGTGTCTTCTGAATATCTACTTTGATAAGCATTAATGATCTGTTGAAATCTTCCTTATCTTTGACTCGACATTGAGAATCCGTCAATACTCATTCAATTATTTTTTAAATTCGTCGGAGGAAAGAAACTTTCATGATATACTTATAATTGCTCACGAAAATTAAAATAGTTATGAGAATGAATTTTACAGAGTTCATACTAATTAAATGTATAATGAAAAATGCTATGAGAAACTCAAACTAAGAACAATAACTTTGTGTCAAAGGCTAAAACAAAATACTTCAGACTTATTTTTCAATCAGTTTTTAATCAAATCGAGTTGTTTTATATGTTTGAGAAATCAAGCTTAGTAAAGGAGGTTGTTGAAAAAAACACAAGCAATTGAGAGATTAATTAAAGTATGTATATTGAAGAGTTCTTGAGAAAGACAAACACTTCTCTTTATTTTGATAGTTCGTGAGGAAAATATATATATTAGAGATCAGAAAATATATTAAATATATTAAGAAATAAATATTAGTTCAAAATGATATATTAGGTTCCTTGATTTTAGGTCCTCTTTAAGGAACATTAAGAGTAAGAAAAAGGTAAGTGAGATATGTATATGAAATTTGGAGGGAGAAAAGGACAAAAAAAAAATAATTTGTAATTACTTTTGATAGTTGAGATTTTATGTGATGGTAAAATTTAGGTTGTAGTTTTAGGGTGAATCTAAAGAATAAACTCAAATTGGGGTGCTTTCAAATTTTAGTCCCAAATAAAAAAGATTCATTAAAATAACCTTTACCTATTAACTAATATTCTTTTGGACAAAATTGTTCTTGATCAATGGAGTAAATTACATAAATGATCCTCATAACGGATAACAATTCCATATTTATAATATATATCTTTCAACTTTTATTTTTTTTCTTTTTAATTTTACTTTGATTTTTATTTTTATTTTCTCTTTTTATTATTAATTTTCTCAACCCTTACTTTTTTCATTTTTCCTCTCAACTTTTTTTTCTTTTTCCTTTTATATTATTTTTATTTTTTATTTTTTCTTTCCTCTTTTTGTTTGTTCTTTTTAGTTTTTCTCAACCCTTATTTTTTTTCTTTACACCTTTCAACGTCTATTTTTATTAAAAAAATAAAGTTTTTTATTTTTCTTTGATTTTTTTCTTTTTAAATTTTTCTCAACCTTTATTTTTATTTAATCTTTTTTTTTATCAACCTTTATTTTTTTCCTATTCTCTCTCAAATTCTACATTTTTATTTTGTTTGTTTTTTGAATATTTTCTTTATTTTCTTCTTTTTCCGCAATTTTTATTATTTTTATTCTTTTCTTCGATTTCTTCCATTCAAGTTACATCTCATGAGAAAGAGTTGACAGTATCACATTATAAAGGCAAGATTTACGACTTTCGAACAATAAGCTACGTTTCATGGGCAAGAGTTGACACTACTACATTGTAGAGGCAAGACTTATGACTTTCAAACAACAAGTTATGTTTCATGGGCAAGAGTCGACACTACCACATTGTATTGTGATTTATGAGATATTTTATAACTCTTACCTTAGAGGAAAGACTTAACTCAGAGACTTTCAAACAACAAATTATACCCCACGGGCAAGGGTTGACTCTACCACGTTATGTTTTCATTTATGAGATATTCTACAACTATTGTCTTAGAGGCAAGACTTGGCTCAAGGACTTTCAAACAACAAGTTATGTTTTATGGGCAAGAGTCGGCACTACCACATTGTATTTTAATTTATGAGATGTTCTACAACTATTGTCTTAGAGGCAAGACTTAGCTCAGATACTTTCAAACAACAACTTATGCCTCACAGGCAAGAGTTAAATCTACCACGTTATGTTTTCATTCATGAGATGTTCTACAACTATTGCCTTAGAGGAAAGACTTAATTAGTTCAGGGACTTTCAAACTACAAATTATGCCCCACGGGCAAGAGTTAACTCTACCACATTATATTTTCATTTATGAGATGGTTTACAACTATTGCCTTAGAGGCAAGACTTAGCTCAAGGACTTTAAAACTACAAATTATACCCCTTGGGCAAGAATTGACTCTACCACATTATGTTTTCATTTATGAGATGTTCTACAACTCTTGCCTTAGAGGCAAAACTTGACTCAAGGACTTTCAAACTACAAATTATGTCCCTTGGGCAAGAATTGACTCTACCACATTATGTTTTCATTTATGAGATGTTCTACAACTCTTGCCTTAGAGGCAAAATTTGACTCAAGGACTTTCAAACTACAAATTATGCCTCACGGACAAGAGTTAACTCTACCGCATTATATTTTCATTTTTGAGATGTTCTATAACTATTGCCTTAAAGACAAGACTTGGCTCAAAGACTTTCAAAGTACAAATTATGACCCACGAGCAGGAGTTGACTTTACCACGTTACGTTTTCATTTATGAGATGTTCTACAACTATTGCCTTAAAGGTAAGACTTAATTAGCTTAGGGACTTTCAAACTACAAATTATGCCCTATGGACAAGAGTTGACTCTACCACGTTATATTTTCATTCATGAGATGTTCTACAACTATTTTCTTAGAGGCAAGACTTAGCTCAAGGACTTTCAAACTACAAATTATGCCCCACGGATAAGAGTTGACACTACCACGCTATGTTTTCATTTATGAGATGTTCTACAACTATTTTCTTAGAGGCAAGACTTAATTAGCTCAAGGACTTTCAAACTATAAATTATGCCCCACGGGCAAGAGTTGACTCTACCACGTTACGTTTTTATTTATGAGATGTTCTACAACTATTGCCTTAGAAGCAAGACTTAGCTTAAGGACTTTCAAACTACAAATTATGCCCCAGGGGAAAAAGTTGACACTACCACATTATGTTTTCATTTATGAGATGTTCTACAGTTCTTGCCTTAAAGGCAAGACTTAGCTCAAAGACTTTCAAACTACAAATTATGCCCACGGGCAAGAGTTGACACTACCATGTTATATCTTCATTTATGGAATGTTCTACAACTCTTGACTTAGAGGCAAGATTCAGCTCAAGGACTTTCAAATAATAAATTATGCCCCACGGGCAAGAGTTGACACTACCACATTATGTCTTTATTTATAAGATATTCGACAACTCTCGCCTTAAAGACATGACTTATCTCAAGAATTTTCAAAGAACTTCGTAACACCAATTCATGCCCTTAAATTTGCTTTGATGTCAAAAAAAGAAGATACCTTTGTGGATTATCTAATTTTTTATTTATTAGCAAAATATAATAGAAGTTGAGAAAAAAGAAAAAAAACAATCAAACAAAATAGAGAAATGAAAAAAAGATTGAGAAAAAAAAGGAGAAAAAATAAAGATCAAGAAAAAACAGAAGAATTTAAAAAATTGAGAAAAATAAAAATGAGAGGAAAAATTAAAATAAAGTTTGAGAAAAATGAGGGAAAAAGAGAGAACTTAAAAAATAAAAAAACGATCAAACAAAATAGGGAAAAAAAAAGATAGTGAGAAAAAAAAAGACAAGAAAAAAAATAAAGATTAAGAAAAAAGCAAAGAATTAAAAAAAATTGAGAAAATAAAAAATGAGAGGAAAAAAGAGAACCGATAAAAACAAAAAATAAAAGAAAAAAGAGGTTAAAAATAAATGAATTAAAAAAATAAAAGAAATAGATAATGCCTGAGAAAAAAAGTAAAAAAAATAAAGGTTGAGACAATTGAATTAAAACGTGAAAATAAAATTAAAGAAAAAAATAAAAAGTAAAAATAATAAAAAATAGAATAATAAAATTGAAAAAAAATAAAGTGAAAATAATAAAAAATAGAATAATAAAATTAAAGGAAAACATAAAAAGTGAAAATAATAAAAAATAAAATTTGAGAGACAAATAAGTATGGAAAGTTTAAAAAATAAATTTGAGTTGTAGAGGGCAAAATGATACTTGTACTATACTTAAAAAGTAAGGAAGGTTATTCTTTAAAGACATTTCTTATTGGGGTCAAATATCTAAAGTCACCCACATTTGGGTCTATGACATGCAATTCTGGCGTAATTTTAAGTAATTTAACTAAAAAAATGTAAGCCTACCAGGCCTGGGCCTAATAGGCAAAAGCTGTTTTGGGCCGTTGAGGCCTTAACGGAAATATAACCATTGGACCAACGGCCAAAACAGACTTTTTGTCTGAATTTTTTTTAGGGAAAAAGGATACTCTGTAGCACTTTTTAAAATAAATATTCCAAGTTTGATATTTTTTCAAAAAGTGACCAGTCGGTTATACTATTTTCACTTTATAGTCATTTCCTAATTTGGGTCATTTTGGCCGATGTAGTTCGGATACAGTCCTTATACAATACTGATACAATCCATATACAATATTGATACAGTTTTCAACTTGGGTCATTCTACCCTTTCAAAAATATTTCAGTTTTTTTGCTATAAATTTTTTAACTAATAAAAATTATGTTTTTTTTATTGTTTAAAAATAATAATTAAATATAATTATATAAAAATGATATAATTGTTATATAGAATATGTATCTATATAAGATATATGTATAGTAATTGTATAGTTCTATCAAATATATACATGTATAAAATATATATACAAAATATCTAGAAAGCGTATAAAAAATCTATAATTATTGTATAAAATGTGTAAAAAAAAAAAAAGTACAATTATTGTATAACTTGCGTATCAAAACTACATAATTTTCGTATAGAATATTTATATGTGTAAGATATGTATAGAAACTGTATAGAAGGCGTGTAGAAACGGTATAGAACAAGCCAACAAATTGAAATGGCTATAAAGTGAAATTTAAATTCCATGGTCATTTTCGTGAAAATAGTTTAATTTGAAATGTCATTTCTGTCCTTCTCATTTAAAAAAACAAAAAATTAATTCAAAGTTTTTTTCCTAAAAATAAATGTCATTTCAAACATTTTTCCCACAACTTACAATCTAATTCTCTCAATCTCTCATCAATTATTCTAATTATCTCATAAGGTGCTTAATTTTATTATATTATTTTGAAATTACAAATATCAAGTGAAAGTTTTCAAAAGTCTTTAATTGATCAACTTTCGAATACTTCAAAAATTTGATATTGTCGTCCATTTCTTACTTTTAATTTTTAATTAATGTATTGTTTGTTGAATATTTATTTGTATTGTTGTTGTGTTTTTTGAATGTTATTTTAATTTGTAATCTGAATAAATTAAGAAAAGTCGGTAAAAGTATTAGAAATTTGTATCCCAAAAGTGATAGTAATAGAAAAAATAAATTGATTTCGATCCCGATAAAGGTAGTTCAAATACTTGATATATTCATGTATCCGGTACTAATTAGCGAACCATTTGAGAATGGAATAGGCCTAGATGTTCACGATATTTTCACATCATGATATCTCTCACCCTTAAAGAACTTAATTAAAGACCAGCTCAATTGAAGAAAAAATCGTTTAATTATGTCATTAAACTCACTTTAGTAATAGTTAGGGGTGTGCATCGATCGGTTCGGTTCGGTTTTATGTGTTATTGGTTTGGTTTATCATTTTTTGATTTTTAAATATGTAAAATCAATAACCAACCAATAAGATATTTTCTTATCGGTTTCGATTTATCGGTTTTTGATCCTTAACGGTTCGGTTTCGGTTTAACCAATAAGAAAATACTTATAGAATAGAAATAGTAACAACTAACATAAAAAACGAAATCTTAGTTACCGCCAAAATCCTACACAATGCATTTTAGTTTACAAGAATCTTCAAACTTGAACTGAATGTTAGTTCGGAAAAAAATTGAATCCTAATTGTTGGAAGCAATAAATGCTTCAAGCTTTTCAATACGATAATAGCCTAGTTTAATATTGTGCCTTTGTTGCCTTGAATAGGTTAATACTTTGTGAATCACTGAATTGTGAATAAGTAGTGCATATAATATATATATATACATATAAATATATATATATATATATATATATATATATATAAAATAGAGAGAGAGAGAGAGAGATTTATATATATAACATAAATAGGGCTATAAAACAATAATTTAGTGTATCCTTATTGGGTTATCGATTTAACCGATAACCCAGTAACCTAAAATCGAAACTGAACCGTTTACCCAATAAAATTTTTTATAAAACCAATAAGAAGCCGTTAACCCAATAATCCAATACCAATAATCCAATAACATTTTTATCGGTTCGGTTTATCGATCAGTTCAATTTTTAGACACCCCTAGTAAAAGTAGCAGAAATGCTGCCAAATAGACGCTTACAACACTCTTATTTAAAATAATATATTCAATCTATTTAAAATATAGTCACTTCTGGCAATCTTCAAATTGAAACTAATATTGCCACTACTTCTTCTTCTATGCCATAACTTTGGGTTTGAAGTTAAAACAATTAAAGCCTAACATCATATCCAAAGGTTTAAAATTTGAAAACTTGAAATCAAATTTAAACCTGAGATCTGAAGTTAGTATTTGACAAAATCAAATTTGAACTTGTAGATCTTTGAACCTTCTGAACCGTATGTCCAAAATTACTTTTGAAGCATCTAGATTTTAAATTAATTTATAAATGTGACTTATTCTTTAAAAGAAAAATTTCAGAAATAGAACCTATAGAGCCTTAATTGTAAGTTTTATAGCAACTCTTTTAAAATTACAAAAAATAGCAATTCGTATTTTGTATTTGATTAAACTGTTACTAGTTAAATACATATGCGATTAAAGATTCTCTTCCTAATTTAACTCCCATTTGTTTCAGTTTAATATGGGAAAAACGGTTCCTTAATTTAAGGAACATTTAATTTGATAGATTTCTTAACCTTTTACAGATATCTTTTCCTTTAATGACTCTATTTTAATCACAACCATTATGTTACAGCAACATAATTCAAAATTCAAAAACGTTTTTCATAATCTGCAACTCATATCAATTTAAAAAGAACGACTGCTTCCAAAATTTATGTGCATCATCTAATATTTTGAGAAGAGTTTGATAAGATAACGCTGCAAATACAGGTATCAATAACCAAATATGATTTTATTTGTGAATTTTCGAACTATATTTGTGAAATTCGCTGAAAAAATCGTGACAACAATGGTTTGATCAATTCTCGAACAAAGTGGTTTGATCGATAATTTTTTTTTACAAATTAGCATTTTTCATCACGTTATGTAGGTTGAATATTGATATATAATTGTTACAGTTTATTTTGTATTTTTTTCATTTCAATTAAACAATTTGTTCTTGTTGAATTTCGTTTCGAAGTTTTGTATATACTAATAAGTTATTGTGTCAAAGGGTTTGAATATTGTAGACCTGTAATAATCGTTGATGCAAGTCATCTCAGAAAACTGTATACGGATACTTTTGTAACTGCTTATACCATGGATGGAACCGTAAGTCCTTCTTATATATGTATTTAACATTACATATGTTGCCAGCTATATGTATTTGTAAAATACATATGCAGTCTGTTTATGTGATCACTGGTAGTTACTTTTATGTATTTGAATTTACATATGCTGCCAACTATTTGTATTTAAAAAATACATATGCACACTGTTTTAAGAGTTTGACTGCATTTGTGGTTTTTTTTTTAAATATGAAGGTCATATATTTTTAAAAATACATATTGAGACATGCTATATACATATACAGAGTTGGTAAAATACAATTGCTAAATTGGAATAATTACAAATGTCAAATGAATAATTGTTGTTATAATTTTAATTTTATTTTAATAATTTTAGGTTATACCAGCCTCGGAGTATGTCTATACAGTACACGACAAGGATAAACATTTTATTGTTTGCCTTAAGAAAAGAAAACTCTTGCCATGCATTTCAATAGGACGAGATACCGTGTGTGCATGCTTATGAAGTACTTGATAGCAAGAATTTTCAAAAGGGATCATATTACTCTGACCTATACAAATCAAAAACTGTGTCAAGAACGTATGATCTTCCCATTTATTCTATACCACACAAAGATGATTGGGTGATTCTACAGGAGATATTGGAGGAGATAGTTTTGCCCCCAAAATACAAGCGGCCCCCTGGAAGGCCTGCAAAGAAGGATCGTGGAAAGTCAGAAAGAGATATGTTCGAGAAGAAAAATAAAAATTATTGTAGTTCATGTGGATTTAAAGGTCACAATAGGTGT
Source organism: Capsicum baccatum var. pendulum (assembly GCA_030864225.1). Taxonomy (NCBI): domain Eukaryota; kingdom Viridiplantae; phylum Streptophyta; class Magnoliopsida; order Solanales; family Solanaceae; genus Capsicum; species Capsicum baccatum. The sequence continues at coordinate 251,385,660 of CM061559.1, read as the reverse complement.
TCATGTAGGAAATAGAATAAATGATAAGTTTACAGATGTATACAGTTCAAAAACAAGTATTTTTTTTTCACTGGTTATTTTATGATTCTAAATTTTGATACAAACTTTTGATGATGTTGACTTTTTTGTAGTTAAATTATTGCAAATGTTATCATCATGAATATATTTTATAAGACATATACCATTATTCATTTATACGTAAAAGAGTGTACACTACACAAGTCAATTTTTTGGTATGAAAAATACATATGAGATTCTAATAAAAACGTACACCGATCATAAAAACTAAAAATAAGTTAACATATATTTATGTAATAAATAAAAATAATTAAAAATACATATAATGACTTATGAATTACTTAATCAGAACTTGAAATCCATTTATCTTTTCTTTTTTTTTTTAAAGAAAACACATACAATAATCATAAATAAATATGCATTATTCATAGATTTATACGAATAACTATGTATGTATGAATCATAAATACACATGCTTCATAAAAATACATAGACTTACACAAAACAATACAATAACTTTGTATTATTCGAAAGTATATGTGCATAACTGAAAAAAAAATGCATTATCCAAAATACATATGCATTACAAAAAAATACATATTCATACAATGAAAAATATTATATGCAACGTCAACTTACCTTTATTACAAAAAAATACATATGCATACAATGAAAATTACAAATACACCATTGAAAAATACATATGATGACTAAAACATATATATTCATTACTAGAAATTATATTCAAAAATGAAAATCACATATTCATACCAAAATATGCGTAACAATAAGATAAAATAAGATCGAACAATTCTATTTTAGAAGCATAACGATCAAAAATCTAACAATCACATAAAAAAATATTAAGATGTCATCTTTCAACTATATCTTAGTCCTCCTAAAGTTCAATGTTGCCAAATACAACAAATACAAATAAACTTCAAATATGATGCACTTCAGTATCTTCTGTTAGCCCAATATCCCTAGGAGGCCTCATTGGTGTTTCATCATCACTTTCAGCCTTCTCATCTTTTTTCCTCGAAGCATAATTTTACAACATTAAAATATATCTTGTGCGAAGAAGATCTGGATCAAAGTCAATATTTGAAACACAGTCACCAAAAGTAAGGCACTCAGCATATGTCACCATATATAAACCACAATTTTTACAAGTACATTAATGAATAAGTAAGTATTTGCAAATACATCCTTATTTAACAGTAAATCATCCTTGTTTGAAACACAGTTCAAGCCAGTGACCACATCAAACTCTCTCGGATTGAAATGAAGGCTTGTACCATTTACACTTGTAGACTATGACACTTGTAGAACTTTTCTATGTCACTTTGAAACTAAAAACAGAGCATATCTAATATGTCTTAACATTTAGAAGTATAGTTATATGTCAAAACAATACCACATATATATCTACAAATACATAATGAAGTTTCATATCAGTATCAAACAGAAATACATATCTATGCTGGACACAAATACACTACATAAAATACAAATACATATTGTAATGTAATATATATATATATATATATATATATATATAGAGAGAGAGAGAGAGAGACATTACCAAGAAATAAATACATAATAGAACATACTGTCCATCAAATATAAGATTATAAATACAAAACAACTATTCATATCATCGCAATTATATTTTATCAGTTACCGATAACAAATACAAATTATACATTACTATATTCAAAAATATATCTACATGTGAACAAAAACAACTCTTATCAGTACAAAATACAAATACAAATACAAATACAACACTAAATAGTATCAAAATACAAAATACATATCGACAGTGTAAAAAATATATTTTAAAATAATAATCCGCAATAACAAATACATATAGATATTGTACATCAACAATATAATATTACAAATATAAAAATACATATTTATACTTTAACAAATATACTTTACCAGTTATAAGTAACAAATACATTTCTTACAATAGTAAAATACAAATATATATCTATATTGGAATAAGTATAACTCTTCACAGAACCAAATACAAAAACAATACAAATCATTACCAAAATACAAATACATATCATAAATGAAAAAAATATATTTTAAATAAAAATTCATTACAAAATATAAAAAATATATATATATGGACATATTTATCATAAATTGAAAAGATTAAAAATACAAAATTACCTCTTCCATTTTCTCTTCTTCAGATTCATAATCAGATGAAACAGGAGTTGCAATTTTCCTAGATTCTCCTTTTTTCGACTGACTTTTTTTTTTTTTTTTTTTTTGAATTTTTGAATTTTTGAGGGTTTTTTAATTCTGCAATTTTCAATGCTTTTCGTTTTATGATTGCGATAATCTTTTTCAGATCGTTACGATTCTTTAATCTCACCTCTTCTATGCTAATACCGCCCTTCGACTGAACATTAGTAGAAATCAAGTTAGTTTCTTCATCTTGCGTCAAATCAAGACTAAACGATGATAGTTCATCGGAATCTAAATTCAACGGTGGAATACCACTAACTGAACTACTACGATGTGCATGTACTGCTATTATCGCGTAACTCCAAAAATTTCAACACGCAGATTTATATTTTTTTTTGTAAAAACGAATCACAGATGTAGGTTGAATAATGTTGAAATTGATTTACAAAAAAGAAGTTATATGAAAAAAAAAAATAACATGCATTAACTGAAAAATATGCTTACCTTAATTATTGGGGAACAAGTTTACAAAAAATTATAGAGCAAGGAATTTTTTTGAAAAATAAATAAAAGGAATCATTGAAGTTGAGGGAACTGAAATATGGTAAATGGTAATAAATGAAAGGAATCATTGAAGTTGAGCAAACTGAAATATGGTAAATGGCTTGAAAATAGGTAATGGTAAAGTAATTGGTGGAATCCACACACCTAACTCTAAAAAGGTTAAAATATTGCTAATATTGCTATAAGTTGTAATTTTAAAAAAATATTGTTATTTTTTGTAATTAATATCTTAAGTATGTTAATTTCTGTAATTTTTCCTTCTTTAAATATGAATCCTCAAAGTGGTTATTTTTGTGAACTTTGTCCCTAAAATTACCTGATGGTTGGGCTAAGTATACTGTAGGATATTTTGGGCTCGATGCAAAACCCATTCACTATCAAGTCCATTACGTTGCAAGTCACCAAATTGGGTTCATTTGCATTTTTGCCATTATTTTAGGAACCATATTACACAAATCTCTATCCTTACAAAATAATTACAAAAATTTTAACTAATTATGTATCTTCATTGGATGTATCGTGGAGCTAATTATGTATCTCGACAGAACCATTTTCAGGAGCTAACTATGTATTTTTACAAGGAAAAAATGTATCTTTGTTGGATGTATTATGTATATTGATAGACCCAAAATAAAAAAATATATATTGGGAGTTAATCATGTTACTTTACAAAGGAAAAAATGTATCTTCATTGGATGTATCGGGAGCTAATTATGTATGTCGACAGACCCAAAATCAAAATTTTCAGTAATTATGCAAATATTGAAATTTTCTGTTAAGCTCCAAACTGCCGGAAGTTATGTTGTTTGCTCATTATTTTATGCTGATCTTTAATTTATGCTTCTCATAATAGATAACTTCCTAGAACAAATACTAAAAACCTCATTATAAAGCATTTAAATATAAACATCTTAAATCTACTTGCTTTAGAGTTGCTTATTTTGAATATATATTAAAAGGAAACAGAGTATTAATAATTGTCGAATTAGTTCTTAGATCTAACTCACAGCAGGTTTTACTGTCTAGCAGTCTTCAACCGCCTCAGATGTTCATCCATTTCCTGGGGACTACTCGCATCAGGTTTAGCTCTAATATCATGTCAAAAGGTAGCTCAAAAAAAAAAAAAATTATTTAAGCTTTATAAATAACTCAGGATTTCATTCATTCACCGACGTGGAACTATGGTGAAGTTGAACACTTAATCCTTTCAAATCTTTGTTGTGTCTATTCATCAATAATATATATCTGAAAAGGAATAGTGAAGTGACTCTTTATTAAAAAGTTAATGAGCAATGTAGATATAATGGAAGGAATTTTGGAAAGGTTCCTAAAAGTTGAAAGATGAGCAACTTCCTTAATTAAAATGTAACTAAAATATATTATATATATTTAAAAAAAAAAAAAGATTTTGCCTATATAATGATGATGTCTTATATTCCATTAAGGCTTCACACAGAAGTTTCTATATGCAAAATAATTCTCTTTTATTGAAGGAATATTTTCAAGAAAAGAAAAAAGTTGATTTGTTTCAATCCCAAAATGCTTCCACTTTACATTGCAAAAAACATATTGTAGCTTCCACTAATTTTATATCCAAAAGACTTTTTTTTTTGGGGGGGGGGGGGGAGGACATGGGTTGGCCGTTTGAAAAAAAAAATGGTCCATAATTGAAAAGGTGGACAATCTTAGCCAGTCGGGCCAATTTAATTCTCCTTTTTAGCCATTTGGCCCAATTGGACATATGTAATCTCTACACTCAATTGATACACTTTTATACCATATTGATACACTTTTATACTATATTGATACACTTTTTAAAAAAGAGAAAGGAAATTCTATGCAAGTGCATACAATCCCTACACCCAATTGATACTCTTTTATATCACATTAATACACTTTTATCCTACATTGATACACTTGTAGTGTCCATATACTCAATTGATACTCTGTTACACTAGATTGATACATTTTTAGAATGTATGTAGAAACTATATAGAGTCGTATAAAATATGTATCTAAATAATAATTGTAGTTAAAAATTATATAAAATGTGTATAAAAATGCTATAATTATTATATAGTATATGTATATATATAGAAACTGTATCATTATTATATATAAATATATATCTTTAACAATTATATTATATAATTACTCTTTTGGTTTTTGTATCAAACTATGAGGTGAAAGTGAAACACATCGTCTATTGTCTAAAACATGTGTGTAGTTTAAGTTGGACAAAGATTTGTTCCAGTACCCTTGGCCTATATTACATCACTTTGTTCAATCTATATTAATTTGTCACATTTGTAATTAATATAATCAGATTAATATAATTAAAAGACATTTATAATTGTAACTGCTTTTAAAAGCTCAGCTAAAAGACAATTCTAAGGTAAAAGTAACTGTGACATATAAAAAAGAAAGGAAAAAAGAAGCCAAAAAAAGCATGGGCCATTAAAGATGAAAACGGAAAGGGCTGAATTATGTTGTGCCGAAAGTTAGTGATTATGTGGATATACCCAAAACGGAAAGGGTCCATCCCTTAGTGGCTATTTACTGAGTTTGTAAATTTAGGTGCTAATTTTGTGAAATTATTTTAGTTTTAAGTGTTATTTTTGTCCTTTTGGAACCCAAAAAATCCATAACCTAGGTTACAACCACACTAGATAAGCTTCATGCGACGAGCTCATGACTGAGTGGAAGACGAAGGTCGTTGGATTCAGGTACCTCCCATCCACTCAACCATGCTCTTGCGGGCTCCGAAAGGTATATTAGGAGGATCAAAAGTTTGCCTAGGCCTTAACAAAAATTATATGGACAAATAGTGTATGTGCCAAAAGGCATTGAACACCTTTCAAGGAGTATATATAACAGAAGTTCACATAATACTCAATTACTCAGTATTTTTCAGCTCGATGGACGATGATAGCATAGACCGAGCAAATAATACGTGTCATGAAGTTGAGACTTGACAATCTAGAGAGTTGTGCTCCATGAATCGATAGTAAATGTTGTTTCCTTTGAACACATTTTAAATTGTTTAACTCATGGTGAGAATATATACTACATATGAATCAAATATTTTCCCATATTAAGGGAATATATTCTCTCAATGAGGAACTTGAGATTCACTATAAATTGGATAATTACCTAACTCCAAAAAAAAAAAAAAAAAACTATAGTTTTTCCAAGATTCGGTCATAGATTCTCTGTAAAAATTTAAGACAAAAAGAAAATAATTCTGCCTCGTAAAACTTTTCATGTGTTTAAATTCCATTAGGCTAAAGTCATATGTGACTGAAATCTCATGTGCTTATTTTTTTTCTTACACCAAAAAGTTCCTTATGCACGATGAGAGGAATAATAAAATCATGTTCTTCAGGTTCATATCATCTTTATAGTATTGTATATGTTACTTGATAAATACCATCATTAAAAGACAATTTGATGCACAAAGTATTTTCTAATAGCAGCAGATGATTGAAGAAGGGTCATACATAGTTCAACGAATGTGATGTAGATAACAACCTATCTAATGCAAACATTAATGGTTAAATCTGTATAACTGAAACCTGTGATCTATAGGTCTTACGAAAACAACTTAACCGTTACTCCAAAATTTTCCTTCCTTTACTAAATATCATTATTATCATATAATTTTTAAATTATTATTATTAGTATGATAAGATGATGAAAAGTTGAGAAAAGGTATTGCACTGAAAAGGTACGAAAAAAGGTGCATAATAAATAAAAATATAGTGTCATGAGATAAGAAAAGTTTAAAAAGCTAACGACTTTTTCTGGTGTTAAAAGGGCTGTCCACTTTCTGCAATAATAATACTTTATAGTAAAGAATATTTCAGTCATATTAAAATATATATAGTTCATGCATGGTGGAGGATCTCATCTCACTTTGCTTCTCTACTTTTAATGGATTATATAAGATTCCATAAACTCTTTCACATCTCAAATATACAATATGATATATATATGTAACATATGTTTCCTTGCAGGACATCAACTAGCTATCTATTTTGTATATAGTTTTTTTTTAATCCTCAAAGGTATCTATGGAGCTATTGTTTGTTCGAATACTTTTTGACCGTTATTTACAACGAAATAATGTTACAACGAGCATGTAATATAGCATAACGTGCATGAAAGTTAGTTTTAAATTAAAAGTAAATACATAATTACACCACTAATGTTATTCGAGATTTCCAAAAAGACACTTAAACTTTAACATCAACCTATTACCCCATGATTCTTCTTTATTTCGTTGCAAACACACCATTTTTCACTGAATCTCAGTCACAACAAAGTGAGTGAAGACACGCGCTAATCAGGTGCTGCCACGTGTCAACTATGTTTAATTTCATATTTTTTTAATAAAATTTTCTTTTTTATTTAATTTAACACCCCACCCACCCCCTCTTTCCCCCCCATCCAGCACCTCTCCCCCCCCCCCCGCGTCAGCAGCTCCCCTCAACCCCCACCCCCATCAGCATCTCCCCCCTAACCCCGCAACCCCCTCCCATACTCCGTCAGCATGCATTCCTTTTTTTTTTGGTTCAAATCACTTCAAAAAATAGTTTTATGATTGAATTGAGTTTTAAAGATAGTTAAATGATATGATTTAACTGAAAAATAGAGCTTTAATGATATGATTTTTAAAAAAAAAAGCTTCAACGAAGGAGCTTTAATGGTGATATTGTGTTGAAGAGTTTTAATAGTGTTGAAGAAGACATTGTGTTGAAGAAGAAATGGTGGGTAGTTAAATGATATGATTTAATTGTAAAATAGAGCTTCAATAAATGATTTTTTTTTTTTTAAAAAAAATAATTCAATGGAAGCTTTAATGGTGAATTGAGTTGAAGAAGAAAGAGTGGGTGGGTTGAGGGGCGGAGGGGGGGGGTAATTTTATAAAATAAATAAATATTATTTATTTTTTTAAAAAAAATATAAATTATATATCAATTATTTTACACGTGGCAGCTTTTGATTGGTAAAAAAAGTCAAATTCGAGCCCTTTCACGCGCCTATGACTTGTGTACACATGCAGAGGGTCAAAATGGTGTGTTTGCAATGGATTAAGTAAGAATCGTGGGGTAATAGGCCGAATTCAAAGTTTAGGTATCTTTTTGAAATATCTCGACCAACATCAGTGGGATAATTATGTATTTACTCTTAAATTAATAAACTTGACAATTATACTGAAATAATGATTGGTGTAGAGAGATTCAATTATATTTTCCTGCAACATTCATGATCAATATGGAACAAAAACATGTTTTATCAATCTTGAACTATAATAAATCAAAAGTCAAAACCAAGAAAATATATATCAAAGAAGAATATGTTTTCTCAAATCTACATACCATAATACAAAAGAGACTATAACAATATCGAAACTTTCTACCGTAAAGGACTAAATTACATATGGATGTTGTACTAAAGCTAAAAATAAATATCCACAAGTCTAAAATCTTTTCAGAAAAAAGTAAAAATCGACAGATAATATAACCCCCTTTTAGTGAAAAGACCTCTAGTCTCATAGTAGTAATTTATTTTGCCCACCATTCATAAAAACAAAATATTTAAAATTGGCAAGAAAATCAGGATAAATCCTAATACCTATAGCTCGTCGTCATAGCTGACCATATACTCTTGGACTAGGACAAATCCTTGGTCTAGGGGGGATAGGCGGTGTTGCCATTGGCCTCGCAATTGAAAATTTTAATGTTTTCTTATAGAGTATGACCAAATCAGAAAAAAGCTTCACTGCATATTCTGCGATTTCCTCTGTCTCATATTTAACGAAGGCAAAACCTTTAAGATTATTAGTTTCTTTGTCACGAGGAATGTGCAAGTCGATAACATGCCCTACTTGAATTAAAATGTTATATAGTACGCGATCGCTTACTCTTTCATCCAAATTTCCCACATAAACACTGCAATTAGTCATGATTTCTAAATTAGAATAAAAGCTATAATTAAACAGAGATGAAGAAAATTAGAAAAGTAATCTACTCAAAATATCGATCTATATGAATGAGCTTTATAATTCTTTGTTTGTTACACCATCGAATAAGTAAAAGCATCTCTATTTATAACAGTGTAAAATAAACTTTAATTTGATTAGAAATTGGAAAAATTATAATCCTATTTAAATATGGATTAACTAATTAACAAACACTAATCCTAAACGATTTTGGTTACTATATGCTAATTTTGTAAGTTTAATTTCATCGCCGACTTATGGTTTACTAAAATAATTTCCCGGTATACTTAACTATTGAGAATTGCTTAATTAGGTAACTTTTGACTTCTAAAGCTAATTAATTACTTTAATAGTATTAATGAGTTTTTCAGTTTCAATAAAAATAAATAAAAAATCTAAAAAAACAGAATGTACTATCAACAAAGAGGAAAAAGAAACCAAAATAATCATTTTCTCTTTTTTGGCTTTGTCCTAATTAAAACGGGAAAAAGACAAAAAAAAAAAAAGGCTTTTAATAGTTGTAATTGTATATGCCCTTTGTTAAACCACTTTAGATCTAACTCAATTTCAAAGGTTGATTCAAGAAAAATAATTACTTAATTTTATTTTTTTATTTTTAATAGACTTTCAACTCAAGTAAAACTTAATAAATCAAGTACTTATGAAATAAGAGATACATCAGTGAAGTTGTCATGCTTAATATAATGGATAAAAGAACAATAGCAATAACATATAGTATGATAATCAATGCAATGAAAATAACAAATAACAACAAAATCAAAGAACAAGAAAATATGCGATAAAATAATAATAATAATAATACTAGATAACAGTCGACTAATACCTACTAATCTTCTACCTTAATTCTTCACTGGGAAAAAAAATTCTATTAATTTATTAGGGTCATGTCTTCAATAAGCAGCAAGTGTCATGTCCTGTCTAATCACATCATTCCGACACTTTTTTGATCTACCTCTAGCTTTCCTCATACCTGTCGGCCGTTACTGTCAATCTCTTGCACCTCTTCACTCTGTTCATCTCCCTTCACATGTTCAAACTGTCTCAATTTTAATTCCATATCTTATTCAATCACAAAGTCACTCACATCTTATCTCAAATATATTTATTCTTCATCATCAAAAGTTAACTCAAGAATTTAGGTACATATATTGTTATTTTTCTTAATCGGTTTAATTAAATCTTTTTGTCATAAAGAGAAAAGTGAGATATCATAAAAAACAATAGTTTAGTATATTAAACTTTTTGCTACGCACAAAAGAATCGAATCATAAAAATTGATTGTACATAACTTTATCTTGCTTTTTTGTTAGACGTCTTTTTCAAACCCTACGTACTGCAGAAGCTTTAGAGCACATTGAAACTCCGCAAGCCTTTTACAAAAGGCCGGGTATTATCCGGCAAATTTCATTCTTATAGTGATAGGTTTAATTTAAAGTACATATATATACAATACTTTTGGCGCAATAAAACTTATTATTCAAAGTTCAAAAGAGAAAAATAACAAGAAAAAGAAAAAGGAAAAACAGCACATCATAAAGTTAAGAGATTCTTCTTTAGAAAATATTACTACCTTTTTATCTTTCGAAACTCTCATTTTTAATCCAATCAATTTGGATTATTTTAAATTTGATTTTTTAGGGAATAACACGTTGATAATATTCTACTAACTTATTGCATTATGCTTTCGAATGTTGGGTTTACGAAGATCAAAGTAAAATTGATACCTTTTTTTTTTTTTTAAAAAAAAAAAGAATCATAAAGCATAAAAAGTAGTGCTAATTCTTTTGAGATTTATTGGATTTTTTCTTTTCTTTTTCTTCTTGATCTCTAATAAAGTGGAAAATTTAATCCTCCTTTTGCATGACTCCTATGTTATTTATGGGGAACATGTTTAATAATTGATGTCAATTTTTACCTCATAAGTAAAAAAGTAACCTATGTTGGTCAATTATTCACGAGTAATTTTCTTATTTATGGATATGTCATATAATTGTTAGGGTTTTTGTCCCAATTTTCTTACCAAGTTGAAGTTTTATTTTTTTTAGAAGAAAAATAAAAGTAATATCTTAATTACTTTTAATTTCCTAAAAGGAAAATATATAACTTTTTCATATTTGGCAAATCTCTTTATTGAAGGAAAGGTTTTAGAACTCTATAAATAAAAGACCCCCTTCTCATACCATAACACAATAGCATCCACAATGTAGTTATCAAGTAGTCTTGTTTAGGGGGAGATTTCTCCAATAAGTTTTACATTTTTTCAATATTAATTTTTAATATGTAGGTCGTTTGACCAACTTTTTTAATAATATGCTTTTAGTATTATGTTTTTCTTTGTCATATGATTTATCATCTTTATAATTTGCAAACTATAAACTTCCGCATCACTTACTCTCGATTTTTAACCCAACAATAACATATAGAAAATTTCATCAAATTCCAAAAGAAGTTGGTTGCCAACTCTTAAACTCGTTGTTAATAGCATGTATATACTTATATATCTTTCAAATGAAATAACAAATTCGAATTACAGAATTTACAGTTTGAGTTAAAGACTATTTTTCTCTTTGATAAATTAATTAATTTTCAGTATTCATATAAACAATTTATTCTTGAAATGTTTTAATTTTTGTAAATAATTAAAATCTGCTCGAGATACAATATTGTCATTATATATGAAACGTTGAGTTAATTCTTCAAATGATCATCAAATTTGTAATAATTTTTTTTAAAATAAAATCACAAAACTCTTTTTTATCTCTATAAAGTCACAACTTATAAAAATTTCTCAGAAAATAACTTTGGCTAGAATTAACGTCCAGATGAATCGTCAATTGATCATCAAAACAATAAGGGAGGAATAAATTGTACGCAGACATTCTAAAGAATTCTTCGCTTTCTTTATCTTTAATAAAAGTCATCCTTAATCCCTAAGACAAAATGATTATGACTACAACATTTAGAATCTTACAAGAACATAATTATAGTTTCTTTTCTTTTTGATTTGTTCTTCCATATAAGCAAATAAAGCAAATTTAACAAACGAAAGTAAAAGAACATGGAATTTTGGACAAAGAAAAAAAAAAAAAAAAGGCAAAGGTGAAAACAACAATACTTTTACTTTTGATCTGTGAAAAACAAAATTTTCATTAGGAAAGTTTACTTGGAGCAAGTTGTCTTTGAACAAAATTTGTATTTTGCAATAAAAAGAAGGAAACCTTACCTTTTTTAAAAAAATTTCCCAAAGTTTAGAAAAGAAAAAAAATGTCGGTGACATAATGAAATTAAATTTCTCTTTTTGCTTTTTCATGAATTTTATCAACCTCAGATGCCAATGATTATCACATAGACAAAGAGAATCTCACAGCTCAAATCAATCAGAAGGAAAAAAAAATCAAAGAATTCCTAATCATCATTATTAAGAGTGTTAGTATATGGTCGTATTATAATCACTTAAGTCGAGCTACGTTGCCATTTTTTCGTTCTTAATTAAAGATTTTAAATTTGAATTCCGATAATTAATGAAGAAACTTCTTGAAGGAATCATTTCCTATTGGAAAGAGGTACGAATATACCTCTGAACTTTGATAAATGGTATAAATATATTCTTCGTTATATTTTAGGTACAAATATACCCTTGTCGTTAATGAAAAGGTGTGTATATACCCCTGAACTTTTATAAATATCACAGATATATCCTCTGTCATACTTAAGGTACGAATATACCCTTGTCGTTAATGAAAATGTACGTATATATCCCTGAACTTTAATAAATGGTACAAGTATACCCTCCGTCATACTTTAGATACAAATATACTCTTGCCGTTAATGAAAAGGTACAAATATACCCTTCTCACTAACGGCAGGACACGTGTCACAATCTTGTTCATTTGCCCTTTTTAATTTAATTTATCTTCACCCTACCTGAAAATAGTTCTAATTTAACCCACAAACCGATGCAAATAATAACTCAAACCCGATCCCGTCTAATAGAACCTTCAAGACGCATCTCTATTCATGCATATTCATTTTCTCTTTCTCTTTTTATTAGATCGGGTCGGATTTGGGTTATTATTTGGATCGGGTTATGAGTTAAATTAAAATTATTTTGAGGTGGGGTTGTGATAAATTAAATTTAAAAAGGCCAAATAAACAGGATTGTAACACGTGTCCTGCAATTAGTGAGAAGGGTATATATGTACCTTTTCATTAATACAAGGGTATATTTATACCTAAAGTATGTCGGAGGGTATATTTGTACCATTTATCAAAGTTCAAAGGTATATATATACCTTTTCATTAATGGTAAGGGTATATTTATACCTAAAGTATGACGGGGGGTATATCAGTACTATTTATCAAAGTTCAAGGGTGTATTCGTACCTTTTTCGTTTCCTATTCAAGAAATTGTTAGAAGTATGTGATACTTCCTCCATTCATCTTTACTTGTTCATTTTTCTATTGAGATGTCCAATAATACTTGTTCAAATTATAAATTCAATGGATAATTTACATATTTTTACTCATTTTTACGTTTAATATTAAATACAATATGTCACTCATTGTATTTTTCAAAGTAAAAAGTTTATTATATTTAAAGTGTGATATAATAAAATCACCCCTCTATTTATTATTTCTTAAAGTATGTGAAAAGTAAAAAATGAATAAGTAATTCTGAATGAAGAGTGTAACAAATTATCATGACTTGTATTATTTTTTCTATTGTTCGTTGTAGCTTTAAAATCATGACAATCTAATTACGATTTATGAGTAATCTAAGGGGCCGTTTGGTGTGAGGTACTAAGACAAATTATTTCCGGATAAAATAATAGTTTCAGGATAAACTTTTTAATACATCGTTTGGTTTGACAATATTTGAGATAACTTATTCCGGGATTAATAATAGTCTTGGGATAAGTTATACCACATATTTGGTGGTATAAGTTATCCCAACTTAATTTATCCTTGAATAAATTATAAAATGAAAAAAATACTCCCAAACCCATTACAAACATATTTCTCCAATCTTTTTTATCATCTCTAATTATTGCTTTTGAAATTGAAAAAAAATTATTGATATCTACTTGATTATCTAAAACGCGTTATTATGACAAATTAAAAAGACTAAAATATCTTATTTTGGAATGACGGAAATATATGACTAAGAAAAATTAACCTCTTGTTAATTGAACTTTGCATTTTTTTATATCCCATTGCTTGTGAATTTTATAAACTTATACGATATTTTCTTATATAAAGGATCAAAATGCAAAATTAACAAATTAAAAATTAAAATATGTTAGATTCATACATAGTAAGGATCAGAACTAGGTACTATAATTTTTTATATATCCAATAAAATGTAGGTACTATAATTTTTTAAGCATAGAAAAATGGAATTCAATATCAACTTTTTCCTTCCAAATGTTATTTTTGTGAATTGATAACACAAAAAGTTCTTACTAAATAATGAAAAGATTAATTAAAGTAAGTAGATTTTATAATAATAATTACCACTCACTAGTAATCTGTAAAATATTTTAGCAACTACAAAGGCGTTGCCTAGTTTAAATACACATTATCATTTCACAATCGACTCTACTGTTCAATTACATATTTTAAATTAAATAGTTTTTTAATCACTTGAAAATTGATATTGTATATATCAATTAAAATGAATTTTAATATTCTATATTATATGAGTAATATGTGTTTAAATGAAGTGACATAAACAACAAATCTTTTTCTACTTTAACAAGCTTAAGTTCAAAAGTTTTTTATTTCAAACTAAATAAAATATAGTAAGATTTATTTTTTTAAACACACATAGCATAATCATGGCCCATGGGAAGGCACATGCAAAAAAATTAAAGCTAAATAAGATGAACATTTTATTTTTAAAATACACACAATATAATCATAAAAATGCACACAAAAAAAAAATTAAGCTAAATAAGATGAAAGTTTTATTTTTAAGAATAAATATTTAAAGCTTGAAAAGAAATATATATAAACAAAAAAGAAGTTAAATAAGATGGGGATATTTTGGTAATCAATTACTTTTTTCTTAGAAATTATACCATGCATATCACTTTGAAAACAACAAATCAAACACTCAATAAAAAATAATTCTAGCATAACTAATTCCAATATAACTTATCCTATGATAACTTATCCCATCATAACTAATCTCAACATAACTACATTTCCAATCAAACGACACCTAATAGTACAATTAGGTAACATGAATGTCATACCTGCGTGGCACATTCCACATACTTCTTAATTTATTTAGGAGATAGTACATCAAAACACCCCTTAACTTGTCAGCAAAACTTACTTTAGATTCTAAACTAATCAGACAATTATTTAACCCCCTTAAGAACTTTCAAGTGAATTAATTTCAACCTCAAAATCAAAATCCCACACTCACGACGGAGAGTGCACTACACACGCGCCATGTCATTGCCAAATCAACGCCACATCAGTGCTATGTCATTGCCACGTAAGAAATTAGATTTTTTTTTTTAAAATAATTCCACACACATACTATTTTTATATTTTTTTAAAAAGTATATATATATATATATATATATATATATATATATATATATATATATGCCCCCCCTTTCTTTCTTTCTTCTTCACAACCCCCTCCCCCCTCCAACACAAATCGACAATCTACAGATGTTGAACCAAGAAAACCAGTCATACAAACATCAAGAAAATCAACCAAAATTCAATCTTGAACACTCCAACGATCACCCAAAACAACAAAACAGATCAATACCCAACAAAACAAATCAAATTCAGAATCTAACTGAAAAACACATAACAAAACATACCCAAATCAAGAAAAACAAACTCAAAAATAAAAACAATAGATATAGTGGAGACCCGTTTGATTAACTGTTTATAGTTGAAAATTAGTAGCGGTGATTGAAAATTAAGTGGTAGGGATCGTCGATTCGTGTTGAAAATGGAGAAGAGAGAAGCCTATGAATTGAAAAAAAAAAATAATTCAGTTTGGAAAGTAGAAGAAGAAGGGAGTGACAAAGACCAACGGCATGTGTTGTGCTTTACACATTGACTTTTATGTATTTTTTGAGTTTATTTTGTTGATTCTTGATTTTTATATGAAAGTTTATTTTTGTATAATTTATGTATTTTATTATTGTGTATTTGATTGAAAATTTTGGTGAATAGAAATGAAAAAAAAAAAGAAATAAAGGAAGAAGAAGAAATGGGGGTGGTGGGGTGTGAGGAAGAAGGGAAAAAATAATGTTTAAAAATATTAAAGTAGGCCCCACTAAAAAAATTTATACTTTTTTTCCCACTAAAATACACCTTTATTTATTTATTGCCACGTCAGCTCTTAAGGAGGCAAAATAATACATTTTAAAGTTCATAAGGAGGTAAATAATTGCTCGATTAGTTTAGGGTCTAAAGTAAATTTTGCTAACAAGTTCAGGGGTATTTCGATATATTATCTCTTAATTTAGTATTATTTTAAAATCATGACAATTTGATATGGCATGTGAGTAATTCAAGTATCTAGGTTGAATATAACATGAAATCATAGCAATTTGTCATAATTTACATGCCATAATTTTATATTGGCATCACTTTACCATATTGATCGGTTGCCTATTAAGGATATGTTGTTAGGGGTGTGTATTGGTCGGTTCGGTGTGATTTTATGTGTTATTGGTTTGATTTATCGATTTTTGATTTTTAAATATATAAAATCAATAACCAACCAATAAAATATTTTCTTATCGGTTTCGGTTTATCATTTTTTGGTCCTTAACAGTTCGATTTATCAATTTTTGGTCCTTAACGGTTTGGTTTAACCAATAAAAAAATATTTATAAAATAGAAATAGTAACAACTAACATAAAAAAATGAAATCTTAGTTACCGCCAAAATCCTATGCAATGCATTTTAGTTTACAAGAATCTTCAAATTTGAACTGAATGTTAGTTAAAAAAAAAAACTAAATCCTAATTGTTGGAAGCTATAAATGCTTCAAGTTTTTCAATACGATAATAGCCGAGCTTTATATTGTGCCTTTGTTGTTCTGAATAGATTAATACTTTGTGAATCACTGAATTGTGAATAAGTAGTGCATATAATATATATATGTATACACATATCTATCTATCTATCTATCTATCTATCTATCTATCTATCTATCTATCTATCTATAGATAGATAGATAGATAGATAGAGATTTATATATGTAACATAAATAGGGATAAAACCATAATTTAGTGTATCCTTATTGGGTTATTGGTTTAACCGATAATTCAATAAGCTAAAACCGAAACCGAACCGTTTACCCAATAAATTTTTTTATAAAACCAATAAAAAACCGTTAACCCAATAACTCAATACCAATAACCCAATAACATTTTTATCGGTTCGGTTTATACTTTATCGGTCGGTTTAGTTTTTGCACACCCCTAATCGTAGTTCAAATTTTTTTACTAAACCTAAAATTTAAAAAGGTCATTTCCGAACAAATATTAAAACTAAGGACAATATTTAAGTAGTAGTTTAAAAATATTCCTTTTGCGCAAATCACCCTTTTCTACTTTATTGGTCTAAGCAACGTGAATCTAACTTAGATTGGCAATAAATTTCGAACATCAAATGAGTTTATCAAGAAAAAGCTTTACAGTTTACATGCACAATTATCTAAAATTGGCACAACATTTTACTACCATTTAAGCACTTATCGGAAGAGTTCGATTCAGGGGTAGATCTAGCATTGCGGGTGAACCCCCAAATATTTTCATATATATACCTTGTAATTATATTAAAAATTTATTAAATATATAAGAATAATAAGTGAGGAACCCACTAACAAAGTTGTCAGTTTGCTCAGTGATTTAATAGGGGCTTGAAGAAGTTTCTCACACCTATACCCTAGTTTGAATCCCCTTGGAACGACCATTTTTAACTTATTTTGGTACATTGTATTGAAAACCCACAAGTTTAAAATCCTGAATTCGCCTCTGATTCGACTTTTCCTTTACTATGGTCAAGTCGTATCATTCAAATTTAATTGATACATCAAATGAGTAAAAGGTGAGACATGATAGACTTTACCATGATAATGTCATAATGCCATTCTTTGGAGTATACATCACCAACACTAATTGTTCCTAAAGTAAATAGGAGTATGGTTGAACTTTGAAGTCTCATTATTGTCACTGCAAAAAGATACTACCTAGTTAGAAGCATAGCATTTTTATTACTTTTTTCTGTGCATTGTGATATGCTTGAATCATTCAGGGCAAGAACAGTACTGGAGAGGGTCCACTTCCATAACTTCACTAAACATTTCTAGATAGAAAGGAAATAATGATACAATATTGTTTGTATCAAATCATTTAATAATAATGATATCCAGCATTATGGTGATATCATAGTCATTTCAAAAAAAGAAATCATATAATATGCATTTAGACAGAGGTAAAGTTAGAATTTAGAGTTTATAGGTTCTAAATTTGCTATTGAATTCATTGTTGTCATAGTTAGCAACTTCAGTATTAACTATTTATACATATTTAATAAATTGTTTAATACAAATACAAGATATAAACAAAAGTTACTTTATTCGTTCAAACTCGTAACTAATACTCTCCCTCTGTCCCTGGACTTAATTAGAGGCAGATGCAATATTTTTAACATGAAATTTTAATAAATACTAAATTTTGATCTTGTAATTTCCATAAGTACAATGGGTGCAAAGTTAAAGAACCTAAAAGTTAAACTTCCTAAATTAATTTAAACTTTGGATTCGCCTATGATAATGCACTTTACACTGAGATCGGCCATATAAATCCTCACTGATCGTTTTACTCCGTCTAAAGTTATCTTAGACTAACATTATGCAAACCAAAAGGTATACTAGAAGTATTTCATATTTTCTGCTGATCACTTATAAATCTCTGAGATTGCTCTAGTGGAAAATGGAAATAAAAAACTTGGATAAAGAGAAGAAAACTACAACAACAACAAATCCAGTGTATTCCCACAAAGTGGGGTCTAGGGAGGGTAAAGTGTACGCAGTCTACACTGCTACCTTCGAAAAAGTAGAGAGGTTGTTTCCGATAGACCCCCGGCTCAAGATAAAGAATAGCAAATAAGGTCGCAATGAAACATGA
This sequence comes from Capsicum baccatum var. pendulum, assembly GCA_030864225.1. Taxonomy (NCBI): domain Eukaryota; kingdom Viridiplantae; phylum Streptophyta; class Magnoliopsida; order Solanales; family Solanaceae; genus Capsicum; species Capsicum baccatum. The sequence goes on along the minus strand of CM061559.1, from coordinate 251,366,670 downwards.
GACAGGATGAATGAAACATGAGACAGGATGGATGACATAACAGAAGTAAGGAATAAGAATAATGAAAATAGAAATAAGAGAAAATAAGAGAAGTAAAAAATAAGAGAAATAAGAAATAAGAAATATGAAATAAGAAATAAGACACCTACCCAATAGTACCATATACTAACAGATCAAAGACACCCACAATACCCAAACTCTCCTAACTAGGTGCTCCTACCTATGGACATGACAGTCCTAGGATTACTAACCCGGCTACAAAAGAGCTCTCCTAACTACTTGCTACGACTCACCCACACACACTAGCCTTCTACCCTTATTCGCGACCTCCACACCTGCCTATCTAAGGCCATGTCACAACTTCAGGTCATGTCTAATCACCTCCCTCCAGTATTTCTTCGGCCTACCTCTACCCCTCCTGAAACCATCCAAAGCTAGCCTCTGACACCTATGAACTGGGGCATCCGTGCCCCTCTTCATCACATGCCTAAACCATCTCAGCCTCACTTTCCGCATCTTATCCTCCACTGAAGCCACTCCCAACTTCTCTCGGATAATCTCATTCCTAACTCTATCCCCTCTAGTAAGTCCACACATCCAACGTAACATTCTCATTTCTACACCTTCAATTTTTGAATGTGGGAGTTCTTGACTGGTCAACACTCCGCTCCATATATCATGTAATGTGCATGGAACTATTTTTATGTGCAATTCATATAATGTGCATGTAACTATTTTTATTCCATTCAAGCAATTCTCAAGTGCCATTAGTGTAGTAGCTATTGAATATTATGTTAAGGGCGTCACGTTTAGTGTAAGAGGAGTAAGGAAAAGAAAATATAAAAGAAAGAGAAAGAGAAGAAAACTAGCACTAAGAAATTGTTTAATTGGAAGTTCTATTTACAAAACTTTAGTACAGGGAAAAAAACAAAAACAAAGGGTCAGAATTCTTTGACCTACTATTTGAACGTAGACAAAAAAAAAAGTGAAGAAATTAAGTAAATCACCTCATTAACATAATACATAAATCCTACTCTACTATAGTTCTTGAATTTTGGAAAAAAATACATTTGTCAACACTTTGAAGAAGCCCAACATCATCATCAATTGACAAATCTTGATCACCACTTCCATATTGATCATCAATAGAAAGATTCAAATCCAAAGAAACACATTTAGGACTTGTAGTTGTTTCTTCAATTTTTTGCTTCACATTAGGTGAACAAGCTCTTGATGATTTAGAACCAAAATTCTCACAACTCAATATAATAATAGCATCATCAAGACTCACTTCTTGATCACCACTTGTAGAATTAGTAATTGTTCCTCTTTCAATTGCCTTCTTGATTCCCCTTAGTGAACAATAATCAATTTCCTCCAAATCCTCTAAGTAGAACACACAATGTGAATTACAAGAAACTGCTTGAGCAAATTTGTCAATGTATCTCCAACTTTGTTCATCTCTTGACCTTTTGTTCCTAAAATTAGAAACAAAATTGTTCAAATCAATCGACACGAAATTCGAGTATGATCCAAACACAACATTGGCTAATTCTCTAGCAATTTTCTCCTTGGCACGAACATCAGGACCTTGGAAAAATAACCAAGTTTCTTGTTTTGCTTCATTGATTGGTGATTTTTCTTTTCTTCTCATCATTCTTGACCTACATTGCAATATTGTTGCAACAATTTCTTGAATAACAATTCCCTTTTGCCATGGGACAGTTTCTTCCAATGCATTGGACAAAATGTTCAAGTTTTCAGAATTGAATTCTTTAAACTTTGGAACATGATACTCCATCTCCATGATCAAATCACTTGAATTAGAAGCAGAATTTGGTGTGCTAGAATTTGTCTCACATGTTTTTCTATTGGCCCAAAATGGCAAATGGCATGTTGTGTTCCACTTCTTGTGCAAATCTTTGACTGGTACACAGTTCTGAATTGGGAAAAGAAAAAAAAGAAAAAGTTAGTTTTCTAGAAAAAAGAGAAAGAAAAAGAAGAAGGAATTGCTTTGATACGTTGCCGGACCCTCCTAAAATGTTGTCATATCCCTTACAAAATGTACCATCTCAATTTATGTGCTACTTTTCGAATATCGAGATTCAAACAAGTTGCTCAAAATTAAACTGTTTGACCTCGACATTCAAACTATACCATATAAATTGGGATAAAGAGAGTACTACTTTTGAAGAATCCAACATGCATTGGTAGTCGTTTTCTAGGAGTCCGAGCAACAAAATATGTTGAAAGCAAATGAAATATTGGAAAATAACCTGATGATGATGATGATTATTATCAGTATAGTGTTTTTTTGATCTCTCATCTTTAAGCCATGAAGGTAGATTTGACAATTGCAGCTTCTCCTCTCCACATGAGAATTCACCTTCAAATGTCTTACTTCTAAGTTCAATTTGTGTATCACTGTTTACAAAATTCACAAACAAAATTGAATTATATGAGTTGATACAAACATTGCTATCAAGAAATTTAAAACATGAAAGAAACTAGCTATCTTTTGAGGAATACTTGTACAAAAGTAATAAACTAATTAAAGAAAGTAGTGCTTTTGTTCTTTCTCTTTCTATGTCTCACCACAAAATCATTAAGTTGCTCACTTTATCAAAAGAATTCCAAGAAACTAGCTTCCATGATCAGTCTTTGAATCTATGTAGCTATAACTTTCGAAAATGTTATCAGGTGCGTGTTGGTTCCTCCGAAAGTACTAGATTTTTGGAGGATCTAACAAGAATCGTTTAGCATTATGGAGAGTCTAAGTAACATAACTTTGGATGCAACACATATACATATAGAACAAGCAGGGTATAAAATTCAAGTGAAAAAAATGAGTTTCATCAACAAAATATAAATTCAACTTTTATTTTCCAAATGAAATTCATATTTGAACACAACTTCAATTTTCAAGTACTATTTTTTTCCAACTTCAATCAAAATATCATCCAAACACCTATTCCAATCAAGACTCGAATTGAAAAATCATGTCAAAACAATTCTTTTCAATATGCATGATATTATAACATCATGTCTAATAAGATTAGCCTTACAATAAGGTAACTCCAACATTTACTGAATTAAACTTTTTTACCTGTCATGGTTGAGACTGAGGCCCAAACTTCCACCAGGTACAGTAACAGGATGCAAACCCCAAATAGATTCCAGTGAATTGTTACCACTTTTGCATCTCATATAACTCTGAAAAGTTGCAATTCCCACAAGCCAAAATTTCTCATTTTCACAAAAACTACATACCAATCTCCCAATTTCCCCAATCATATGCTCCACAGAACAATAATAGCTAATAATTCTCCTTTCACCATAATTAACTCTATAATCAGCAACCCATTTAAGATCACCTAAGTATAAAACAACTCCTTTTTTCAATAAACTCTTAACAAGACAAGTTAACTCTCCTATTCTTTGGTCAACTTCTTCTCTTTGAATATTACCAAAACTCAAAAGTGGTAAACTTATGAACTTAATTTCCTTCAAATCATCAGGCACATCTTTATTCTCAACTTTATTCATCACCCCTTTAATCACACCTTCTAAATTATCAATACTTTCACTAACCAAAACAATATTTTTCCTATTTTTGTTCATTAAACTTTCCACTACACTCATAACATCCTCATTTTTAACACAAACAGGACTAATTTTTTTGTGGGGCCCTTTGTTATGGTCAATTTCCTTAGAATTTTGAGAGCAAAGTTCTAACGGAACAACTTGTTCAACATTACTTTTAACTTGAGTACTATCAAAACCAGCTTCCCTCATGACTCTACTAACACTAGGATCATCTAAGATAGAAATGATAAGTTGTTCAAGTTCTATTTTCACAGCTAAAAGAGGTTGTTGCTGATTCTCAAGCGAGCCCCGCCTTTGATGGGCTTGGGCTCTCTTGAAGGCAGCAACAAGCGCGTTAGAGATAGAAGGATACTCAGAATGATGACTTTGATGTTGATGTCCCAACAACATGGGACTAGAAGAGGAAGCAGGAAGGCGATTGAGCGCGACGTTGAAGCAAAGCTCTAGGGCTTTGCATTGGAGAGGATGAGAATGAGATTGAAGGCAAGCTGTTTTGAATATACCATTTGAAGAAGCTGAGAGCATGGTGTTTGCTACATGAAGAGGTGTTACTTGGGCATGGCCGCGACGTTTCGCTAGTGTAACAGCTTGTTTAACAACACTTGCTGCTTCTGTTGTTAGAGCTTGTTGTATTGTGCAGCCTCCTGTTCTCATATTTTTGTATGATGAATTATTCAGTTTGAAAGAAGGATAAAAGAAAGCAGCTAGGAAATTTGTTGGATTAAGGAAGTGAAAATAATCTTGGTTTCATGTGTACTAAGTTAGAAAGAAGCTAGCTAGAGAAAATTTGTGGTGTTAGAGTGGAATTGAAAAAGAGACCCAAGAACTCAAGAAAACCCTAATAAGAAGCTTTTGGGAAGTTATACTAGAGAAGAAATCTATTTTAGGATTGTATAGAGAGAGATAAGAACATAGTGGAGCTAATATAAGGGGGTGGGATGTTTTCTTATATGTATTAACACTTGTTGTGAATTTATGTGACGGTGTTTGACTATACACAAAATTTATGTTTAAAAATAGCAGATACTTTCAAAAAGTATTTTGGTATAAAATAAGTGTATACGCAGTTATAAATCATCTTACTGAAAAATGACAATAAAATTATTTCAAATTAAAAAGTATGACATTCTTTTTGAGATATACAGAAAATAGTAGCACATAAATTGGAAAAAAAAAAATCATTTTTGTTTTAAAGTGGGGGGAGGCTGTTCTTTTCTTGTAAGAGAGGCAAAATTTTGGGGTTGAAAGGAAAATATGTAGTGGAAAAGTGGAATGCATGTGCTGACAAGGAGGAGGAATTGTAGCAGTATTAAAGGCAATTCAGCTTTACTTCTGTTTATATTGAGTAGAATATATGTGTATACCAACAAATTAAATCTACTTTTAGGACTATATGGAATGTGGAAGTGGAACTCTCCCTTTCATGCAATAGGGTTAGTCTTTTATCTATTTATTATAATTCATAAAAGCTCATATAGACTTACAGAGTACTATACTATCGGATATATATGAGGACAACAATCCAATATACTAAAGCTTTTGATATGCGCGAGATTCGAGGAAAGGCCGAATTACAAGGGTTTATCGTGCACAACCTCATATTACAGTTCTGCAAGGAATTATTTTTTCACGACTTGAACTCGTAACCATCTAATCACATGACAACAACTTTATCAATTACTCCAAGACTCTCCTTCAGTAATTATATACACCGTATTGATAAATATTTATCTGCATCAAAGATTTACATCAGATGTATCTTACTGTTTGTTAAATAATGTTATGTATATTCATACACATAATTATATTCATCTATTGATTTAGTATATAAAGATCCGATGTAAATAAATTTTTACCGCATTTTTGACATGCATCTATAGAGAAAAAAAGTATAAGAGGACTAAGTTGAAACTAGCTAGACTATAGACATAACTTTTAACTCAAAAGACGGAAATTCCTCCAAACCTCTCCCTTCGAAAAAGCAAAAAGGATATATCAATTTTAAAAAGAAATATTCTTTACAAAATATAATGTAACTAATCCATATGCTATCTTTTTGAAAAATATTAGTCGCTTTGTGTCTCTGTTTTATTTTACATGACACTCTTTTTTCTAAAGAAACGAAAGAATCGGTTATGTTTTTTCATATGATCTCCTCTTATAGATAGACTAAAAAATCGAATAGAGTTCTTTTTGTAGCACTTCGCCCCTCTTTTTATTTATTCTTTTATTTTTTTGAAATTGAGTAAAAAAATAAAAAATATTCGAGTTAGTTATAAATTATGAACTAATGAACTAACCGTTTTATTGGTTATTAGAACACTAACACTTTTTTCCTTGATCTATGAACGGGAAGGGTGAAAGCGATTCAGTATGCTAATTCCTCATTCGTTAGTCTATTCTTATAAAAATAACATATTTTTTATTTGAAAATAATTTAATTTTGAATTTTGAATTTTGTATGTCCATATAATATTTATAGCCTATTTTAAATTACAACTTTTCTTTTAAAAAGTTTCTTTCTTAAACGTCAAGTAAATGTTGATTTGGTAGACATTTACATTATATCAATTGTTAATGTATAGCTAGAGGTATTTTTGGGAGGGAATTGAAACTTTATTTATGCATAAATTATTAGACATGTGTCCATGTAATAAGTAGTCAATAACTATATCAATTGAAGTTTTTCTATCCCTTGTATTGAGTTCGAAATAATAACAATTGGTGCAATTCTATAAGTGAAATTTGGAAAAAATAATATATTTAAAGTTGTTATCTCTATTTAATTTTTGAAATAGAGATATTTCCGATGCAGATGCTTGGCTCAAAAGAAAAGAAGAATTTGAAAATGAGATAGCAAAAAAAATAACACAAGCAAATAGAGGAACAAACAGTAATAAATACCGAAGAACAAAGAAAATATGTAATTCTTAAATATGATTCCAAAATTATTAAGATGGCTTCATATGAAACTCTTATTTTTTCGATCATCTTTCAGTAATTTGTTAATCTTTAATTAATTTCAGTAAGAAAAATATCTAATCAAATAGTAACATTCAGCGCCCGCTGTTTAATAGATAGTTATTTATGAATTCGTTGAGGTGTAAGGGTAAGTACGCATCCCTCAATTCTTAATTAGAAATCTCGGTTCAAAAATTGTGAATGAAGAATCATTTTTAACAATGAATACTTTACTTTTATAGTAAAAATTTTCACATCAAATTTAAATTAATCAAATTTGAATGCATTGGGTAAAACAAAAGATCAAGAAAGTTTGTAGGGGCGATTTAATTTTCACTTTTATGATCTAGGACCATGCCATAAGTTAGTGGTATTATTTTTTCAGCGTGAGATATGATCATATAAAGTAGAGCTATATTCCACATCGAATCCAACGTATATACCTTTGCTAAAACCAATAAACAAAATCAACATATATAAATTAAGATGAAATATTTAGTAATACTGTGTAAGTTTTGTACACAATTAACGAGAGATCTCCTATAAATCCCTAAAATCATCTTATCAACCTTAAGGACTCGTATGGTTGGGTTACAAGTTATTCTGAGATAACTTATTCTGAAATTATTATTTCACCTTCAATGTAGGATAAAAATAACATTGATTTTTGAAGGGTTTTTCTTTGGTTGAAGCACACACTAATATCAAATTTGGTACCACCATTTAAGTCATACTCGTAATGTTTGAAAATTTATAAGTTTATTCACTCCAGAATAACTTCGGAAGCCGCCTAACTCTAGATACAAAATCTGAATTTTCATATGGTTGAAGTTCATGCATATATTGTTGAGGTTACTCATTTTTCCATGAACTTCAGGCACATATGTATGACATTTCAACTATTTTTATATGAACTTCAGCCATATGTGGATAAATTCAATCATTTTTGTATGAAGTTCAATCATTTTTGCCTGATTAAATAGCAACGTTCGAATAGAATACCCAACTTTTATTTTTATCTTTTCTTTCTTTCTTTTCCTTTTTTTTTTTTTTGCAAAAATATAAACTACTGCCCAAGAAAAAAGAGTTCTCTTTCTCCCTTTTTTGTGGGCTTTTTGCTACATACCCTTTTGAGAGTGACTACTTGTGGGATCTCAAGAAAACCCAAAGAATGTTTGTGGTATATGTTGGGGTCCCCTAGAAGAATGTTAGCATTTCAAATGACTTGACATAAATTGACCTTGTCATGAGTATGGAATGTCTCCAAATTCCAACCACTTAGCCTTGTTTCTCTTTGTTTGAGCCATCTTTAATTTACAAATAAGAGAATATTACTCCTCCTCTCCATCTCTGTGTTTTGCTTTTCTCTTTTGAATTTGTCTTTCAAAAAATTATTATTCTCAGTATTTTTCTATATATAGTACTATATATAATACTAGGTATAGAGTATTTGAAAAAGAAAAAAAAAGACTTTGTCATGTACTCTCTCCGTCCCAAAATGATTGTATTAATTAGTTACTATTTGGATAGTCAAAAGAAATTATCTTCGACGTCTATATTTTTATCAAATACTTTTTAAAATTTTAAATTATTAACTATTGTGACTTATAGTAATAATGTAATTTCTAAATATATAAATTTTATTTCAAAAAAAAAAAAATTCTATGTCCGAACTAACACCAAACAGTAGTTGAATCGAGACACTCTTATTGAGGAGGGAGTACTAAGATACCTTTAGGCTCGTTTGGTGTGAGGTATTAAAGTAAATAATTTTGGGATAAAAATTTTAATCACTCATTTGGTTGTCAATATCCGGGATAACTTATCCCGGGACTAATAATTAGTCCCGGGATAAGTTATCCATAGATATGGTGGGATTACTATCCCAACTTAATTTATCCTTGGTATAAAATTATAAAATAACAAAAATACCCTCAAACCCTATGATTTTCATTTCACACACATATATATATTATATTTATAAATATATTATACCTTAAATTTATTTGAATAATTATTATGCTTATTTATATATTTTAATTTCTCTAAAAAATAATAAAAATGCCGACTCCATTGTTGAATTACATATTTTAAATTAAATATTTTTTTAATCACTTGAAAATTGATATTGTATATATCAATTAAAATAAATTTTAATATTCTAGTATATGAGTGATATGTGTTTAAATGAAGTGACATAAACAACAAATCCTCTTTACTTTAAACAAACTTAAGTTAGAAGTTTTTATTTCAAACTAAATAAGATGTAGTAAGTTTTTTTTTTTAAACACACACGGCATAATCATGGGAAGACACACGCAAAAAAATTAAAGTTAAATAGGAAAGTTTTATTTTTAAAATACACATGATATACTCATGAAAATGCACACACATAAAAATTAAGCTAAATAAGATGAAAGTTTTATTTTTAAGAATAAATATTTAAAGCTTGAAAAGAAATATATATAAAAAAGAGTTAAATAAGATGGAGGGTATTTTGATAATTAATTAATTTATTCTTAGAAATTATACCATGCATATTACTTTGAATACAACAAACCAAACACCCAACAAAAAATAATTCCAGCATAACTAATCCCAACATAACTAATCCCACCATAACTACATTCCCAACCAAACGACCCCTTAGAATATATGGTTTTAACATGTTAGTAAAATGCAATTTATGTGACTATAAATGAATGCCATTAGAGAGGTAAAATGAGAAATTTAAAGAATTTTCATGCATAGAAAAATATTATGGAGTATCATATAGTAAAATGTATTCCAAAAAGCGAAAGTATTAAAGCAAAAAAGCCTGACAACATACGACTTCTAATTAAGTTCATGCAAGTATATATAGTATGCATGAAATCCATTTTTTCACTCCTTTTCTTTTTTCTTTTTTGGCCCATGGGGCATGGACCATGGCTCATTGCAGTTATCTTAGTGAAGAGTACCATTGAGGAAAAGTTAAAGTATAACAAAACAGAAACTTTTTATTTGATCAGAGTGATCTATCGATCATAAACACCTCTTTATCCCACAAAGATTAAAGGCAGGAGTAAATTCTATGTACATCTCAATTTTCTCAAATCTCACTTGTGAAACTATATTAGATATTTGTTGTAGATTTATATATAAAAATGTGTGTAATGTAAAATGTAGTACTCCAAAAAGAGAAAATTGTTTGGCATGTCGGATAAGGAAAATAATCTCGGGATTAAAGTTTGAGATTAACTTTATCTCATGTTTGGTATGAGGTATTAATTAATCCTTGGACTATTTTATCCCACCATTTGTACTAGAATGGTGGGATTACTATCAGTGGCGGAGCCAGAATTTTCGTTAAGGAGGTTCAGAATTAAACATACGAACAATTGAAGGGGGTTCAACATCTGCTGTATATACATAAAAAATAATTTTAACTATGTATAAATAGTAAAAATTTTCGTTGTAGCTCCGCCACAAGCGTGGTATAAAATAATCTCATGAGATATCCCAATTCGTAGGGATCGTTTGGTGTGAGGTATAAGAGAAAAATAGTCCCGGAATAAAATAAAAAATTATTTTATCCCATATTTGATTGGAGGTATTAATTACTATCGAGATTATTTATCTCACCATTTGCACCATAGTGATGGGATAAGTTATCCTATATACATGGTGGGATAACTAATCCCGATAATTTCGAGATTAATTATGTCGGGATAACTCTTTGCCAACCAAGCGACCCCTTAGAATGTTCCTACTTATCTCATCCGGTGTATCAAACAACTGCTTACGTTAAAGCAAAAAAAAACCTGACAACTTCATGGCCTTCAAATTTCATGCAAGTATATGCATGAAAACAATTTCATTGCAATTTGCAGCTATATCTTGGTGATGACCATTACGGGAAAGTAAAAGTATAAGAAAACAGAAACTTTACTAGATAGTTGTAAATTAAATGGTCCAAAAGCTGATCAAAGAAAATTTATCTTCTTTCAAGAGGATCAACCTAATATATATACCACATTTCATATAGTCAAAAAAGCTTTATAATCTCCCTCCCTCTCTTTGGTGGCCTAAAAAGACATACAAAGGTTGTTTGAATGAAAAAGTAAAAAAGAGAATATATATAGTACTCTTGCTGGAAGCTACAAAAAGGAGTGTTTGAATGAAAGCATCAGGTAACTTTTTTAAATAATTATTTAAGAATACATAAACAAATATCACCCATACTTAGATGTACTATAAGATTCATCTCTCAATCAGATAGATAAACCAACTGTAATTAAAAGTTACCCCAACAACATGTTGGTAGTTAATTTTACCCTCTAAGGCTCTAAATAAAATCAAAAATGCTCTTAATATATGATGTGATATCGTCCGCTTTAAGTTAAGCTAGCATGAATCTTTCCTAAAAAGCCTCATGCTGTTAAGAATTCTTTTACACATTATATATAACCTCTTTTTTCTTCGCGACTATCAATATAAGACTTTATTCGCACATCCAACATGTTGTTGTATATGGTTGGGGCACTTGGAGATCTTGTTAGGCCTAAGATAGCTAGGAACCTTACCTTTTTTTTTTGTTTGTTTTTTGGTTCTTTTGATTCAAGAAATATGATGCACATTAAACCTACTTTGGACTCACCCATGTTATATAATATAATTAAGTAAAAGTTGAGTTATACTCTCCAGATAGGAGATTGGTTATGGTCTATTACAAATCATTTATTCTACAAGAGATCAGTAAAAGGCATAACTACTGTCACACCCCTTTTTTCTAACACCAAAAAAGATTCGGTTTTAAGTTTCGAAAGAGTTTTTATTATTAAGAGACAAAAGAAAACGATTTGTTTCGAAGAAGGATTGTTTTTACATTTGAAATCAGAGTCGCCACTTGGCATAATCTGGTGTGCCAAGTCACCATTGGAAAATCTTTTTCAAAACCATCTGACTCTTTAAACTGGTTTGCGAACAGAGATTCCAGCTAAGGAATTCTGTTGACCGAGGGGAAGGTGTTAGGCACCCCTCGATTCCGTGGTTCGACCACGGTCGCTTGGTGGAGCGTATCGGCTGATTTTGACACTATGAATGTACAACCCACACAAAACACGTAAAACAATCAGACAAACAAACAAAACAAAAAAAAATCAATAGTACAGTGTCCAGTCCAATTTATACGGTCCAAAAATAAAAATGCAAAAATAAATCCTATCTAACCTACACTAATACTAACTACGCTCCCGTGCTTTACCCGACGCCTCGGGCCTTTATCACGAACGTCCTCCGAGTACAAAATACCTCAGGACATTCCCCGGTGAATAAAGATACAGATACTTCGGGGCATTCCCCGGCCAAATAGTACAATTGATCCAAAAGTGATAAAATAAAACCATTCAACACATATTTCAACATTCACCGCATTGAATCAACACCTCACTCCTAACTTTTGCCTACCCGCACCTAAATATTTTTGCCTATCCAATTCGACCTATCAGGATACTATCAAGCTCGATATCAATGAATCAAATCAACAAAATCATTTTTTATCAACTTTTAACTTCCACCCCAGAACAATCAATTTTAATTCTCAAACGAGATATCATTTTATGACACACCTTATAATCAATCCATAATCAAAGAAATCAAACATCGAATCAAAACAAACAACGATTCACATTCGCACGGATCAACCGACACATTGGATTCAATTCAAAGCATAGAACACGATAAATAACAAAATATTGAAGAGAAGGAATAGAATTGAACCTCGATAGAACATTCTTGTATGATAATAAAGAAATTCGAAGACCAAAATACTCGAACGGAGAACCTCAAGCGCGAATCTCCCCAAATCCGAACTCGGCGTCGAAAATTGAAACCCAAGATTAGTGGCCACGAACAGGTCAAGACAAACAAAACCAGTAATGAATCCCTAAAACCTGATATGGCGACGAAAGACAAAGCTTAGACGAACCCAAACCCCAATATGTGACGGACTCACAAGAATAATATAGCTCGAGCTTCGATTAGCTCAGACTAGCATAAACGGACAGAAACAAATTAGAATCTGGTGCACTTGACCTTTCTGGTGGAATCTCAAACCTAGTACCTGAATCTGATCGAAATCCAACGAAGCAAAGAGATTCTGGTGAGAGCAACGATGGGCGAAAATTGACCAGATGGTCAGCTCTCCGACGATTTTCGATGCTCTTTAGCTAGAGTCACCTGAACTGTTTAGGAACGGACGGTTACAAACAGGTCATCGGAAAAAAAAATTGACCCACCTGATTCTTGGTGATTTCCGTCCGCCTCTCTCGTGTTAATGTCCTGTGTGTGTGTGTATTGTGGTGTGCCCAAAAACAACAAAGAAAAGGAAGGAAAAGAATCAAAATTCGCCTCCGAAACCAACTCTTGTGTGTGTGCGCGATGCTTGATGTGAGAGAGATACCTCTATATCTATGGTGAGGGTGACGATGGAAAAAGAAAAGGACCAGTTGTCCTCTTTTCCAAGAGATGAGAGAATGATGATGACCAAGCCCCCTCCTTTTGTTAATATCCCCCTTCCAAAGGGAGTGTAATCCCTATATGTATAAAAATAAAAAAAACAAAAACGTTCTTGGCACCTTCCTGGAAGGTTCCCTGTGGGACCCCCTTTTTAGTGTATGTTTATCCTTTTTGCCTTTGTGGACAAGAAATGAAGGGGTGGTGAGGTGTTGTTTTTTAATTGGAGGGACAAGGGTTAGGTGTCTTATTTTAATTAAAAGGGTTGTTAGGATGTTAAAAAGAATAAAAGTTTGTTAGGAATTTTGTTGAGAGTTGTTTTTGTATTTTTTGTGGGATGTAATTACATGGGTGAGGGTATACGGTAGGATAAGGTAAAAATGGGTAAAAAGTGCTATCAGGAAGGGACAAAATTACGTGTCTACATCATGCCCCCTTTGAGTGCAAACACGCAGTGTTTTCAGACAAAGAAGTAAACAACGAGATCGAATTTTGTCCCGATCATTATTCAAAGAGAGGAGTACAAGAAAGAAGGATAATCGAATCCTGTCGGACACCCTATCTACCCAAGTCATGAGAAAGTCACAAGTATCTCAAAGGGCTGGAAGAGAAGTGGACTATACCGAGTTGGAGAGTCGAGTGAGGTTCCATCGAGGTTCCGGTCCGCGGCTCTGTTATTACATCAAAAAATGAAAATTACAAGTTTAAACATAAATGAAATTACAAAATCCTATCTATATAGCTTCTGTTGGCTCTTGACTCGACTTTTATCACCCTATTCTTCAGGCGGGCTCCTGACTTGCAATTTCAAAGTAAATTCTCATTTTTCAGGAAGGTCCTAAATTGAAAGTAAAATCCCATTTTTCAGGAGGGTCCTGATTTGGAAGTAAAGTCCCATTTCTCAGAAGGATCCTGAACTGAAAGTAAAATTCCATTTTTCAGGAGGGTCCTGAATTGAAAGTAAAATCACATTTTTCAGGAGGGGCCTGAACATAAAGTAAAATCTCATTTTTCAGGAGGGTCGTGAACAGAAGGTAAAGTCCCACGGATGTGCATTTCCAATGGTAGCTAAATTAAGTAAAGCGAATTTGCCCCTATTTCAACAAAGAAAATTTGTCAGTTAAAAACTTAGTGGTGGCTTGCAGCTCTTGGCTTCTCAGGTATCTGCCCCAGCACTCGTTCCTTTCATCTTTGTTCCAAATTGCTGACACTTGCCCTGTCTTGCTGCATCATTGACCTGGATCCAGATTGAGGGAAATGAGCTCTGACTTGAACAATGGGTTTTCATTTTACCATGCCTCTGAGGTGTACTCTTTTCCCAAATCTGAATGCTTCCACGAATCCAACAGCCTGTCGGTTGATAGACTTCCTTTGCTTCATGTTGAATTACGATCATATTTCTTTCATGTGATGGTCCTTGGCTTTTCCTCATATAATTGGAAAGACTGGTAATAAATTTTGAAATCCTTTCTCATTTGTTTTAACACAGACTTGCTTAAAATGTAAAGAAATGATGTGACTTTTATTTTGATAAATGACATAAAAAAGACAAAAAGCATGAATATGTAAATGAAAGAAAATGGCAATGTCCCATATTCAAAAAGAAAACTTATCTGAATACGACAAACAACTCCAATGGGTATGACATGCATTTTGGATTAAGCTGCCAGATCTTCCTATCTAAACTCCCCATTTTTTGTTGAGTTCGTGCCTTTGCCGCTGAGCTGCTTCTTCAAATCCATTGGACTCATACATCACATTCAATTGATGACATCTTAAAAGACATTCGCCAACAAATCTCTCTCTTTTCACTTTTCACTTTTCTCTTGAACTCGCCATCGCCTTATGGTGCCCGTGAGGGTTTTCACCAATAAGACTCTCTCATTTTTATTTCTCTCCACTCACCATCGCCTTATGGTGCCTGCGAGGGTTTTCACCAATAATACTCTCTCATTTTCATTTCTCTCAACTCACCATCGCCTTATGATGCCCGCGGGGGTTTTCACCAATAAGACTCTCTCATTTTGTATTTCTTTCCTGATTTCTTATGCTAAAGAAGACAAGTGGTACCTCACAATATATCATCATATCCATTGCATACTTAGCCTTAACATTGCAAAAAATTGATCTGAAGGACTTTCTTTGGTTGTAACTTGACTTTCAGATAAGGTTAGAAAAGGATGGCAAGAGGTTCAAACGACACTTGAAGTGGGGGTGGGACTTACATCTTTTGGAATCGACTCAAACAACATATTAACTCATGCGCAATTTTTGTTGACTGGGTGACTCTAAAATCTTTATTTGGTTAGACCGAGATCGAAATAGGGCAGCCTACGTATCTTACTCCCGAGAGAGGAGAATCAGGTTGCACGTAGTTCCATAAGCTTGTTCTTTGTTTTGATTTTTTTTTCGAACTCTTTCTTTTATTCTTATTTTCTTGACATTTATCTTTGACTCTATTTTGATTCCAAATGAGGGATATGAAAGAAAAAAAATAAAACAAAGCTCAAACGGGTAAACAAAGGATGACACAATGTTTGGATAGAAGAATAAAATACCTTCATCATATCAATCTTAAAAAATGCAAGTACTAAACATGCAATAAAATCAACAAAGGATAAAATATCATACATAATATCTTTTGACCGCATTGGCATTGATAGTCATTTCTGCCATTTTGCCTTCAATATCTGTCAAATATAAGGCTCCATTGGGCAACACTTTCTTCACAACGAAGGGACCTTGCCAATTAGGGGAGAACTTGCCTTTCGATTCAACCTGGTGAGGAAGGATACGTTTCAATACCAACTTACCAACTTCAAAATTCCTGGGATGGACCTTTTTGTTATACGCTCGAGCCATCCTCCTCTAATACAACTGGCCATGACACACAGACGTTAGCCTTTTTTCCTCAATCAAACTCAAATGTTCCAATCGGGTTTTGACCCATTCGTCATCATCAATCTCTGCTTCTACAATGACTCGAAGAGAGGGAATTTCAACTTCTACAGGGATGAATGCTTCTGTCCCATACACTAATAAATATGGAGTTGTCCCTGTTGAAGTGCGAACAGTGGTGCAATAACCTAGCAATGCAAACGGGAACTTTTCATGCCACTGTCTAGACCCTTGTACCATTTTTCATAGTATCTTTTTTATATTCTTATTGGCGGCTTCTACAACACCATTGGCCTTTGGGAGATATGGAGTAGAATTTCGATGTGCGATCTTAAACTGTTGACACACTTCTTGCATTAAATGACTATTGAGATTGGCAGCATTGTCTGTAATGATCATCTTAGGAATTCCAAACTTACAAATAATGTTAGCATGAATAAAATCTACCACAACCTTCTTTGTCACTGACTTGAAAGTTACTGCTTCTACCCACTTTGTGAAGTAATCAATGGCTACCAAAATGAATCTATGTCCATTTGATGCCTTCGGCTCAATCGGTCCAATCACATCTATTCACCAAGCCACAAACGGCCATGGAGAGGCCATTGCGTGCAACTCAGCAGGAGGAGAACGTATCAGACCATCGTGTACCTGACATTGATGACACTTCGAACAAATCGAATAAAATCCCTCTCCATAGTAAGCCAGTAATAACCTGCTCGAAGAATCTTCTTTGACAAGACATAACCATTCATATGCGACCCGCATACTTCAGAGTGTATTTCAACCATGATTGTCGAGGCTTCTCTTGCATCTACACATCTCAAAAGTCCCAGATCTGGGGTTCTCTTATATAAGATCCCCCCACTTAAGAAAAATCCACTAGCCAAACGCCTAATAGTGCTCTTTTGATCATTGGTGGCATATGTTAGGTATTCTCCTGACTGCATGTATCGCTTGATATCCAAGAACCAGGGTACTCCATCGAGCTCTTCTTCAACCGCATTACAGTAAGCATGCTGATCATGACTCTGTATATACACAGGATTGATGTAGGCTTTATCAGGATGTTGGAGCATTAAAGACAGAGTGGCTAAAGTGTCAGCAATTTCATCATGAATCCTTGAAATATGCCTAAATTTTACTAACACAAACCATTGACATAACTCCTGCAAGCATTGTTGATACGGGATGAGCTTCAAATCTCACGTCTCCCAATCTCCTTGAATTTGATGGACGAGCAAATCCGAATCCCCCAACATTAATAATTCCTAGACTCCCATATCAACAGCTAACCTCAAACCAATAATGTAAGCTTCATACTATGCCATATTGTTAGTACAGTGAAATTGAAGTTGTGCTATTACCGGGAAATGTTATCCCGATTCAGAGATAAGAACCACACCTATTCTGATTTCTTTCATATTGACAGCTCCATCAAAGAACAACTTCCAACTCGGATCAGCATCAATAATAACTTCATCGACACACAATACTTCTTCGTCAGAAAAATATGTCTTTAATGGCTCGTACTCTTCATCGATGGGATTCTTAGCAAGATGATCTGCCAAGGCTTGGGCTTTCATGGCTGTTTGAGTCACATATACAATGTCGAACTCAGTAAGCAATATTTGCCACTTTGCCAATCGATCTGTCGGCATAGGCTTATGAAAGATATACTTCACTGGATCCATGTGGGAGATGAGATAAGTAGTATAGGATGAGAGATAATACTTCAAATTCTGTGCTACCCAAGTTAGGGCACAACACTTCATTTCAAGAAGAGTATACCTAGCCTCATATGCGGTGAACTTCTTGCTAAGATAATAAATAACCAGCTCCTTTTTTCCTGTGACATCATGTTGACCCAGGACACAACCAAAAGAATTGTCCATGACTTATAAATATAATATCAAAGGCTTACCAGGATCCGGTGGTACCAGCACGGGCGGATTTGATAAATATCTTTTGATTCTGTCAAACGTTTCCTGACATTCTTCAGTCCATTTTACCGCAGCACTCTTTTTCAGCAACTTGAATATGGGCTCACAAGTGGTTGTGAGTTGAGCAATAAACCTGCTAATATAGTTCAGTCTACCAAGCAAACTCATCACCTCCGTCCTATTCTTGGGCGGGGGCAAATCCTGAATGGCTTTGATTTTCGAGGGATTAAATTCAATCCCCCGATGGCTGATTATAAACCCCAATAGCTTTCCAGATGGAACTCCAAATACACATTTTGTCGGGTTGAGCTTGAGATTATACCTGTGAAGCCTTTCAAAGAATTTTCTTAAATCTTTAACATGGTCGGCTTGACTTTTTAACTTAATAATCATATCATCCACGTAGAGCTCAATCTCCTTATGCATCATATTATGAAACATAGTGGTCATGGCTCTCATGTATGTTGCTCCAGCATTCTTCAAACCGAACGGCATCACTCGATAATAATAGGTCCCCCATGGTGTGATAAAATACGTCTTTTCCGCGTCTTCATCATCCATAATGATCTGGTGATATCCGGTATAGCAATCCACAAAAGAGGCAACCTTGTGTTTAGCACAGTTGTCTAGCAAAATATGGATGTTAGGCAGTGGAAAATCATCTTTCGAACTTGCTCTGTTCAAATCACGATAATCAACACATACTTGAATTTTGCCATCTTTCTTTGGTACGGGAACAACATTGGATAACCACATGGGATAACGAGCCACTCGAATTACTTTGGCTTCAAGTTGTTTCATGATTTCCTATTTGATTTTAATACTTACATCAGTTTTAAGCTTCCTCAACTTCTGTTTGACAGGAGGGAATGCGGGGTCAGTTGGCAATTTGTGAGCCACTAATTCAGTGCTTAAACCAGGCATATCATCATAAGACCATGCAAAGACATCCTTATAATCAATTAATGCTTGAATCATTCCATCTTTTAGCTGTGGAAAAGCATGTACACTGATTTTAGTTTCCCTAACATCTTGATTCCCTAGATTTATTGGCTCCATCTCATTCAAATAGGATTCGGTTTGTCTTTAAACTGTTCCAAATCTTTGCTTATTTCATCTAGTGCTTCTTCTTCATCATATTCCCCATCCTGCTTTATTACATCTTGATTAGTCTGGATTTTAAGATCAGGCTAAAAATTCCGCATACATGTCATGTCATTAGAATCAGCATAAATAGAACTGTATATAAAAAAATAAAAATAAAATATATTAGACACGAAATAAAAGGGACATTGTATTTCATTAAATAAAAAGATAGAAGGGCTTAAGCGTAGATGCCAACATAACATAAACAAACTAAAAATCCAAATTACAACCCTGAAATAACTCGGATAAACACAAAGAAAAACAAAATAAACTACCAAAACTCCCTCCTGACGGGGAGAGGAGTGACTTTCCAATTATTGAGTCGGACTGCTGGACCTATGAATTGCACATCTGTCATACTGGTACCTTTTCCTGCTTCGACCATATCAACTTCAATAAAAAGGTTCTGGCAGTTATCAACCAATTCAACTTCAAATTCCACATGCTTCGTGACACCGATCTTAAAAAATGATTCACTGAGTAGTGGCATTGGGCGAGGGAGTGACCATGTTTCCTTTTTCCTTTCCTTGGATTTCTTTAGATCTTCAGCCGTAGGCTCAAATCCCAGACCAAACGTGCCCACGTTCTCACTCGGACATATGGGACGAACTATATCATGCAGAGATGCTCCCAAACCCTTTCCTGGCTCAAATTCGTATTTCTTAAGTTCACTCACCATCATGATAAAAACGGAAGATAATTGTGGTCCCGGTATAACCTGCCATTCAAGGATACGATTCACTGGCACTATATCAAAAATTTGATAGATGAATGTTTCCTCTACGTTATTTGCGTCAATAAGAGACAAGGGAGAATCTTCGCAGGCGGACAAATCTCCTTCACCGTGAATAACCACTTTTTGCCTGTCATGCTCAAACTTAATCATTTGGTACAATATAGATGCAACCTCCTTGGCCTTGTGGATCCACGGCCTTCCCAACAACAGATTGTAAGAGGAGTCTATATTCAATACTTGAAACTCTATGGAGAACTCAACAGGCCCTATGATCAACATTAGTTCTATTTCGCCAATGGAGTTTGATTTTGCACTATTGAAAGCCGTGACACATACATTGTTAGGCGCCTGATCCTCTCAGCACCAATATTCAACTTTTGCAAAGTAGAAATAGGGCAGATATTTGCACCTGAACCTCCGTCAATCATAACATGAGTGACGTAGAAATCTTCGCACTTCACTGTAATGTAAAGGCCTCGGTTATGCCCTGTACCTTCAACAGGCAATTCATCGTCAGAAAAGCTGATCCGATTGACCTTAAAGATTTTTTCAACCATTTTCTCAAGCTAATTTATTGTAATCTCCCTAGGAACATATGCTTCATTTAATACCTTCAGTAAAATATCACGATGCTCCTTGGAGTGCAACAACAAAGATAAGAGGGCAATTTGAGCAGGGGTTTTCTTCAACATTATTGAATACTTTGGCAATTTCATCTTTATCAAAAATTCTTCGGCTTCTTCTTCGGTGATAGGCATTTTGATAGATGACGGCCCACTCACAATGGGCGTAGACTTGGGCTTGGATTGGGGATAGGGGTGAGGTGGTCTTTTGGGATAGGAATGGGTTCCAGCTACGACAGTCGCCACATCCTCTTTTTTCTTTTTACCTCTGAATGCGCCAGATCCACCTTGAATCGTTTGTGTGGTGGCTTTCAATTTGGCAAAACTCACTATTTGGCCGGTCTTGATTCCGTCCTCTATCATCTCCCCCATTTAAGGACTTTAATAAAAGACTTTCCTATTGCCGAAAGTAAATGTTGAAAATAGGTCTCATCCTGTGCCTGAATGAAAACCTCTACCAACTTATTTTCTTTCATTGAAGGCTTTACCCTGGCGGCCTGTTCACGCCACCTTATCGCGTATTCCCTAAAACCTTCAGTGTTTTTCTTCTTCATGTTGACCAAGGATTTTTTATCTGGAATCAGGTCGATGTTGTACTGAAAATGTTGCACAAACTTAGAAGCTAAGTTATCCCAGCTATTCCACTTGTCGATATCTTGATCGATAAACCATTCTGAAGCTAGATCAGAAAGACTCTCGCCAAAGAAAGCCATGAGCAACTCTTCCCTTTCTCCTGCAGCCCTCAATTGGTTGCAATAACGTCTCAAGTGTGCCACGGGATCACCGTGCCCTGCATACTTCTCAAACTTGGGCATTTTAAAACCGAGGGGAAGGTTGATGTCTGGGAACATGCAAAGATCTTTATAGGAAACACTCTTATAACCTCCAATTACCTGCAAATTCCTAATGTCCTGTTCTAAAATTTTTAGCTTCCGTGCTAGACTTTCTGTTCCTCTGTTGCGACAAGTTTCTCCTATCAAATGGAAATGCAGGTGGCTGAGTTTACCCATACGGTTCATTCATTCTTAAAATAGGCTCCGGGGCATAATATTGACTATCTGGAACCTTCAATACTGTCTCACTAGCAGACTTAGGAAGCCCCATTGTCGGACGCACAACATATGTGGGAGCTTCAAGTGGTGTCGGAGCAACGAATAACGATGTGATCGGTGGCGTCGGCTGAGCAGCGGGTCTTGATTGGGGAGCTGCCAAGGGCACACCAGAACTGCCAGGATAATAATGTCACAGAGTGAATCCTGGCGTATGCACAGGTGACTCAGTAGGAGCATAGAATTGCTCCTAAGAGAGCACTGGGTAATTAGAGATATTACCAAGTCCTTCAGGGAGCGAAGGAGGAGGCATTTCGCTGGCCCATGCCCGACGCAAATCTATCAATTGTTGCCTGAGCCTTACTACCTCATCATTGTGTTCTAAACTTTCTTCCCTGTGATCCTGATTTGGGTCAATGAGCGAATTTTCAATCTCTCTGCTAGC
The DNA here is from genome assembly GCA_030864225.1 of Capsicum baccatum var. pendulum. Lineage (NCBI taxonomy): Eukaryota > Viridiplantae > Streptophyta > Magnoliopsida > Solanales > Solanaceae > Capsicum > Capsicum baccatum. The sequence goes on along the minus strand of CM061559.1, from coordinate 251,344,768 downwards.
CATGGCGATCTTTGCTTTGGATCTAGTGAAGTATGGGTGACTAGCCAGAGTGCTGCAAACCTACCACTGTTATCTGAAAGAACATGCTCATCAAAGGCGACATCCGTTAGGATTAGGACACACCACAAGCATGGGAATCACATTGGTAAAATTGTTCTAAATTCATGTTCATTTCTACCAGCTTTTAAGGGTAGCGAGGTCATATTAACATCATCCCGATTTTTATCTACACTTATTTTTTTCTACACTTATTATTATTATTATTATTATTTTCGCCCTCCTTTCCCTCTTTTTTTATATCAATCTCTGTTCTTTCCTTTTATTGTCTCATCATCCTTTCTTTCTTTTCTTCTTTCGCTATCTACCTTCATTTTATCATTCTTTATGTCTTTTGTTTTTCTTTAAAAGAGGATAAATAATGAAAAACAACGAAACAAAATGATTAGATCGAACCCAAAAGTAGGTTGCCTACGTATCATGTTGTACATGAATCAGACCTTGCGTAGTTCGGGCTGCATATGCATAAGCATCACACAATTGAAGGTTTTTATTTTCACAAAAAACAAGTAAACAAAAGAAAGACGTAACATCATAACATTTCGATGAAAGAAACAACAAAACATACAACGAATTTAGGACCACTTTAAAACCAAACAACAAATACAAAACAACATTCTAAACCCCTAATGACATCCGTGCAATTACTAATAAAGACCCGAATATCAAAAACAACTTGACTCCGACTTAACACAGACACCACCCTACAATGACAGAAACATAAAAGAGTCAAAACTACCTAAAGATAAGACATATTCTTTCAAACTGGTGCTCTGTGTGACGTCCCCGGCTGAGATGAACCCATCTGTGAAGTCCCCTCTTTTCCACTCAAACATTCAATATATCCTGCAACGACGTTTTGATACCTGGGAATAAATTTCTCGCCCGTATCCCCGCCTCTTGGATATTACACCCGCAAAGGTTTCTCTGACACCCATCCACAGTTAATATCAAACGTGACAACTGAACTCTCAAAAACTCCACCTTGGCACCCGAATCTTCTTGCTCATCATCCTCTACCATGATTGTTTCCCATATTCTCCCTCTAAGTTGGGTTGGTAAGGGTCTACTAATGCCATGGGGCAGATATTGTAGCCAGATTTCATAGTTTTGAGTGCATATTGGATTTTCCTCGAGAGTATCAATACCTAGCTTTATCATGTTATTCCAGAATTGCTCATATTTGCTTACCCCCACGGCTTGGTATTTAAAGTACTCTACATCCTTTAGAAAGTCTATTATTGGGGGGACGTCTTGCATCCTACCCAACTGATGCATCACCCATCTTGGACTATAAGGCCTAGTGCAGTTAAGTCCTATCAAAACTAGAAAGAGTTGCATTTGAGATCCAATCAAGATTTCCTTAGGACGAAACCACATATAGCACCAAAGAATGTTGTTCAAAGTTCTTTATTCGAGAAATTTGATCCAAGAATTGACTCCCATAGGAAAAGAAAATTTGTCAAAAATGCATTCTCTCTTGCATGGCTTGCACTCGATCATTCAGACAACGGTCGATCACATCTGCTCTAATCAAAGAAGGCGTATGCAAGTGCTCCATCATCCATAACTGCAATATCAGATTACTCCCCTCGAAAAATCGTGCTCCTACTTTTACTTCAGTTAAAGCCTTATATATTTCTGTTAAGATCATTGGTACAATGGTGACCTCATCTTTTTTCTTGAATAAAGATATCACCACTGATTGTAGACAAGTATTGATACACCTCTCATCTAACAGGAACACTAAGATACCCAACAAAGCCAGATAGAAAACCTCAAGACGACGTTGTTCCCAGATTTTTTTGGTAGTAGAAAATTCATCCCAAAAGCAGTCGAAACCCTCTAAGGACCCAAATCTAGCAAACAAATAGTCCAAGGAAATCCAAGATTGTTTGAGACATCCCAGATGCTTGTTATCTTTTAATCCACAGAGTCGAAGGAATTTCTTACGAGTATGATTGCGGGCTAAAATCATCTGTTGACCCGTGTAAGTCAATCGAAACAAACGAGAAACTTCTGCTAGGGTAGGAGTCAATTCACAACTTCCGAACCTAAACACCAAATTATTTGGATCCCAAAAAGTCAATGCAGCTTCTATTAGATCCGGACGAGGCGTGAGATCTATAAGTGCTACAAGATTGCCTAACACTTTCCTCACTTCGTGCTTTTCAGAGTAATTGAACGTGCCCTACCATTTGATCAACTTTTTGGGTACTTTGACAACCATAAGGACTCTAGAATTTTTGGACAGATCCATCCTGTAGTAGCAGATAAGAAATTATCTCAAAAATTTGATAAGAGCAAAAGGTTCCCAACCAATGGGAATTTGATGCGGACATACGTCGATGGGACAGATCTCTTCATGACTCCAAATCGCCGAATAGTAATGCTGATTAAAATCAGCCTACTTGGCTAACAACTCTAGGTTACGGGGTAAAAGACCTAGTCTAAGACTAAGACGAAGGCCAAAATAAAGGTTACCGGACCCACCGAGGGTTCCCTATGTATCCCGCCCCGAGGTACGGGAATCAGGTATGCTAGTTCGTCCATGTTGGACAAATAAAGATTAACTAACAGACTGACCCTAACTTAAGAGACATAACCAAAGACCGATGAATAAAAGAAAAAATAGAAAAAATTTGGGTTTTTAATTTGACACCAACAACTATGAAAGAAAAAATCTTTTCGGCATTTTCGTTAAACAAAACTTCTACCACCTTTTTTTTTGAATTTTTCTTTTATAAAAAAAAGCCCCTAAAAAAAATCTTTTTGGAGTTTTCAAATTGTGAAAGCTTGCCAAAGGAAACAAAAGGAAAATCTTTTTGATTTTTTTTTTTTGAATTTTTAAATCGTGGAAAACAAAAGCCATAAAGAACTCTAAAAACTACAAAACTCTTTTTCGGACAATTTTTTTTTAAAATTTTTTTCACACACTTTACTTTCTAACACATGCTTTACCCCACATCAGTTTGTCAAATGACCACTTTGTCCTCAAAGATGCAATATTTAGCACGTAGGAATGCTTTAGAGGTAAGTATCCTACAAAGGACCAAGTGGACCCGCTAGGTCTCAATATGATGCACATAAGCATGACCTAAAGGCTCACCTACACTGGGATCCACTAACAAGGCCGTTCGGGGGAGCATATGGTCGATAGTGGCTGCTTAGCTTTCCACCTACTCCTACATCCAACGGCTCCTCCCCCCCTAAAATAAAGGTGACTCAACTAGAGTTCGTGCGCACGACGTGAGCTCTGAGACTTGTTGCGGAAAGAATGACTCGGGTTATGCACATGATGTCAGATATGAAAGCAGTAGGTAACACATAGGATAAATATTGTAAAGAAAGAGCACGAAAATACACAAAAGTGAAAACACAAACAAAAATCACAAACAATGCTTATACACTCATAATGCCAAACAAAGCCTATACGACTTCAAAAAAGCTCGGATTCTGAAATCTTCCCCAGCATAGTCGTCAGAGCTGTCACACCCCTTTTTCTAACCCCAAAAAAGATTCGGTTTTAAGTTTCGAAAGGGTTTTTATTATTAAGTGACAAAAGAAAATGATTAGTTTCGAAGAAGGATTGTTTTTACATTTGAAATCAGAGTCGCCACTTGGCATAATCTGGTGTGCCAAGTCACCATTGGAAAATCCTTTTCAAAACCATTTGACTCTTTAAACTAGTTTGCGAATAGAGATTCCAGCTAAGGAATTCTGTTGACCAAGGGAAAGGTATTAGGCACCCCTCGATCCCGTGGTTCGACCACGGTCGCTTGGTGGAGTGTATCGGCTATTTTTGACACTATGAATGTACAACCCACACAAAACACGTAAAACAATCAAACAAACAAACAAACAAAAAAAGAATCAATAGTACAGTGTCCAGTCCAATTTATACAGTCCAAAAATAAAAATGCAAAAATAAATCCTATCTAACCTACACTAATACTAACTACGCTCCCGTGCTTTACCCGACGCCTCGGGCCTTTATCACGAACATCCTCCGAGTACAAAATACCTCAGGGCATTCCCCGGTGAATAAAGATATACAAATACTTCGGGGCATTCCCCAGCCAAATAATACAATTGATCCAAAAGTGATATAACAAAACCATTCAACACCCATTTCAACATTCACCGCATTGAATCAACACCTCACTCCTAACTTTTTCCTACCCGTACCTAAATATTTTTGCCTATCCAATTCGACCTATCAGGATACTATCAAGCTCGATATCAATGAATCAAATCAACAAAATTATTTTTTATCAACTTTTAATTTCCGTTCCAGAACAATCAATTTTAATTCTCAAACGAGATATCATTTTATGACACACCTTATGATCAATCCATAATCAAAGAAATCAAACACCGAATCAAAACAAAAAACGATTCACATCAGCACGGATCAACCGACACATTGGATTCAATTCAAAGCATAGAACACGATAAATAACAAAATATAGAAGAGAAGGAATAGAATTGAACCTCGATAGAACATTCTTGTATGATAATAAAGAAATCCGAAGACCAAAATACTCGAACGGAGAACCTCAAACGCGAATCTCCCCGAATCCGAACTCGGCGTTGAAAATTGAAACCCAAGATTAGTGGCCACGAACAGGTCAGGAAAAATAGAACCAACAATGAATCCCTAAAACCCGATATGGCGACGAAAGACAAAGCTTAGACAAACCCAAACCTCGATATGTGACGGACTCACAAGAATAATATAGTTCGAGCTTCGATTAGCTCAGACTAGCATAAACGGACAGAAACAAATCAGAATCCGGTGCACTTGACCTTTCTGGTGGAATCTCGAACCTAGTACCTGAATCTGACCGAAATCCAACGAAGCAAAGAGATTCTGGTGAGAGCAACGATGGGCGAAAATTGACCAGATGGTCAGCTCTCCGGTGATTTTCGATGCTCTTTAGCTAGAGTCGCCTGAACTGTTTAGGAACGGACGGCTCCGACAAACAGGTCATCGGAAAAAAAAATTGACCCACCTGATTCTTGGTGATTTCCGTCCGCCTCTCTCGTGTTAATGTCCTCTGTGTGTGTGTGAATCATGGTGTGCCCAAAAATAGCAAAGAAAAGGAAGAAAAAGAATCAAAATTCGCCTCTGAAACTAACTCTCGTGTGTGTGTGCGATGCTCGACGTGAGAGAGATGCCTCTGTATCTATAGTGAGGGTGACGATGGAAAAAGAAAAGGACCTGTTGTCCTCTTTTCCAAGAGATGAGAGAATGATGATGACCAAGCCCCCTCCGTTTGTTAATATCCCCCCTCCAAAGGGAGTGTGATCCCTGTATGTATAAAAATAAAAAAAACAAAACGGTTCTTGGCACATTCCTAGAAGGTTCCCCCGTGGGACCCCCTTTTTAGTGTATGTTTATCGTTTTTGCCTTTGTGGATAAGAAATGAAGGGGTGGTGAGGTGTTGTTTTTTAATTGGAGGGATAAGGGTTAGGTGTCTTATTTTAATTAAAAGGGTTGTTAGGATGTTAAAAAGAATAAATGTTTGTTAGGGATTTTGTTGAGAGTTGTTTTTGTATTTTTTGTGGGATGTAGTTACATGGGTGAGGGTATACGGTAGGATAAGGTAAAAATGGATAAAAAATGCTATCGGGAAGGGACAAAATTACATGGCTACAACTACTTTATTGATAACTAAAATATAGAAGATCTATATAGGGTCATAATCATGTATTGAAATTGTAACAGATTATAAGATCATTTCTTTCCATGAGATTCGAAATATTAGAAGTACTTCAGAAATTGGCCTAATAAAAATGAAGCGTCTAGTACCATGTATAGTACAATTACATACTCCCTTAGTCTCAAAATACTTGTCATGTTTGATTTCTCGAGAATTAATTTAATTAATCGTTAAAGATAAAGTCTATTAGATTAATCTAATATTTTAAAATTTAGGTACGGTAAGGTACCTGGAAAGTACTATATATAAGATGAATTTTTTTTGCTTTTTCAATATGATGAAAATCTTAAAATATTGATCAATATTTATATAGTTTAACTTCTGAAAAAAGAAAGTGTGGCGAGTAATTTTGGACGGAGGGGTACTAATAAAGCCCATTAAAAAAATCATATTTGGTTTTCGCATTTCATGAAAAAATAAAAAATAAAAGGCATAATACAACAACAATAACAATCCCAGTGTATTTTCACATAGTGGGGTCTGGGGAGGGTAAGATGTACACAGTGCATACCTCTACCTCTAAAGAAGTAGAAAGGCTATTTCCGATAGACCCCCGGCTCGAGACACGAAAAAGGCATAATACATAAACATATTTTTTAACTTGGTCTCAGCTGGTATCTATACCTCTAATAACTTTAGGTATGCACAAAAAAATCACTTAAACTTGTATATATAAAGTTGAACAAGTAAACATGTGATCCTACGTGGCGTTACATGCATGGTGTTTCACGTGTATTGCCATGTAGGACACCACGCAAAATATAATGTGTATGTCTACTTATTCAACTTTATACAAGTTTAAGTGTCTATTTGTGTATAACTAAAGTTGGATGGCATAGATGTCAGTTGAGATCAAGTTACTTAAATGACACATTCATGTATTATGCTAAAATAGAACTTACCGTAGAAATGTTTCACAAACGTCTTCAAAATGTTCTCCCAATAAGGCAGTCCAAACTCCAAATATATTAACACTCAATTTCCTACAAAATCACTTTTCTAAATCATTTTCAGTAGTATGTATAAAAAAATGTATGCCTAATGCATTTGTCTGTGAATTAAATTGCTTTTGAACCACATGGTCAAGACGCGTAATGAAGCTCAAAAGTATAAAAATGAACAGCGCTTTTGAATATATATGATACTACTCCCTTCGTTTGGTAGTTTATTATATTAAACATAGATGTCCAACCATATTTGTCATATTTGAAAAATCATTGGATAATTTACTATTTTGTGTCTGTTTTACTTTTGCTATTAAATACTATTCATTACTCAATGCATTTTTTAAAATATTAAATTCATTATTGTAAGAGTGATATATAGTAAAATTACTCATATTATTTATTATTTCTTAAAATGTATGTCAAAGCGATAATAGACAAGTAAAGATGGATAGAAGGACAACCATATTTTTTGCTTTTAGTTATATGCTTTATCTTAGAGAACTTTAAGTAGAACCAAAAGGAAAAAAGAAGCCAGAACTAGTTCTAATTATTACTACATTGTGTACTTCAGTAAGAAGATTTCTCTTTAAAAAGTTTGTTGCTTTGTGATCAATACTGATCGTCATCTCTTCTTGAACAAAACAATTAAAATATTGCTACTTTAGGCTTGATATTAAAGGAAATTTAATTTATAATGAGGACAGCCAAATAATTAAGGAGAAAGTGTGAGTACGAGGCTGTGCCAGTAGTTAAACTTTATGAGTTTTAAATTCCAATAAAGAAATGTTATTTGTTAATTGTTAGTATTTATCTTTCTTAAAACAACTACGAGGTTTGAACTAAAGTTATTGATACAAATTGATCATGTTCGTAACCTTCTGGCATGCCACTCAAGGTACGATATATATATATATATATATATATATATATATATATATATATATATATATATATATATTATAAGTTGGTATTTGTGTAGTTGATATATAGTTTTCGGTATGCACATATGGATTAATCTTCTATAGACACTAATAGTGTAAATAAAAGATTATTTATCTCTTCTTTCTTAATTATGTACTTAATTTTACTCATTATTAAGTAGTTAGTATTTATAATTATCTTTTAAAATTTTTTGCTAGTATATGAAGTTAAAGAGGAGATATACAGGTGGGGAGAGGGAAAAAGTGTTATTTTTACAATGTTTTCGGGTTCACAGAATCTGTAATTCGACATAATAACTTCAACACTAGTTCAAGTATAAAACAAGAACACTTTGAAGTTCAACAACACCCTCGACACAAGATCAAACTGATCTTTCTAAGAAGTTTGTTTTTTCAGAAAAATAAGATGAAACAGAAATGGTCAAGTCCTCCGAATTCATGGAGTATCCTTAAGGAAATAATTCCCCTCAAGTGCCTGAGGTTGTGGAATTTTCCTCTCAGGATAAAATGGCCAAACAAACCAACTGTAGCGGTACCTCAAACAATTGGAATCTCTTCAAACTCACTAAACGATTAGATAATCACACAGAATGCTTTTAAAGACAAGAAATGATTTTATAATCAGAAAATTTCGTGTCTAAACCTGTGGATGAAAACAGTCTATATAGTCATCAGGTGCCCCTTCTGAAAGGTGGCAATGGTTCACTTAAAGGTTGTATTTCTTCCGAAAAAGTCATGTCTGTTCGTCCAAAAAGTGTGTGTTTTTCCGAACAGTCACAAACATCCAAACGGGCATACCATTTCAAGAATCAGTGTGTCATTTCGTCGAAGGGTTGCATCCTTTCCGAAACAGCATTTCGCATTCTGCACTACATTTTGAAATAGTATTTTTGCACTGCATGCATGCACATTAATGGTCTGTTTCTGTTGCATTTTCGGATTAAATTTCGGCCAAAAATTTTTTATCCAAAAAGATAGATCTAATTGATCGATCAATCCGAAGCCGAAGCCAAGTCGAGCTAGCGATGACGACGACGATGAGAGACACCTCTTATTTCTTGCCTCACTTACCAAGTGGAATAAGTGTTTCTTAATATAAACACTTGAAAATCACATTCTTCCACCAATGTGGGAGAATTAGTAGACTTTTCATTTTAGAGTACACTTTCCATAATAGTATTTTTTCAATTTTTTCCTCTACTTGGTTCCTCCATTTTTCATTCACACTTTTCATACATATTGAACCCAACAATCCCCAGATGAATGGGGAGTGACTCCTTTGAACTTTTTGTAGTAAACATATATCGGATGCACTCGGTCAATCGGTAGATTTGATATCTTTGAACTGTTGGCTTTAATGTACACCTAGACAACACATGTCACACAACCAACCTTTTACTGTTTATGGCTCTCACGGTTTTATTCGTTTCAGCCATGAACACTTTTCGATTTCATGAGAGCTTAGAGAACAGGCCTTTACTAACATTCCTTGAAGCGACTTCGACTTCTCCCTCACATAGGTGAATTCTAGACGTTCAATCCTATAGATTAAATTATTTGGTCAAATCTGCCAAATTTAGATAATCATTAAAAGACTTTTCACCTTAAGTCTTATCCTTGTTTACTAAACATTGTCTACATAATGAGAATGGATTGGGTATATTGACAATGTTGAACCTGTCAGACATAACTTTGTTTGATCACCTTGACCCTAGCTCTTGGAATCTCCGGTCTGCTAGGTAGAGTTACCGCCATGCTGACTTATCCTAGGCCGTAAACCCATTCTCTTGGATGTACTTTCAACTCCTTCTTTATATAGGCCTTTTGTAAGTGGATTCGACACATTATCCTTTGGCTTTAAATAGTCAACAGTGATAATTTCACTAGAGAGAATTTCTCTAATGGTATTATGTCTCCGTCTTATGTGACGAGATTTATTGTTGTACATCATGCTCCCTGCCCTACCTATTGCAGCTTGACTATCACAGTGTATGCACACTGGTGCCAATGGTTTGGCCCAATAAGGAATATCTTCCAAGAAATTTTGGATCAATTCTGCTTCTTTACCAGCTTTATCTAACGCGATAAATTTTGATTCCATCGTAGAGCGAGAGACTGCTCTTCCACCCATTGTAAATACGTATCTACTCGTGGATTTTACTTTATTTGAACCGGTGATCCAGTTTGTGTCACTATATCCTTCAAGTACCGCAGGATATTTATTATAATGCAAAGCATAGTCTTGGGTGTATCTAAGATACCCCAAAACTCTTTTCATTGCCATCCAATGAGTTTTGTTGGGATTACTTGTGTACCGACTTAACTTACTAATAGTGCATGCTATGTTTGGTCGTGTACAATTCATTATATACATTAAACATCCCAATACTCTTGTGTATTCCAATTATGAGTCACTTTCGCCTTCATTCTTTTGAAGTACGAAGATTACATCCAATGGAGTCTTGGCAATACCAAATTCAAAATACTTGAATTTTTCAAGTACTTTTTCGATATAATGAGACTGTGACAATGTCAAACCTTATGGAGTTCTATGGATTCTTATTCCTAAGATCACATCCGCAACTCCAAGATCTTTCATATCGAACTTGCTCTCGAGCATTCGCTTTGTGGCCTTTATGTCAGAAATGTCTCTACTGATGATCAACATATCATCCACATATAAACAAACAATGACTTGGTGATTTGGAGTGTCTTTAATGTAGACGCACTTATCACATTCATTTATCTTGAACCCATTTGCCAACATGGTTTGGTAAAACTTTGTATGCCATTGTTTCGGTGCTTGCTTTAGTCCATACAGCGATTTGACAATGTCATATCTCTTTTTTAACCAAAAAAGATTCGATTTTAAGATTCGAAAGTGTTTTTATTATGGAGTGACAAAAAGATGAAAATTTATTTTGAAAAAGGATTATTACATTTAAACTCGGAGTCGCCACTTGGCATAATTCGGTGTGCTGTCACCGTTGGATATCCTTGTAGACACATAGTTTTGTCCCTCCCCGATGTCACTTTTATTTATTTTTAACTCACCTATCGTGTACCCTCAACCATGTAATTATCCCTCCATAAAATGACAAAAATAACAACCTTTAACAAAATCCCTAACAAATTTTATCTTGTTTTAATTTATCCTAACAAACTTTATCCTAATCACCTACTCCTAGCCACACCCTACCTCTACCCTACCTATACTACCCCACCTACTCCACCCCACCTCACGTGACCTCCCTTACCTAGCTTTCTTTATACATTTTACCAATTCCATATAGACAGAGGAGTAAAGAAAAAACAAGAAAACAAAAAAAAAGAGGGCCCACAGTGAATACTCTTCCATGACCAATTCTAATTCAGTAACAAACTAAAAAGATTCCCAAATAAAGGGGCCCCACCACTTAACTTCATATCTCTCCAATTCATACACATAGAGGAGGACGGATCCATAACCAAAACAGAGAGGGGCTCACTAGAAAGGTACAAAATTGCCACCTCCATTTCTTGGATCTTACATCATCAATCACACTCTCAGAATGTTAGACACACACAATCTCACTCACAAAAGTTCACCCTCACAATTCTCACCCTCACGCACTGCACACACATACACCTCTCAATTCTCATATACACCACCATATGTGAAGAGAGAGTGAGACGTAAAAGAAGAAAGAGACAAACGCGAGGGAGATAGTAGAAAAAGGATAAGAGATCAAAATCAGAAACGGCGAAAGAGAGAGAGTGAAAGAGTGAAGAAATCAGCGAGGGGAAGTTTTCCCGACGAACCATCATCGGAATCTCAATCGGAAAGCATCGTCGGTCACTGCTTCATCGCACCATCACCGAAAAGGGCCCAAACCATCGTTGTTCAAACCCTGAACCCACCAACACCACCCAGATCCCACCAAAAATACCGTTAATCGGGCGAAAATTTTAGTGGTTGGTCTCATTTGTTCTCAATAGGTCATATCAATGTTATCTCCATTTTTTTTGTTTTGATTCCATCTAGATTTAGGCTTTGTTTTGTGATGTCGAGTGGTATGAGACTGTTTGGGGTCAAGTTTGGTCATCGTTGAGGTTCGATTCGAGGATTTCAGACGCGGTTATCTCCACTATGTTGAAATCTCCAAGTTGAGGTTCAATTCTATCTCTTCTCATTTTATTTCATCATATGTGTTGATTTGTGTGAGATGTGGTTAAATATTGGGTGATATGAATTTGTTTTGCTCAATTTCGTTGAATATAGTTGAAATTAGTAATCTTGAATTTTGTTGAAATTTGGTGTTGAAAAAAGAATGTGGGGATTGGAGGGTAGGAATTGATAAAATGAATATTGTTTAGTCTTGATTTATTGTCGTTGGTTATTTGGGAGCAAAATATGAAGGTTAAATGTGATAGTATTAAGATTAGGCTACCGATGGGATAGGCAAAAATGTTTAGGTTCGGGTAGGTAAAATTTAGGAGTGAAGTGTTGTTGAATGCGTCAAATGTTTAAATGTGTGTTGAAAGTTTCTTCTAGCTTTATCGTATTTCATTGAATGTGTTAAATTAGCCGGGGAATACCCCGTGGTCATTTGTATTTATTCACCGGGGAATACCCCGATGTATTATGTTGGCGGAAGATATTCGTGGTCAAGATCTGAGGCACCGGATGGAGCATAATTTAGCATTAGTGTAGGTTTACACTTATGTACCTTTTTATGTTGGGTTTGTAATAATTAGACTGGACATTAACTTTTGGATTCTTGTTTGGTTTGTTTAAATTGTTGTGTGTCTTATGTGGTTTATACATTCGTAATGTCAGATTAGCCGATATGCTCCACCAAGCGACTGTGGTCAAACCACGGGATCGAGGGGTGCCTAACACCTTCCCCTCAGTCAACAGAATTTCTTAGCCAGAATCTCTGTTCGCAAACCAGTTTAAAGAGTCAAACCATTTTGAAAAGGATTTTCCAATGGTGACTTGGCACACCCGATTTATGCCAAGTGGTGACTCTGAGTTTTGAAACTAATGAATCCTTTTTGAAACAATTTTCAATCTTCTTGTCACTTTAATAATAAAAACCCTTTTGAAACTTAAAATTATTCCTTTGGGAGTAAAAAAAGGGGTGTGACAGCTCTGGCGACTCTGCTAGGGAACCTTTTTAGAATTTGAGCTTTTTTTTTGGAGTTGTATCGGCTTAGTTTGACATTATGGGTGTGTAAACATTGTTTGTGTTATTGTTTTATCATTGTTGAGTGTCTACATGCTCTTTTTTTACAGTTTTCCTCTTATGTGTTACCGCTTTATAACTGGCATCATGTGCATAACTCGAGTCAATCCTTTCTGCAACAAGTTCTATAGTACACGCTATGTACACAACGTATAGTTGAGTCACCCTTATTTTAGGAGGGGGAGCCGTCGGCTGGTATGGAGTAGGTGGACAGCCAAAGTATCCACTATCGATCATACACTCCCCCGAACAACCTTGTTAGTGAACCCCAGCGTAGGTCAGCCTATAGGTCATACTTATGTGCATCATATTGAAACCTAGCGGGGCCCATTTGGTCCATTGTATGAGACTCACCTCTACAACATCCCTATGTGCTAAATGTTGCATCTTTGAGGGTAACGTGGTCATTTGACGGATTGATTCGGGGAAAGTATGTGTTAGAAGTAAAGTGTGTAGGCAATGAAAAATAAATAAAAAAAAAGGAGAAAAAAGAGAATCGAAAAAGGGTTTCGTAGTTTTTTTTTTAAGAGTTTTTATGACTTTTGTTCTTCACAATCCAAAAAAAAAATAGTTTTTTTCTTTTACCTTTTGCATTTATTTTCTCAAAAAAATAAAAAATGCAAAAAGTTTTTTTTTTTCACCATTTGCACCATCTTCTCAAAATACAAAAAAAAACCAATTTTTTTTTCTTTTGTTTCTTTAGTAATCATTCATAATTCGAAATTTAAAAAAAAAAAGATTTTTCATTCATAGGAGTTTTCATAAAAGAAAAATTAAAAAAAAATGGTAGAAGTTTTGTACATTTCATATAATGAAAATACCAAAAAGATTTTTCTTTCATAGTTGTTGGTGTCAGTCTTATGTCAAGTGTCAAACTAAAAACTAAAAAGGATTTTATTGTTTTGCATCTTCTGTTTGTGGTCGCGTCTCTTAAGTCAGGGTTCAGTCGGTTATTTAAACTTTAATTGTCCTATCTGGATGAACTACACACCCCTGATTCTCATCTCTCGGGAGTGAGTTACGTAGGCAACCTATTATAGGTTCGGGGATCTTATTTAAAAAATTCAAAAAGTTTTTCTTCCCTCTTCATTTAGAGTAGGTGTTTCATACATGTCTTGAAAAAAAATATATAAAAAAAAAAGATTTTCCTCAATAGTCGTAGGTTTCATTTTTGGTTGGTCTTATTTCAAAAATTCAAAAATATTTTTTTCACTCTTCATCTAGAGTAGGTGTCATACACATCTTTAAAAGCTACAAGAAGATTTTCCTTTAATAATTTCAAGTTTCTTTGTCGTATGATATTAAAAATCGAAAACCCAAAAAGATTTTTCTTTGGTAATCATAGGTTTTATTTTGTATAGGGAGTTTTAACTTAAAAAATGCAAAAAATATTTCGTCAATTCTTTTGACAATTTTTTATTTTTTTTTCTTTTCAAAGTTTCAAAGAAAGAAAAAGAAGACAAAGAGTTTAATTGGTCATTTTGGCAAGACTTCACGAACTACGCACACCTGATTCTCCTCTTTCGGGGGTGAGATACGTAGGCGCCCTTCTTGGGTTCGATGATCTTTTCTAAAAGAAAAAAGGTTTTGAAGAAAAAATGTTGAACTCTAACATATTGGTTGTCTCTTGTTCAGTTAGTTTAAGGTGGTTGGTTTGTGGCTTCCTGGCTGGTCCTCCATATCACACCAAATTCAAGAAAGGGTTAGTTGTATCTAACAAGGATATAGAGAGTGGCACCATGGATGAAACAAAGAGTCAGGAAATTCAGAGTTTAAAGAAGAGAATTTGAGACTGAGACAACAAATGATGGAAATGTACCGAGCTTGGGCCAGTGGGCTGCCTTCACCTCCGTTCCCCACTTTTGACCCTGCAAATACCTTGAGTCTTCTACCAAAATTGCAAAGTCAGTTTTCTACTGTTATTGATGCACCATAGCATGCCTCAGAATTCATTCCATGTCAAATGCACCTCAATACTTCCACCACTCTTTCTTTAGCTCCTCAGTATAAGTCTACCATATTCACATCACCACATACCGTTTGTGCTTTTGTTGCTCAACCTTCTACTTATGCTTCCACTTTGGCTATCAATCCAACGATTGTGCTTTTCCAGTCCACTAGTGAATCCATGTTCAATACTCATGATGATCATTGTTATACTCTTGATCCTACAGTTAAGTTAAGTGGACCGCCAAAATTTCTTACTAAGAAGCCTAGCATGCTAGAAGAGCTAGAGAAAGTGGTTGGGAAAGTTAAGAGTGTAGAAAATGATATGAAAAATTCCCCTGGACTTATGGGTTATGAAGATATTTCATATAAAAACTGGGGCATGTCTTCAAGTTTTAACCTTCCTCCCAGCTTTGAGACATCAAAATTTGGGGAGTCTGATGGACAGAAGGATTCTGTGAAACATTTAGGACGACATTCCAATCAACCAAGGGAAACTGAAGGAAAGAAGAAGGAAAACTCACCTATTGTCATGCCAAGGCCAAAGCAGAGTTTGAGAGGTCTAACCCACCAATACTGTCAGCCTCAATCCCGAGCTTACATATTAGATCCACATAACCAATTGCAATAAGGTTTCTTTCCCAAAAATCCAAGAAATCTCATTCCACTTCCTCAATATCTTTTGAACAATGCACAATTGTATGCTCATCCATCTTCTTATTCTCAATGGCATGCACCTGTCCCTCAACATTGTCATCGACCCCCCACAAATTTACCAAGGAACCTCTAAATCCAAGTTTTATCTGAGGCCAGAGTTTGCAAATAGGAGGAAGCAAAAGATAATTTCACTCCTATTGGGGAATCCTATGCCAGTTTATTCCAAAGATTGGTACAGCAGGGCATGATCACTCCTCTCCTTAGGTATACTCCTGACCCACATTCAAGAAGTTTTGATCCTAATATACGATGTGCATATCATTCTGATATTCAGGGTTACAGTATTGAAGATTGTCGTGCTTTGAAAAGAGAAATTGAGAAGATGATTCAAGATAAATCAATTATGGTGCAGAACATTGATAGTGAGGAAAGCTCTAGTCATGTTGATATGCAAACCAGTGGATAAGATGTCAAGATGAGCAATTGAGAAGTCACCCCTCCCTACTAGGAAGAGGTCTGATAGTTTGTTTTGTTTTATTTTCTGTTATCCGAATTATTTTAGGGTTGTAGTTCGGGATCTATCTTGTTTTGTCCCTTTGTCGTTATGTTCAAACCCTTCTATCTTTCATTTTTATTAAATGAAGTGTCCCATTTTTCTTTGTGCTTTAAATATGTGTTGTTTGTTTGTTTTCTTTACATAGTACATTTTATGTTGACTTTAGTGATATGACATTCTAGGGAATTTTCAGCCAGATCTTAAAATCCAGTTTAAGCATGAGCATTGAATCAAAGGGTTAAAGTTAGAAAAAGAGAGCGTCTAAAAAAATAGATAGAGTGCTTGGGCATTTGGTGATCAAGTTGAAGCCTTCTTTGAAAATTAAGGTAATTATTTTGAGAATCGTGTGAATAACTTGGTCAACATTTGAAAGACATGTCTCAATTAGGTCAAATAGTGGATGTGTGATCCTACATCAGAAGGAATAGAAAAATTAGCTCCACGAAAGCATGAGGAATGTACAACAAAGATGGGGTTGACAGAAGAAGTAGCGACGCACAGTCTCAGTTAAAATTAGTGCTGTAAAAATTTCGCAAATGATCTTCATCTCTCACTTTCATATTGCATGATATGTACTTACATTTTCAAGGATTGATATGACGAAGGCATTTCATTCTGCTATCCAAACATCGTGTCATCCTTTGTTTACCCCATTTGAGCTTTAGTCATATTTTCTTTCATACCCCTCTTTTGGAATAAGATAGAGTCAGCAAAGATCAAAAGAAAGGTGTCGGGCGAAAAAATAGAGTCAAAAGGTATTAAAAAAAAAGAGAAAAAATGTGTCCAAAAAGAAAAAAAGAGTGTCAAGCAAAATAGAGTCAGAAAAATTCCAAAAAGAAAGTCGATAAAAGAAAAGAAAAGGAAATCAGAATCAAGCAAAAGAATAAGCTGCCAGAACTATGCATGACCTGATTCTCCTCTCTCGGGAGTGAGATATGTAGGCTACCCTACTAAGGGCTCGGTCTAACCAAATAAATCATTTAGAGTCACCCAGTCAAAAGAAACGGGGGCATGAGTTAATCCTCATTGTTTGAGTCGATTCCAAAAGTTGTAAGTCCCACCCCACTTCAAGTGTTGATTGGGCCTTATGCCATCCTTTCTTTCTAACCCTATCCAAGAGCCAAGTTACAACCCAAGAAAGATCTTCAGATCAATCTTTGAGGATGTTAAGGCTAAGTATGCAAGGGATATGATGATGCATTTGGGAACTACTTGTCTTCCTCAGCATAAGGAATCAAGAGAGAAATAAAAATAAGGGAGTCTTATTGGTGAAAACCCTTGCGGGCACCGTAAGGCAATGGTAAGTTGAGAGAAATAAAAATGAGAGAGTCTTATTGGTGAAAACTCTCACTGGCACCATAAGACGACTGTGAGTTAAGGGAAACAAAGATCAGAGAGTCTCATTAGTGGAATACAATTGACCTAAGGAAGCAACTCAGTTTCAAGGCCATTAACTCAACAAAAATGGGTATAAAGTTTGGATGAAAAGATCAAGCTGCTTAATCCAAAATGCATGGCATAATCATTAGTGTTGACTGTTATTTTTAGATGAATTTTTCGTTTCTTTGTTTCAAAAAGGGACATTCATTGTCTTTTCTTACTTCTCTTTACTTTTATTTTATCTTTCTTGAGTCAGTTATCCAAACAAAAATTATCATTCTTTTTTTTCATTTGTTGCCTTTGATTCAAGTCCGTGTCAAAACAAGTGAGAAAAGATTTCTAAACTGGCTACCAGCTTTTTTAATTGCACAAAGCAAGTCAAAAGCTAGCACATGAAAGAGACATAATTGTGAGCCAAAAAAGGGCATGCAAAAAGTTTTATCAACATAGAAGTCAGGGAACTCATGGAAATACCAAGGTTCAAAGGGTTTATCTGAGGAGCATGGCAAAATAGAGTTACTATGTTTGTTTCAGAGTCACCCTTAATAAATCAGAGTTTGGTCAATGAAGCAATAAGTCAATGACATAGGCTAATGGTTGGAAGCAAGGTTAAATGTGACAAGGGAAAGAGCGATCTCCGCGAAAGCTAAAGCCAAACCAACTACCATGTTTTAAACTTACAAGTTTCCTTTGATGAAACAAGAAACATATTACCTTCAAAGTAAGTACTTCAGAGCATAAATATCAAGGGCCGCAATGCCTCACTTTTACAAATGTAGGAAGCAATGTTGTTACACAGGTTTGATAGTCAAATCATGGTAAAATCTCATCATCTTATATCCCTCGGAGACACATTTTCTTGTCCAGGGATTTTAGTTTTCATTTGCTAGGTGATACACTTCTTAAATTGAACCTTCACTCCTAGAAGACGTATCTTTTAGTTGAGTCATCTCCCTTGACCCATAGAAGACGTACCTTTTAGTCAAGTCATTCCCTTTGATTCTTATAAGACGTACCTTTTAGTCGAGTCATCCACCTTGATTCCTAGAAGACGTACCTTTTAGTCGAGTCATATCCCTTGACCCCTAGAAGACATACCTTTTAGTCGAGCCATTTCCCTTGATTCCTATAAGACGTACCTTTTAGTCGAGTCATTCCCCTGATTCCTATAAGACGTACCTTTTAGTCGAGTCATCTCCCTTGACCCCTAGAAGGCGTACCTTTTAGTCGAGTCATTTCCCTTGATTCCTATAATACATACCTTTTAGTCAAGTCATTCCCTTTGATTCCTATAAGACGTATGTTTTAGTCGATTCATACACCTTGATTCATAGAAGACGTACCTTTTAATTGAGTCATCCCTCTTGATTCCTATAAGACGTACCTTTTAGTCGAGTCATCTCCCTTGAACCTTAGAAGACGTACCTTTTAGTTGAGTCATTTCCCTTGATTCTATATGATGTACCTTTTAGTCGAGTCATTCCCTTGATTCCTATAAGACGTACCTTTTAGTCGGTCACCCCCCTTGATTCCTATAAGATGTACCTTTTAGCCGAGTCATCCCCCTTGATTCCTATAAGACGTACCTTTTAGTTGAGTCATCTCCCTTTGATTTCTATAAGGTGCACCTTTTAGTCGAATTATTCCTTGATTCTTATAAGGCATACCTTTAGTCGAGTCATTCTCCTTGATTCCCATAATGATGTGACTTGCACAAAAGTCCTTTGATGATAAATTGGGGCAAAAAAAATTTAATTCTTATGTTGGAACTTCACTTTTCTGGCAAATGAAATCTCTTTATAATAATCTTTATTTGGGATAGTTTTCTTTTTGGTTTTCATATGATTTCAAGAGCCCTCCTGGAGAACAGGTTAAAGAAATGAAAAGTCAAGCAACAAAGTAAAGAAGTTGAAAGTCAACCAATAAGGTAAAACATTGAAAGTTAACAGATTAATGAAATAACAAGTCAGGAGCCCGCCTAAAGAACAGGGTGATGAAATTGCAAGTCAGGAGCCCGCCTATAGAACAGGGTGATGAAATTGCAAGTCAGGATCCCGCCTGAAGAACATGGTGATGAAATTGCAAGACAGGAGGCCGCCTGAAGAACGGGGTGATGAAATGGCAAGTCAGGAGCCCGCCCGAAGCACAGGACAAATAAATAGAAAGTTAAGCAACAAGGTGGAGCAATTGAAGACCAAGCAACAAGTGATGAAATTGCAAGTCAGGAGCCCGCCTGAAGAATAGGGTGATGAAACTCAAGTCAGAGTCCAACAACAGCTGGATAGATTGGATTTTTGTAATTTTATTGATGTTTTAACTTGTAATTTTTATATTAATGTAATAACACAGCCGCGGACCGGAACCTCAACGGGACCTCACTCGACTCTCCAACTCGGTATAGTCTATTTCCTTCCAATCCTTTTAGATACCAATCAATTGATTCTTACATAACTTGGGTAGGTAGGTTGTCCTAAGTCAAGGCTTGGTTGTCCTAAGTCAAGGCTTGGTTGTTCTTCTTCCTTCTATTTCTTCCTTTGAATAATGGTCGGGATAAAATTCTGTCCCGTTGTCTACTTCTTTATATGAAAACACTGCGTGTTTACATTCAAAGAGGGCATGATGTACACACGTAATTTTGTCCCTCCCCGATGTCACTTTTATTCATTTTTAACTCACCTATTGTGTACCCTCAATCATGTAATTATCCCTCCATAAAATGACAAAAATAACAACCCTTAACAAAATCCCTAATAAATTTTATGTTGTTTTAATTTATCCTAATCATCTACTCCCAGCCATACCCTACCTCTACCCTATCTACACTACCCTACCTACCCTACCCCACCCCAGCTCACGTGACCTTCCTTACCTAGCTTTATTTATACATTTTACCAATTCCATATAGACAGAGGAGTAAAGGAAAAACAAGAAAACAAAAAAAAGGGCTCATAGTGAATACTCTTCCATGACCAATTCCAATTCAGTAACAAACTAAAACGATTCCAAATAAAGGGGCCCCACCACTTAACTTTATATTTATCCAATTCAAACACATAGAGGAGGACGGATCCATAACCAAAACAGAGAGGGGCTCACTGGAAAGGCACGAAGTTGCCACCTCCATTTCTTGGATCTTCCATCATCAATCACACTCTCAGAATTCTAGACACACACAATCTCACTCATAAAAGCTTACCCTCACAATTCTCACCCTCACGCACTGCACACACATACATCTCTCAATTCTCATATACACCATCATACGCGGAGAGGGAGGGAGACATGAAAAAAGAAAAAGATGAATGCGAGGGAGATAGTAGAAAAGAGAGAAGAGATCAAAATTAGAAACGACGAAAGAGAGAGAGTGAAGGAGTGAGGAAATATGTGAGGGGAAGTTTTTCTGACAAACCATCATCGGAATCTCAATCGAAAATCATCGTCGGTCACTCCTTCATCGCACCATCGCCGGGAAGGGCCCAAACCATCGTTGTTCAAACCCCGAACTCACCAACACCACCTAGATCCCACCAAAAATACCGTTAATCGGGTAAAAATTTTAGTGGTTTTGTTCTCAATGGGTCATATCAATGTCATCTCCGTCTTTTTTGTTTTGATTTCGGCTAGATTTGGGTTTTGTTTTGCGATGTCGAGTGGTATGAGACTATTTAGGTTTGATTTTGGTCATTGTTGAGGTTTGATTCGAGGATTTTAGATGTGGTTCTATCTCCGTTATATTGAAATCTTTAAGTTGAGGTCCAATTCTATCTCTTCTCATTTTATTTCATCATATGTGTTGATTTGTGTGAGGTGTGGTTAAATATTGGGTGATATGAATTTGTTTTGCTCAATTTCGTTGAATAGATGGTTGTGAATTGTTGAAATTAGTAATCTTGAATTTTGTTGAAATTTGGTGTTGAAAAAGGAATGTGGGGATTGGAGGGTAGGAATTGATAAAATGAATATTGTTTAGTCTTGATTATTGTCGTTGGTTATTTGGGAGAAAAATACGTAGGTTAAATGTGATAGTATCATGATTAGGCTACCGATTGGATAGGCAAAAATATTTAGGTTCGGGTAGGAAAAATTTAGGAGTGATGTGTTGTTGAATGATCGAATGTTTAAATGTGTATTGCAAGTTTCTTCTAGTTTTATCGTATTTCATGGAATGTATTCATTTAGCCGGGGAATGCCCCGTGGTCATTTGTATTTATTTACCGGGGAATGCCCCGACGTATTATGTTGGCGGAAGATATTTGTAGTCAAGATCCGAGGCACCGGATGGAGCGTAGTTTAGGATTAGTGTAGGTTTACATTTATGTACCTTTTTATTTTGGGTTTGTAATAATTGAACTGGACATTAACTTTTGGATTCGCATTTGTTTTGTTTATATTGTTGTGTGTCTTATGTGGTTAATACATTTGTAATGTCAGATTAGCCGATATGCTCCACCAAGCGACCGAGGTCGAACCACGGGATCGAGGGGTGCCTAACACCTTTCCCTCGGTCAACAGAATTCCTTAGACAAAATCTCTGTTCGCAAACCAGTTTAAAGAGTCAAACCATTTTGAAAAGGATTTTTCAATGGTGACTTGGCACACTCGATTTATGCCAAGTGGCGACGCTGAGTTTTGAAACTAATGAATCCTTTTCGAAATAATTTTCAATCTTTTTGTCACTTTAATAATAAAAACTCTTTCGAAACTTAAAATTATTCTTTTGGGAGTAAAAAAGGGGGTGTTACAATACTTTTTCAAAATAGGTTTGACTGTTTAAAACTGATCCACAAACAGAGATTTTGGTTAAGGCATTCTGTTGACCGAGGGGAAGGTGTTAGGCACCCCTTGATCCTATGGTTCGACCACGGTCGCTTGGTGGAGCATATCGACTAATTTCACACTATGAATGTATAAACCACACAAATCACACAAAACAATCAGTCAAACAAACGAAACAAAACAAGTCTAAAAAATATAATGTCAAATTCAATTATAACAGCCCGAAATAAAAAGGTACCGAAAATTAAGTAAACCTACACTAATCCTAAACTACGCTTCAATGCTTTACCCGATGCCTCGGTCCTTGATCACGAACCTCCTTTGCATACATGATACGTCGGGGTATTCCCCGGTGAATAAATACAATTTCTTCGAGGCATTCACCGGCCGAATAAGTACAATTGATCTGAATTCATAAAATAAAACCATTCAATAAACATTTTCAACATTCAACAATCCACAAGTTCTAAATTTGCTTACCCGAACCTACTATTTGCCTACCCGACTCGACCCATCATGATTCTATCTCATTTCAACATCACAAATGAAGCAAAATTTATCCAAATTTACTTTTATCGAGACCAATCTCTTGCCGCATTCATTCTCAAAATAATTAATTAATTTTTCGACTGCTAATCCAAGTTTCAACATTCAAATCCAACATCAACCAACAAAAAACAAAGGTTCAAACATATCAAACAACAAATCATTCACATTCACGTAACAATTAAAGAGAATATAGAATTGGACCTCAAGTGTCGATTTTAATAGATTGGAGATAGAACCGCGTCCGAAAACCCGATTCGAACCTCGGCAGCAAACAAAACTCCAAACTCGATATCGATAAATAAATATCCGAATAGCTTTTAACCTAGAATCAACCCCAAATAGAATTAAAAAGAAATATTAAACCAATTCAGACATAAATTATGAAGAATCGAGAACCCATATGAAAATCTCACCGGAGTCAACCCGAATCTCAATGAAATCAAACCAACTGTCGATTTCAACAAGTTTCAGTCGTTGGTTCAGATTTTTAGTGGCAAGAGGGACGCATTACGGGTCAACGATGCCCGAATCCAAGGAACAGTGGTTGATTCTGGCAAAACAGTCACCGGAAAACTCGACGTCAGCTAGATTTTGTTCGCCTTTCCTTAATTTCTCTCTATTTATATTCTCTATCCCCTAGATTTCACTCCCCTTCCTCTAATTCTCTCAATTTCTCTGATCTCCGATCACCCTCGATCTCTATTTCTCACGTCATTCTCCTATCAGCTCTCTCTCTCTATTTCTCTTCTCACCCTCATGATTTCCCTCTCAATCTCTCTGTGTGTGTCGTATTTTATGATTTGACAAAGAAAATGGAGGTTCTTGGGTTTTCTCTTCTATGTGCAATGGTTTCCTGGTGTATGGAATTTTCATCTGTGTCCTCTCCGTATTGTAGTCTGTATGTGTATATATTTCCTCACTGTGTGCCCCTTATCTCTATCCTCCAGCTCAATTGGAGTGATGTGTATATATGTATATTGTTGTGGTGGTGGAATCTGTGATGTAGGTGTGTGAGACACGTGAGTGGGGTAGAAGGTAGGTGAGGGTAGGGGTATGGGGTAGTGAGGTGTCCTAATTTGATAGGGATGGGTTGTTAATTTTTTAGGGAGTTTGTTATTTTGTCTTCTAGTGGGGAATAATTGCATGGATGATGGTGTATGATAACATAAGGTAAAAATGGATGAATTGGGTTTCGATGAGGGACAAAATTAGGTGTCTACATCATGCCCCTTTTGGGTGTAAACACAAAGCGTTTTCAGACAAAAAGGTAGGCAATGAGACCAAATTTTAACCCGACCATTATTCAAGGAAAGAAATAGAAAGAAGAAGGACAACCGAGTTGGAGATTCGAGTGAGGTTTCATCAAGATTCCGGTTCGCAGCTTTGTTATTACCTTAAAAATGAAAATTACAAGTCAAAAAGATCACTGAAATTACAAAATCTTATTTATGCAACTTCTGTGGACTCTTGACTTGAGTTTCATCACCCTGGTCTTCCGGCGGGATCCCGACTTGCAATTTATCACCCTGTTCTCTAGGTGGGCTCCGGACTTGCAATTTCTTCAACTTCTTTCTTGGATTTTAATTTCTTCACTCTGTTCTCCAGTCAAGCTCCTGAGTTGCTATTTTTCAATATGTTAACTTTTAATTTCTTCACCCTGTTATCTACGCGGGCTCCTGACTTACTATTTTTCGATTTGTTGACTTTCAATTTCTTCACCCTATTCTCCAGGCAGGCTCCTGACTTGCTATTTTTAAATCTGTTGACTTTCAATTTCTTTACCTTGTTGTTTGGCTCTCAACTTATTCACCTTGTTACTTGTTCTTGAACTTTTTTACCTTGTTGTTTGACTTTCAACTTCTTCACTATGTTGCTTGACTTTCAACTTCTTCACCTTGTTGCTTGACTTTCCATTTATTCGCCCTGTTCTTCAGGCGGACTCCTGAAATCACATCAAAACTAGAATGAAAATTATTCCAAACAAAAATTATTATAAAGAGAGATTCCATTTTCTAGAAAAGTAAAGTTCCAAACAACATGAATAAGATTTCTTGCCCCAATTTATCATCAGAGGACTTTTGTGAATATCAAATCCAATCATAATTACTTGTATGTTGCAATTATGAATCAAGACTCTGACCAAGAAATGTATCTCTTGAGAGTAAAATTAAATGAGCAGGACTAGACAGTCCGTTTCCTAATAATTAAAGTGAGGAATTCCAACTAGAAAGTGCGTCATCTAGAGACAAAGGTTTGAGTTAGGAAGTGTTCCACCTGACAAATAAAAACTGACAAGAAAGTACGTCT
This sequence comes from Capsicum baccatum var. pendulum, assembly GCA_030864225.1. Taxonomy (NCBI): domain Eukaryota; kingdom Viridiplantae; phylum Streptophyta; class Magnoliopsida; order Solanales; family Solanaceae; genus Capsicum; species Capsicum baccatum. The sequence goes on along the minus strand of CM061559.1, from coordinate 251,319,697 downwards.
CCTAAGGGTTAAGTGCAATGATTTGACTAGAAAGTGCATTTTATAGAAATCAAGGGGCTGACTCGACCAGGAAGTACATCTTCTATGAATCAAGGGGACTGACTCGACCAGGAAGTACATCTTCTATGAATAAAGAGGACTGACTCGACTAGAAAGTACATCTTCTAGGAGTCAAGACTTAAGTAGGAAGTTCATCACCTAAAAAATAAAATTCAAATTACCCAATCAAGGAAGTTCATCTCCTTACCAATGTCGTTTAAATTGCCAAAACAAGGAAGTACGTCTCCTTACAAATATCGCTTCAATTACCGAAAAGAGGAAGTGTGTCTCCATACAAATACCGCTTTAATTATCCAGACGAGGAAGTACGTCTCCTCACAAATGTCGCTTGAATTGCCCAAACAAGGAAGTACGTCTCCTTACAAATGTTGCTTGAATTACCTAAATAAGGAAGTGTGTCTCCTTAAAAATATCACTTGAATTACACAGACAAGGAAGTGAGTCTCCTTACAAATGTCGTTTTAATTATCTAGACGAGGAAGTGTGTCTCCTCACAAATGTCGTTTGAATTTCCCAAACAAAGAAGTGCATCTACATACAAACGTTGCTTGAATTACCTAAATAAGGAAGTGTGTCTACTTACAAATGCAGCTTAAATTATCCAGACAAGGAAATGTGTTTCCTTACAAATGCCTCTTGAATCAATCAAGGAAGGAAGTGTGTCTCCTAGGGGTTTACTACTCAACTAGAAAGTACATTTTCTAGGAGTAAAGGCTTAAATTAGGAAGTATGTCATCTAGAAAGCCAAAAATTAAACTACCCTGACAAGGAAGTGCGTCTCCTAAGGGTTAAGTGCAATGACTCAACTAGAAAGTGCGACTTCTAAGAGTGAAGGTTCAATTTAGGATGTGCATTACCTAATAAATGAACTTGAATTACTCAAATAAGGAGGTGCATCTCCTAAGAGTTGCCTGGAAAGACTCGACCAGAAAGTGCATCTTTTAGGAGTAAAGGCTTAAATTTGAAAGTATATCACCTAGCAAGCAAAAACTTGAACCACCCTAACAAGGAAGTATGTCTCCTATGGCTTAAGTGGAAGGACGCAACTAGAAAGTGTGACTTCTAGGAGTGAAGGTTTAATTTATGAAGTGCATCACCTAATGAATGAACCTGAGTTACCTAATCAAGGAAGTGTGTCTCCTAGAGATATTGGATTATGAGTTTTACCATGATTTTGATCGTTAAACCAGTGCAGCAACATTGCCTCTTGCATTTATAGAAGTGAGAAACTACGGCCTTTGATGTTTAGGCTCTGAAATTCTTGATCTAAATATAACATGTGTTCCTATTTTATACAAAGCAAAATTGTGAGTTTAAAAATATGGTGGCTGGTTTGTGGCTTTAACTTTTTCGGCGAACGCTCTTGCCCCTGTTACATTTAATCTTACTTTCGATCATTAGCATATGTCATTGACTTGCTGCATCATTGATCCGAACTCAGATTATTAAGAGTGACTCTGAAACAGACACAATATCTATGCTTTTCCATGCTTCTCAGATAAACTCTTTGAACCTTGGTATTTCTATGAGTTCTCAGAGTCTTGCTGACAAAACTTTCTATACGCCTTATTTTGGCTCACAATCATGTCTCTTTCATGTTTTGGCCTTTTGTCTTGCTATGTGTAATTAAAGAAGCTGATAGCCAGTTTTGAAATCTTTTCTCACTTGTTTTGACATGGACTTGACTCAATGACAAGAGAAAAAAATGACAATGATTTTTTATTTGGATAACTGACTCAAGAAAATATAATAAAAATAAAGAGATGAAAGAAAAGACAATGAATGTCCCCATTTGAAAGAAAGAACAAAAAAATTATCTAAAAATGATAGTCAACTCTAATGATTATGCCATGCATTTTGGATTAAGCTGTCTGATCTTTACATCCAAACTTTCACCAATTGCTTTTGAGTTAATGGCCTTGAAACTGAGTTGCTTTCTTAGGTCAATTGCATTTAAGATCTCATTCGTCTAGTGGCACCTAGAAGGGTTTTTGCTAACAAGCCTCTCTTATTTTCTTTTTCTCAGCTCACCATTGCTTTATAGTGTCCGTGAGGGTTTTTCACCAATGAGAATCTCTTATTTTCATTTATCTAAACTCACAGTCGTCTTACAGTGCCCGTGAGGATTTTCACCGATAAGACTCACTCATTTTTATCTCTCTCTTAATTCTTTATGTTGATGAAGACAAGTAGTTCCCAAATACATCATCATATCCTTTGCATGCTTAGCCTTAACATCCTCAAAGATTGATCTGAAGGTCTTTCTTTGGTTGTAACTTGGCTTTTGGATAGGGTTAAAAAGAAAGAATGACATGAGGCCCAAACGACACTTGAAGTGGGGTAGGACTTACAACTTTTGGAATTGACTCAAATAATAAGGATTAACTTATGCCCCAATTTCTTTTGGATGGGTGACTCTAAATTGTTTATTTGGTTAGACCGATCCCAAAGTAGGGCAGCCTACGTATATTACCCTCGAGAGAGGATAATCAGGTCACACGTAATTTCGATAGCTTATTCTTTTTGTTGATTTTAATTCTTCTCTTTTTCTTTTTTTCTTTTATTGATTCTTTTTCTTTTGGAACCTTTCTGACTCTATTTTTATTGACACTCTTTCTCTTTTCTTTCTTTTGGACACATTTTTTTCTCTTCTCCTTTTTGAAACTTTTCTGACTCTATTCTTTTGCTAGATACTTTTCTTTTGAGCTTTACTGACTCTATCTTGATTCCAAAGGATGGGTATAAAAAAAAATAAAACTAAAGCTCAAATAGGATAAACAAAGGATGACACAATGTTTGGATAGCAGAATAAAATACCTTCGTCGCATGTATATGTTATGCAATATGACAGTGAAAGATGAAGATTATTTCTGACATTTTTACAGCACTAACTTTAACTGAGCTTGTGCGTCACTATTTCTTCTGCAAACTTCATCTTTGTTGTACATTCCTCATATCGAATGACTCATACTTTCGTGGAGCTGATTTTATTTCTGTTCCTTTTTATGTAGGATCACACATCTACTATTTGACCTAATTGATACATGTCTTTCAATTGGTGAGTAAGTTATTCTTGTGATTCTCAAAATAATTACCTTAGTTTTCTATGAAGGCTTCAACTTGTCACCAAATGCCTCAGCACCTTACCTATTTTCTCAGATGTTTTTCTAACTTTAGCCCTCTGATTCACAAGTCATGCTTAAATTGGATCTTAAGATTTAGCTGAAAATTCCGCAAGCATGTCATATCAGCAGAGCCAACATAAAATGTACTGTGTAAGAAAACAAACAAACAACACATATTTCAAACACAAAGGGAAAAATGACATTCTATTTAGTTAAAATAAAAGATAGAAGGGTTTGAACATAAACGACAAAAGACAAAACAAGATAGATTCTGAATTACAACCCTGAAATAATTCAAAAAATAGAAAACAAAACAAAACCAACGACCAACAATCCTTTCAAGCATGGAGAGAAGTTACTTCCCAATTCTCGAACTTGACATCTTAGCAACTGATTTGCACATCAGCATGATTAGAGCTTTCACCACTATCAATGGTCTACACCATAATCAATTTATCTTGAATAATCTTTTCTATTTCTCTTTTCAAAGCATGACAATCTTCAATACTGTGACCCTTAACATCAGAATGATATGCACATAGTACATTAGGATTAAAATATCTTGAATGTGGGTTAGGAGTATACCCAAGGAGGAGAGTGATCTTGCCCTGATGTACCAATCTATGAAATAAACTGGCATACGACTCTCCAATTGGTGTGAATCTATCTCTAGACTTCTTTCTCATTTCATTATTTGGCTTGGATCGAAAATCGGGCCTATAAGGGCTTTGGTATATTTGTGGAGTTAGAGGGTAACTCTAAGGTGTTAGTGCATGCCATTGTAGGTAAGATGGGGGTTGAACATGTGGTTGTGCGCTATACACTGGATATAGAGGTGGGGGAATAGAGTAAAATGGATTTTGGGAGTGATTCTATCGAGCTTGGATAGGAACTTGGGTTTGAGCCTGAGGGTACGACGATGTGGTCTTCTTGACCATGCACGCTGTCCTACTACAATAGCAGATACATCTTCCTAATTATTCTTTCCCTCAACACTTCCTGAACCCTTTTGAATTGCTTGAGTAGTTGCTTTCAATGTTGTAAAACTCACAATGTGGTCGGTCTTAATTCTATCCTCTATCATCTCCCCCATTTTGAGAACCTCAATAAATGGCTTGCCTAATATAGGTAATAAGTGTTGATAATATATTTCATCCTGCGCTTGAATAAACACCTCCACTATTTTGCTTTATTTCATTAGAGGTTTCACCCTAGCAACTTGTTCATGCCATCTGATCGCATACTCCCTGAAACTCTCAGTATTCTTCTTCTTCATACTGGTTAGGGATTTTTCGTCAGGGATCAATTCCACATTATATTGGAATTGTTGCACAAATTTATTAGCTAAATCATCCCAACTATTCCACTTATCAATATCCTGATCAACAAATCACTCTGAGGCTAGACCCGAAAGACTCTCATCAAAGTAAACCTTGAGCAGTTCTTCTTTGCCTCCAGCACCTCTAAATTGGTTACAATAATTTCTCAAATGCGCAATCGGATCCCCGTGTACATCATAATTCTCAAACTTTGGCACCTTAAAGCCAAGGGAAAGGTTGACACTGGGAAACATGTACAAGTCCTTATATGAGACACTTTTGTAACCCCCAAGTCCTTGCAAGTTCTCCATAGCTAGTTCCAAAGTTCTCAATTTTCTGGTCATTTTCTTTTGTTCTTCTGTCATAATAGGTTTCTCAATGTTAAGAGGAAATTCAGGAGGGTGAGTGTAGCCTTAAGGATCAATCAACTTAAATGTGGGGTCAATTTCATGATGTTGATCAACAAAAGTATTCAATACAGGCTCTCTCACAGAGTGCAGAGGCACAACCGATGGATAAACCTCAAAAGTAGGAGCTTTGGGTGGCGGTGGTGCTGCTAAAACATAAACAGTGGGTGAAACCGAGCATGTAGTAGCTTTGTGTTGGGGAGTGAGAAAATAAATATTGGAAGTTTTTGAATAGTATTGCCCCGGAGTAGATCCTGATGCATGTTGTGGCATGTCAATAAAAATAGAACATTGTGCATATGACACTGGAGGCAAGCTAGAAAGATATTCCAGATTATCAGTGGGAAATGGAGGAGGCGACAACCCACTAGCCCAAGCTCTATGCATTTCTATCATTTGTTGCCTTAATTTTCGAATCTCTTCATTAGCTCCTAAATTCTCATTCCCTAAACTCTCTGGTTGATCCATGATGTCACTCTTTATATCCATGTTGGACACAACTAACTCTTCCTTGAATTTGGTGTGATGTGGAGGACTAGCAAGAATGCCACAAACCAACCACCTTAAACTAACTGAACAAGAGACAACAAATGCGTTAGAGTTCAACATTTTCTCAAAATCTTTTCTCTTTTTCTTTTGAAAAGATCACCGAACCTAAGAAGGGCGCCTACGTATCTCACTCCCAAAAGAGGAGAATCAGGTGTGTATTTCGTGACGCTTGGCCACAAAAGGCCAGTAAAACTCTCTTTTTTTTCTTGAAACAAAGTGTCAAAAGAATTGACAAAAATCTTTTTGCATTTTTTTTAGGTTTAAATCCCTATACAAAATGAAGCCTATGATTACCAAGGAAAATCTTTTTGCGTTTTCTATTTTGAATTTCATACGAAAATGAAACTTGAAACTACTAAAGGAAAATCTTTTTATAGGTTTCTTTTAAAGATGTATATGAAACCTACTCTAAATGAAGAGTGAAGAAAATCTTTTTGGATTTTTTAGATTCCTATACGAAATGAAACTTATGATTACCAAAGAAAATCTTTTTGGATTTTAGATTTTGAATTTCATCCAAAAATGAAATTTGAAACTATTAAAGAAAATCTTTTTGTAGTTTTCTTTTGAACCCGAAAAGGCTTTCTACGTATCTCACTCCCGAGAGAGGAGAATGAGGGGTGCATAGTTCGTCCAAATTGGACAATTAACGATTAACTGACAAATTGACCCTAACTTAAGAGACACGACCAAAGACAGACGAATCAAATATTTTTTGGGGTTTTAATCAAACACTTCACATAAAACTGACTTCAACAACTATGAAAGAAAAATATTTTTGATATTTTCGTTATATGAAATGTACAAAACTTCTATCATTTTTGAATTTTCTTTTATAAAAACTCATTAAAAAAATCTTTTTGAAATTTTTGAATTATGAATGCTTGCTAAAGAAGACAAAGGAAAATATTTTTGATGTTTTTTTTTGGGAAATGAGTGCAAAAGGTCAAAAATCTTTTTGAATTTTTGAATTGTGAAAAATGAAAGCCATAAAGAACTCTAAAAAAACTACGAAACACTCTTTTTTGACTCACCTTTTCTTTCTCTCTTTTTTTCAACACTTTTTTGTCTACACACTTTCTTCTAACACATGCTTTCACCAAATTGGTTCGTCAAATGACCACGTTACCATCACAGATACAACATTTAGCACGTAGGGATGTATTAGAGGTGATTCTCCTATAAAGGGCCACGTGGGTCCTGCTAGGTCTCAGTATGATGCAGATAAGTATGACCTAAAGATTGACCTACGCTGGGGTCCACTAACAAGGATGTTTGGGGGAGAATATAGTCGATAGTGGCTGAGAGAGCTTTCCACCCACTCCATAACACCGACGGCTCCCCCTCCTAAAATAAGGGTGTCTCAACTAAAGGTCGTGTACAACACGAGTACTACGAACTTGTTGCAGAAAGAATGACTCGGGTTATGCACATGATGCCAGATATAAATCAGTAATATATAAAGAAAAAATGTAAACACGTATCAAGTAATACTCAAAAATGATAAAACAAATACGAACAATAACACAAACAATGTCTATACACCCATAATGTCAAACTAAGCCGATACAACTCTAAAAAATAATTCAAATTTTGAAAATTCCCCAGTAGAGTCGCTAGAGCTATCACACCCCCTTTTTAACCAAATAAATTTGATTTTAAGATTCAAAAGGGTTTTCATTATTGAGTGACAAAAAGATGAAAATTTATTTCGAAAAAGAATTGTTTACATTTAAACTCAGAGTCTGCACTTGGCATAATCCGGTGTGTCAAGTCACCTTTGGATATCCTTTTTAAAAAGATTTTAACTCTTTAAAACTGATCCACGAACAGAGTTTCTGGCTAAGGAATTCTGTTGATCGAGGGAAAGGAGTTAGGCACCCCTCGATCCCGTGGTTTGACCACGGCCTCTTGGTGGAGTGTATCGACTAATTTGACACTATGAATGTATAAACCACACAAAACAATCAATCAAACAAATGAAACAAGACAAATCCCAAAAATATAATGTCCAGTCCAATTATTATAGCCCGAAATAAAAAGGCACTAAAAATTAAACCTACACTAATCCTAAACTACGCGCCAATGCTTTACCCGTTGCCTTGGACCTTGATCACGAACTTCTTTTATGTACATGATATGTTGGGGCATTCCCCGATGAATAAATACAATTTCTTTGGAGTATTCCCCAGCCGAATGAGTACAATTGATCTGAATTCATAAAATAAAACCATTCAATAAAAATTTTCAACATTCAACAATCCACAAGTTCTAAATTTGACTACCCGAACCTACTATATACCTATCCGACTTGACCCATTATGATTCTATCATATTTGAACGTCATCAATGAATCAAAATTTATCCAAATTTACTTTTATCGAGACCAATCCCTTCCCGCATTCATTCTAAAAATAATTAATCAATTCTTCGACTACTAACCCAAGTTTCCACATTCAAATCCAACATCAACCAACACAAAATAAAGGTTCAAACATATCAAACAACAAATCATTCACATTCACATAAAAATTAAAGAGAAGATAGAAATAGATCTCAAGTGTCGATTTTAATATATCAGATATAGAACCGCGCCCGAAAACACGATTCGAACCTCGACAGCAAACAAAACTCCAAACTCGATATCGAGAAATAAATATTCAGATAGATTTGAACCCCAAATCAACCCCAAACAGAATCAAATAAGAAATACTAAACCAATCGAGACAAAAATTATGAAGAACCAAGAAAAACTCATTTCAAAATCTCACTAGAGTCAACCCGAATCTCAACGAAATCAAACCAAATATTGATTTCAACTAGTTTTAGTCGTTGGTTCATATTTTCAACGGCGAGAAGAATGCATTACGGGTCAATGATACCCAAATCCAAGGAACAGTGACTGATTTCGGTGAAACAGTCACCGAAAAACTCTTGTTAGATTTTCCTCAATTTCTCTCCGTTTATGTTCTCTATCCCCTCAATTTCACTCTCCTTTCTCTGATTCTCTTAATTTCTCCGATCACTCTCGATCTCTATCTCTTACGTCATTCTTCTGATAGCTCTCTCGCTCATGATCTCTATCTCTTAATTTCTTGTTATCTTCTCTCGCTCATGATCTCCCTCTCAATCTATCTGTGTGTGTCATGTTTTGTGATTTGACAAAGAAATTAGAGGTTCCTGGGTTTTCTCTTCTATGTGCAATGGTTTCCTGGTCTAAGGAATTTTTATGAGTGTCCTTTTAATATTGTAAAATCCATATGTGTATATATTTCATCACTGTATTCCCCTCATCTCTATCCTCTAGCTCAATTAGAGTGAAGTGTGTATATATATATATTATTGTGGTGGTGGAATCTGCGATGTGGGTGTATGGGACACGTGAGTGGGGTAGGGGTATGTGAGAGTAGGGGTATGGGGTGGTGAAGTGTCCCAATTTGATAGGGAGGAGTTGTTAATTTGTTAGGGAGTTTGTTATTCTATCTTCTAGTTGGGAATAAGTACATGAGTGAGGGTGTATGATAATGTAAGGTAAAAATGGATGAATTGAGTTTTGGGAAGGGATAAAATTAGGTGTCTACAGACAAGTTTACACACCTTATTTTATTTTCCTGGAACCACAAAACCCCCGGGTTTTTCTATATAGATTTCTTCCTCCATTCTCCATTCAGGAATGTTGTTTTTACATCCATTTGATGGATTTCAAGATCATATACTCCTACCAAGAAAATTAACATTTGAATCGATGTTACCTGTTACTGGCGAGCATGTATCAAAGTAATCATGGCCTTCTTTCTGTTTGAAGCCTTTTACTTCAAGTCTTGCCTTGTATTTGTCAATAGTATCATCCGATTTCATTTTTCTTTTGAAGATCCATTAAGAACCTAAAGGTTTATTTTATGGAGGAAGATCAACCAATTCCTATGTAAGGTTGCTTAAGATTGAATCAATCTCGCTATTGACTGCCTCTTTCCAAAAGGATGAGTCCGAAGACGCCATCGCTTCTTTAAATGTTTGAGGCTCATTTTCTTAGAGAAATGTTACAAAATCCAATCTAAACAAAGTTGACATTCTTTGACGTGTACTACGTTTTGGATTCTCATCATTATGTACATCCTCACTTGGTCATCTCGAGGTTGTTTAGACCCCCTACTAAACTTTTCATATCTAGTTTTATATGGATAAATATGTTCAAAGAATTCAGCATTATCTGATTCAATTATCGAATTTTCATTGATATTTGAATGTTCGGATTTATGAACCAAAAACAAACATGCTTTACTACTTTTAGCGTATCCTATGAACACGCAGTCCACCGTCTTAGGTCCTATCTTTACCCTTTTTGGCATAGGTACTTGGACCGTCGCTAGACACCCCCACACTTTGAAATATTTTAAGTTGGGTTTCCTTCCTTTCCATTTTTCATATGGAATTGATTGTGTCTTACTATGGGGAACTCTATTGAGTATTCGATTGGCTGCAAGGATAGCCTCCCCCCACAAGTTTTGCAGTAAACCTGAATTTACAAGTAAGACATTTATCATTTTCTTCAAAGTTTGGTTTTTTCTTTCCGTAATTTTATTAGATTAAGGAGATACGGGGCCGTAGTTTGATGAATAATTTTATTCTCTACACATATTTCGGCGATGAAAGATTCATATTCTCTGACCCTATCACTTTTTATAGTTTTGATATTTTTCTCTAATTGATTTTCAACTTCAGTTTTGTATTGCCTAAACACATCTATTGCTTTATCCTTACTATTTAGCAAGTAGATATAACAATATCTAGTGCAATCATCAATAAAAGTTATGAAATACTTTTTCCCACTACGTGATGGTGTTGACTTTATATCACAAATGTCAGTGTGTATTAAGTCTAAAGGATTGAAATTACTTTCAACGGACTTATACAGATGCTTAACATACTTTGATTCCACACACATTTGACACTTTGATTTATTGCACTCAAAGTTTGACAAAACTTCTAAGTTAATCAGTTTTTGTAAAGTTTTATAATTGACATATCCTAAACGTTCATGCCATAATTCATTAGACTCAAGCAAGTAAGAAAAAGCAGAATTTTTATTGATTTCAATAGTCAATACATTCATCTTATGTAGGCCCTCAGGGAGATACCCTTTTCCTACATACACTTCTCCTTTGCTAATTACAACTTTTTCAGAAACAGTTACACATTTGAATCCATTTTTATCTAGAAGTGATACAGAAATCAAGTTCTTTCTTAACTTCGGTACATACAGGACATTGTTGAGTGTCAACACTTTTCTTGAAGTCCTTTTCAAGCACACTTTTCCTGTTTCTTGTACTTTTGCGGTAGCAGAGTTTGCCACACTACTAGAAATTACCCCTATTGTAACGAACTTTTTGGCGAAGGTTCTAAAAGCGTTGCTATAGAGGATCTATTGCAATGCTTCCAACCGTTGCAAAAATAATTGTTTTAGTAGAAGCTTTAACAGTTGCTATTGATATACAACCGTTGCAATAGAGTGATTTATAGCACATTTGCATGAACCGTCACCATAAAACCACCTTTGGCAATGCTTAATTGAGAAGAAAAGCTATTGCAATGACTTTAATTTTTCCCTCCCCAATTTCTTACAAAGTGCGCCAAAATATAATGAATTATATCATAAAAAATAAAATAAATTAACAAATAACTGATCCACTTTGGTGTCAAGGGTTAACACACTAATTAAATCTTCAAATCAAAATGTTTGGGTGTCCAATCATCGTCTGCTCCAGATCGATCAACTGCTTCGAATCGACTGATCTTCAAATCAATGCTCCAGGCTCTAGTACTCATTCGATCGATTGACTGCTCCATATCTCAAATCAGTGGTCCAATATACTACTGCTCTGACCGTTTTCGATTGAACTCTAGTCATCTATTGAAATAGTATTTCAGTGCCATAGGATTTTAGTACCCTAATTTCTAACTTCTAATAGTATTTTTGTGCTTATTGCAAAGTGTCTTAGGATTTCAATGCCCTAATTTCTTGCAAAGTTTTAATTTTTTGTGGTTATTCTCTTAAAGGGACTAGTTTTTAATAATATTTTCTATTACTTGACAACTATGAACTTTGGGCCACGGTATCTTTTTGTTTGAGCTATAGGGTGGAATTCTACAGTTTGTGGAATTCTTGTATATCTCTGTTCACTTAGTGGCGTCGTACTAGGTACCCTCTGTTAATTCTGATGAATACAACAATAACTCCCAAATTCCCATTTCTGTTCTCATAAATAGTACAATTGTACATTATCAAACACAATTAGTGCCATGAAAACTGATGGAATGGCTTTATTTACTAATGAAATAGAGAATTAGGTAAGGAGAAAGAACACGAGGTTTGAGTTACGGATAGGGATGCTGAGTGGAGTCTAGGATTAAATATAGATTCCAGTTGTGGTGCTGGTGGTGAGGACGATGAAATGATAGCCAAGGTGGTGTTGCGATTTTACACAAGAATTTAACTTTATCTAGTAGTGCACTTCAGGGACTACTTAGGAAATTGGGTGCTGGACTGGATGATTTACTCTCTAGCTATGCAATGGGGTCAGCATCATCGTCTCACCGGAGTGGACGGCTCAAGAAGATATTAGTTGGTTTAAGGGCAAATGGCGAGGAAGGGAAATAGGTAGAGGATTTGATGCAGCTGTGTGAGATGCTTTCCATTGGAACCGAAGACTCCCTGTCCACATTTTCTGTGTATTCATTTGTTCCAGTACTTCTAGGACTGCTCAATCACAAGAACAATCCTGACATTATGCTTCTTGCCGCCTGGGCTCTTACCCATGTGGTTGACGTTCTTTCTTCTTCTTGTGTTGTTATTCTCCACTATAGAGATATTTCATGCTTTGTAGCTCGCCTGCTTACAATTGAATACAAGGACTTGGCTGAACAGGTGAGTGATAACGCTCAATCTACAGCTCTCGTAGGAGTGTAAAGCGGTCGTTAGCAAATATAGAACCCAACCTGGGTTGGGTGTCGATCCCACAGGGAATAGCTTGGCCAACAAGTAAGTAAAATTACTAAACTTTTGGTGCAAGTCTCGTAAGAAGGGGGAATTCTTGTTGTGCAAGTAATGTAAACAAAAGCTGAAAATAATAAAGTAAAGAGAGAGAGATTGTTACGTGGGTTGTAAACAATGAGAATTGAAGCGTTGGGGTTATGTCCACCTTCTGAGGTATACGTCTCTATTGCCTATGAGTGTGTAGAATTGTGACATGCAATTGCTTATAGAGAATTGTATTCAATGGTAAATCCAAGCGTCTCTCGACCTAAACAAGGACTATTTCACTTTAACTCTCTCGAGCTTAAAGCGTTTCTAACGGTACGAATTCTCCAAGAGGTTAGTCCAGTTACGACACTAGTTTTTTAATAGGAAAGGGTGTCCTACTACCTTGACATTATCTCTTTTCCAGACAAATAACCTTTCTCTCGAACAAGTTAAATGTTAGACTGGCGTATTCTTGCGTTTGCAACCGCAAAGAATGTGGATTAAGATGAAGAGAATAATGATATAAGCAATATACGTGTCTCGAACTCACAAACTCACAGCAATAGATAGTAACTCATTCGGCTTCCATAACCCCAACAGAGAGGTTTAGTTACCCATGAATGCGAAGGAGATCACGATTGACATTGTTATCACAATATTGGTGAATGGCGTGTAGCTTAGGTGATAGGCGTGAGGCGTGATTCCTTAGCAAGTAACGATTCTCTTGTTGTGGAATAGATGAATAGAATTAATGGAAAGATTAGAAGAGTAGATTAGAAGTGTTGTAGTGGAAGAAGAGAGGGATGGAAGAAGATTAATTGTTGAATGTATCTCTCCACTAAGGGAGGAGTTAATTTAAAATCTCTAGCATGATAGGGTATTTATAATACTCCTATCCTACTCCTACTATGCTAATGAAATAAATAACCAAATCCTACTAAACTAAGGAAATACTTAACCCATTTGTACTAGGTTAATGTAACATTCTCCTAATCCAAATAAACTAATGAAATACATAACCCAATTGTACTAGGTTAATGTATCATTGTCAAAATCCAGCTTTGTGTCTGTAAGTCCCCAAAGTCTTCAGAATTGTTGTTTTGGCCCGGGACAGATTTTCCATGCAGCAGTTTTGGTCCTTAGGCGTGTAGACTTTCTTCCCTTCCTTTGTGAGCTTTCTTTTGCGTCAAGTAAGCCATAAAATGCTGTATTTTGCATCATTTATACCTGAAACTTTACTAATCATGTTCGTTAGCTCATTTATAGGAAAAAGGACTAAAAGTGCATGAAATATATAGTTTGTTCTCAAAACTAGGCTAAAATATGGGCAAAATATATTGATATAGGCGCGTAATTTCGCCTATGATCAACACCCCACACTTAGAGCTTTGTTCGTCCTCGAACAACATATCATGTCCTTCTAAACATCAACTTAGGGTTTTTACAACAACAACACAAAACATTTATCAAGACAAGCACAACAATTATCAACAAAGAGTACTTCCCGATTATAAGTAGAAATAGTTTAACCTCTAGCATAGACTCGTGATGGTGGTCAACTCGCATGCAAACATTAAGGTACAAAGAATCATACACAACTATCCAAAACTCATCAACCATGTGTGTCTCACCATATAGTACCCATAATCACTCACAAGTATAGCATATTTTTCAAACATGGGTATCAAAATATCCTTGCTCTCGCTCTCACAAAGAATTCGTATGCAGCAACTGATGACCATAGGCTTGCCCTTAGTGTAATACTCCACTAAATGTCAGAATGTTAAGATTAGGATAAAGTAGGTCTTTTGATGGTTGTAATGTAGGCTAAGGGACGGGTATGACTATTTTGGCCAAGAATAGTGACTAGGTTCCTAAGCGCTTTAATACATCACATTGTATTATTGACACTTTTTTCTTTCAACCTTTCTTCTTTCTTTTATTCTACCACCCTTGTTCTCCTCTTTTGTTTTTCAATTTTAAGAACAACTCACTTTTCAGCTTTCTTTTCCTTTTTCTTTTCACAACATACCTCTTATGATAACACTTTCTTTTTCATAACACATTCAAGCACCATTACAATTTAAAGCATCATACTCACCCAATTTCCTCTTATGTTGTCACATGACTTTTTTTTTTATTTAATGCACTTAGGAATTTGGATCAAATTACGGTCTTAAAAAAAATGGATTAGGCTTACATACGAGGTTGTCAAAGAAATAGGCTAAAGGCTCAAAAGGGTTTGACTAGGATGATGTCCATGGGTAGGTAAAACAAAGGTAAACAAATATAGGTTGCCAAAGAAATGCCTCAATCATATCCTAAACTTACACTACTTATTTTCGCTTTGCATACATACCAGGCAAGTTCTAGCCTCAGCCACATACATAGAAGATACTATTAATCTCACACACACAAGGCACAAGGTCGACTTGATTGGAAGTAATATATACTCTTGACCCAACAAGTGAAGGAATTGAACCACACAATATCACATAATGAGTCACAACTGAAGCCTAAACGTCTCAATAGTCACAATTGTAACACATGCTCTTGTTATAATCTTATGCTGCCTATCAAAAGTTTCATGCGAAGCTAGAAAAAATTTGACTCCTAAAAAAAACTTAACTTAACTAAAAAAATTGAAAACACACACAAAAAAAAAGTAAACAAACATAGATGCAAATAGAGAAGTATAGCATGCGATACCGCCACCCCACACTTAAACGGGACACTGCCCTCAGTGGAAAATAAATACGAAGAACCTGGTTAGTCGGACTCTTCCTCAATATCGGGGGTCATACCCCCTTCGTCTGAATCATCATAAGAGTCATCGTCAGAGTTCTCCTCCTCGTCAGAATCAGGCAAGCGTCGATCGTCATCAGTCGGCACATCATCATCTAGAGGTTCCTCAAAGTATACGCCCACTCCACACATCTCCCGTGCATGCATGTTCATTGGGTAGTCGTGGTTCAGCTGTTGGAGCTCTTCAGCAGTTGGAATACGTCCACCACTCATCATAGTAAATCGTGTCATGCCATAGAGATGACGGAAGAAACTCTCATCACGAGCATGTCTCTCCGCAGTAGTAAGGTTGACACCATGAGCTGTTTCAACATCTTTGACCTTGGTGAGATCAACCTTCTTTGGGTTATGTAGGAGTTTGTGGTTAGCTGGTTCCTCTTCGATATCCTCCTTCCGCAAGATTGCTGTCAACAAATTTCCAAAAGTGAAATGGGACCTTTTGTGGAGTCTGGCCTTTCTCATGGTAGATCGAATTATTGCCCCAAAGTTGATAGGGACATTCGTCATCAAAGCATAGACCAAACACACTCTATCTATTGATATCTTGGTGTATTGAGTCCCAGGAATAAGGCATGAGTTGACAATGCGCATCCAGATTCTTGCTTCCCTATTTAGAGGAGCATAGGGGAAGGTGTTGTGTCGGCCTATTTCTTTATGTCTGCCCCACCTTGCCATGGATCTGCTTCCACAAAGTGTGTGTCGTATTACTCTATAAGGAGGCCTGCTGTACAGCTCTTTGAATGGTGCTGTGTCGACCGAAGGTAAGCCAAGAAAAGAGTTGATCCAATCCGCGGTGAACTGTAACACTTGGCCCCGAATTTTGACTTCATTGCCTGTTGTGTTCGGCGACCAGTTGGCATAAAATTCTCTTGTTAAATCAAGGTTGCATTCTCCCATGTCGCGGAAGATGAAATCCAGCTTCAATGCCATTATTTTTGCCAACATACGCGGCTCCTTCTTTGATAAGGTTTCCTTGTTGATCAAGTCGACGTGCACATATTTTCTTTCTTTGTTGTTGTTGTACCATGCTTTGGCTTCTTCCTCAAGAACCCATTTTATTCCAAACATTTGCGGGAGATTTGTGCTGAGGATGATTCTCCTTGGTCCTTTCGACTTCTCTTCTTGCCCTTTTGGGACGTGGTAGCCTTCTCCTTGCCTTGCCTCGCTTTAGGTGCCATTGTACCTGAGACTAGAAATAGTGTTAGTTGCAGCACAATCTCACTTGATACAATCTATAAGAAAACATTAGGGGTACCACCCCACACTTAGTTTTGTTAACACAAATCAGTGAAGTGAAAGTGGTCGATTACTCAGATTTCGTCGACATACATTTTAGGATTGTATTCCGACAAGAAAATCAGCAATGCATCACTTACTTGCAGCCATTTGACTACTTTCATGGTAGATATAGCAACACTACTACATAGGGGTTACCACATGGAATCGTTATTCATACAACAATCACAACCTCCTAAGTCGGTAGGCCCTATAAGTCTTATCCCGACGGCCGGGATAGTCTAACATGTAAGTATTCAAACAACAATCTTAAGCAATGTTCATATCCAAAGTAAATCTGTAAATATCATAACAATGCTATTGAAACCAAATTCAAGTCGTAAACAAGTCAAGATTTTCCTACGTATTTGTTCACTCACATGATTTTGTATCAACTATCCAAACACATGAACATCACCATCAATCTTAAACGATTTAGCAATTTATAATAAACATAGCAACCTAGTACTTACGATAAATAAATAAAGAATAAGAGAGTACTTACTTGCTTGAAGCTTGTGGAGATGGTTTTGTGAATTGGAAGAGCAAAAGAAGAAAATTTTGAGAGGATTTGGATGTATATGCGGCGCCCTTAGGTCAATTTTTAGTGTGGTTATGTTTCAAGACTAAGTCCCCTTTATATAGGAAGAGAATGGGTCGAGTTATGACCCATTTACAATCGGTTTTGGAGACAAAAATGCTATATATGCGGCGCATAATGCTTGGCATATCAATGACATATGCGGCGCATTGTCTATGGCATAATGGGACATATGCGCCGCATAGTCTATGGCATATGAGATACTGAGACCAAATGCCATAGCATAGGCGGCGCATAGTCAAAAGCACACTCAGGAATAGGCGGCGCATAGTGTATAGCACACTAGATTCCGAGACCTTAGGCTATAGGATAGGTTGTGCATCGTTCGTGGCCTAGTTTTACCAAGGCCTAGCCTTCCTCGAAGCCTATTTTGGTGCGAGAAATGCTCAATCCATAGCCTTGTGCATCACCACTCCTAACTTACCAACTTTACCATACAATGCGTCCAAATCGTCAATTGAAATCAATCTCTTCGTTGAATACTTCTTGCACCTATATTTGCTCAAAACAAATAAAAACGATTAGTACGATGGGTTGCCTCCCACCAAGCGCCTTAGTTTTGGTCGTGGCACGACTCTTATTTTTGGATTTTTCATTTAGCAAAACAAAACACGTACTAGAATGAAAGGAAAAACGATAAACGATAAAACAATAAAACGATGGGTTGCCTCCCATCTAGCGCCTTATTTATTGTCGTGGCTCGACATAATAATCTTGATTACTTAGACTTCATCGAGATAAGTGATGGCCATGTCATGCATCGAGTTAAGAGGACCGATATAAGGCTTAACACGTTGGCCATTCACTTTGAAAACAACACCCGTATCGCCTTCCAATTCGACTACTCCAGACGAGTAGACTTGGATGACTTTAAATGGACCAGACCACTTCGATTTTAACTTACCTGGGAAGAGCTTAAATCTGGAGTTAAAGAGTAGTACCATGTCACCTTTTTGGAAGTTTCATCGAACAATCCGCTGATCATGATACTTCTTCATCCGCTCTTTATATAAATCCGCTCGTTCATATGCATGGAGACGGAATTCATCTAGTTCGTTCAGCTGCTCCAACCTCAGATTCTTCACATCATCCCAATTCAAGTTCAATTGTTTCAATGCCCACAATGCCTTGTGCTCGAGCTCAATGGGTAGATGGCAAGCTTTCCCATAAACTAGCTGATAAGGTGACATACCAATGGGTGTCTTGAAAGCAGTCCTATACGCCCATAGTGCATCATCTAGCTTCCTAGACCAATTCTTCCTATTAGCATTAACCGTCTTTGCAAGGATTTGCTTGATCTCACGATTGGAAACCTCTACTTGTCCACTAGTTTGGGGATGATAAGGCGTAGCCACCTTATGTTGCTTGACACCATACTTAGCCAATACAGATTTGAATAGCTTGTTGCAAAAGTGAGCTCCTCCATCACTTATGATAGTACGAGGTACTCCAAAGTGAGAGAAGATATTCTTCTTTAAGAACGCTACAACACGCTTTCCTTCATTGTCGGCCAATGCTACAGCTTCAACCCATTTCGAAACATAGTCCACCGCAACTAAGATGTATTTCATTCCAAACGAATTCATGAATGGACCAGGTTGTATTTCATTCCAAACGAATTCATGAATGGACCCATGAAATCAATACCCCACACATCAAAGAGTTCTACCTCCAGAATTTTGGACATGGGCATTTCATGGTGTTTTGAAATAGCACCTTGACGTTGGCATTGGTCACACCTTCTAACATAGTCGTATGCATCTCTGAATATCGAAGGCCAATAATAACCACTTTTCAAAACTTTTCTTGCCGTTCGATTGCCTGCATGATGTCCTCCAACTTGCGAAATGTAGCAAGCTTCTAATATAGTGGGCACTTCTTCATGGGATATACATCGTCGAATGATACCATCCGCGCATCTTCGAAACAAATAAGGCTCATCCCAATAGTAGTGTTGAACGTCATGCATAAACTTCCTTCTTTGATGGTAGGATAAATTGGCAGGTAGCATATTACTCACCACGAAATTTGCAAAATCAGCATACCATGGTAATTTCTCCATTGTTATTGCTAATATCTCCTCGTCAGGGAATGCATCATCAATCTGAATTTCAGGTTGCGCCACATGTTCATTCTCAAGTCGAGATAGATGATCGGCCACTTGGTTCTCGCAACCTCTTCTATCTTTGACCTCAAAATCGAACTCTTGCAGCAGCAACACCCATTGAATCAACCTCGGTTTTGCATCCTTCTTCGTCATTAGATACCTAAGAGCTGCATGGTCTGTATGGACGATCACCTTAGTACCCAATAGGTAGGCACAAAACTTCTCGAGTGCATACACAACCGCTAGGAGCTCTTGTTCAGTAACAGTGTAGTTCCTTTGGGCTTCATTTAGGACCTTACTCGCATAGTAGATAGGATGAAATAGTTTCTCCTTTCTCTGTCCAAGAACAGCACCAACGGCTACACCACTAGCATCACACATGACTTCGAACGGGAGCATCCAATCTGGTGCTACCATGATAAGGGCTTCAATGAGTTTTCCTTTAAGGCATTCGAATGCCTTTAAGCAATATTCATTAAAGTCAAACTTTGCATCTTTCTCCAGTAGTTTGCACAATGGACTAGAAATTGGAAAAGTCTTTGATGAATCTACGATAGAACCCAGCATGGCCAAGAAAACTACGAACTCCCTTCACCGAAATTGGAGGTGGTAGCTTCTCAATAACCTCAATTTTTGCTTGATCAACCTCTATTCCTCTTTCGGAGATCTTGTGCCCAAGAACGATTCCTTCTTTTACCATGAAGTGTCACTTCTCCCAATTCAGCACAAGGTTGAACTCTACACATCTTTGCAATGCCATGCTCAAGTTTGCCAAACATGCTTCAAAAGACTCACCAATAACTGAAAAGTCGTCCATAAATACCTCTAAAGTGTTTTTAGCCATATCAGAGAAAATAGACATCATACAACGTTGAAAGGTGGCTGGTGCGTTACATAACCCGAATGGCATACGTTTGAAGGCAAACGTACCATATGGGCATGTAAAAGTTGTCTTCTCTTGGTCTTCGGGAGCAATACAAATCTGATTATAACCTTAATAACCATCCAAGAAGCAAAACCATCTTTTCCCCGCTAATCGATCTAGCATTTGGTCCATAAATGGCATGGGGAAGTGATCCTTGAGTGTCCAAGAATTCAGCTTGCGGTAGTCCATGCATACTCTCCATCCAGTAACGGGCCTGAGTGGAATAAGCTCATTCTTCGCATTTGCGGCCACCGTCATACCTCTTTTCTTGCGAACACATTGTGCAGGACTTACCCATGTGCTATCAGAGATAGGATATACAACTCCTGCGTCTAACCACTTGATAATCTCCTTCTTCACCACTTCTTGCATAGGTGGGTTTAAACGCCTTTGATGTTCAATGGTGGGTGTGCACTTTTCTTAAAGCTGAATTTTATGTGTGCAAATCCCAGGTGGAATACCAATAATATCCGCAATGGTCCATCCAATGGTTCTAATATGCTTGCGTAAGATTGCAATCAGAGCTGCAACTTGTTGCTCACCCAAATCGGCTGCCACTATGACTGGAAGAGTGTTTTCGCTTCCTAAGAATGCGTACCTTAAATGACTTGGCAGCTCCTTCAATTCTAACGTGGGTGGTTCTTCAATAGATGGCTTAGCTGGTGGTGTGGGTCGATTCTTGAGATCAAGATCCAGCTTCTTGGGAGTATAGCGATAGGTCCCTAATCCCGATAGAGTACAAATAGCTTCTTCAGAAATTTCAGCATCCTCAATCTCTCCTTTCATGAGCAAAACCTCCAAAGGATCATCAAGATTTTGCTCTTCTTCAAGTCGTTCTTTCTCATCATCAAGGACAACATCAGCCACAGAAAATACACTCAGATCTTTGGGTTGCTTCATTGATTTGCAAACATCTAAACGAACCACTTCGTCATTTATTCAGAATGAAAGCTCATTAGCTCTCAAATCAATGAGCACACTTCCTGTTGCAAGGAAAGGACGTCCCAAGATTATGGGAACTTCAGAATCCTCCTTACAATCTAGAATAACGAAGTCGGCAGGAAATATGAATGAAGAAACCTTCACCAACACATCATTCAAGATACCCACAGGTCGTTTTACCGACCTATCAGCCATCACGAGCCTCATATTCGTTGGTGTAGGGTCTACCAACCCCAAATTTCTATAGATAGATAGTGGCATCAAATTGATGCTAGCTCCCAAATCGCACAATGCCTTAGCAAAATCCAATGATCCAATTGTGCAAGGAATAGTGAAAGCTCCAGGATCTGCCTTCTTTTGAACTAGCGATCTTGTAGCGATTGCACTACAATGATGAACATTATTCGCCAAGTCATAACTTGCTACCCGCTTCTTTGTCAAGAGATCCTTCATAAATTTTGCATACCCAGGCATTTGTTCAAGTGCCTCCACCAATGGAACATTAATGGTGAGCTGCTTTAACATATTCATGAATTTGCTGAACTTTGTGTTATCCGCCACCTTCTTCAATCTTTGGGGAAAAGGTGGTGGTGGGTATGGAAGTGTTCTCTCCACAGTTTTCTTCTCCTTTTGACTCTGTTTTTCCACTTTTTCAGGCTGCACAGTGCTGGATGTGGCGTCCTTGACGTCAGGAGTGGGTGCTCTGGCATCTTTTCCTTTTGTGTTGTCATCCATGTCCGCAACTTCGTCAACTACTTGCTTGCCTTTTTCTGGAGCTTCCATCACCTTACCACTTCTGGTAGTGATGGCCATGCATGACTCATCATTCCTTGGGTTTTGCACAGTATCGCTAGGTAAAGTGCCGGCCTTTCTTTGGTTGAGTGCTGCTGAAAGTTGACTGAATTGCTGCTCTAGTTGTCTAATTGAAGTGGAATGTGAATCTACTAATTGTTTCATGGAGGACAAATCATTAATTACCTCCGTAACTCCCACGCTCGTTGCTTCCACTCCTTTCAATAATTTAGTCATCATGTCTTCCATACTTCCAGAATTAGATATGGTGGTATCACGTCTGCCAGGGGGAACGTACAAACCACTCTTTTCATTCTTGTTCTTCCAACTACCTTGGTCTTTGTTTCCAGATTTATCATAATAGTTCCGACCTTAGTTTCCTTGGGTATTCCCTCGGAAACCCCCCTGATTGTTCAAGTAGTTGGCCTCCTCTTCCGAATCAAATTCGTCTCTTCCTTTTGACGCAATCGCTTTCACTTTTTCAGTCTTCCCTAATAGATGCTTTGTAAGAAGATCCATTTGGGTTTTCATGTGCGCCATATCTTGATCACGTTTTTCTTCTCTTCTTCGTTGGTCTGCAGTTATGCCAATAGATAAAGTGGGGCTTGCTACCTCAGAATCCCTGGTATGCCAAGCTCTACTTTGTTTCATCATACGATCTAGCATATTGCTTGCTTGACCAAAGGTGAGGTCCATGAAAGAACCTCCAGCTGCGTTGCCCACCACTGGTTTAGTTATTGAATTCAAGGCTCTATACAAGATCTCCATGAGGTGAACATTAGTCATGTGATGGTTTGGGCATCTCGCTAGCTTTGTCTTGAACCTCTCCCATGTTTCATGAAGAGCTTCAGAGGGAAGCTGACGAAAGTTGCTGATTTTATCTCTCAATTGAGCCCTTTTGGATGGCGGAAAGAATCTTTCTAGGAAAGCGTCTTTCAATTTCCTCCAATTTGTAATTGAATCAGGAGTCAGCCCATTCAACCATAGTGTTGCCTCCCCAGACAGAGACAATGGAAATAGACATAATCGAATAGCATTCTGACCAACACCAGGATTGTCAAAGGACTTGCATGTAGAAATAAAGTTGATGAGATGCATATTCGGATCATCGCCTGCTAGTCCACCAAATAATCCCTTGAGTTGCAATAACTGAATCATGGTGCTTGTGATGTTGAACTTGGCTCCGGGCGCTAATGGTGGTGGAATTATAGCTCCAGTGGCTCCGGCACCATCAAGATCATCATCATCATCGTCGAAAGCTGGATGCAAAGGTTGGCGATCATACCTATACCGAGCTTGTCGACCTCTTCTATTGGCAGGTGTTATAATTTCAGCATCACGCCTAGGGTTTAGTAACTCGTCATCTCCTAAATCCTCGTCGTCAGGATTTGTTGCTCGCCCAGGGTTATCAATGTTTTGTTGGTATACTTGGGCAGCGGCAAGGGCAGCCAATCTTGCTTGTTCCTGTTGAGCAGCCATCCTTTCGATTTCTGCTTGTGCTTCCATTCTTCCAATGCGTTGTGGTTTAGGATTGATAGGTAATAACGGTTGACCAGAACTTCTAGTATGGGGCATGCACTGAATAAAAACCTGCAGTAAACAAAAACAAAAACTGAAAGTAAAAGTACGAGAATCTTTGACCAAAGGGTCTAGTAATTATCACAAACTTGATTGACGCTCATATTCCCCGGCAACGGCGCCAATTTTTGATAACGCTCAATCTACAGCTCTCGTAGGAGTGTAAAGCGGTCGTTAGCAAATATAGAACCCAACCTGGGTTGGGTGTCAATCCCACAGGGAATAGCTTGGCCAACAAGTAAGTAAAATTACTAAACTTTTGGTGCAAGTCTCATAAGAAGGGGGAATTCTTGTTGTGCAAGTAATGTAAACAAAAGCTGAAAATAATAAAGTAAAGAGAGAGAGATTGTTACGTGAGTTGTAAACAATGAGAATTGAAGCGTTGGGGTTATGTCCACCTTCTGAGGTATACGTCTCTATTGCCTATGAGTGTGTAGAATTGTGACATGCAATTGCTTATAGAGAATTGTATTCAATGGTAAATCCAAGCGTCTCTTGACCTAAACAAGGACTATTTCACTTTAACTCTCTCGAGCTTAAAGCGTGTCTAACGGTACGAATTCTCCAAGAGGTTAGTCCAGTTACGACACTAGTTTTTTAATAGGAAAGGGTGTCCTACTACCTTGACATTATCTCTTTTCCAGACAAATAACCTTTCTCTCGAACAAGTTAAATGTTAGACTGGCGTATTCTTGCGTTTGCAACCGCAATGAATGTGGATTAAGATGAAGAGAATAATGATATAAGCAATATACGTGTCTCGAACTCACAAACTCACAGCAATAGATAGTAACTCATTCGGCTTCCATAACCCCAACAGAGAGGTTTAGTTACCCATGAATGCGAAGGAGATCACGATTGACATTGTTATCACAATATTGGTGAATGGCGTGTAGCTTAGGTGATAGGCGTGAGGCGTGATTCCTTAGCAAGTAACGATTCTCTTGTTGTGGAATAGATGAATAGAATTAATGGAAAGATTAGAAGAGTAGATTAGAAGTGTTGTAGTGGAAAAAGAGAGGGATGGAAGAAGATTAATTGTTGAATGTATCTCTCCACTAAGGGAGGAGTTAATTTAAAATCTCTAGCATGATAGGGTATTTATAATACTCCTATCCTACTCCTACTATGCTAATGAAATAAATAACCAAATCCTACTAAACTAAGGAAATACTTAACCCATTTGTACTAGGTTAATGTAACATTCTCCTAATCCAAATAAACTAATGAAATACATAACCCAATTGTACTAGGTTAATGTATCATTGTCAAAATTCAGCTTTGTGTCTGTAAGTCCCCAAAGTCTTCAGAATTGCTGTTTTAGCCCGGGACAGATTTTCCATGCAGCAGTTTTGGTCCTTAGGCGTGTAGACTTTCTTCCCTTCCTTTGTGAGCTTTCTTTTGCGTCAAGTAAGCCATAAAATGCTGTATTTTGCATCATTTATACCTGAAACTTTACTAATCATGTTCGTTAGCTCATTTATAGGAAAAAGGACTAAAAGTGCATGAAATATATAGTTTGTTCTCAAAACTAGGCTAAAATATGGGCAAAATATATTGATATAGGCGCGTAATTTCGCCTATCATCAGTGAGTGAATTAGTTTGCGTGGAACATTTGTGTACTTATTAAAGAGTGTTTTTTTCCAGATAATTAAGATGCTAATGTTTACCTTTAACAGGCTTTGCAGGCTCTAAACAACATATCTCAGGTGCATCCCAGTGCTTATTTGAGGGCTGGTACACTGATGGCTGTGCTTTCTTATCTCAATTTCTTTTCCGCTAGAGTTCAGGTAGAAGAATTCCTTTCATGATCTTATGAAATTCAATTTTAGTGGAATAAGCAACCTTCCAACTCCTTTTAATACTTAATACGATCACTTCTAAATATTTATATCCTTCAATAGAGAGTAGCATTAGCAACTGTTGCTCATATGTGCAAGAAGCTTCCTTCAGATGCGTCTGATTTGGTACTCCCTATGTACTTTTTTAGGCTTAGAAATGAAAGAATTCTTGGAAGTTCCTTGAATCCTTTGAATCCACTGAAAAGCTTTACTAGTTCGGTGCCTGTACTACCTAGGCGTATGCCGGAGAATGTAAATCCGAGATTAAGGACGTCTTGTTGCCCCCGGTGCAAGGATAAGTATGACCTTGAGTTGGCAAAACTTGTATCTAAGTTTGAGAATTCATCATCTGAAGCTAAATTGGAATCTCCTCGACCTCAGTTGCCTCAGTGGTTGGAAATGATATGCTAAAGAATGATAGTAATGTAACTTCTTTGTCGCAGGCATAGTTTCACTTGATTAAGGGAATCGAGAATGACTTGTATTTCGTATAAGCGAAAGAGTCATACTATTTTCTGATGTCTTTGCAGATTAAAGATCAAGGTCTTTTGCAGCAGAAGACTCAAGAACTACGAAAGAAGTGGAAAGATACATGCTTGCAACTTCAGCCAACTTCAGATAATGTCTAAATGAATATTCGTGTATGTTTCAGGCATGTTTGAGCTTGATAAATTACAGAGAGATTCCAATGAGATCGCTAATGAATTGTGCAGGTTAAAAGAGGTAAATATTCTATTTAGTTGTTGAATTAATCTGTCGTATTCGTCTTGTCAAATCTTTTGGTGTCTTGTAATAAGAGCTCATAAGTTCAGCACATCTATCATCTTGACTTATGCTTAGTATAGTTTATACCTAATTGAATCATAAGTAGGATTTGAAATTTCAAATTGGAGCTGAATCTGAATCATGTTATTTTTCTTCAATGAAGCTTGGTGAGGATACAAGTCAAATAAATAGCGACAAGGTAGATGATTAAAAACTCGGATGAATTCTTTCAGCAGATAGTTCTAATTTTCTCTTCCATTTTCTGGGATATTGCCAGCCTTAAAGCGGCTTTAAACAACGGGAGAGGCGTTGTTTATGGGACCACTGCTTATTGGGTCTCAGCCTTTTGTTTTATGTAGACGGCTAGTATTTTCAATAATTTTGATATTTTTGCATATCCAAAAGAAATTTATACCTTTGAGATTCCTAAGAGCACTATCTGGAAGAAAATTTTTAGTTCAAAATAACTTTTGTAGCTGACTAATGCATTCTGCTTCACTTTAAAATATTAGTTAGTCGAGGATTTTACTATCGCTTAGTCATATTATCTGTTACTAGGCTAATCTGAAACTTGGTTTGACATACGCTGGTGCAATTTTTGGATTCTAAAGTAGCTCTTTCTTTGTATCTCTAAATATTCCTTACCAAATTATGGCTATCATTGGTGGTGTTGAGCTGTCACTAAAGAACTTTATACATTTGTTTTCTGAAATTTCTGGGAACACTATCTGATAAAAAGATTCAGTTTCTAACTTCTGTAGCTTAAGAATGGATTCTGGTTCCCAGTGTTTTTAAACTTAATAGCACTTTCGTTTTCACAACTAAAGCTTCCTTACCAAACTGTGGCTATTATTTCTGGTGCACTGAATAATGCATCAACAAAGAAGTATGATCTAGAGGGGTGGTTCCCTGCATCATCGACTTATAGAGAGCTTGTGTCCTTCTCAAACTGCACAGACTACTTGTTTCTTTTAGATTGAGGCTTAAGTGCCTCTCCATTGCCCAAAATGTGCACACTAATTTCTGGTTAGACATCTGATTAGAAAAGTTTGCTAGTTATAACCTTAACAGCCACCGTTTAACCTTATAACCTTAACGGTCACCGTTTAACCTTATAACCTTATAACCTTCCCTTGAGTAGTACTAGAGAGTTTAACAGCCACCGTTTAAACCTTTAATGCCTCGATATTTTTATTAAAAACTTATTCATAACTATTAACATTACAGGAAATGTCAGTTGATCTGAGCTTGGAGGATGTGAAATGTGTTGCTCTTCATTATGGATTTGTATTCGAGGTATCCTTAGCTTCGTCTGAATGTTTTCATGGCTTGCACCATACTTTTGTTAGTATTGAGTGTTTCATTTGCTTATGCAGAAAGAATCCACTATTGAGACAACATATACTACAAATTCAAGGTCAATGCTGCAAGTAAGTCTAACATCCTGTAGTAGCTATGTGGTATTCATACTCATTTTCTCCTTTCAATATTTAATCATGTTCAATGTGCTCTTCAAAAGCCTGAAAAGTTATTGTTTAGTGCTCTCTTCAAGATAAGAGTCCATAGGTGATGTGAAGTGTTCAACCTGTTTTGCACCTAGCTTTTCAGTTTAAGTGTCCAGCAAAGGAGACTTTGGTTGCCCTAACATCCATTCAGGGAAATGATTTACTAATGATAAATTACTGCGGTTGGGGATGTTAAGTCATTAAGGATATGTTTATTAGGAGCGGCCAGTGGATGGCAGTTCTATTACAACTGTGTGTAGTCCTCTGAGAGGTCAAAACGATCCATTACTATGTCAGAGCATTAGAGGATTGCATTACGTTGTTGATAACATGCTCATTGAACTCTTGGTGTACCAACTGGTATGTCTAGTACCAATATAGAGTACCAAAGAAGAACAATTCTATGTTGTCTGTATTTTTTGTTAGTCACTGGCAGTTAGCAATTACCTGTTTACAGAAATAATAGCTAGGCCTCTGGCTGGGCCTCAATTTCATCTGATGGAAACCACTAGATCTAAAGATAAGAAGTGATGGTTCAATAGATGATATATCTTAGACTTCCACTTAATTGAATGACATAGAGTTTCACCAACTGAGTTACATCTGGTACTTATTTCGCAAGTTCATTTATTTAATTAAAGAATATTACTGTCAAGCTATAATTTGTTATTTTTTGCATTAAAATGCTAAACTGATTGTTGTGAAAGAAAGAAATTAAGAAAGAAACATCTCGCTAAGTGATAACAGGTAACTCCATGTCATCGGCTAAGGAGCTTCTATTTCCTTTAAAAGTGTTGCTTTCATTTTTCAATGCTCACTAAGATTGACAATTCCTTGAAATAATTAGATACTATACAAATGTACCACTTATATATTGGTCAAAAGATAATGCATCATATGTTCATGGTAAAATGAGAGAAATATATATCTCAGTGGCCTTCACCCGTTAACTCCTTCTGAAATCAAAATTCTAAAAAATGAGATATCTTTGAGAAAATTAATCAGTGGAGATCATACAGAAAAGTTCAAATTATAATTGAGATAAAAAATTATCTGGTTCATTTGAATTTTTATCAGTTGGTTCATATTTAAATTTGTTATGGAATAGTCCTTTTTATGTTGTCATTTAAGTGCTAATTTATATTATTTGTTCTCTATTTATAGGTGTCCAAAATGAAGAAAGAGATGAAGAAAATGATGAAGACATTGACCGTACTTGAGAAGATTTTTGGATTGTGGATAAATGCACTAATATCAATAGTTTTGTGTTGAATTTTTTTAAACTTATTGCGACTTGAACTGTAAGAAGTTAACTAATCATTTGGATTACATTTTACTTTTAGATTTAAATTACTAGCTTGTTGCATATTTTGAATTATGAGATTATTAATTAATGATTTTGTTGTGTGATGTGTATATATTGTGTTATAATTTATTATGTATATAAATAAAAATTTACATTAATACGACTATTTATATAAATCATTTTAATTTAATAACAAAAGCGTCGCAATAGATGCTATTGCAATGGTTTCATGTCGTTGCAATAGAATCTATTGCAACGGTTCGTAACCTTTGCAATAGATGAAAATAGGTGTCCCAACAAGTGATGAAATAGTTGTAATAGATAGTCAAAAGACGTTGCAACAGAATAGCAAAGGCGTTACAATAGCATTTATTGTCATAGTTCGTAACCGTTGCAATAGCATCTATTGCGATGGTTCGTAACCATTGCAATAGATGAAAATAGGTGTCCCAATAAGTCAAAAAATAATCGTTGCAATAGGCCTATCTATGGAAACGGTTATAAGAAACCGTCACTATAGCTCTATCTATGGCGACGGTTTATACGACCGTCGTAAAAACCATTGCCATAGAACTATCGCAACGCCCACCTATGAGACGGTTGCTGAACCATTGCGATAGGCCTATTGCAATGGTTTTGTGGCCTATTGCAATGGTTTTGCAACCGTCACCATAGACCTAATTTCTGGTAGTGCCATGTAGATCTTTTTTTCTCCTTGAACCGGAGCAAAAGTCGAAAAATAACTCCTTATTAGCACAAACATAGCGGGTGGCACCAGAATCCATCCACCATTCGCGAGGATTTCCCCCCAAGTTGCATTCAGATAGAATGGCACACAGATCGTCCATTTCTTTTTTGAACTCAACCGTATTCGCTTGGTCCTTCTTCTTGCCTTTCTTAGGGGCCCGACAATCTGTTGATTTGTGGCCAATTTTTCCACAGTTGAAGCACTTTCCCTTGAATTTCTTCTTGGGTTGATTGCTTTTATTTTTAGCTTTCTTTCGTTTTTTAGAGTTGCTGTGGTCATCTTCTACGATGCTTGCTCTATTCATTGTAGAATTTCCTCTTGACCTTCTTTCTGCAGCCTTATTGTCTTCTTCAATGCACAGTCGTACTATTAGATCTTCGACTGACATCTCCTTACGTTTGTGTTTCAAATATTTCTTAAAGTCCTTTCACATAGGTGGTAGTTTCTCTATTATTGATGCTACTTGAAACGTTTCATTCACGATCAAACCTACAATAAAGTTTATGTGAATACTAAGAACATTTTTAAATTGTTCAACAAAGGTATTTGTCAAAATCATACCTTCCGTAAGAAGATTATGGATGATCACTTGCAGTTATTGTACTTGGAAAACAACAGAATTGCTGTCTATCATTTTATATTCCAGAGATCTTGCAACAAAGAACTTTTTAGTTCCGGCATCCTCTATCTTGTACTTTCGTTCTAGCCCTCCCCACAACTCTTTTGCTGTCTTTGTTCCACTATATGCATTGTAAAAGTCATCTTGGAGACCACTCAAAATGTAGTTTCCGCAAAGGAAATCAGAGTTTTTCCAAGCCTCCACAATAACAAATCGCTCTTGGTCAGAGGTTCTCACGGGCACCTCTGGAGCTTCCTCAAATGTGAACCTTTGAAGACAAAGAGTTGTAAGGTAGAAAAACATTTTCTGCTGCCACTTTTTGAGGTTAATACCCGCGAATTTTTTGAGTTTCTCCACTGGTGCCATAGCTTGTGGGGAATTATTACGACTCGTCTTGGTAATACTAGTTGCTACCACAGTCGTTGCAGTATCATGCACTTGATTAGTAATAGTCATTTTCCTGTCACAACAAGACAGTAATATTAGTATATCAAAATACTACTTATAAAGTTGTAGCAACTTTAAACACTCTTGTTTCTAGTTTAACGATGAAGTTTTTATGACTTTCAATCATCAACCGAGTGATCTTTAACTTGTGATGAAGATTTTATTTCTTTAAACCACTAGTTAAGTTCAAACGGAGTAGAAAACTTATAGCTTTAATCTCTAGAAACCAAAAGAATAAAAATTTACAGATTTTGTAAAGTTAAAATTATTTGCTTAAGATTGTTATTTTTACAATATTTTCAGGTACGCAGAATCTATAATTCGACACAATAACTTCAACACTAGTTCAAGTATAAAACAAGAACACTATGAATTTCAACAACACCCTCAACACAAGATCAAAGTGATCTTTCTAAGAACTGTGTTTTTTTCAGAAAAATAAGATGAAACAGAAACGGCCAAGTCTCCGAATTCACGGAGTGTCCTTAAGGAAATAATTTTTCTCAAGTACTCGAGGTTGCAGAATTTTTCTCCCAGGATAAAATTTCCAAACAAACCAACTGTAGTAATGCCTCAAACAATTGGAATCTCTTCGAACTCACTGAACGATTAGATGATCACACGAAATATTTTTTAAGACAAGAAGTGTTTTTATAATCAGAAAATTTTGTGTCTAAACCTGTGGATTAAAGCAGGTTTATATAGCCATCAGGTGCCCCTTCTGAAAGGTGGCAATGGTTCACTTAAAGGTTGTATCCCTTCTGAAAAAGTCATGTCTGTTCGTCCAAAAAATGTGTCTTTTTCGAACAGTCACAACCATCTAAACAGGCATACCATTTCACAAATCAGTGTATCATTTCGTCAAAGAGTTGCATCCCTTTCAAAATAGCATTTCGCATTCTGCACTGCATTTTGAAACAGTATTTCTGCACTACATGCATGCACATTAATGGAGGATCAAAATCACAGAAAATTTCATGTTTCTATTGCGTTTTCGGATAAAATTTCTGTCACATAAATTTTGTCCGAAAAGATAGATCTCGTCGATCCGAAGCCAAAGCCAAAGCCGAGCGACGACGATGGCGCGACACACCTCTTATTTCTTGTCTCACTTATCAAGTGGAATAAGTGTTTCTTAATATATATAAACACTTGAAAGTCACATTCTCCCACCAATGTGGGAGAATTATTAGACTTTTCATTTTAGAGTACACTTTTCATAATAGTGTTTTCTCAAATTTTCCCTCCACTTGATTTCCTCTATTTTCCATTCACACTTTTCATACTTATTCAACCCAATAAAAAGTTGGTCCAATTTTGACATGACAGCCTTCTTGTAACGTTAAAGTTGATGGAATTACTTATTACGTATATTACATATGCATGTTGCTTTTTCAAAAAAAAAAAAAAAGTTTGATTATTTTAATTTTATCTATCCAACAATTTTGTGGTGACCCACTTATGTTTCCATAATTAATAATGAGAATATAATTAAATGACAATAGTTGGTATTGCTCGAATTCTTCGAAAATATTAATAAATTTGTGTTGAATCTATTAAAAATAGTAATATATTTTTTAAAGATTCAAAACAAATATGGTAACAGTTTTAAAGCGTCTGAACAACTTAGGTCGGCTCTTATACCCTTCAAAATTATCTTTAGAGAATGCTCCCTTGCTCTTGCATGCTTGGATGTGCTTGTTTTGTGATGATAAAACTTTTATAAAGATATTCATAATTAAAATAAGAAAAACTCTAGAAATAAAACTTTTACTAGAATTTAAACATTGAACTCTACAAATTATTTCAAGTAAATGAGCGATCATGGAATTTGAAACTCCAACAAATCTTCGACTTGATTAAAAATTACATTGAACTAATTCTCTCTTTTCATATAGTGCAATACGACAGTAATTATCAATATAACAACTAGTATGTAGTACAAACATAACCTTCCTTTAACAAAACTAATCAAAACTAAATTACATTGGTGTAAAGAAAAGATCAATTAAAATCGTCAAGATCCATAAAATCTTTATTTTATCAATTAAACTAAAATAATCTGTTTGTTCTAGCTAGTTTTCATAATCTGCTTATTTTGGAAAGTCTTTTCGGTTAGAAATATCTTTCCAATCGATATGGGTTGCGGTAGGATGGATGGGCCTTCATTCTTAAACAAAAATTTTGAGTTCGAGCTCTTGATATGGAACAAATCGTATTTGGAGCACACTCCATAAATAGGCCTTGTAATGCTCGAAGAATCTGGATGTCTGGCTCTAATGCGGATACCGGACAGATGGTGAAAACCCGAAAAAAAAAAAAAAAAAAAAAGCTTTTTGAAAAAAAGAATTAAGAGAATAATTTGTGTTTGGCTAATTGAAAAAAAAAATTGGGTACTCAAAAAAGCAAAGGATCAAAATCCAAAAACTTTGATAAATCAACCTCCTTTGCAACATTAATTCCTCCATTAATATCCACTAAGCTTTCCAAATAACTATAACCTTGAAATGGTACACGCAGCTCATGATTTTCAATAATCTCAAAACCACCATCAACAACATCATACAAATATAATTTTGTCTCACCTTTTGTATAAACATATTCTCCATTTTCATCAAAACTCATTTCTTTCCTCTCTTGTGCAAGCATTGCCTTAGAATTCTCCCAAAATCCACCTTCTAATAAAAAACCCTCAATAGGTTCAACTTTAAACCTTTTATTCCAAGTCCTTTTTTCTTCATTTAACACCCATAAATCAAATCCATTATGCATCCATATATCAACTTTTTCAAGATTTGTTGAATATATCAATGCCAATGATTCATTTAAATTGAAGAGTCTTAGGGTAATTGCTTCCCTTAGGTCAATTACAATGCCATGATGTTCAATTGGTGGCAAAATAAATTTCACTTCTTCACTATTCATTTCCAAAGAAACAACAACACTACACATTTCTTCATCTCTAACTTCAACTCCAATCCAATAGGCAACACCTTTTACAACGATCACCCCGGGTGCCATTGGCTTCCAGAATGGACGTATCACTAGTAAAACATGTCCATCACGAGCTAATTTTCTCCAGGTATTTGTACTCAACGTATAAACTTCAACCTCATACTTCCTCCTAGATGTAGAAATGTTTAGGAGTCTAACAATCATGTAGTCATCGTTCGCAGGGTGATAACCAAACCCTAAATCAGTCACAGTGAGTTTACCTAGGGTTGACACATTTGGAGATCTTGGTACTGGCTTGAACGTCTTAGTAGCAGGATTCCATATAACAATCGCGACTCCATTATGGTTATTTAAATTCAAGCAGACTAAGCCATTGGAAGAGCCAACAATTCTTGTTTTTTCAGAAGTATCACCAAATGGCATGTCGAAATGTAGAGGTGGTGTAATGGCATCGCGATGTTTTGTTAGAGAATTAATTAAACATAATGTGACTTCAAGAGTTTTGTGATGACGACCCATGATTAGGAGATTGGTTGTTGTTTCTTGAGTAATTTTCGCGATATGTTTGGAGATAAAATTAGGGTTCTTGATTAAAGAACAAAAGGATTTTGATACGGATTTGAATCGTAACAGTGACTTAACTGGAAGACATAAGAGAATGTCCACGACAATGTCCCCTGGAAGAAAGGAACAAAACATTATTTCTTGACCAAATTGGTCTGAATTCATGATTGTGATTACGAAAAACAGGCAAAATTTTGATTTTGGAAGGTAAATAGATCATTTGTAATAACAATATTGTGAGAAAAATGAAAGGAGATGTTTATTATGTGTTATACAACTTTAAGTAGGGTGTCAAATGTGCATTGACCTTTGATAATTTTGCTTGGTATATGTTGGTTTCTTGAAGTTGTGGGGCATACCATAATCTAAAATCCAAGTAATTAGGATGTTAATATCCATTTGACCTTTAATCTTTCTTTGGTTAGTGTTTTCTTGATCTTGTGGGGTATTCAATAATCTTGGCAAGTTTCTGATTTTATGCATCATTCATCCTATTTATTGGTTAACAGTAAGGAGGTTTTAAAAATGTAGTTTGAGATTATCTAGTGCACTAATACATGATTAGATAATAAAGGAGATTTTAAGACTGAAATTAGGGCAGCTAATTAGGATTAAGGGAATTTAAGCAGTTTCCATCACTTTGTTCTCTCGGTTCCATTTTAATTGTCGCTTTAGTTCAAAATATTTGTCAACATAATAATCACTTTAGAATTTCAAAGACAAAATTAACTACCGTTTTCTACTATATTATTAACATGGAGACGTATGCGCAATATTAAGAGGAAAAATTAGTCTACATTTATTAAACGGAAAACGCTTAAAAATACTCCTGAAGTATTCAAAATAGCTCAAAAATGTCCTTCGTTAGATTTTTAGCTCAAAAATACCCCTTCGTTAAATATTTGGCTCAAAAATACCCCTCCCTCTAATGGAATTTGGAAAAGGATCAAAAATACCCCTGAACTATCTGAAATGGGTCAAAAATACCCCTCTGTTAAATATTTAGCTCAAAAATACGTCTCCCTTAACGAAATTAAATTATTTCGATTATTTCGTTAATTTATATTTCGTTAATTTCTTTAAGTGAAAATTTATATTTTGTCAATTTATATTTCGT
This sequence comes from Capsicum baccatum var. pendulum, assembly GCA_030864225.1. NCBI lineage: Eukaryota > Viridiplantae > Streptophyta > Magnoliopsida > Solanales > Solanaceae > Capsicum > Capsicum baccatum. Next base: position 251,284,323 of record CM061559.1, on the reverse strand, counting down.
TAATTTCTTTAAAGATTAAAAAGATGTAAAGTGAAAATACCTTTTTAGAATAAATGTATGTTTATTTTTCAAATCAAATTCAACCAATTTATATTATAATTCAAATACCTTTTTTCATTATCTTATTTTTAAAATTAAAAAAAATACTTTTATGTAAAAAAAATTAAAGTATTAGGGTTAAGAAGATAAAGTTAGGGTTTAATTCAATCAAAATAATTTAATTTCGTGAAGGGGGGGGGGGGGTATTTTTGAGCCAAATATTTAAAAGAGAGTATTTAACGAAATTAAATTATTTTGATTGTTTCGTTAATTTATATAAAGTTCATCATTTAATTTATATTTCGGTAATTTCTTTGAGTGAAAATTTATATTTCGTTAATTTCTTTAAAGATTAAAAAGATGTAAAGTGAAAATTTTTTAGAATAAATGTATGTTTATTTTTCAAATCAAATTCAACCAATCTATATTATAATTCAAATACTTTTTTTCACTATCTTATTTTAAAAATTTTAAAAATACTTTTATGTAAAAAAAAATTAAAGTATTAGGGTTAATAAGTTAAAGTTGTTTAATTCAATCGAAATAATTTAATTTCGTTAAGGGGAGGGGTATTTTTGAGCTAAATATTTAACAGGGGAGTATTTTTTACCCATTTCAAATAGTTGAGGGGTATTTTTGATCATTTTTCGAATTTCGTTTGAGGGAGAGGTATTTTTAAGTCAAATATTTGACGGAAGGGTATTTTTAAGCCAAAAATTTAATCAGGGGCATTTTTAAGCTATTTCGGATAGTTTACGGATATTTTTGAACCTTTTCCATTTATTAAATAAGGATAACTTAATAAATTATACTTTATATTTTGTTATTTTTCTTCATACACTCATAAAGAACTAAAGCAATAGTTAAATGAGATGGAGAGTACTTATTATCTACATCAATTACTAGCCAAGTGGCTGCCAATAATTTGAGGAAATGAGATGAGATCTCTTGGCCGTCACATGAAAATTAAATAGAAGAAAATGACTTTTTCATCTTTCATATGTAAAATTGAAGATTTGTTGATAATGAATAGTCATAAAACTAAAAAACAAAAACCTGTAAATGGTAAATGGCCTAGAAAAATAATTCTACCACTAATTATTTGGGCAAATTTCATAAATCCAAATTATTTAGTATCTAGTTACTGTTCCGACTGTTTTTATATTTATAAAAAATCTCAAATTTTGGATTCTCACGATACATAAGTCAAGAGTTAATACAACATAATTTAATACATAAATATTAAACTAATTGACTGACACATAATTTTTATGTGTTAATATCACAGAGAGAATTTATGTATTAGTAGCACAAACGACATATCAATACATGATTTTTATCAGATTTTCAATCAAAGACATCTTTATCATGTATCTATGACATAATATTCAGTAATAAGATGCATATCTTTGTACATTTGGTGGAGGATCGTGTAATGTATCTTTTCATTCTTTTCAATTAGATACATCATTCGTATGTATCTCCAAATTCCCTTAATAGATACATCATTCTTATGAATCTCCATTAACATCATCATCTTCAACCTCCATTGGCGAATCGCCCAACTTCCTTTATCTCTGTCTCAGGCCACCTTTGCTAGTAAATCCTGCTCGATGAGCCACCAAATAGATTCCAACGCAATCTCTTACACTACTGGTGAATCTCCAAACTTATTTTGTTGACTCGTCTTCATTTGAATTCATAAGGGAGAAAAAGTCAAAATTATTAGAGGTGGAGCGATGATGATTGGGTGATAGATTACGATGGTGATGTTTTGGCCTACCACCGCAATAGGTGGATGAATATTAACCCATTATTTGAATAAGAAAAGAGAAAAAGAAAAATCTAGAATTGGAAATTGAAAAATTTGAAGATCTGAGAAGAAGAGTAAAACGGAAGGATTTTAATAGGAAGTAGAGGGAAGAGAGTATGAGATTTGTAATGAAGAAGTAGTGTTATGTATAAATATTTTCGAAAGAGAAAGTGAAAGTTGGGATTTTTATAATTATAGATGGATTTTCTAAGTAACTATGGTAAGTTTTTTTTTTTGCTACAAAGGGAGTTTTTATTATAACAAGGAAATTTAAAAGTTATTACAGACAGAAATCGCCCAGGTAGAACTCAAACTTTGAGAGTCTTTTATGAGTTCTTGCAAAATAAAGAGCGGTGGGGAAATAAAGGTTACTGAATTATTATTCATGTATTGCATTTGAGTCTTTTCAAAAGCTGCCAACTTGTTCACTATAACATTTGCCTCTCCGTAGATATGGTGGAGTTCAGGTTCTTTCAACAGTTTAATGATGGACCTGCAATCAGAAATCATGTGTGAGTTGTCTTCATTTTTTAGTTTTATAGTTAAATGAGTATCTGTGAGTCTGTTTCCACAATAATAGGAGTCAAATTCTTTGTAAGAGCCAAACGCAGCCCATGGTACATAGCCAAAGTTTCCATTTGTAGAGTCGATGTGGCCATGTGTGAGAAAGTTGTTCTAGCTATACAAATTTCATCGTGGTTTCTGATCATCCCTCTACCATCCCCATAGTTATTAGAAAGATCATATGCAATATCAATGTTAAGCTTATAATAGCCTGGTGGGGGCGCGTTCCATTTGACATTTGTGATGAGGGTTTTGCGATGGCTGTTCAAATTTTCTTTAGTATGCCCTAGATGAAAGTATTCGATAGCATCCAATTTTATTTTTTAGGCAGTTAATTGGTTGGTCGCATTTTTAAAGAGAAAATCATTTCTATTTTTCCAAATGAACCAAAGAATTAAAGGGGTCAAAACAGAGAAATAAGGTATGAAAATGTTACCGCAAAGATAGATGGTATTATTGGAGAAGCATAAATTTTTGATGTCACGTTGTCACACCCTCTTTTTTAACCCAAAAGAATTCATTTTTAAGTTTGAAAAGGGTTTTATTATTGAGTGACAAAAAATGAAAACGATTTGTTTCGAAAAGTATTCTTTTTCATTTTTGAACTCAGAGTCGCCACTTGGCATAAATCAGGTGTGTCAAGTCACCTTTGGAAATTGCTTTACAAATTGATTTTGACTCGATCTTTAAACTGGTTTGCAAATAGAGATTCCGGCTACAGAATTCTGTTGACGAGGGGAAGGTGTTAGGCACCCCTCGATCCCGTGGTTCTACCACAGTCGCTTCGTAGAGTATATTGGCTAGTATGACACTATAGAATGCATAAACCAAACAAAACACACAAACCAAACAAACAAACAAATCAAACAAAATTCAAAACCAAAATAATGTCCAGTCCGAATTATATAGTCCCAGAATAAAAACATGCGGAAATGTTAAATCCTATTCTAAACTAATCCTAGACTATGCTCTACCCGACGCCTTAGGCCTTCATCACGAACGTCCTCCGAGTATAAGATACTTTGGGGTATACTCCGGTGAATAAAATACAAATGAACTCGGGGCGTTCCCCGACTAAATGAATACATTTAAAATTTTTGCTATAAAGTAGAAAGAATTATTTACACCCACATTCAAACATTCAACAAACCATAATCCCTAAATTTGCCTACCCCTATCGTTTACCTATTTTGCTTCGACCTAAAACATGATACTATCGAGTTCGATTAACGTCTATTTCAAGTCAAACAACCAATGAATCAAACTAACCAAAATTCACTTTTATCAGTTTTCAATTTCCCGCCTAAATGAATTCACATCATTCTCAATCAATTACCAATTTTGATATAGAATCAACTAATCGATATCCACAGTCAATCATCCAAATGTAATATCAACGTCAACAAAATCACCCAATCATCATCATCCAACACATAATCATAGAATCAATTTTCTAAATTTAAGATAAAATAAAAAGAGTGAGTTAAAGAATTGGACCTCGATTATCAATTTCAATATGTCAAAAATAGAACCGCATCCGAAAAAACTCGATTTGAACCTCAATAAACTAACAAGACCAAAATCAATAGGAAACTTCAACACGAAGCCCAAATCACCAATTTCAGAGGGGAAGCTTACCTGGGTTATCGAAACCCGAACGGGGTTGGGCTGTTTCATGACAAAAGCGAGTGGGTCATTGGGTCGAGTCGTGACGCCTTCAACGGAGCTCCGGTGAGCCCAGACAGAATGGGAGAACGGAGAAAATAACTCAGATTCCGGCGATGGTGACGTCTTTCCGGCGAGAAACGGCCGAAAAAAACAAAAGTCCACCGGATTACCCTATTTTCGTTCAACCTCCTCGATCTCTATCTGTTTATTTTCTAATTCTCTCAAGTCCAACTCTCTCTCTCTCTCTCTCTTAATTCACTCCCCTCCCCCGTTGGACCCTTCTCTTTTTCTTCTTTTCCTTTCAATTTCTTTATGTGTATGGGATTTGTGTGTGAATTATGTGTCTAGTGTGAATGAAAGATGTGTTTTTTCGGTGAATTCCCCCTTTTCTGTGATGGTGTGCATATATTGTGTAGCTGTGTGTGTAATGAAGATGAAGATGAAGAAAAGAAAAGAAAATGGAGTCCTCAAAAATGGCCTGAGGTCTTTCACTGGTGAGGATCAATATTTTTGTGTGAATTCATTCTCCCGTATATAGATGTGTGTATAAAAAATGGTGAGGTCCGTGTAGTGACGGGGTGTGTTCTCTATCCTCCTCTAATGTGCTCCCTCCTCTGTGTATATATGGTGTGTGTGTTTGTTAAGGGAAACCGATAAAAAATGTGAGTGGGTGGGGGGAATACGTGGGGTATGTGGGGCTAGGGTGGGGGGGGTATGTTTCCTTTATGGGAAAAGTGTAGAAAGGGTGAGGGTAAGTGGTAAGGTGGGCTAAAAATGAATAAAATTGAACTTCGAGAGGGACAAAATTAGGTGTCTACAACGTACAAAGTGGTTCTCGGAAGGAGAAAGTCCAAATTGGGTCCAAATTGCTAGGGCTTTGGGGCAAGTTAGTAAAGCATGGGTACGAGACTCCGTTACAGTAGTGCATGAGAGGCAAAAGTTTGTCGGGATTACATTCCGTTTATTTTGCACCTCAGCTGTAGGAAGTTTGTTTAAAATGGTGAACCACAAGAAGAATTTATCTTATTTTGAGTTTTTGTTTTCCAAACCCAAAGGTTAAAAGGATTGCTTGTCGGGAGCGAATTGATTGATGAATTTAGAAAAAGCATATAAGCTGAGGATATGGTGAACGAACCTAGGTAGGAAGCATTCCAGAAAAATTTATCCTGTTTAGGCTCTATTTGTTGAATATAAGTATTATGGATAGTTTTTAAAATATCCGGCGTTATTTGTGAAGATACAACCGAAGTATCTCATGAACCATTAGAAATGATTTTCGAAAGAGTTTGGTTAATGTCATGTCGTGTTAGGGGACCCTGGATGAGCTAGCGAAGATTACTATTGTTGTAGAGCCATCTATCTTTCCACATATTTATATTGTTACCATTTCCCACATTCCACGAGATATCCTTAGAGAAAAATTTTTGATTTTTGCTAAGACTTTTCCATATGTAAGAGTCAGTAGCTAGGTGGTGAATTTGATTACCAAAGAGTCTGTTTTTATACTTGTTTTGGAGAATTTTGACCCATAGTTGGGATTTGTTTTTATGGAATCTCCAGTTAAGGCTTGAAATGAGTGCAGAATTTTTTTCTTCTGATTTATGGATGCGAAGTCTTCCTCGAGCTTTTGGAAGGGTGATGAGATTCCAATTTGCATAATAAAGTTTTTTATTCTCGTCAGTTGTACCTCAAAAGAAAATTCCTCTGAATACGATCGATATGGCGAATTGTTTTTGTAGGAAGTAGGTTAATTTGCATTGCGTAAGTGGGGATAGCTGCGAGAACTGATTTGATAAGGGTGGTTCTTCCATCTATATTAAGCATTTTGGTCTTCCAACCCTTGAGCTTGTTATTCATATTATCAATTATAAATTGATAGGTCATTTGCCATGGGCAAACCTAAGTACTTACCAAAGTTTGCAGAAGAGTTCATATTCAGGAGCTTTACGATTGGGGTTGCAATTTTGGAAGAAGTGTTGTTAGAGAAAATAATTTTTGATTTATTATAGTTAATTTTTTGGCCAGATAATTTTTCAAAGTCCTGAAATAAAGTATTAATGGTGGTAGCATTCTCCAAGTTCGCTTATGCAAATGGGACTAAGTCATTAGCGAAAAGCAAGCGGGATAATGTCAGGTAATAAGTAGAGATTTTAATAGGGGTCCAATTTTTCGAGAATGAATCGTGAAAGGGACTCCATACATATGATAAAATTGTAGGGGGATAGTGGATCTTCTTGTCTAATACCTCGACTTGGCATAAAGGTATCTGTAAGGTTTCTATTAACTACGATGGAGATGGAGGCGGTAGTAACTCATTTCATGATTATGTTAGCGATTTTTCGTGAAAAATTTAAGCTTTGTAGAGAGTAGTAGATAAAAGAACACTCCATTCTATCAAACGCTTTTTCCTAATCAATCTTTATCATTACTTTCTTTAAGTTACTGCTAGACTTGTGAAAAGAGTGGAGGGCCTCTTGCACGATAATAGCATTGTCCGAGGATAAAGCTACATTGTGCGGGGTTAATGATATTATCAAGGAAAGGGCGTATACGATTAACTAAAATTTTTGTTATGATTTTGTAAACGGTGTTGCAAAGACTGATAGATCTAAAATAGTGGATTTGTTCTAGAGTATTTATTTTTGTAATGATCACAACATTTGTTTTATTGATTTCAGGGTCGATGGATTCTTTTATGAAAGCATCCATACAAGTTTGAGTTATAGAGAACTTGGTATCCCCCCAGCATTGCTGGAAAAAGATAGGATGAAGTCCGTCAGAATCCGAGGCCTTTAGAGGTTTAAAGGATTTAATAGCTTTATGAATTTTCTTGATAGTGAGGTTAGAGTTAAGAGTGTTATGGTCATCTGTTGTTAGACAGTTTCCTGCCTTGGGGAAATTTTTACGCTCGGGACTATTTTGCTCCGTAGTGTAGACATTTTTTAAGTGATTCAAAATAGAGCTTCTTATCTGATTAAGGTCGAAAGTCCATCTATCGACAGAGTCCAAGAGACCCATGATTTTATTTTTCCTTCTCCTATTTGTGGTAGTAGTATGAAAAAATTTAGTATTTGCATCTCCTTCCATAAACCGTTGGACTCTTGATTTAAGCTTCCAAAAATCTTCTTCTTGAGGGAGGATGCTATTAAAGCCATGCGATAGTCTATTCTCTAGATTATAGTGAAAATAGTTTTTTCTTATAGGATCCATGTTTTGAAGGCCTTGGATCCTTACTTTTAAGCTTTTTTATTTTTAAAAATATTACCAAAAATATTTTTGTTCCAATCGTTAGCATCCCTGGCAAAGTTAATAACCGCAGTTTGGTAGTTATAGTTGTTATGCTAGGAATTTTTAACAATTTGAGTAAAGCCCGGGTGACGAAGCCACATAGTTTCAAATTTAAAGAAATTGTTAGGTTTACCGTAATTTTTTATGAGATTAAGAATTATTGGACAATGGTCGGAATGAGTTCTAGGAAGATGCATTACGTTAGAGTCCGGGTAAAGGTCTAGACAAGAAGGGTTGCATAAGAACCTATCAAGCTGCTCCATAATGATACTATTATTATGCTTACTCATATTTGTCCAAGTAAACCTAGGTCCTGTGAAACCTAGATCAATCATACTAAGAGCATTAATGCATTCCAAGAAATTTGAAACCCTTTTGTTATTGATTGGATTTTTTCTAAATTTTTCAGACGAGTTTGTTATTTCGTTAAAGTCCCCACACATTAACCAAGGTCTCGTATTAGAATTATTAATGTTTTGAAGGTTCTTCCGGGGAGCATTTTTATAAAAAGAGTTATTTCTAGCATATATAATAGTAATGATCCAAGGAGTTGAGTTTGGGCTAACCTTAAGAGGTGCATGAATCTCTTGCTCTGTCATTACCATGGGATTTATGATGAACTCATTACTGTTCCAGAAAAGGGCTATGCCTCCCGAGAATTTGGATGCAGGTCACTGGAATATGTTAGAGTAGGGTAGTAGCTGTGAAAGAGAATCATGGTCCGCCATTCTAGTCTCTGTTAAGGCTAGAATGGAAGAGTTGTTAGATCCAATCAAGTCTAGCACATTCCTTCTAAAGGTGGGGTTGTTGACCTCCTCTATAGTTCCATACTAGTATCTTCATGGGAAACTTGTTCGGTATTGTTTGTGACCCTCCTGGAGCTAATGTCATTTCCAGGTTCAAAGAGAATTGATTCTGAAAAAGTAAAAACTCCGGTGGAGTCACTGAGATTACCACTGCGTATTGATGCATCATTGAGTCGGGGGATGATCGCAAGTTGATTGTTATCTTCGACAGTGGTGGTTGAACATGCACCATGATTCTTTCTTCTTTATTTTCGAGAAGAGTGAAGGTTAGGGAATCCTCCGGCGTTATGGGATTCAATTTTGGCTCTTTGTCTCTTGGTTGTTCCTCCTCTTTCTGTTCTTGTGTTATTTCCAGAACCTACATAGGAGATGATGGATTTGTCCACGTTCGTGTCTCGTTGATCTGTGGGACCACCTGATCGTGTGAGTAAGTGTCCTCCAGTGTGTCTGGTAGATGTGGCATTGACCAATCTGAGTAGTTCGTTAGTTGGTATGAGAATGAGTTCAAGATTTCCATCTGTGTCACCATGTTGTTTGCTTGCAAGTATATCATATTCTGTCTGATCTCGATGAAATGTTGATTCTGAATGAAGCGAGCATGCAGCAGATTCTGGTAGCTTTGCTCAATTTCCAGCATTGTCTCCATCGATGGCATGAGTTCCATCGGGATGTAGCTATTCATGTTGTGTCTGTAGTACATGTTCATCATCAGTTGCATTTCGTCTAATGGACCGGGATATGTTATGGTTTGAGTTTGGTTTTGTTGTGTCGAGGTGCTCCAATTCGACTGGTAAATTGGTATTATTTGAGGGGTTTGGTGTATTGGCAGAGGATTTTGGTTGGAAATATTCCAATGGTTGGTTTCTGCATCCCATGGTTGGTCGTGCATGTTGTTGTTTTTCATGAGATACTTTGGAATGTTGTTGAAATGTTTGTTCTTTCTTGGGTATCTCCTTGGCATTTTGGGCACTTGGTAAATTGTGCTGAATGATTTCTAAAAATTTATCTTGAGTTATAGTATAAGTAACAGTAGGTTCCATAGGTACTGTAGTAGCCTTGATGATTGAAGTTGTAGTCTCAGGTGTCTTAGGCTTCTTAGGTATCCTATTGACTTCATTTTGTTGAACATTTTCATTAATGAAAGTATTAATTTTTTAAACTCTTCCTTTGTCCATTGTATTGTTAGTAGCAGGAGTATTAAAGGTTGAGGTAGTTTCATGTCCAATCTTAGTAGCAACTAGGTTAGTAGTAATTGAATTGGCACAAGGAGGATTTGATAGATTTGGGAAGAAGTCTACAGATTTGGAGGGATTTAAAGTAGTTCGTAGAGAGTTGATATTAGTTGATTTGATAGTTTTCAAAGGAGAAGAGGTAGGCTTCATAGTAGTGTGCTTGGTACTAGAGGAAGTACTACTTGAGTGAATTGAATTGGGTTTCTATGTTGTGTTGTTGTTGTGAGGATTAAATGGAGTACACGTAGGCTTTGCACTTGTTGCTTCATGTAGAGATATATTGAGATTTGTTTGGGGATTTCCTAGTTTATGAATGGTACTAGGATTAGTAGGGGTAGGGCACTGTGTAGAGTTTTTGCTATCAGAGGGATGAGTGTTGTATTGTTGTGGTGACGACGTTGATGGCTTTTGGTTCAAAGAAGTTTGTGTATGATTGGAGTGGAGAGTAAGAGGGTGTGTGGTAATTGGGGTTACACATTGTAGCAGATGAATTTTTAGTGACGTGAGCTTTTCCATTATTTTCGAACTGATTTAAAGTATTTGAAAAATTAAACGAAATAGTATTTGTTTCTTTTTTCATGGATATTTGATTTTTATTTCTAACTTTTATTTCGTTGCTAACGATTGTCCACGTATTTTCTTCTTTTTTTCATTTTCCTCTTCCTTTTTTTTTTTTTTCATTTTCATTTTTTTCCACACTAACCCCATCCTTCGTTGGAGTGTTTCGATGGCTTGAGGTCTCCGATTTATCGGTATTTTTGTTTGAATTGTTAGTTTTTGGACAGTGATAAAGGTTATGGCCTAGCCAACCACAAGCTTGGCAAAGAATAGTGGAGCTTTCAAAATAAATTTCTTGGAGATGGGATCCAATAAGAATGTTTTTAGGTAAGGGCTTGTTTAATTGGGTTAGAATACAGAGTATAGCATATCGCCCTTTAGAAGTGTTTTTGGTACAACTATCAATTTTAAGAATCGTACCTATCATGCTACTAATTTTTTGGAGAATTTCTAAGTTGTAGTATTCCGTGGGGAGCTCGGGAAGTCTAATCCAAATGGTAGCGTAAGGAATGGTTTCAGCTTGAGGATTGAATTTCGGTTCCCATTTGCGTATTGAAAGGTATTGGGATCCTATGAACCAAGGTCCTTGGTGGAGTACCTTATGGAAGTTTGATTGGTGTAGTCTTCTCCTAGGTCTATAAGGTTCAAGTCTTCACTAAGATTCCAAAGGATTTTTAGGTAGATACGCAGGTAGTTATAGCCAATTTTCTTTCCAAGCGGTTTAATAATAACAGCTTGTTCCCAAGGCGCATATAGTCTTTCTTTATCGGAGGATGAGATGGGGATGAAAAAGGGATGGTTGGAGGTGTTATCTTTTTCGTCTTCAAGGTTAAAATGGTTGAAAACTTTTTGAATAGAATCAATGGAAGGGGTATTTTTATTAGAAATTAATTTATCTCGAAAACTTACTTTTGGTAAAGGCTCTTGAACGTTAGATGCTTCTTTAGATTTGTCTGTACTCTGTTGCAATAAATCTTCTTCTTACTCGTGCATTTTTTCATCCATCTTGTCAAGATTTGGTTGAGATTAATGTGTTGTACTTGCAATCAGTTGAAGTATTTAGTGAGGGAAGATTATGTCAGGTACTATGTTTCTCTCTCTCTCTCGTAAGCTAGAGAGAAGGTGGAGCTAAAACTATTTGTTAACTATGGTAAGTTAAGATGTAGGTTTACGTTATTTTTTCTTAGAATGTGTCAATTTCCCTACGTTTTATGTGGTATATTGGTCTCACCTAAAGGCCCAATTTCCTAGCCCATAACAAATCAAACGAAAATGTCATATTACAGGATTTGTTAATGGGCCTGCACTTTTTCCTTCTTTCTATTGCTCAATCTGTAACCCCATGTTTTAAGGGAAAGTTAGATATTTGATCGATTAGCCGAAACCAATTACATGGAAAGGACAGAAACGACACTTCAAATCAAAATATTTTCATGAAAATGGCTATGGAATTTAAATTCCACTTTCTAGCTATTTCAATTTACTGGCTTGTTCTATACCGTTTCTACACACCTTCTATACAATTTCTATACATATAAATGTTATATATGAAAATAATACAGTTTTGATACATAATTTATACAATAACTGTACATTTTTTCTACACGCTTTATACAACAATTATATAATTTTCATACACTTTCTATATATTTTTTATATATATTTTATACATATACATATTTGATAGAATTATACAATTTCTATACATATATCTTATATAGATACATATTCTATTTAACAATTATATTATTTTTATATAATTTAATTATTATTTCTAAATAATAATAAAAAAAGCAAAATATTTGATCAGTTGAAAAAATTATAACAAAAAAAAAAATTGAAATATTTTTAAAAGGGCCAAATTGCCCAAGTTGAATATTGTATCAGTATTGTATATAAACTGTATTAGTATTGTATATGAACTGTACATAGACTACGTAGGCCAAAATGACCCAAATTAAGAAATGACTATAAAGCAGAAATAGTATATCCGACTGGTCACTTTTTTAAAAGTTTTCAAACTTGAACTATTTATTTTAAAAGTGTTATAGAGTGTCCTTTTCCCTAATTACATTCACTAGCTAAATATATATCAACTATATACTTATCATATATACATATGTTATCCTGCAAATCCCTTGTTTTTAATTCCACATCATTGACCTAATAGCCTAATAGGCCATTTCTATTTTTATTTTTGAAATGAAATGCATGTCATGATTTGCACTTTTTGTAGCCTTAGAAAGATCATCCAGGAAGAAATCTCAAGTAATTGAACCTAAACTTGGTCATATATATATTCACTATTCTAATGCAATAAAGAAAAACAAGTTTGATTTTAGGTTTATTTTGACAACGGAAAAGGGTCAAATTTATCTCTCAACCATTAGAAATGGATCAATTGTGACCTCCGTTTAAAAATGATATCAAACATATCCTTGCCGTTAAAGAATTAGACCACTTACACCCTTTCACTAACAGAATGCCAAGTCACCAATTTAAACTTAAAATCATGTCGACTGGTTGCAAAAAAAATATTTTCCTTTCCAAGTGGCAACCAGGTTGACATGATTTAAGCTTAAATGGGTGAGTTGGCAGTTCTGTTAGCTTAAGGGTATAAGTGACCCAATTCTTTAACGGCAGAGTATATTTGATACCATTTTTAGACAAAAAGTATATAATTGATCATTTCTAATAGTTAAGGGGTAAAATTAACCCTTTTCCCTTTTGACTAAGAAGGGCAAGATTATCCTCCTTTCGACTTCGACTAATAATTTTTTTGTTCGGTATTTAATACTCACTTTAAGTTCACGATTAATTTAGATCGCGCCACGTAATGCTCATTAAAGGAAGAAGAGATCTTGATTTGATTTGTTTTTTTTTTCATTCTCAATAATTGAATTCAAGACTTCTAGTTAAGAATGACGAATCCAATCCATCTCACCAGCCATTCTTGATGAAAAAAAAAAAGATTTTTTAATAAAAAATCACATGTTGACAGTTGTGAAAATTAGTATTCATCATCTCTAATAGGTAATTAATTGGTAATGCTATCCAAGTACTGTAACAACTATACAACTAAGTAGATATGATAATTAAATTCAAGAATCTCCATAAATATTTGAGTGCACTTCTAATATCTTGTGAACTGGATTTGGTGGCACTAATAAGTCATTTTCTTAGATCTTCAGTATCTTATTTAACAACATAAACAATCGGTGGCTTTATTAAATTATTGATATATCCTATTTAAAATGGATTCCGTTGTTATATAATAATCACTTAAGGAATATAATCATGTTGACCAATAAAAACATAAACGTATCCAATGTAATCCTATAAGTAAGATTGGAGAAGGTGATATGTATGTGCGCTTACTTTTATTTTGTAAAGTGATCGAGATGTTTCAATGGACTCTCGGCTCAAGTAAGGCACAACAAAATCAGTATGAAAAAAGGAAATACGATCATGAAAAAATCATCTTGAAAATAATAAAGAAAACAACAGTACCAACAACATATAATATATGATAACTATAGAGGAAAGAAAATAATAGCCTAACTGATTTCGTAACTTGTTTAAACTTTTTTAGACAATAAAGATTGAATATTATATTTGTTCATGAACACCAATACAGGATTTCTTATTTTTTTTTTTTTTTTTTTTTTTGCTTATATTAACTAGGTCTTTCTTTGTGAGTATCAGGGAAGTAGCAGAAAAAAACCAAATTGAAAGTGATGCTTAGAAGTTTTCTTAATCTAATTTAAATTGTTTATATAGTGATACTTAGTTATTTTATATAACTTTTAAGGAACATACTCTTATAAAATGACCCACAAAATCAAGATCAGATACTTTCTCAATTTTAAGTTGAAATTTAACGTAGAAGTGTATATTACACATTAGACGGACCCCAAAATTAGAGATTACGGATAGATTAGATTGAACTCAATAACTTTAATATAATTCTGTATTTGTTTTGGACGTTCATTCAATATGCAAAAATTATAAATAAAGAATTACTAAATTTTTTTTAAAATTATAATCATAAATTTATAAATTTCAAGTTAGTTTTGAATTTTGACCCATTATGTTGAAGGAAAAGAAGGATAGTATTGTACTATTGTTGCTTCACCAAGTTAAGTCACTAAAAGTTGAAAGTTAGTTATAAAAACCTATTACTAAGTCAGTTAATCGCCAATTATTCTTTTTAATTCTCTGTATAAGTATATATGTATACATATCATCTCCCTGTTACAATCCACAGATTCAATAATACAACTACGCTATCTTCACCTATATATATACTAGTTGCATGAGGTCTGTGCTAAGCTCGGGCCCAAACTCATGATAAAGAATATAAAATTTAATTTTTAGAAAGATTATAACTTAAATCATATTTTTCTATTACATAATTAAATTAATTTAGTGATACGTTGATTATGTCTGGTCTGATAAACTACTATGATTATTAAAATTTTTTTGTTATATTTAAATAATTTTTAAAGGACTTTATTTATGAAAAAGGAAGCATGAAGGATAATTAGCAAATATGAATAGACATAAAATTTAATTTAAAATAAATAAGTGGTGTGTTTAACATGTTTTAAAAAAAAAATCATATTTGATAGATTGTTGAAAAAAACATTTTCTCTAGAAAATAAATATTTTTAGACTGATAAAAATGACTGAGTGAAAGTAAAAAAATTATATTCTATATGTCACATTCATTGAGTCATTCCCTCTTCAATACACCTTCTTCACCCCACCATAACTTCCATCCCTGTCATTTCATACTCCATCCCTCATAGTACTTATCTAAACTATATAGAAATACTTTTTAAGTAATATTTTACTTACATACCAAATATAAGAAAATAAGTAAGAAAAACAATAATATTTTTTAAAAAATATTTTTAAAGTAATATTTTTAATTGAAAAATATATGTTTGTACTAAACACACTCAAAAAGAGAATAAATGTTATTAAATAATAATAAGTGCTCTGAAAATGAGGCCATAACTGCAAAATTGCATAAATTTTACTAAAATATACAAAAATAAATATGCACTCTATCTGTTTCATTTTATTTTACATTTGTTGATTTGGTATTCCTATTAATAAGAAGTTATTTAATAGGAGTTCGATTATTCATTTCGATAATTATGATTTGAAAGTATATGATTGACAACTATTATGTTCTATAGTTACTTAGTGATAAGAGTAATATTGAAAGAAAATAATAAACCTTTCTTTATTTGCTAAGATAATAAGCAAAAAGAAAATTATATTTTTAGAACAAGGATGAAGTAAAATGAAAAAAAGAGAGAAAAGGGTATTCTCTCAATTCCTTTTTGCTTGTTTCTTTGACTTGACAAGTAAATTAAAAATTTAATATATTAAGCGTAAAATATATGAAATTATCCTTATTAGTTATGTTTTACAATTTTAAATTTAGCTATTGATACTTTAATTAATTACTTGAAAATAATAATAGTAATATGAAAAAAGTTATAAATCTTTCGTGACATACTAAAATAAATAAGAAAGAATAGTAATTAATTTTTAATATAAGAAATAAGTAAAAAAGAATAAGTAATCTAATAAGGAATAAGAAGAGATTTATAAAAGAAAAAAAAAGAATATTACATTTTTTTTACAAAGTTTCAAATAAAAATATCATAAAATAATAAATGAGGACAAATGTAATAACATGTATGAAAAATAAGTGAATATGTATAGCGATTTAATTGCATTAAAAAGTTTGTGAGGACTACCAAAAATGAATATTCTCCCTTATATATAGTAGTAATTAGTAAAGAGAATTAGAAAATAAAAAAAAGTTACAAGTAATTCGATTTTATATATTGACATGATTTAAAATATTTAATAATTATTTTTCAATGAAGATCATAAATAAAAAAAATATTGATATTTTCGTAAAATTTGTGAGTATTTATTTTTTCGCTATAGCTAAAAATAAATTTATTTTGATACTTATGATATAAATTAACTTAATAAGGATCTATAAGGATATTAAATTTTAATTAAACTACATTAATAGATTACTCAATTTGGTAGTTATAGTTGAAAATCATTGCAAACTTTAATTTTGTATTAAAAGTTTGCTTGTATTTTTCGTTTTTAGTTAAAGTGATTGTTGATATAAAATAAAGGGAATTTTAGTTAAAGAGTAATCTAAGAAGTTCTAAGAAGAAACCAATTATAAAAACTCAAATGGAATGATTTTAACAAAAAGAACAAGGGTGAAAATAAAAATATGTAATAAAGAGGCACTACTATTTGCTATGTGTAATAATTTCATTGTACCAAAAATTTAAAATACCAAAAAAGTCCTTGCGAAGACTACCAAAATCAAGATCCTCTTATATATATATATACTAGTGTGGTTTGACTCGTGCTAAACTCGGGCCCAAACTATATTAACATTTATATTTGTAATTTTTTTTACTTGCTATTTTTTCTATTAGTTGTTTTGTATCATTATATTAGCTAATGGTCTAGTTTGATTATGTTTTTGATATTTTTAAAATGTTAAATTATATATCTGTTTCAATTTTTGTCCTATTTTTTTAGTTCGTCTTAAAAAAATGATCTATTTTCTTTTTGGGTTAATTTCAACTTTCCACGTGGCATGTTTAAAACAATAAGATCAATAAATATTTTGTTCCTGGCTACATATTTTTAGTTTAATACCACAAAATTCAAAAATATTCGTTATTTTTTCTTTAACTTTGTATTAAGTCAACACAAAACAAATAAATTCAAACGGAGGGAGTAAAAGCTTTTATAGGTTAAAAATAATATTTTTTATGGTAGATTTAATCTTTATTTTCATTTTCAAACAAATGCACACACAAAAATTTTTCTTCTTTTTATTTTGTCACGCCCCTTTTTTTTTCCCGCTCGAAAGCCGAGTCGAAGGGTTTTTCCAATTAAAGTGACGATATTGAATAGAGATTAAATTATTTACGGAGTTGCCACTTGGAATTGAGTTTTGGTGTTCCAAGTCACCTTTTTTTTTTGAATCCCTAATCAACAAGGAAATGACTCCTATTTGGTCTGCGAAAAAAAAAAAATGGGTAAGGAATTCTATTGATCGAGGGGAAGGTGTGAGGCACCCCTCGAATCCCGTGATTCTAGCACGGTCGCTTTTATTGACTTATCTTAACTTTAATTATTTTTAAAAAATTATGTTAAGGCCTAAATCGCTCATTTTATATATCTAAAAGTTGTCTATAACTCATGTATTAAATCGGTAAAAATTAAATTTTTTGAAAAAATATTTGTCAAAGTAAATTATTGCATCATTGAATTTTAAATATTTCAGCCGCATTCTTAATTGAGACGAAAATTTTAAATATATCTAAAATTTGCTTAGCGTTTAAAACATTGATTGGCTTATTCGAAACTCATAATAATTTTATCTATTCGAAATACTTCTTAACTTTAACAATAACCTTTAAGCAAAATTTATTTAAAACAATTAATTAATTTAACAAATAATTATTAAGTTTTATTATTAATAATAAATAAAATAAAAATATACACAAAGCTATCCATATTACACTAATCTTGATTCTCAAATTTTATTTTTTAATAAAATAAAATAAAATAAATTAAAATCAATCAAATTAAGCAATTAAAACCTAAGACGAAAAGAAACATATTAAACGAAAAATTCCAGAAGCTACAAAATAACTAAATAAAAAATTAAATCATTTTTAATTCCTAAATACTAATCAAAATTTCAATTTATTGGCAAACAAAGTAATTACTTAGCATAAATATTATAATTTACTAATAAATAAGTTAAAGATCCCACCTACTTGATATTGCTTACTGCTTCTACTATTTTTCATACACTTCACACATGAACACACCAATTTTAACAAAACCCTTATTCATGGATATGAACAAATACACTGACCAAAACAAACTCTATCTGTGTTAGTATTATTTTCATAATTTTCGTCGCATTCTTAACAATAAAATAATACAAAATGGATACTTCATATTTCTCAATGAATCAAACTCACAGAAAACATGGATATAATCATGAATTAACATAGATAACAACTCTCGCATGAACAATACATGAAGTCATAAAACTATTTTTACTCCATATTTTATCTCATAATGACGAATTTATTAAATAACAGTATAAAATAGGATAAGAACCTGTGTACTACACTAATCGAAGATGAAAGCAAGAATGGCGTTATCGAAAACTCGAAATGGAGACTCGACTAAACTCTATATCTTTTTTCTTCTGTATTTTCCTCTCTGTTTCACTCTTAATTTTCTTTTGATTTCTCTTCAAAACGTTAGTTTTGTTTTTGGTTTTCTTTCTTTCTTTTTTTTTTTAGTGTGTCTGTATCTCCTCCTTTTCCTTTTGATTTTCTTTCCGTCTTTGCTTCAGTTTCTTTCTCCTTTTCCGTGTGTGTATGTTTGTAATATATATATTAGTGTTGTGTGCATGTGTAGTTTTTGATGTGGTGGAAACGTGGGGAGGGAAATAAGGATAATGGGGTTGAGGGAAATCAAGGATGGGTTGAGATAGTTTTTTTTTTTTAGGATTAATTTTTTTTTAAATAATAATAATAATAACAAAAAATAATAAATAAATAAATAATATAATAGTAACAAATAAAATAATAATAATAATATAATAATAATAAATAAATAATAATAATAAATATATAAATATGACAATAACTGATTTATATTTTAGAAATAAAATTCATAAATAGCTTTAAATAACTATAACTAAATAATACTAAAACTTACTAGCTTATTTATTTAAAATTCAAAAGGAAAATATTTTTGAATTTTTGTATTTATTTATTTATTTATTTTTATTGGAATAAAACAAAATAATATCCTAAAATTAAATTCATTTAATTATTTATATTATATTAAAAATAAAATAATAGTCAAAATACTATATGATTAAATATAAATATAAATATTTAATATCGATAAACAAGTTAAAATTTAGGGAGGATCAAAAATCACGTGTCTACATTTTTGCCCCTCTTTGTGTGAAATCTCGAAGAGTTTTCATACAAAGAAGTAGACAAGATATGATTTTGGACCCTCCAATTATTTGAAAGGTAAAAATAAAAATAAAAAATAAAAATAAAAATATGATCGAGTCCTGTTTTTGGACATCCTACCTATCTCGGGTTATAAGGGAATCAGGTCATGAGTAGTTCAAAAGGTAATTTGGTGAAAGAAAAAGTTAAAGTCGAGTGAGATTCCGTCGAATTTTCGGTTGACGACTTCTGCTTTTACATTCAACTGACTAATAAAAATCAAAAAAAAAATACAAGTAAAAATTGCAATCTCCAGAATCTTGATTCAAATCTTTATGACTTGAACTTGAAAATTTACCCTATTATTCAGGCGGGCTCCTGAACTTTCTTTTTCTTCACCCTGTTCTTCAGGCGGGCTCCTGGATTTATAATTTCTTCACCCTGTTCTTCAGGCGGGCTCCTGAACTTTCTTTTTCTTCACCCTGTTCTTCAGGCGGGCTCCTGGACTTTCTTTTTCTTCACCCTGTTCTTCAGGCGGGCTCCTGACTTGCAACTTTTTCATCCTATTCTTCAGGTGGGCTCCTGGACTTACTTTTTCTTCATCCTGTTCTTCAGGCGGGCTCCTGACTTGCAACTTTTTCACCCTGTTCTTCAGGCGGGCTCCTGGACTTACTTTTTCTTCACCCTGTTCTTCAGGCGGGCTCCTGAACTTTCTTTTCCTTCACCCTGTTCTTCAGGCGGGCTCCTGAACTTTCTTTTCCTTCACCCTGTTCTTCAGGCGGGCTCCTGGACTTACAATTCTTCAAGAGGGTCCTGTCCCATTCTTCAGGAGGGTCCTGTCCCATTCTTCAGGATGGTCCCGTCTTCGCAAAGAATAAGGTTTATCATGACCGAGATCCAGTATCGGATGTTGTAACCATGCTTCTTGCATTGAGAGAAGTGTGAAATTGCATCCTTTATCTGAAAATAATTATTTCATCTCTGTTCCAAACAAAGAAAAATTGTGAGTTTTAAAACATGTGGTGGTTAGTTTGTGGCATTTGGCTTTTGAAGTGGTCTCTCTCGCACTTGCCATGCTCAACTCTTTCCCAATCCATGATAATTTTCTTTGAATTGTCATATTTCTGACTCAGAATTCTGACTACTGAGATCCTAAACTCAAATCATATTTCTGTTATATGGTGCTTCTGAATTTAGCTTCCAATACATCCCTTAGATTTCCTGAAGTTTTAAAATGGTCAAATCACAATCATCTTGAGTACTTTACTTTTACTTTGAAATGTTGTCTCTGTACATCGACTCTTTGTCTTGCTTTGTACCCTTAAAGGAGTTGGTAGCGAGTTTGGAGTCTTTTCTGACTCGACCTGATGTGAATTTGACTCAAAAGACAACAAAAATTTTGTTTGATGACAAAGACACAAAAAATCAAAAATAAAAATAAAACAAAATAAAAGACAATAGATATCTCTTTTTCAAAACAAAGTGAAAACTTATCTGAATGTGGAAATCGATTCTGGTGATTATGACATGCATTTTGAATAAAATAGCCAGATCTACCCACACCAATCATTACAACTTTTGTCCACATATTGAGCTTGAAATTAAGCCAATCTTGAATTTGTTCCTTCTTGATAACAACCTTTCTTAAGCTAGTGGCACCTCAATGGATTTTTGCCAACGAGCCTATTTCCTTTTCATTTTCGTTTCAGCTCACAGTCGTCTTATGATGCCCAAAAGGGTTTTCACCAATAAGACTCTCTCATTTTTATTTTTATTTTTTAATAAGCACCCAAAATATGAAATATCATGCACTCATAATATGTTTAGCCTTGACATTCTCAAAGTAATATGTTTAGCCTTGACATTCTCAAAGATTAATCCGAAGGTCTTTCTTTGGTTGTAACTTGGCTTTTAGATAGGGTTAGAAAGAAAGGTAGGCATGAGGCTCAAAAAAATTATATAACATTGGGTGAAACATACAACTTTTGAAATCGATTCTTTTAAGAAAATAAATTTTTGCCCCAGTTTCATTTCATTCTAGGTAATTTGAAATTTTCTTCTGGTTAGACCGAACCCCGGAGTAGGGCTGCCTACGTATCTTATCATAGCAAGAATCAGGTCAAACGTAGTTCATGAAACATCATTCTTTTTTTTCTTTTTTTTTATTCCAAAAGAGGGGTTCAAAGAAAAATAAAAGCTCAAAGGGGTAAACAAAGGGTTATATATTATTCAGATAGTAGAACAAAATGCCTTCATCATTTCAATCTTTAAAAATATAAGTACAAAACATACATAACATAATTGTACATGAATATCATACATAATATCTTTTAACTGCATCAGCATTGACCG
This sequence comes from Capsicum baccatum var. pendulum, assembly GCA_030864225.1. Taxonomy (NCBI): domain Eukaryota; kingdom Viridiplantae; phylum Streptophyta; class Magnoliopsida; order Solanales; family Solanaceae; genus Capsicum; species Capsicum baccatum. Next base: position 251,262,944 of record CM061559.1, on the reverse strand, counting down.
GCATTCCTTCCATTTTTCCTTCTACATCAATCAGATATAACGCGCCATTAGGTAACACTTTCTTTACCATGAATGGCCCATGCCAATTAGGAAAAAATTTGCCTTTGGCTTCAATCTAATGAGGAAGGATGTGTCTTAGTACTAACTGACCAACTTCAAAATATCTGTGACACACCTTTTTATTATATGCTCGTGCCATTCTCTTCTGATATAGTTGTCCATGACATACTGACGCCAATCTTTTTTCATCAATTAAGCTTAATTGCTCCAAACGAGTCTTGACCCATTGGTCTTCATCAATTTCAGCTTCCACAACTACTCGAAGAGATGGAATCTCAATCTCTGCAGGTATAACTGCTTCAGTTCCATACACTAACAAGTAAGGAGTTTCACCAATTGAAGTCCGAACTGTAGTGCAATAACCCAACAAAGCAAAAGGTAACTTTTCATGCCATTGTCGAGAACCTTGCACCATCTTACGGAGTATTTTCTTTAAGTTCTTGTTGGCAGCTTCTACAGCTCCATTCGCCTTTGGACGATAAGGAGTTGAATTTCGATGCATAATCTTAAATTGCTGGCACACTTCTTGCATTAGATGGCTATTGAGATTCGCGGCATTATCCGTGACAATTATCTTTGGAATGTCGAAACGACAAATGATGTTGGAGTGAATAAAATTAACCACAACTTTCTTGGTCACTGACTTGAAAGTCACTGCTTCTACCCATTTCGTGAAATAATCACTGGCTACCAAGATGAACCTATGTCCATTCGAGGCCTTTGGTTCAATTGGTCCAATTACGTCCATTCGCCAAGCCATAAAAGGCCATGGAGCAGTTGACATTTACGAACGAAATTGATGGAATCTCGCTCCATGGTGAGCCAATAATAACCTGCTCGGAGTATTTTCTTTGCCAAAACATACCCACTCATGTGTGGTCCACAAATCCCAGAATGTACTTCAGTCATGATTTTTGAAGCTTTTTTAGCATCTACACACCTTAGAAGTCCCAAATCAGGAGTCCTCTTATACAAGATTCCTCCATTTAAGAAAAATCCACTAGACAAACGTCGAATGGTTCTCTTTTGATTATCATCAGCATGTACAGGATACTTCCCAGTCTGAATATATTCTTTGATATCATAGAACCAAGGCTTCCCATTAAATTCTTCTTCACCCACATTACAATATGCATGTTGATCATGAATCTGTATATGCAAAGGGTCAATATAAGTTTTATCGTGATGTTGAAGCATCGAAGATAAGGTCGCCAAAGCATCAGCAATCTCATTATGAGCTCTGGGAATGTGTTTGAACTTTACTAATACAAATCGTTGACAAACATCTTGCAAACAACTTCTATATGGTAGGAGTTTCGAATCACGAGTCTCCCAATCTCCTTGGATTTGGTTGACTAATAAATCTGAATCTCCTAACACCAACAATTCTTGGACCCCCATGTCAATGGCTAATCTCAATCCCAAAATGCAAGCTTCGTATTCTGCCATATTATTGGTACAGTAGAATCGAAGTTGGGCTGTTATGGGATAATATTGTCCTGATTCAGAAATAAGAACCGCTCCTATCCCCACTCTTTTTATATTAGCAGCTCCATTAAAGAACAACTTCCAGCCTGAATGGCAATCTTCTGAAACAAATTCATCAACATACAATACCTCTTCATCTGGAAAATAAGTCTTCAATGGTTCGTACTCCTCATCAATAGGATTTTCAACTAAATAATCCGCCAAGGCTTGAGCTTTCATTGCAGTTCGTGTCACATAAACAATATCAAACTCTGTAAGCAACATCTGCCATTTCGCGAGTCTGTCTGTGGGCATAGGCTTCTGAAAAATGTACTTTAAAGGATCCATATGAGAGATGAGGTAAGTAGTATAAGATGACAAGTAATGTTTCAGCTTTTGGGCTACCCAAGTTAAGGCGCAGCACGTTTTCTCAAGCAGAGTGTACTTAGCCTCATAAGTGGTAAACTTTTTGCTGAGGTAGTATATGGCTTGTTCTTTTCTTCCTGTGATATCATGTTGACCCAATACACAGCCAAAAAGAATTATCTAAAATAGACATGTACAATATCAAGGGTCGTCCTGCCTCTAGAGGAACCACAATAGGCGGATTCGACAAGTGTCTCTTAATTCTGTCAAATGCCTCTTGACATTCTTCAGTCCATTCAACTTTAACATTCTTCTTCAACAACTTGAATATTGCCTCGCAAGTTGTCGTAAGCTGAGCAATGAATCTACTGATATAATTCAACCTTCCAAGTAAACTCATCACCTCTGTTTTATTTTTTGGTGGAGGTAAATCTTGGATAGCTTTTATTTTTGAAGGATCTAACTCAATACCACGTCGACTGACTATAAAACCCAAAAGTTTTCCTGACGGAACTCCAAATACACATTTTGCTGGATTAAGTTTGAGATCATACTTCCGAAGCCTTTCAAAGAATTTCCTCAAATCTTTGATATGATCAGATTGCTCTCTCGACTTAATGATCACGTCATCCACATAAACTTCAATTTCTTTGTGCATCATGTCATGAAACATTGTGGTCATTGCCCTCATGTAAGTTGCCCCAGCATTCTTTAATCCAAAAGGCATAACTCTATAACAATATGTTCCCCATGGAGTAATAAATGATGTCTTTTCCGCATCTTCTGGATCCATAATGATCTGGTGATACCCTGCATAACAATCCACAAAAAAAGCAAGATTATGTTTGGAACAATTGTCCAATAAAATATGAATATTGGGAAGTGGAAAATTATCTTTCGGACTTGCTTTATTTAAATCGCGATAATCAACACACATCCGAACTTTGCCATCTTTCTTTGGAACAGGGACAATATTTGCCAACCAAATAGGATACTGGGCCACTCGAATGACTTTAGCCTCAAGTTGCTTCGTGATTTCCTCTTTAATTCTTACACTCATATCAGTTTTGAATTTTCTTAACTTTTGCTTGACAGGAGGAAAAGCAGGATCAATTGGCAACTTGTGAACTACCAAATCAGTACTTAAACCGGGCATATCATCATAAGACCACGCAAAGATGTCTTTATACTCATGCAAAGCTTCAATTATAGCTTTCTTTTATTGTGGTTGAACATGTATACTTATCTTAGTCTCCCTAATATTTTCAAGATCTCCTAAATTGATCGCCTTAGTTTCTTCCAAATTGGGATTTGTCTTATTCTCAAACTGTTTGAAATCTTTGCTTATATCCTCAAATGTTTCCTCTTCATCGTATTCAACCTCCTTATTCATTATTTCAAAATTAGATTGGTTTTTTAACTCTGGTGAACAATTCTTCATGCATGTCATATCATTAGAATCGGCATAGAAAGAACTGTATGATAGAAAATAAATAAATAAAAATCAGACTTAAAATAAAACAAAGGGAAACTACGCTTTATTAGAAACATAGATAGAAAGAGTTTTAACCTAACATACCAGATTTAAAGTTCTGAATTATAATCCTAGAATGATTTAAATTACAGGAGTAAAAACAAACAAACTACTAAGACTGTAAGAAAACAAACAAACTACCAAGGCTCTTTTATAATAGGGAGAGGAGTGGCCTCCCAATTGTTAAGCTGGACATCAGGGCTGAGAAACTGTACATCTGCATTACTGGTACCTTCCCCAATTTCAACCATATCAGCTTCAACGAACATCTTCTGAAAAAGGTCAATCAACTCTGTATCATCATCATTCATTGATTTTGCAACAGGTAACTTGGAGGATCCAACAACACTGAATTTGATGAAAGACTCATAAAGTGGCGGTATAGGCTTGGCAAGTGACCACAACTCTTTCTTACGCTTTTTAGCCTTCTTTATATCTTCAGCAGTAGGCTCGTATCCCAGACCAAAAGTACCAAAGTTCTCATAGAGGTTTACTGGATGAACTATGCCTTGCAAAAACATCCCTAGACCTTTTCCTGGTTCGAAGCCATGCTTCAACATTTCATTCACTACCATAACAGATGCAGAGAACAATTGTGGTCTTGCGATGAGATTCCCCTCGAGGATATACTCAACAGCCACTACCTCAGAAGCTTGATGAATTAACACATTGGCAGTATCTACTTCGATGGAAGAAACAGAGTAGTCTTTATACATTGATAAGTCTCCTTCACCATGAACCACTATCTCTTGCCTGTCACATTTGAATTTGACCATTTGATGCAACGTTGATGCGACTACTTTAGCCCTATAAATCCATGGCCTTCCCAATAACATATTATATAAAGCATCAATGTTTTGTACTTGAAAATCCATAGCAAAATCCACAGGCCCAATTGTCAATATGAGTTCTATTTCACCAATGGCATCAGTTTTTGATCCGTCAAAACCTTTGACGCACACATTGTTAGGTTGGATTCTTTCCACATTAACATTCAACTTTTGTAAAGTTGACAAAGGACAAATGTTAGCGCTTGATCCTCCATCAATTAACACTCGAGTGATGATGGCATGTTCGCATTTCACAGAAATGTACAGACCTTTGTTATGCTCCGTACATTCTATAGGCAATTCATCGTCTGAAAAAGTAATTTTATTTGCTTCAACGATCCTTCCAACAACCTTTTCCAGCTGATTTACTCTAATCTCACTAGGAACACATGCTTCATTAAGAATCTTCATTACAGCCTTGCGGTGTTCCTCCGAATGTATCAATAAAGACAACAAAGAAATCTGTGTTGGTGTCTTCTCCAACTGTTCTATAACAGAATATTCTGGAAATTTCATTTTCTTTAAGAATTCTTCAGCTTCTTCATCAATGACAGGCTTATTAACTGTCATTCGTTCTTCACCACCTTGTTTATTCTTTCTTAACTCTATTGGAGCATAACATCTTCCAGATCGAGTTAATCCCCCTACTTCATCTACATCTTCAATCACTTATTTCCCCTTGTGCATCACCAAAATGCGATCATAATTCTAAGGGACTGCCTTGGTACCAACCATAGGCAGCTGTGACACTGGTTTAATAACAATAGGAGCTACAAGAGCTCCTTTTATGATTAAAAGAGGCTTATTGAATCTTCCAAAAATAATGAGTTTCGGCTTTATTTGACTTGACCCAATATTTTTTGAAATCTCTTTCCCCATCACCGAGGGATCATTCGATGATTCGGGTTCTATCACCACCTCCGCTTCTGCAGGCTTTTCTTTCGTTAAATCTACAACATTTGCTGATTTTTCCGAATCAGTTTTAATTTTAATGATCGGCTTAAAGGGAATCGTAGTATCTTCACCACTGAGTATCACATCGAGCATATTTGTTCATTATGATCTGGCAGCGGATTTTGATTGACATTTGGAGTGCCTGGACTTTCTACCATAATTTGTTGGATATTAATCAACTCTTGAATGGCTCTTTTCAGATACCAACATTTCTCTGTGTCGTGCCCTGGGGCATCAGAACAGTATTCACATCTTCTGGAATAGTCCAAATTCTTCGAAGGAGGATTCAGGATCCTTCTCTTAATTGGGTTTAGAACATTCATTTTTCTCAGTCTATGAAATAAACTGGTGTAAGATATTCCAATAGGAGTGAAATTATCTTTTACCATGTTATCCCTTTTGAATTATGCTCTAGGCCAAAAATTAGACCTCGGAGGGCCTCTTTGAACTTGCGGGGCCATTGGATGATTTTGGATTGCTGGTGTATGCCATTGCGGGTAAGAAGGACCTCGAGCATATGGTTGTGTATTGTAAATAGGCTATTGGGGAGATGGAACAAAATATAATAGATTCTGCGCGTATGGTTGACGTGCACCTCTCCAATTTTGTCGTGGACCTGTCATGACAGTTGCTACATCCTCTTTTCTTTTCTTTCCCCCAAAACTTCCTGTACCACTTTGAATTGTCTGTGTTGTTGCTTTCGAAGTGGCCTGGCTAATGATCTTTCCTGATTTGATTCTGTTTGCTACCTTCTCTCCAACTTTGATAACTTCTGCAAATGTGCTTCCGATAGTAGAGAGCAAATGATGGAAATAATCAGGTTCTTGTGCTTGCAGAAAAATATCAATCATTTTAGATTCTTTTATCGATGGTCTAACTCTTGAAGCCTGCTCTCTCCATCTGACGGCATATTCTCAAAAACTTTCAGTCATCTTTTTTCTCATGTTGGCAAGCGTAGTGCGATCTGGCACTATCTCAATATTATACTGAAATTATTGAACAAAATCTCGAGCCATGTCGTCCCACATGTGCCAACGGGAAATGTCTTGGTCAATGAACCATTCAGAAGCTATCCCTGTAAGGCTTTCTCCAAAGTACGCCATCAATAATTCTTTTTTTCCTCCTGCTCCCCTTAATTGATTGCAAAACTTTTTCAAATAAGCTACAGGATCGCCGTGTCCTTCATATTTGTCAAATTTTGGAATTTTGAACCCTATCGGCAAATGGACATCAGGAAACATACATAAATCCTTGTATGAAACACTTTTTAGTCCACCTACTCCTTGCATATTTCTCATACTTTGTTCCAGGCTTCTAACTTTTCTAGTCATCTCCTCCTGTTCCTCATTCTTAGAAATCTTCTCAATCACGATAGGAGTATCGCGTTGATGAACATGATAATGTGGATTTTGTGACTTGAAAGTCATTTCAGGAGGATATAACATATCATGATTTGGTTTTCCCATATTCTTTGGTATTGTCGGTTGAATACCCGTAGTGGCTGGCGCTACAGAAGTAAAAAGTGGGTTATTTGCAACAGATGGATTTGGTGGGCGCACGGTAGAAGTACCAGCAACTCCAGACATATTAGCAAATGGGCCAAATCCTGGTGGGTAAAATGGATCACTAGTTTGAGCTGGGTCAGAATTTGGATCATTTGAAGTTGAAAGTCCAGGGATTGAAGAAGGAGGGGCTTGTCTATTCAACCAAGCTTGGTACATCTCCGCCATCTGTTGTTTTAATGTCTTTATTTCTTCCATTGATATTACTTCTTGCGAAATCAACTGATTTTGCTCTTCTTCACTATCAGACCCTATATCTTCTCTGTGGGTCATTCTTCTTTTACCTTTGTATCTGGTGTTATACGGATGTGATGCCAGTTTAAACCACAAACCAACCACCAATTATTTTATCTTTCTGTGATCAAGTAGCAAACGGGTGAGTGTTATATATTTAACACATTATAATGCCATGTTATATGTCATATTTCTATATGCATTTCCAAACCTATCATGGAAGCTTTGTGTTTCATCCCGGCTGTTCTAGGCATATTTTCAAAAATTATGATCGAACCCTTTGGAGGGTTGCCTACGTATCATGTCAAGACATGAATCAGATCTTGCGTAGTTCGGGAAGAATTTAACAAAATTGTTTTGTTTTTTTTTTTTTAAATTATTATTGAAGAAAATAAATAAAGTGAGTGAAATAAAACATATGTAATATATATAGAAATAAACAGTCAACTTCATTACATGCTATAATATAAATACGATAAAATAACTGACCCAACTCCTAAAATAAAACCTACTAACTGACATCTGAAAACTAAAAGACATAATATCTAAATAAGAAATTTTTAAAACTGAAAATGAAAAACTATGACAAAGAAAACAACAATCCATTCAAGGAGATATCGATTTAATATGTCCTCCCAAACTCAAATATATGTCCTCCAATGAAGTAGTGAGTCGCTGTGCGAAAGCTGGTACTTGTGCCAAAAAGTCCTCACAATCCAACTGCTGATAATCTAAACCCATTCTGGCAGTATCCTGCGCTACATGGTGGACCTTCCCTCGAAGAGAACTGAAAGCCTGATCCCATTCCTGGGCCTGTCGATCTCGAAAATCAACCATCTCTCTTGCACGTTGTTCACGAGCAGAAATAACCTCCAACTGTTCTCACAATATTCCTCTTTCACGAATCCACTGAGATCTTTCTCGATCAAATTCTTCTTGCATATTCTTTTCAACTTCTTGAAGTTGTTGTCGGCGAGATGCGGCAAGTTCTGCAATGTGTGACCCCCTAATGGTAGCAAACTTGATTTGTCCCCGAAGTGCAACCTCAATAGCTGCTGACTTAGCTTTCTCTTCAGAAAATTCCCTTTGTTGTTCGTCTATTTTTGCTCGGGCATGCTCTAATTCTTCTCTCAAAACTTGGTTGGCTTCATGATGTTCTCGCATGACTCTTTCAATTCCTATCTTGATTGCAGCTTCCTGATCTATAGGTCCCTTAACCGATCTTTTTGGTCTGACTGGAGGACTTGACTGTTCTTCAAACCATTCCGGATAATCTGGGTGCACTTCTCCTTTCTCACGCTCTATGACCATCGTTTCAATTCCCATAATACGGCGACCCTCCCAAATCTGCTGGGCCAAATCTTCTGGAAGTGAAATCTCTGGTCTGACCTCAAATACGAACTCAGCCATGTCTTCCGTTATGGGAATTATTTGACGCCTGCCTAGCTGACGTAGAACTCTTAATGGAACATACGGTTGAACACCTCTAATAGCCATTAATAACAAGAACGAACAAATGACAGAACTATATATGACTTGCCTCCAAGGGAACCAATGGAGATTCCAAGTGATTTTATCTGTTGTCAAAGAACGAAAAAGTTTAATCCAATCTCCAATTTCTTTTGGAAATTTATATTTTTCCATCCTTTCCTCATAATCGTTGATGCGATTAAATCGCTCGGGATCAAACCTTGTCAATGTAGGACGTTGATAAAGATGCTCCACAATCCACATCTGTAACAAGATATTACATCCCTCGAAAAAACTTTTTTCTTTCTGACAAACAGTCAGAGCATGGTAAATATCAGCTAGGATCATTGGTATCATGGTGTAATCTTTCTTAATCAGTATCTGTACCACTCCCTCTAAACGAATATTAATTTTTTCTTCACTTCATGGGAAGACCATAGTGCCTAAAAAGGCTACCATGAATGCAAATCGTCTGTGAATTTTTCAAGCCTCAAAACTTCCCTTATTACAAAGTTCTTTACCGTACTTTTGAAACCCTTCTTGCCTTCCGTATCTGTCATACAAAAACTGCAAGGAAACCCAACATTTTTTCATTGATTCTTCTTTTGTGTTCCTTATGTTCATGATCTTGCAAAATTTGTTTATCGAAATAAGTCTTGGGGCTACAAGTCTCTTCCGATGCATATCACCATATCCAACATAGCCTGCTATCTCTTCTAAAGTAGGTGTCAACTCAAAATCTGAAAAGCGGAATACATTATTCTTCAGGTCCCAGAAATTCAGTAATGCATCAATCACCTCCCTATTAGGGTTGATTCTCATGATACTCGTCAAAAAACCCAAATACTTATGTATTTCGCCATAATCGAATGTATCCATTGCATTCCACCATAACCAAAGTTGCATAGGGGTACAATCCACAACCTGAAGCGGTACATTCCCATCTTTCTTTCTCTTTGGACGCTTTCCACGAACAGGGGGGACATTTTATACCTATTGAAAGGGACATAAGATTAATAAATATCTAAACTTAGACAAAACTTAATTTATTAATTTTGAAAAGAATTTATAACTTAACTTGTAAAACTTAGTGCGACCATTATTTAAACTTAGTTGCAAAGAACAATTTTATCAAAAATCAAAGTGAGAGAAACAAGATTGATAATTTTTTAAAAAAAAAATAAAAATTCACTCTATCAAAAAGTTTGCTATAACAGACTTCTAGATAATTTTATCTATATGTTTGAAGATAATATTCCCTAAGTACAAAAATAAAATAAAAGGACTCAGAAATAAAGAAAAATAGAATGACCGTTTTATGTATGAAGTTGTATAAAATTTTCAGTCTCACGACCCTAAAGATTCAGGACTTGTTAAAATTGATATATATATATTTTTTGTAAAAACTTAGCCTCATGATCCTTAAAGATTCCGGGCTTTTGGAATATATTTTTATTTTATTGTTATTATTATTATTATTATTATTATTATTTTTAATCTTAGCCTCATGATCCTTAAAGATTCAGGGCTGTTAAAATATATAAAAATTGGACTTGAAAATTTGTAAAACAATTATGAAAATAATCGTATTTTCAAAATATTTTCCAATTAATCTGTGAACAATTTTTAAAAAGATAAGGTCATATCCTGGGAAAGACTTCCTACGTATCTCACTAAAATGTGAGAATCAGACTCTCGTAGTTCATAAAGATTGTAAAAATTGTGTTGCTGTATATTTAAAAAAAAATTATTTTAAAATAAATTTTTCTTTCAAAAATGATCAACTAAATTTGAGAATAAATTAATCTCTCGTATTTTAAAATTGCCTAAAGCCGGTCAACAAATAAAAGCAAATGTCAAAGAGCACGTAGGATGCACATGTTGGTCTTTATAAATTAGGTTACCTGTCCTAGACAGACCCGACCCCTGTACCGAGTCCCACTAAATCAAATGTATATGATGCAAATAAAATGGTACCTAATAGGGATAACCAGATTCTGAGTTTTCAGTTCTTCTAAGTTAAAACCTAATAGGGATAAGTGTCTAGACTAGCTTACTCGAGCGGACACTCGAGCCGGGGAGGGACAACTTGGTCGGTAGCAGGGTAACACCGCCTTCGTTGTCGATCTGAACCCCGCCTAACATGTGTGACTATATCCTTCACCAGGTTCCTTGACACTCCAGCTATCTCAAAAGAAGGTGGGATGCATATGCTGCATTTCCTCTATCCTATTTCAGAGACTCAGAGGGGGTACGCGAGAGAAGACAATTTATAATACAATTCAAACAATATCAAAGCAGTAAATGAGCGACAAGTAGCACATCAGATCAATAAACACATTATAAAATAATTAAAGCAAGTAAAGTCAATATCAAAGCTCGAATTCTTATTTATTCCCCAGTGGAGTCGCCAGAGATGTCACACCCCTTTTTTTTTCTCGCTCGAAAGCCGAGTCGAAGGGTTTTTCCAATTAAAGTGACGATATTGAATAGGGATTAAATTATTTACGGAGTCGCCACTTGGAATTGAGTTTTGGTGTTCCAAGTCACCTTTTTTTTTTGAATCCCTAATCAACAAGGAAATGACTCTTATTTGGTCTGCGAAAACAAAAAAAAATGGGTAAGGAATTCTATTGATCGAGGGGAAGGTGTGAGGCACCCCTCGAATCCCGTGATTCTAGCACGGTCGCTTTTATTGGCTTATCTTAACTTAAATTATTTTAAAAAAATTATGTTAAGGCCTAAATCGCTTATTTTATATATCTAAAAGCTGTCTATAACTCGTGTATTAAATCGGTAAAAATTAAATTTTTTGAAAAAATATTTGTCAAAGTACATTATTGCATCCTTGAATTTTAAATATTTTATAAAGATGCGTATGCCGCATTCTTAATTGAGACGAAAATTTTAAATATATCTAAAATTTGCTTAGCGTTTAAAACATTGATTGGCTTATTCGAAACTCATAATAATTTTATCTATTCGAAATACTACTTAACTTTAACAATAACCTTTAAGCAAAATTTATTTAAAACAATTAATTAATTTAACAAATAATTATTAAGTTTTATTAGTAATAATAAATAAAATAAAAATATACACAAAGCTATCCATATTACACTAATCTTGATTCTCAAATTTTATATTTTAATAAAATAAAATAAAATAAATTAAAATCAATCAAATTAAGCAATTAAAACCTAAGACGAAAAGAAACATATTAAACGAAAAATTCCAGAAGCTACAAAATAATTAAATAAAAAATTAAATCATTTTTAATTCCTAAATACTAATCAAAATTTTAATTTATTGGCAAACAAAGTAATTACTTAGCATAAATATTATAATTTACTAATAAATAAGTTAAAGATCCCACCTACTTTATATTGCTTACTGCTTTTACTATTTTTCATACACTTCACACATGAACACACCAATTTTAACAAAACCCTCATTCATGGATATGAACAAATACACTGACCAAAATAAATTCTATCTGTGTTAGTATTATCTTCATAATTTTCGTCGCATACTTAACAATAAAATAATACAAAATGGATACTTCATATTTCTCAATGAATCAAACTCACAGAAAACATGGATATAATCATGAATTAACATAGATAACAACTCTCGCATGAACAATACATGAAGTCATAAAACTATTTTTACTCCATATTTTATCTCATAATGACGAATTTATTAAATAACAGTATAAAATAGGATAAGAACCTGTGTACTACACTAATCGAAGATGAAAGCAAGAATGGCGTTATCGAAAACTCGAAATGGAGACTCGACTAAACTCTATATCTTTTTTCTTCTGTATTTTCCTCTCTGTTTCACTCTTAATTTTCTTTTGATTTCTCTTCAAAACGTTAGTTTTGTTTTTGGTTTTCTTTCTTTCTTTTTTTTTTTAGTGTGTCTGTATCTCCTCCTTTTCCTTTTGATTTTCTTTCCGTCTTTGCTTCAGTTTCTTTCTCCTTTTCCGTGTGTGTATGTTTGTAATATATATATTAGTGTTGTGTGCATGTGTAGTTTTTGATGTGGTGGAAACGTGGGGAGGGAAATAAGGATAATGGGGTTGAGGGAAATCAAGGATGGGTTGAGATAGTTTTTTTTTTTTAGGATTAATTTTTTTTTAAATAATAATAATAATAATAATAATAATAACAAAAAATAATAAATAAATAAATAATATAATAGTAATAAATAAAATAATAATAATAATATAATAATAATAAATAAATAAAAATAATAAAATAATAATAATAAATATATAAATATGACAATAACTGATTTATATTTTAGAAATAAAATTCATATATAGCTTTAAATAACTATAACTAAATAATACTAAAACTTACTAGCTTATTTATTTAAATTCAAAAGGAAAATATTTTTGAATTTTTGTATTTATTTATTTATTTATTTATTTTTATTGGAATAAAACAAAATAATATCCTAAAATTAAATTCATTTAATTATTTATATTATATTAAAAATAAAATAATAGTCAAAATACTATATGATTAAATATAAATATAAATATTTAATATCGATAAACAAGTTAAAATTTAGGGAGGATCAAAAATCACATGTCTACATATTTTACTGGAAGTTTTTGAATGAATGTCTTTAACGATCTAAATTGATTTTTACCTTATGTATTATTAGTTTCATTATTTTTTCTCAATTAAACTTTACATTGGCTAATTCATTTTTTTAAAATAGTACAATATTTGATTAATATAGTAATATTTGATGCTACAAACTATTGTATGATTTATGATAAATTAAATAATTAAAAGTCAGACTCAATAAAATACTTTTTTTATAGATGTTTCTTAAATGAGCTCTTACAAGTCTTGTGAGGATTAAAAAAGTACTTTTTTAAATTAAATTATTATTATCCCACATAAAAAACGATAATATAATTTTGAATTAATTTTAAATTTAGCTGGATAAATAAATATTTTATAGTGTCACTATCACTTCTTTATGACTCATCATTTTTATATAGTATTTTAAATGCACATGTAATTGTTCAAATTTACTAAAATGGATGAGATCTTGAAAGGTCATTAAAACTTAATTAAGAATAAAATAGACAAAATACAATCATGTGAGGACTATCAAAATGAGATGTTCTTCCTTATATATAGTAATAATATACCGTATATTTTCTTAAATTTCGTATCAAATCAAAACATAAACTAATTAATAAATATTTGATGAGAGTAAAAAATCAATAATAGATCCACAAAAATATTGCTATATTTTAACATGAATATACCAATAACTAAGGAAAAGCAAAATCCCTGAGGGCAATGAAAATGCAAGGAAAAGACAAAAAAAAATAAAATAAAAATAAAAAAAAGCCATGTGTAGCTCTTTGATTCATCAAAGGATGAATGTGAGGACTACCAAATATATATATATATTCCCTTTCGTTTAATATATGCTATACCTCTTTTTGGAAAAAATTATAGGACTTTGAAGATTCATTGAATACCAAGAATCAAATTGTAGAATATTAAATTTCAATGAATGATACTACTTGTTTCTAGCTAGAAATAGTCCTATATTATCTTGATACAGGCATAATCTCTAGTTTTTTCACATTCCCCTGTTACTAGTATACAAATAAACCTGTTTTAAATCAAGGGATATTGTATTACAATTGCCGACAATTTATTGGGAATAATTTTTTTGCCTTATTAAGATAATTTTTTATAGTATAAAATGCTTCCATCATCTCTTGCTACTTGGCATGTTTGTCAAAAAAAATTGTTTCAAAATAATTGACATGTTTATAAAATTAAGAGATATTGAATACTTTTTTTTTTAACTTTATCCATAGTAATTCAATGAAAGTAATTAACTCAAATAGATAATGATAATATTTAATGTGAATTTAATAAAATTATTTTAATCAATTTACAATCCTTATAAATTACTTCTTAAGAATTATGGAAAAGGCGAACCTAACCTGCCAACTAATAAGGAAAGGGAGGAGTAGTAAACTCATGCACTACAAGAAAATGGCTAAATTACGACAGAGATTTTAGTCACAAATCTTCCACAAATCATTGATTGTGATGAATTTGTGACAGAAAAATGTGCGTCTCAGAACCTTTGGTCATAAAATCATTGTGACAGATTTAATTTCCGTCACAAAATTATTGTGACGGAACTGAGACAGATCGTCCGTCACAATATAAATTCTTAAATTTGACTTAAATCCCGTCACAAATTTATAATAGATTTGTGACAAAATAATCCGTCATAAAATAGTGACAGAATAATTTTCGTAACAAATTTTCAAAGCTAGTCACCACAATTGTGACAATATATTTCGTTATAAATAATTTGTGACAGACTAATTCAATCACAATATGACTCTCTTGTCTATATTAGTAACAAATTTAGGATAGATTGTGACAAACTAAATCTGTCACAAAGTTTATTTGAATTTTTAATTTAATAAATAATAATTACTATGAAATACTATGCTCTCTCTCAGACACTATATATATATATATATAAAACATAATACAAGATTTATAATAGAAAAGGTCTGAAGTTAATTAAAACATGCAAAATCACAACTTCAATAAGCAAAAGTCTACCAATGTTTAAAATTTAAAGCATATAACTATCCAAAAAAGTGTGACTATGTTCAAGTCAACACTTGAAGTAACTAAAGTCCCAAAATATTAAAGACTTAAGCATTAGATGAGTCCCTATTAGGGAGAGTAGGATTACTAAATGAGCAAGAAGATAATGCCATATGGCTTATCATGCGAGACCATTACTCCTCCATAGATTTGAATCGATCATCACTTTGTTGCCTCAAACGGGAAATCTCTTGCTCTACTCGTTGTTGCACCTCCAACTCTACACGCTCTTGAAGAACTCTCTCTTGATTTTTTCTCATATATGACACCTCTTTCTCAAGTATTTTGATGCGCTCTTTGGAAAAATAATCGGACACTACAACAGGCAAATTGCATGCCATATCTTTATACAAGGTTGAAGCTTAAGAGCCCAATTCATTCACACATTATTTTTTTGCTCCACGCATAATATCAAAGTACATGCGATTTATATCAAGTTCTTGATCTTCTGATGACTCATCTGTTGATCCCAAAAGAGCAGTAGCTATGACAACCTCCATTTTATCCTAAAAAATACAAATAATCAGCCAACAAAAACAGTATGAAAACAACCAGCCCATATGATACCACTAGCTAAAACAAGAAGATAAATCACTTTTGCATGTCAGCTCTTTGTAGGTGCAATACTGGCACTACATAACACATTAAATTTCTCTTGCAATTGCTGGAAGCCCAGCGTTAGACTTGGAACTTCTTTCTAGCATGACGCAGCATGATTCTCTATACTTGAAAGTGCATTTAATTCATTTATATGACATTAATGGCCATCAATAGCGCTACATTCTAGTCCAGATAATTCATAGATTAAAAGCCATTTATACACAAACGAATCCATAAAAAATATAATTGGTCAGCAGGGATGACTGTGCATAATGAAAAAGAAACAAAGCAGAAAAATGAGGAAGCTGGAAACACCAGATGATTAAGAAAAAAAATCATCCCATTGCAGGTGCAATATTAAACTACATCACACAACACTAAATATTCTTACAAATTCAGAAAGCCAGCCATCAGACTTGGATTCCTTACTGTTCTAACACTACGTCACAAAATTGATCAAAATGATAAAAGCATTCAGTTCAATAAAAGTACACTAACTATCAGTGGCATTGCATTATTTGTATTTTTAGAATACTCAACCAACAGTATGAAAATTGACTAGAGTTGATGTGCCTGCCTGGTCTGAAATTCCAGTGAAAAAGGATGCCCAAAATTTGCTAAAGAAATCAAAATCCAAGTTCTTGAATGAGATTTAGGGCCCGAAAAGTGTTGCATTTGATCCCAAAGGAAGGAGACATTACACAGGTATAGCTGATAGGAGAATTGTGTTGTGGGATGGTAAAAATTAGAATGATTTTGCTTATACCTCTGCTAATAAGGGAGTTGTGTTTTACTTGCCTACAGAGGTAAATTTTCTAAGACCTGAGTCCTGACCACTCTCCCATATTAATCTAATAATGGAATCAGTTACTGATACTTGTATCAAGGTAGACTGTCTACATAACACTCTATCAGCTTGCGACCCTTCCCTGGACCCTGAGAGAATGGATATCCTTTTAATAGTGTAAGGTTGTATGTACCAGTATTCTTTAGCAGACACTAACATGGAGTTGTTCTAAAATTGCAGCTAAAAGGACTAAAAGAGAAGCTAGGAGAGGAAACAATATCCCCTGCATTCAATCATTACTAGTATTTTATTGTTAGAAAAATTGTAAAATGCTTAGTGATTATGTTTGGCGTTATCAAATCTTGGTTTAGTTTATACTGTAAAACTAAAAAACAAATGAGCAGCAATAGATATTGTTCTTCAATAAACAACAATAGATCTTGTATCAATTTATTTGCGTGAAGATATAAGTGTTGGACAAGTTTTCCCTGTTATTTTTTGCAATCTTATCACACTAGTACACAATACTAGATGGTGGTAGTTTTATACTTTCACATCATGAAGGTTGCATGTAAAGATGTGTCTTTCTCTTGGCTTCTGCCCTCTAGAGCTAACTCAGCAAACCTTATACTTTTTATCAAGCAGCAAAGAGAAAAAAATATTTTGCTATCAGAAGAAATCCTACAAAATGTTCTTCCTCGATAAAATAAAGCCCAAGTTAACAGAATTACAAACTCTTTCATGTTTGCAGATACAAGTGAATATGGTTTCACTCGCGCAGAAAGACTAGTACAAGATGAAAGCACTTCAGCAATTTTCGACAATGTAACTCATTACCGCCAAGAATCCTAAGCTGGGACAGAAAATCATATTGCAAAATGTCTCTTCATCTAGTGCCACGAGAAGCAACAAGGAGAGTAAATCAAACAAAAGCACCACTCATACTGCAAAGCCAGAAAAAAAAAAAAAAACAAGACCATTGTCAAGAAGAAAGCAAAATCAAAAGCAACAGTGACATCCAACACTTCTAATCTGACCTCTGAACAATTTATCTGTCAGTAATGTCAGTGTGCTCTCAAGAATGTAAGAAACAAGTCTGGTAAGGGACCTATGATTCAAGGTTTTAGATGTACAACCACTGAATCAAGTGAAAATAACAATAACTGCCATGCTACTAAATCAGGCTTTGCAAATAATGTCCATGATGACAGGGTTACCCCTGTCTTGAAACCCAACAGGGCATCAAAATCTAAAGAGCAAGGGGATATTTCACAGAGCTCAAAGAGTAGTATTGGTAATTACAGTTGTAGCATAACCATCAGCGACGAGAGCAATCTAAATGCAGTAAAACTAATATTTTGCACTAGAATGACTGTAAAGGATAGTAGATGCACTTAAAACCAACAAAAGCCTGGCGGAAATCATAAAACAAATGACAATATAATGATTGTAAATTCAAAAGTAAGATCCTAACAAAGTAGTGACATAAACGTGGTGTTTCAGAGCCTTACCTAGCTGAGGCAGCTCTCTGTTCATGGAAGGCATACATAAGTATTGATACAAAATCAAGTTCAAACACAAGAAGCAAACCACAACAAGATGTCAACGACAATGATAGTGAATCGAAATAGGCCACACACGGCTTCTTTAGACTTCAAGATTTCAACAAAAACTAAATTATTAAGAGTACAAGATTGCACCAAGTATAGTGAATCAAAATTTTTCCCACATGGCTTCACTACTTCAAGATACAAATAACAAGTCACTCTACTTGCAATATCTATATTGATCTAAAGAATGAAAAGTTTATTAGCAAACTTACATTAATGCTCTTCGACTTGGCATCAACAAAATGGTTATCCTTTTTTTTGTGCAACTTCTTAAATACCTCCCATGAATTTGGTTCACGACCCATTTCGATTGCCTGAGAAAAATTTCAATATTAAAATCGAAGATAAAGTCAAAGAATTATTCAATTAAAGTACGAAATTTACCAATTTTATAGTATGCTCCACTGTTGACCTGAAACCACCGGTATGCTTGCTTGGCTCAGTGCCCGGACCGCCAGTTTCACTACATCACTTTTGAGTTGCAATATGAGATTTGTTCTTAAATTCATCTCTTCGCCAATGATACATTCTTTTTGTATATAAGTTAGATGTCACCTTCTTTCAAGTGCGTTCGATTATGGAGTTCTTTGTAAGATTCCACTGATATGATTTCTAGAAAAAAAATTTAGTTAGAGACATAAACACAACAATAACATTATTAATTTTTAATATAATGCAATATTTATCATGAATTCATGCCAAAATAATTTACGAGTTGATTCAGTAACACCCTTCCATGTGTATCTAGTAGCATCTTGTCGTTCCTTAAAATTTTTTGTGATGGTCTTTGAGATAGAATGGCCATTAGGGACAAATCTGAAATATAATTATAAAGAGTAAATTATACATTTTATGTAATTTATTTTTTTAAAAAGGTAAATAACTTTTGTAAAAATATCTTCTCTTACTTTTGCCCGACAACTGATATGACCAACAGCCTAGTTATTGATGAGCTGCTACTAGACCCAATAGGGATATCTATGGAACCAGGAGTATCAGGAGAACCAACAATCAATAATGACATATCACTCATATTCTAAAATGACAATTATTCTATAACTGCAAAACAAAATTCATGAAAAACAAATCATGTGAAATAAATTATTTAGAAAGACATAAAGAAAGAAGAAAAAAGTTATCACTTTTTACCCATTCTATTCCACTTTAAGAAGAAGAGCATCAGTGCCATTTTTTTTACCAATATATGGTACTATGGTTCCTTTCCATGTGGCCACTGTTAAGACTGTTTCGAGCCAGCAAGATATCAATCGCAACTGTTATATCCGTATCATTTTCAATGTCCTTAGTACCCCTTTTACACCTGTCGATGCAAATGATGTTAAGAATCAGAGTTCTATTTATTTGAAGGAAGTTTCATTTCGTTCTAAGGATCCAATGCACATAAGTGAAGTTGTTCAGCTCATTAAAACTCTTAGCTGGAATGTTATGGTCAGGGAGTTAGAGAGAGCTGAAAGGGCTACTTTGGTGAATAGATGAAAATTTGTCTATGGGAGAAATGCCAATCACTTCATGGCATTTGGCAGCAGCTACATAGTTTTATATGAGACAAGACACTCAATAGATGAGTTGACTTTACGCAATTAACTCCAGTAAAAACATCGAAAGAGCAACTGAGATAACACTAAACTCTATTCAAACAAGCAACTCGGGCACTTGGACATGTGCTAAGGAAGTGCTTGCGCTAAGGAACTCAATAATTTGATCCCAAAGAATGGCATTGGCTCAAAGACCAATGATATTTAATATGAAAAATTACCTAGTGATACTAATAGAGAGCAGAGGAAGCTAAAGTTTATATGTTAATCCGATTCCAAACCCATTTAAAAGTCTAGCTATAAGCAGGACATAAACATTAGGCGACCACAACATTATTAAGCCACTAAAAGAATATAGCATAGATAACATAATAAGCATAGGGCGATGACCAACGTTGTCAGCTATGGATACAGAACAAATTGTGATAAGGAACAATCCTGTCAATGTCTTCTGACCACAGAAACAACCCCACGAGTTTCAAGAAACAACAGAAACTCACGCTACATCACTAGTTAAGGGCAATTCCATTGGAATCAATTTATTCCATACCTTGACAAGCAAAAAAACGACCTAATTCATACCTCAATAAGTTGAAAAGCATAGAAATTGAGATAAATTACCTCAATAAGTTGAAGAAAAATAGAAATTGAGATGAACTAAGTGTTTGCAGAAGAAATTGAATATGAATTCTCTCAGTGAATGCGACTGCTTTGTGGAAGAAATTAAATGCCTATAAAGAAATTAAGAAGATGAAAAAATTAGGATTTTGAATGTAACTGATGGAAAAAGATGCTGTAAAAAAAAAAGAAAAAAAGAAAAAACGAAAAACATTTTAGAGAGAACCCAATTTTGCTTTAGATGAAAATATATCCGTCACAAATAATTTTTTTTTTAATTTTTGTTGTGACAGAATAAATTCGTCATAAATTTTTATTACATTAGTTACTTTTTTTAAAAAAAAAAATTGTGATGGAATGCTCAATCTGTCACAAATTTAATAACGAATTGTGACAGAATATTTTTTTTTCATCAATTTTAATTTGTGATAAAAATATTTCTTTCACAAAAATTATATTTAAATCTATCATAAATCTGTTACTTTTTCAATATTTATGTAAAAATAAAAAAATTACAATTTTTATATTTATGCAAAAATAATCTATTATAAATTCATCAAAATTCTTTTATAAATTATGACAGAAATATTCCATTACAATTTAATCATTTTCTTATAATGATGAAATAATGTTTAATTATCTCATATCATCTCATATATCACATATGATGGTTGATGGATGGAGTGATTAGTGGGTGAAAGGTAAATGTAATAATTGTGAACTTTCACGTCTCCCTTATTTTGTGGGTTCATTTAGTATTTGTTGCCAACGGAATCCTTGAAGTTACTCTTACTTATTACCATGTGATCATAAAGTTATAAATTTAAATTTTTAAAATAGTTTTTAATAAAAATACAAGATAAAATTACATGCAATACAGTTTTGTAGTAGAGTTTTTTTTCGAAAGCGGAGCCAGCCCTCTTTAGAGGGTTCTTTCGAATCCCCTTTAATGAAAAAATATAATATTATTTATATATAATTAAAATTATTTTTTATATAGTTATAATAAGTGTTGAATCCCTTTGATTTAATTTTCTTTAAATATTAAATTCCATTACTTAAAATTCTGATTCCACCCCTTCTCTTTTTCCGAAAACTGATTTTTTTTTTATAGTCTCTGACGTCTGATTATTATTATGTGAAGTGAAAAGAGAGGGGTGGTGCAGTAATTTGATGTTCTTCTCAATGCAAAAAAGAAAGAAAGAGGAGAGAAGGTGTGTCAATCAAATCCAGCAGAAAACACAATGATTGCCTATATTGTCACTTCTAATGACAACTACAACTTCCAACTTGTCTTTAAGGGTGTGTTTGGTATGAAGTTAACTACTTTTGTTTAAAAAATACTGACCTACTTATTTTAAAAAAATAATGATCCCTTTTTTTTTTTGAAATACTTTTAATTTAATTTTCCACGTAGCATATTTAAAATTATAAAATTAAAAAGTATTTTGATACATTTAACATAATTTTAATTTAAGACTATAAGATTAAATTTTTTTTTTATTTTCTTAAATTTTATATCAAGTTAGAGGTGTGAATGACAAATTAGAGGTGTGGAGACAAACTCTTGAGTCTAAAGGGTTCAGATTGAGCAGAAGCAAGACAGAGTATTTGGAATGCAAGTTTAATGACGTGAGGTTGGAGGACGAGGTGGTCGTGAAGCTGGAATCGCAGGAGGTATGTAAGAGGGATAGTTTCAAGTATCTCGGGTCCGTGATACAGGGTAACGGTGAGATTGACGAGGATGTCTCGCACCGTATTGGGGCGGGATGGTTGAAGTGGAAGCTCGCGTCGGGGGTGTTGTGTGATAAGAAGGTGCCGCCCAAGCTTAAAGGCAAATTCTACAGGATGGTAGTCCGTCCGACCATGTTGTATGGAGCGGAGTGTTGGCCAGTTAAGAACTCCCACATCCAAAAAATGAAGGTGGTGGAAATGCAGATGTTGCGCTGGATGTGTGGGATGACTCGAGGGGATAGAGTTAGGAATGAGACTATCAGGGAGAAGGTTGGTGTGGCTCCAGTGGAGTGCAAGATGCGGGAAGTCCGATTGAGTTGGTTTGGACACGTGAAGAGGAGGGACACGGATGCCCCGGTTCGTAGGTGTGAGAGGCTAGCGTTGGATGGTTTTAGGCGGGGTAGGGGGAGGCCGAAGAAGTACTGGGGTGAGGTGATTAGGCGGGATATGGAGCAGCTACAGCTCACCGAGGACATGACCCTAGATAGGAAGGTCTGGAGGGCGCGAATTAGGGCAGAAAACTAGGGCCAGTTTGGGGCGTTAGGGTAGGGAAGTATTTGGTGGGGGTTTTATTCCTGTTATTCTTCCTATTCTTATTTTTATTCCTATTTTCTATTCTTCATCTTGTTATGCTTTCGGTGTTCCATGTTTTATTACGAATTTGGGTGTTTTCCGATGTTTCCTACTACTTATGGGTGCCGTATTTACGTTATGAAATCCTGTTCTGTGCGTTACTTTATATTTATATTTGTGTGGTGTCTCGTGTCTTGAGCTGGGGGTCTATCGGAAACAGTCTTTCTACTTCTTCAGAGGTAGAGGTATGGACTGCGTACATCTTACCCCCCCCAGACCCCACTAGGTGGGAATACACTGGATTTGTTGTTGTTGTTGTTGTTGTTTTTTAAACGGAGAAAGAAACACTCTAGCCAAATTCAAATAGATAAAATATAGAGCAATGCAAAGTGTTTATTACTGCCGATATAGGTTGGGATGTAGTGGTGGGCTATTTCACTCTTAATTAGAGGTCTTGAGTTTCAGTTTTGAGTATGAAAAAAATCTGATTGAGAGTGTCACTCGTAGAATGAACCTTAAATACACGATTCAGATTAGTCGATGTTCCAATATGAGTAACAGATACCGAATAAGAACTCAATAAAAAAAAGCAAACCTTAAATTTTAGTGATAGCATTTTAAATTTGTGTTGGTCTAAATTCAAAGTGGACAATATTATAAGTGGATTGCGATGTGAAAAATATGATAGTAGATTCATTCCTCGTGCAACCTTAAATAATTGTGGGACAAACCTCGATGAGAATGTTGAGTCCCTCAGGGGGTGTATGTAACACCCTAGACGAATCCTATATATAATTATATAAGCAAGCAAACATTATACCTTAATCATATCGTGTTTTAAACCCATGCCGACCCACGGTAAAAAGATAATTTCATTAATGGGATGTGAGAGAAGTTACACTTGTTTGAAGAAGTGTTTTTTCTCATTTTTAAGAAATTTATTTATTTTTTTCATGAAAAATATTTATACTTTTTTTAAAATCAAAATTCCTAGTATTAAACACCCTTAGAATCATTTAATAGCTGGTCTGGAATTGATTATTCATATATAAAAATTATGACGAGTAGATTTTATAGAAGCTTTTTTAAAAAAAAAGAAACAAAGATTTAATCGAACTATCATGAAATGCATCAAATTTCAGAAACAACAATACCATAAAACGAAAAATGAATTTAACCTTATAAAATTACACCAAACTTCTCTATAATTTACCAAACTTAATGAGAAATAAAAAATATAATTAAGTAATGTTGAACGAATTAATTGTATTAATCCAACAGGATTAATCAGTTGACCCGGCCTTGTTGGTTCACATGTGAGCTGCATGCTAATAGAAAACAAAAAAAGATTAAATAATTTTATTAGGCTAATTAAGTGCCATTTATTTTTAATGCTAGTTGTATGTAGCAAACTCTTTATTAATCTATATTTAGTTTATCCAAATTAGTATTACCATGTTATAAAATGGGCAATTTTAAGACGGACCAAATATGTAAGTGGTGACGTCATAAGGTAAATTATTACTCTAGTAGTTCAGAATACTTTGAGTTTACCGGAGTCTACATGAGATATACAATAATTTTGAATTGACGTGAATTCGATAATTTTTATAAAATTATATATATAATTGTTGTTTCATGCGCACAGTATTATTTTGCTGTAATATGTTACTATTATTATCTGGTGTTTTATTACTATTAATTACTTTTTCATTTATATTATAAGCCTGTTTGGCCATGGAATTTTTTTTTTTAATTTTTTTTTGAAGTTAGAAATTGT
Source organism: Capsicum baccatum var. pendulum (assembly GCA_030864225.1). Lineage (NCBI taxonomy): Eukaryota > Viridiplantae > Streptophyta > Magnoliopsida > Solanales > Solanaceae > Capsicum > Capsicum baccatum. Next base: position 251,238,529 of record CM061559.1, on the reverse strand, counting down.
GGTGTTTGACCATGAAAATTCAGAAAATAGTTTCGGAATTTTTTTTTAAAAAGGGAAAACAGGTTTTTGTTATTTTCATAATTTTTCAACTCCAATTTCAACTTTAATTATTATTACATATAACCCCAATCTTTTAAATTTTTACATAAAACTCTCTTTTTAACATTACTTTTTCAATATTACGTATATAGCAGTTCTAAAGAATAAAATAATTATAATTTCAAATTTAATATTATCCTAATTAATATATATCTTTTTTCTCTCTCATCATTATTTTTCTCTCTTATTTAATTTTCTTCTTTATTTAAGACATTATTTTACTGTTAATTTATATTTATACTCATAAATATATAAAGTGTTATATTTATATCCATAAATATATAAAGTATTATATTTATAATAGAAAAATACAAAGTATGTTATATATAAAGTTTATACCATGTATATACCATATACACACATATATAAATATATAAAGTATTAAGAAATATACTAAGCATACTTATAATATAAATATATAAAGTATGTTATATATGAAGTTTATACCACGTATATACCATATACACACATATATAAAAATACAAAGTATAAAGAAACATACTAAGCATATTTATATATTTATGGTATATGATATAATATACCATAAATATGCAAAGTATATTTTACATAGAAATAATTTATTCACACACAGTAAAATCTTTCATGTATAAGAAAATTAAAGAAATAAATTAGCGACACCCTAAAATTTAATAACAACTCATCATTTCCTATTTTTTAGGAACGGAAAATGAAGAAAATAAATTAAATAAATTCATGAAAAAATAAATTTGTTTGAAAGATAATATTTGTTACCTAAAAAACAGGAAACAATGATCTGTTAATATAGCATCCATAATGACTATTAATGTAAATATTTTATACATCATGATTGAAATTCATTAAATATGATCATGTGTATGTAATTATTTTTATAATATTGGCTAATTATGTTCTTTTCCCATTAGTAGGTAAATTTTAATTGGGTGATTTTAATAGTTTGTAAAAGTTAGGGCATAATATCATATTTAAATTATTTTTTTCAAAAGTTAAATTTTTTTTTAAAAAAAAGACGTGATCAAACACAACTCCAACTTCAATTTCAACTCCAACGTCAATTCCAACTCCGAAAATTTTTAGTTTTCATGACCAAACAACTACTATATATTTTTTTAGATTGTTTTATTTTGATTCAAGGTTTATCGAACACAATCGCTCTAACTTTGAGTTAGAGATCAGGTTTGCGTACACTTTATTTTCTTTTCTTTTCACTTTATGAAAATACACCGAATAAGTTATTGTTGTTGTATTAGTAGTTCATTCAAGATCTAATTATTATTGTAGTATATTACTCCATTAATTAATTTGAAGGGGAGCCTTTGAATAATGATTGCATATTATAGCCTCTTGATCGTATTCTTTCTCGAACTCTGTACACAGCGAGCACTTTATTACATCTGATTGCCCCTCTATTATTAATTAATTTGAGAATGTGGTAAAATGTATGATCTTGAATCTATTTTTGATTCTGGACTCTATAAATATATATATCCTAAAATAAATTTGTATCTCTTTGATGGGTACACATATATTTTGATATCTGAAAGAGCAATTCTTTCATCTCAAAGTTAATTTTTTTTTTTTAAAAAAGATTCGTAAAATATTCTGGTCATTAAGTTTATAATAAAAATGGAAAATGTAGGTCGGGCAAATGGAGATTATGTCCTGTATAATTTAAAATGTTTAAAGTGGTCAATTGCTTGGTTAAGAAGGTATAGAACTTAGAAGAAGACAGAAATAGAATATCCTAATTGATTCCATCAACAAAGACAATATACTTCTAAACAACTTTCTTAATTAAGCTTTTTATGTCTTTGGGTTCCTAATATTATGGCTATTAAACAGTTAAGAAAAGAGATTTTTACTTCTTCCCATTCTGTGTTCGATAACTGTATTTAATTTTAATTAATTTGAATTTGCACATTATAGCATTTATTTCTGAGACATTTAATTTAAAATAAAGAGATTTCAATCATCTCGCCATAATTTATTTTGCTTAACAAGAATAGATAATGAAGAACATTCTCTTCAACGAAAAAATTCTCAAATGGCCAAGTTAACAAAAGGACTATTTTTTACTTAGTCTCTACATTTTTATTTCTTTATATTTATTTTGACACACACTTAAAAAGTAATACATAAAATGGTAGTTTTATTCTATCATTCTTAATTATTATAAGCTATTTCGTTCATTGGGAAATAAAATAAAAATAATCTGTTCCATTTGTATTTTACATGCTCCTTAAAAATTAATAAGTATTACTACTGAGAGGAGCTTTGATTACTCTACCTTTATTTATATTTTGAAAATACAGTCCTTTCCTTTATTTTGAGTTCTGACTACTTTACCTTTAATAATTATTTTTTACTTTTTCAATTTATTTGTGATTTTTAAAATTAACTACTCTCAAGAATAAAATATAAAATAATTTACTTTATTGTAAATTTTTAATTTATTAAATAACTTAAAATAAGTAATTAAATAATTTGAGACAGAAATTAAAGAAATGAACATTCCCAAGAACGTATACTTTCTTTGTCTGTTTGTGAGCACTAATAATAATACTAGTACTCTATTTTTTTTTTATTTCCTATTTGGTGTTTGGTGTTTGTATTGAAACTCCGATTAATTCAGATCATGCATTGCAGGGCCCATTAAGATAACAACGCTTCCAAGAATCCTGCACCACAAACTCGTGTCGATAACACTAGTATACATTGTTTAGCCAATAAGAAAAAGAGCTATGTAATATAAAATCCATTAAATAAAAATTGGCAACTACTCTATTTTTTAATTAACCCCTAGATGAACAAAGTGTATAAAAGTAGTCCTTTTTCCTCCTCTTCTCATTTCATATTCATATATTAGTTCCAAAACCTTTTGGTCTTATTTGGTAAAACATATACACATACAATATACTTTGAATTTTTTTTTAAAAAATATGGAGCAAGAAAGAAATTCAAAGTTTAATAGAATTTGTGTGTTTTGTGGAAGCAGTTCTGGGAAAAAGCCTAGCTATCAAGAAGCTGCTATTGATTTAGGCAAAGAACTGGTAACTTTTTTGTGCTTTAATTTTCATGAAAAATAATAGTACTATGATTTTTAATGCCTTCCATTTTCTTTTTCTTCTTCATTTTCTGTTTTCATTTGGTAGAAAGTTTTGTAGTTCATGGCTCTTTCAAACTTTTAACATTTTTATTACTTTGAGTTCTTATAATATTTCTCTTTTTAGTCTGTATCTTGTTGTGATCATTGTTGGTACTAATATTTTTGTTCAGTTGATTTTCACATTTTCTTTGCTTCAAGAACCAAACTTTTATGATCGTGAAAAACTCACCTAAATTATCATATATTTTTAAGTTTCATATTTGAACTATCACCGTATCACGTGTGCGAGTTTCTTAATTAATTTTTTTTCGTACATGAAATATCTACCATCAGGTAGGTGAAAGAAAAAGAAACGGTTGATAGTTGAAGTGTGAAACCTAAAAATTGGCATACTTGACTTGTTTCTTACCCATAGCTCTTTATGTTATGTTTGGCATGATAGAGAATTAAAGAAGGTCAGTTTTGTGTGTTGGAGAAAGAATTAATGGAGTAACAGAAAAAAAGGAATTGCTAGCTGTAGCCTGCTGTAATTAGTTAACCAATGTTCTTGCATGATCTAATTTTTGTTGGTTCAGTTCATTATAAAAATTAATTATCAAAGAAATTAAAAAATTCTTACAATTCTCATGCCTTTCCATGGGGAACAGAACGTGCCACCTTGTTATCATGACAACTTACAAGTTACAAGAATACAATTCGTTGAAAATTATATGCACATGCATGACAAAAATATTAAAATACAACTATTTGTCACGTGTTTAGAACTTGTTTTCTGTGTATTGTTGGTAATGATTACATGTGTTACTGGATGTAAAATAAAATAAAATTTGATTATGATGATAGTTTGCTAATGATTTTGATGGGTGAAGGTGGAGAGAAGGATTGATTTAGTGTATGGTGGTGGAAGTATTGGCTTGATGGGACTTGTTTCTCAGGCTGTTCATGATGGTGGGCGCCATGTTCTAGGGTAAGCGTTTTACTCCCTTCGTTTCAATTTATTTGAATGATTTTGATTTGGTATAGAGTTTAAGATAATGTACGAGACTTTCAATCTTGGGACTTTGAACTAGAAGTGATCAAAATGTTTTTTAATCGCATGGACTTTTGGATGGTGTTTTCTTTGTTATATTCATTGAGTTTAACTTCTATACGTTGAGGGACATATAAGAATTTCTGCAAACTAGTTAGACAAAAGTGAGGTCGATAACCTGTTACAACGAGTTAAATTATTTAAGTGATAGCGATTAAATCCCACTCTCTTACACAAAAACGAGAAAGAACGTGTTTTTTGTACTCATTCCATTTGCGAACCATCCTGGTCTATCATATTGCCTGGACACTCCAAATACAATGTCGTGCCGAATCCTTCCAAAAATGCACAACTTTTGAAGAATTCTACACGCAACCGCAAGACATTTTTGAAGAGTCTGAACATGCAAGATTGTTTTAGTTTTTTCTATGATCTATTAAAGTTAAAATCTTTATAGGACCTTGTCAGTTTCTCAGTTGTCAATGAATTGGCTTTTTGAGGACTACCTAAAGGCGGACATCATGGGATCAAATGTTGGTCCTTTTTGATAGTTGATGTCTATGCATCTTCCCTTTTGGCACACAATGGGTCATTTTCTGAGCAAGCAAAGAATTACTGTGTTAGTACTACACATTTTATCGGCTTATAAATGGCAATTTCTTGCTGAGCACCATGTTGCTGGGATGCATGTCGGATTCTTCAAACAGTAGTGTCATTTCGGAGAGCATTATTTCGATCAACATAACCGAGCATATGCACCTTAGCTACAGAAACTTTCTTTCGGGCAACTGAACTATTACTACTGTGCCGCGATTCATGTTATCTGTTTGTTTAATTGATTTCGACTGTTTCTATTGCAGAGTGATTCCGAAGACTCTCATGCCAAGAGAGGTAACCATTCAGAACAAACTTTGTATTCCTTTTGTATTATGTTCATATCATATTTAAGACATGTACCAATTTTTTGTTCTTATGGTCCTGAATGTTGTAACAGTTAACTGGCCAAACCGTTGGTGAAGTCAGAGCAGTGTCCGGTATGCACCAAAGAAAGGCTGAAATGGCTCGACAAGCTGATGCTTTCATTGCCCTCCCTGGTAAATAACAAAATCATCAAAAAAACTTTAGTGACATCAAATGTTTTTATTGAATCGGTATTCTGTATTCTCACTTGTGGGATTTTACTGTGTACATTGTTGTTGTTGAATTGGTGTTTCTGTTTTCTTAATTTTTAGGTGGCTATGGTACACTTGAAGAACTTCTTGAAGTCATTACATGGGCTCAACTTGGAATCCATCAGAAACCAGTAAGAAATCTACATTTTTTGTTCAGATGACTTTACTTTTCATAGAAATATGCAAACAAGAATTTAGTAATAGTGGTAGGTATTTGACTAATTAAGGTCTAAACGAAATATTCTCAAGTGAAAAAGTACGATAAATTAGTATTTAATGACGAAAAGTTTGACACAAAATGTGTTCCCTTGGAATTAAAGGAAATCAAAGAATCGATGAAATCTTTGTTGTGAAGATGTCCATTGCTTGAGACTAAATGCCATCATTCTCCAAACACCTCTAGAGTGACTTTTTTATACCTTCTTTTAGCCTATGTTGCTCGAATTCTTTAAAAATATCGTCGCACCTTTTTCTGATACACATCTGTTTGGCATTTTGGAGAGTCCGAGCAACATGTCTTTTCGGTACAAGCATTTTAACATAATATGCTCAAACCAACACTAGAAATTATATATTCTGTTTTATATAATATGTTCTTAAATGTCTAAAGAATTAATCCTGCATTCGAGTCAACAATCCTCGTCAAAATTGGAATGAAAAAGGGTATCGAAGCACGTGGTCCTTGGTTAACATGGAAAGATTATACAAAGATTTGCACGTCTGATCATCATCATACTTCATAATCCTGTTTGTATGGCAAGAAAGTGTTGCTTAAGCATCAGAATAATGTTGGAAGTATGCACAATTCAACTATAACTAACTTAATCTACGTCAAAATTATGCAGGTGGGTCTGTTGAATGTTGAAGGTTACTATAATTCGTTGTTGTCTTTCATCGATAAGGCCGTTGATGAAGGCTTTATCTCTCCAACTGCGCGTCGCATAATCGTGTCTGCTCCAACAGCCGAAGAGTTGATCAGAGAACTTGAGGTATATATGATGTATATTCACAGTGTCATACTCCTTCCGTTTCAGTTTGTTCGTTTGGTTTTGACTCGACACGATAAAGAAGACTTGTGAATCTTGTTGTCGTAAACTAGAGATATGTTAATGCACAAAAGATTTTTAATCTTGTGGTCTTAAACTGCCACGTGAGAAGTTGGGAGTAAGAAAAACAAATTGAAGCGGAGAGGATAGTATTTATTTTAGTAATATAAGCATTGTGAGTTGTTGCAACATCCTAATTCTTTATTTGTTTTGTCAAAAGTAACAATTATAAAAATAGTTTTAAGTTCTTTGAATGGTTCAACTTGAAAAGCATCATAGCACTAACATGCTATTTTATTAATAAAATGTTGTGTCCCAATTGAGGCTTTCATATAGAAGGTTCTCTAAATATTTAATATCACATCTATTAGTTTATTGCTTTCTCTTTTGTTCATAGTTTAAGCTTATTATTTTTTTTCTTGCTGTTACAGGAACATGTACCTGAGAAGGATGAAATACTATCAAAATTGATTTGGGAGGATGAAATTCAAAGATATAATTATACGCCTGAATCCAGTGTTCCTACTTAAAATGTAGTTGCTTTTTTCACTACATACTGTTATTTTTGCGTATCGGGTATTTTAGAAATTTCACTATACGTAGTATTATACAGATTTGGAAGGGAAAAAAATGAAAAAAAAATATATTATCAGTTTTTGTGGATCTTTGGAGGTCCATTTTGCTCAAGGCATATGCTTCGAATATATATCTGTTTTTGTGGATCTGTGGAAGGTCCATTTTGTTCTGGCATTATGCTTTTTATATATGTTTACTATATAGTATATGCTCTTTTTCTTGTAAATTCATTGGTGTGCTAACTTAAAAATGTGTGGATGTTGCCCTCTTTCTATTCCTTTTAGTAAATCTCGAATCACGAGCAGAGTTATTCTATAATAAGTTATATATTAATTTGATGTAAACATCAGGCGTGTATAAGTATTTATCGTGCTGGCAACCCATTTAGTTTTAAAGCATATTGAATCCCTAATGATTTTGTTTGTTTATACATGGAGGTAGGTGAGGTAGCAGCAATTTGGCTAACTTAGATTACAATGCAACAAACGAATTATACAATCGACTTCAATTTTGTTTGGAAAAAAAAAAATTGCAAGACGAATTGCATGTTTAATAAATTAATGTGTTATGAAATGTTAATTATTGCTTCATTATATGTTAGGTGATTCATGAACCATCTGAAAATTATGTGATCAATTCTTTATTATCTTTGATTAATAGAATGTTTATGGTTGTAAACCATCTCGATGAAATAGTTGACTCCAAAATATGTGGAATTTCCGAATAGAAATATGATTAATCAAATGAAGGGTCATATTATTCTCAATTTTTCATTATTTTTTTTTTAAAAAAACATGTGGTAATAGACCAAGTCTTAGTCGAATTAAGGGAAAGTTTAGTAACTTAGTTACCTGAACTACCACCTTGTTGGTGAGGGTTGATTTTCCACATTGTAATCCCCTTCCCCTAACCCCATTTTTTTTTTCTTTTTTAAAAAGTCTTAGTCGAATTATGAGTTCACACATACATATAATTAATTGGCTAGTATATGATTGCTATGGAATTAAGGAGATGCTACTTATTAGCTAGAGATATAAACGACTACATCGAATAACTAAAAATTATCATAAAGTGCTTCCTTGATCCTTACCTATCTTGCAGTACAAGTAGCTATTGGATTTGCTATGACTTTTACCTATCGTTCGACCATTACTATAGGGTCAAGGGCAAAACCTAGCAATTTGTCCAGAACGACCAATACGTATCATGAACTTGCGTTGAGACATTATTTAAAGGTAATGGTATTCAAAGGCAGAATATATGAGTGTACATTATCTATTCTCAAAAATGCCTAAAACTCAACCAGTACCTTTAAAAAATGTTAAAAAGTACTCTCATCAGCTTCTCTCAACAACAAATAGATGAAAGCAATTTCATTTCATCTCTTCATATGGATGCAAAGTATTCTTTGCTGCCCTTGGGATCAGGCTTCATGGATTTCTCCCCAGGCTTCCATCCAGCCGGGCATACTTCGTCTGGGTTTTCCTGAACGTATTGCAACGCCTGTTTGGCAAACCGAAAACAATAATAAGCAAAGATATATTACTTTGATTCAGCTCAAAGTATATGAGGCTGAAATGTGTACTGTCGAAAGCTGGAATATAATGGCCGATTCATACCTGAAGAGTTCTCAATGTTTCATCGACGCTCCTACCAATTCCAAGATTGTTAATGGTTGAATGTTGAATAACTCCTTCCTTGTCGATGATGAAAAGTCCTCTCAATGCAATTCCCTGAAACAACACCAGAAACACTGTGGGTAGCTTATTCCATTATGACAGAATGTGTGAGACACGAGAAAACACGACATCAAATGAGACGCATTATGTCCAAGCCCCTCTCCTTTTCTTTTTTGTTTTGTTTTTTTTGGGAGATAGAACCAATTACAAGAGATATCAACTAAAATTCAACTCGAAAAATAGTACTTTAAACATATTTTCGACAGAAACAGAAGAAACCTCGTCAACTAGAGGCAAAACCTAGAAGTAACTCTAATTTCCTTTGATATGTCCAACCACAGCAACAGAAAATTTCCACATTTGTCTTCTAATCAAAGTAAGTAATAAGGCTGAGGCGAAGGTGCATACGGTATGATAGCAGACAGGGTGTAGTTAAGTGAGGTCCACAACAACACAAATTCTGTGTAAATACTATAGATGCAATTTACTGTCTACATTTTAATACCATATCCTTGTGCACATTTTCTAGAAGCCAACTTCTTTCCAAGATTAATTGTTTCTGTGCATAAATACAGCTCTCTGCTCTTACGTCCACGGCACAGTGTACTGTACTCTCCAAAAATGAATATTTTACTTGTAACACATCTAGAAATAGTAGTTTATAAAATGTAAATGAATCAGGACAGAGATATGCTAACCAACATCAACAAATAATGCTCAAAGCTAAAAGTGGCAAGCAGAACGGACATACCTGGTCGGGGATCAGTACATTGTATGCCTTTGAAATTGACTTGGTTATGTCAGAAATTAATGGATAATTCAGATCACCAAGACCACCAGACTTCCTCTCAGTTTGGACCCATGCAAGGTGGGAGAACTGCAAGAGCAACAGCATGAAATCATAATAGATGATCAAAAAGGTACTAAAGAGACTAGCGACAAAAATCATCGGATATTACAAATGAATAATTGCAAGCAAGTCCATAACTGAGGCACCACAATATGCACAAAAGTTTCTCATAAGCCACATGCTATTTCCGTGACCTGCTGCAGAAGAAGTGGAAAAGGTTAAGAAGATCCAACCACTCCACAATAACATCCCTTCAGTGCAGAGATTAAGATGTGGGAAATTTGAACCCAACAACCAGAGGTCAAGGGCTCCACTCCGGGCAATGGTTTTGCTTGGCCAAGGGTTTTTTCTGACCAAGCATACATGACTCTTCTCCGGGTAAACTAATACAAACTTCGAGGAATTTATCCAAACTTAGCTCGAATTCAATGAGTTGAGCTGAACTACCAACCTGGCTCGGTGTGTGGCACTACTTGAATCAAATATTATGTCATTAGCAATCCTAAGTTCGATTGAACTTTTTGCCAATTGTTTATTTTTAGTTTTCTTATTTTAAAGGAAAAAATTCTTCTTTTATATCCAGTTCTTTCACTAAATATAAGAAAATATAGATTTCTTGAAGTAAAGATTTTTGTTATAACATTTCCTTGTCCACCCCTGGCCAACTTAAACCCAGCCTATCACTCTTGTAAAGCGAAGAAATAAGTGATGAGGAACCCTTGCACATATCTATACAGATAGACTAGATGCTAAAGGCTTTTGCGTAAAGTCATACATCACAAAGTTACACTGAGTTGCAAACAAGCGAAAGAGGCATACAAGTTAACACTTAGCAGCACAAATGCAACATCACAACAAATCATTTAGTACAAACTAAACCTTTCTGGGCATTTTGAAGAAATAGCAATTAAATTATCACATTATACCGAAGTAAGCATATGAAATGCACAAACTGAAAGCATTGTGCACACACATACAACAACAACAAACCCAGTCTAATCCCACCAAGGTGCACACACATACAAGTTGATGAATTTACAACTTCATAATAGTTAATTTGAAGAAACAAATACTTACCACACTGTCAACAGAAACACCCAATATTTCTGTGTTCACCTTTTCAAATTCTGCATAACGGTCACTGAAAGCAGTGATCTCTACAGTAACAAAGAAAAGATATTACATTAAAACAACACATTCACCAACCAAAATGGTCGGTGCAAACTAATTAGAAGAATTTGAAATTGGCAGCAGAGAGATTTCAGGGGCAAAACCAACCTGTGGGGCAAACAAATGTGAAGTCCAGTGGGTAGAAAAAGAGAATCACGTATTTCTTGCCGATGTACTCGGATAATTTAACCTACATAAAAAAGGATTTTTGTAATAGCAAATAGCAGATACAATCCATAAAATTCTATTAAATGTGCAAAGGTCTTCCTAAGCAAAATCAGAAGTGAAAGTAAGAACCTAGGACCATATTATATCAAACTTCATGTAGCTTAAAATGAGCAGGACGCGTTGCATATTGAGGAAGTACTATACTTCTTTCTCTGTCTTCATTTCCATCACCAACTGCAATCAGATGGGTTAGCCAACAATGTACACAGCCTCAAGGTTTCTGATTTACTAATGGTGTTTACTCTCAGCCAACAATGTAACGCAACTTAGCTGACGCAGAGTATTTTAGAATTAAGATTTGTTTGATTGACTAATGTTTATCTTTTTGGCTAATTAGAGGAAACTCACTAGATACTTAGGCTTGCAACACTTAGCTCCTATGTGGTTTTAAATAGTACTTTTACATCCCTTACTCTGCATTCTTCCATGTTCCAACGAAACTCTATAAAATAGCAAGTAGTAAGCCGTAATTGTTCTTATGAGCTTAATGAAACTTTAAGAAAAATTGGGAAGGAAAAAACAATACAAACCAAGTTGTTCATTGGTAAGATACAATGATAATATCAAATATTTATGATTTTATTGCATAGAGTCAAAAGTTAAATCTTTATACAGAAAGTTAAATATATCATTCATGTTTTGAAATCCAAAAAGCAAACTTTTTTAATGGAATTAAGTATCTTTCTCCACTTGCAGGTAAGTAATACTAGCACCAATACAGTACCTTGATGAATTCTTGATCAAAAACGGCTTCAGCCTCAAAGTCTGGTGCTTGATTTCCAACAAGTGGGAGTTCACTCTATATATGAAAACAGACATGAAATGACATTAAATAGCTGAATCCTGATCTTAAAGAAGCAAAAGCACCACAGAGAAGCTTAACAACATTTGAGTTTTGATCAACATAAAGTAGAAGAAAAGGTAAGTTCTTGGGAAGAGTGGGAACTCGAGAAAAGAAAAAGGCCACGGTTCTTGGTAAGAGTGGGAAATCGAGAAAAGAAAAAGTGCAGCCTGCTGCACCAAGCTCCCACTATGCGCGTGGGACCACAAGGGTCTGTTGTATGCAATCTTACCCCGCATCCTTGCAAGAGGCTATTTCTACAGCTCGAACCCATTGCTTCCAAGTCATATGACAACAACTTTTGGTCTCTCTACAAAAGCTAAGTTGACTAGTTTATACCTAGCGTAATATCTACTAGATAGTCATGCCCAATACATCTTATGTTTTACATTGAGTTGCAAGGGGTGGTCAGAAGTTCTAATTAGAACCAATGTCATCCAATCCTATAATTCCTTTTTGGAAAGTATGGAGCACACAACATACCATAATTGTTAATGTAGATATGCACTCCAGTTCACCACTCTACCAGCACCTAAGTTAGATACAAGTGGACATCTAAATTATAATTCACACTCCCCCAAAGACCAGTCCGTAAATAAAATTTACATCGCCTTACGATACATGAGTATAAAGTATGTTGAAAGCATGCTTAAGCCTAAAAGCTACACACAGCACTTCACCTCACGTAGCGGTCCATGCACACAGTCTTATCCAAAACTCCTATTAAGCAAGGATTTAATAGATAAAAGTTTAAACGAACTACATTACAACAAACAACTACATACCCAGTGTAATCCTACAAAGTAGGGTCTGGAGAGTGCAGGTGTAAGCAGACCTTACCCCTAACTAAAGAGGTAGCGAGGTTGTTTTCAATAGACCCTTGCTTCGAGAAAAAACAGTTCAAACCAGTTCGGAAAAAGGAAATAATAAAAATGAAGAAACCACAGCTTTAAACGAACCACATTGAGCTTCCAAATTCAAGAACACAACACAAAATACAGTAATGAGAAAAATAAAATGAAAGAAAAAGAGAATTGCTTCACAAACAAGTCTTGATTATTACAAACTCTATTAAGCAACAACATACCCAGTATATTCCCACAAGGTGGGGTTCGGGAAGGGGGACTAAGTGTATAGACCCCATCTCAAGACAAAACCAATCTAGAAAAAGACATAGTACAGAAACAAGGAACATAGGAAGTAAACACAATCAACAAATAATAACAAAGAAGACTACCACAAAGTAATACTACACTACACTCAATCAATCCGAAACAACACCAACACTCCAAAAACAAGTCAATACAAGCATCACACCACGACTACTGCCACGGATAACAAAACAAAGCACTCCTACTTACCAGACCAGACACTCCTTCCTACTAACCTTCTCCCCTAGTTCGTGTCCTCCACACTTTCCTACTAACCTTCATAAACACAGTTAAAAAGAGGGGGAAAGAAAAGAAACTTTAGCCGGAATTAAAGTGAACCCATTTCCAAAACATTCACAATTTCAAACAATCAACTCAAAATGTTACTCCCATATTCACTTTTGAAAGCACATTTCCACTTTTCCTTCACTTTTATTCCCTCCATCTATTTTTACTTGTCCATATAAGTACAACAATTAATAACAAGGGTAAAATAGACACACAAAGTGGTGAATTATCTCTTGGTTTTCTATATTACTACTATATATCTTAACATAAAAACATATTCTTTTCATGTTTAAAAATACCCAAATACTTACAGAGGCACGGACAGCAAAAGGGCGGCGTTGTGATTGAGCAAGAGGAGTAGAGAGTGAGCGAGCTACACGAGAAACAAATGGCTTACCATTGAAAGAAGAAGAAGGGAGGGAAACGGGGGATTTATATTTAGGTGAAATGGAAGCTCTACAAGTAGAAGAAAGAAGAGCAGCAGTTGTTGAAGAAGCAGAAGCAGAGCAAGCCATTTGGGAGGGATAGAATGGAAAAAGAATAGTGAGTAGTATGAATGGACAGTATAGAAAAAGGGGCTATTTGTTTGTGATAAAGATAGAGTGAATTTGGAAGGTTTGGCGGATAAAAGTTGTTTTTGTGCAAGGATTTTGGCTTTTGGTGATTGGCCGAAATCCAATAGAAATTAATAACTCAAACTTGAAAAAAAAAGTATTTAATTTATTGGCATTGACTTACTAATTTAATTGTTTCAATAAGGGTTTATATTTCTTTAATACTTATATATATATATATATATATCTATAAGTAATCTAAACTCTTATTGAAACAATTAAATAACTCAATGCCAATAAATCAAAGGTTTTGAATATATTGGATTTCACTTGGTGAGAATATATTGTTGTTGAGTTATGAATGGACAGTATAGAAAAGGGGGTATTTGTGATAGGGGAGTTGTTTCACTAGTATCTAGTGAAATTGGAAGTTTTAAAGGTGGAGAAATAGTTGTGGAGGGTTTGGTGGATAAGTAGATACATGGGTAGTGGTAAGGATTTTGGCCTCTGGTGAATGGTGGTAAGGGGAAAATTTGATTGTTGAAATCTATTGGGATGGACCAAAAAGTGTGGGGTTTGGGGAGTGGGGAGTGGGGGTTGGGTGGCTCATATGACCCAAATATGTTAGTACTATAAAATGTCCTCCAAATGTGTCTATTAGCGTTTGATTCAATACCATTAGTGATAGATTGATACACGAATTAAATTATCTTCAGATATCCCATCTTATTTTTATATATTAAATGATTTATTAAAGTTTACGACAATGTGGTAAGTAATTTATTAAATCTCATAGAAAGTGTTTTATCTACAAATATAAGCATTTTTGGGGCATTAAAATATATTAATTTATACCTAAAATATACTACTCCTTGATCTTAAATTAGTTGTCATGTTTAACTTCTCATGAATCAATTTGACTAATCTTCAAAACTAACTTAAATTAGATCAACTCAAGATTTTGTAGATAAAAATTTAAGTATTAAAAAATTATATAAAAAATATTATAAATTACAATTATGTTTGTTAATGAAAAAACTATCTTTTAACATGTTAGTCATGAGAATGTTTTAGTGAATGACTCAATGAATTGAGAGCCTGAATAACCTCTATTTATAATGAGAAATATACATGTATAGATAAGTACAATCTCCTAACAGATAAATATTTGCTATCCATGGGATAAGTACAACAAGAGTCCTAATACACCTCCTTAATCTGGACTGGCAGAGATGACATTCAGATTGTCACGCAGAAGACAAAATTGAGATGAAGGTAATCCTTTGGTAAAATATCAGCAAGTTGTGAGCGAGTGGGCACATATTGAACAACAAGATCACCCTGAGCAACTTTGTCACGAACATAATGAAAATCAACATCAATGTGCTTTGAGTGATCATGGAAAACTGGATTCCGAGACATATATGTAGAACTGACATTGTCACATAATACATGAACTGGTTCACGGAGATAAAGACCAAGCTCACAAAGTATATGACGAATCCATGTGATCTCAGCAACAGTATAAGAAACAACTTTATACTCGGCCTCTGTAGAAGATTTAGATACTGTTGGTTGGTTGCTTCTTTGCACGCCAAGATATAAGATTAGACCCCAAGAACACAACAAATTCGGTGGTAGAACGATGACTATCGAGACAACCAGCCCAGTCAGCATCAGAAGAGGCAAAGAGCAGAGAGATCGAGGAAGAGGCAGGTAATAGCAACCCATTTGTAATGATGCCTTGCAAATACCTGAAAATGCGCTTAACAGAATGTAAGTGAGTTGTACGAGGAGCATGCATAAATTGGAAAACAATATTGACGACATAGGCAATATCTAGACGAGTCATAGTCAAGTATTGAAAAGCACCAACCATGCTCCTATATTCACTAGGATCTGAAAGTAACTCACTATCCGTAAGAGATATAGAAGTGCGAGAAACAATGGGGGTACGAACAGGTTTGCAAGTATGTATATGATATTTAAGAAGCATATCAGATATATACTTTTGTTGAGACAGGTGAAGTCCACGAGGTGAGCGAACAACTTGAACACCAAGAAAATAGTGAATATTACTTAAGTCCTTCATAGCAAACTGATGAAATAAACGAGAAATAAAGCGATCAAGAAGATGTGAAGAACTACCAGTAAGAATGATATCATCAACATAAAGTAATAAAATGAACATACCAGATGATGACTTATGGATGAACATGGATGTATCGGATTTGCTGCAGACAAAATCATAAGCAAGGCTAAACCTACTAAAGCGATGAAACCAAACACGTGGTGCTTGTTTCAAACCATAAAGGGCCTTAGATAGTTTGCAGACATGGTAAGGATAATCTGGATGGATAAAACCTGGAGGTTGTTTCATGAAAACTTCTTCTGTAAGGACACGATGTAAAAAGGCATTTTTGACATCAAGCTGTCGAAAGGCCAAGAAAATGAAACAGCAATAGAAAGAACAATACGTACAGTAGTAACACAAACTACAGGGATAAAAGTTTCATGGTAATCAATACCTGGTTGCTGATAAAAACCTTGTGATATAAGTCGTGTCTTGTATCGCTCAATGGACCCATTTGAATTATATTTAATATGATAAATCCATTTACAATCGATTAAGTTCATGTTAGGTCAAAAAGGAATAAGAGTCCAAGTGTTATTTTTCAAAAATGCATTAAATTCATCAACCATAGCATGTTTCCACTTTGGATTTTTTACAGCCTGAGAAAAGCAAAAAGGTTCAATTTCCTGAATTGTAGTATCTAAAGAAAACATTTGTCTTGGTTTTGAGATACCAGATTTAGATCGTGTTTGCATTGGATGAGCCGGAGGAGTGGAATGGGACGAAGGTGAAGTCGGTATAATAGAAGATGGACCACTAGAGAAACACTCAGTAGAAGGAGTAGATGTAGACACATGTGAAATAAGGCTAGAGGTAGAACAATTAGGTGAATCCTTAAAGCCCGAAGGAAAGTCAGAAGACGAATTAGAAGAAATACTAGACCTAGAACACTATAATGAAGATGATAAAGGTGATGTGACTATAAGGATGTCAGGAGAAGAGATAGATGGAGAAACATTACTAGAACAAGACAATGTAGGATACGGAAAGACTAACTCATGGAAAACAACATGTCGACTAACATAAACACAACCTGTTTTGGGATAAAAACAACTGTAACCTTTGTAGTTGGAAGCATATCCCAGGAAAACACATTGTACAAAATGTGGTTTAAGCTTGTGAGACACTCAGGCAGTCAAGTTTGGAAAACACTCACAACCAAAAACATGAAGAAACTCATAGTCCGGAGGTGTGTGAAAAAGATTTTCAAATGGATAAAGTCCATCCAAAACAGGGGTAGTTAGTCTATTAATTGTAAAAATAGCATAAAAGGCAGCATCTCCGTAAGAATGATACGTACCATTTCAATAATATGTCGATGTTTTCATTCGGCAACCCCATTTTTTTAGGGGTGTCTGTACATGACTTGCAAAAATAAATACCCAAGTTAGAAAAATATTGGATCATACATTTGTTATCAAATTCACCACCTCCATTACTCTGAAAACCTTTTATTTTGGTATTAAAAATATTCTCCACAAGCTTCTGGAAAACACAAAAGTATTTCAAAACTTCTCATTTGCTTTTCATAGGATAAAGCCATGTAAATCGAGAAAAATCATCTACAAATATAACATAGTAACAAAAACTCAAATTTGATAAAATGGGTGATTGCCAAACATCTGAATGAATAATTTCTAAAAGAAAGGAACTACAATGTTCAACTGAAGTAAAAGACAAGCGTTTTGATTTTCTTAATTGGCAAGAAACACAACTATCACTAAAGGAATTAGCTAAACTAATATGATGATGTTTTCTAAGACTATCCAGAATACGAGCTCCACTGAGGCCCAAACGACGATGCCAGACATCACCAAACTTATACACGACAACAAATGCTGGAGGATGAGAGGACATAGGAGAAGAGGATAAAGGATAAACATCACCCTTACTGTTAGCTTGAAGAAGAGTTGTCCCCGAAGTTTTGTCCTTCACAGAAACAAAAGAGAAGCCAAAGTTATCAAATACAATCATTATCTTTACATAACCATTTAACAGAAATAAGGTTATGACAAAGTTGAGGAACATGGAACATAGAGTTTAAGTGTAGAGGACGAGATGCAGAAGGTATTTTACAATAGCCTATGTTAGCAATATTAAGCAATGTGCCATTTCCTACCAAAACACGATCAAAACTAGAGTAAGGGGATTTTCGTATAAAGTTACCTTCAGATGGAGTCATATGAACGGACGCAGCGGAATCAAAATACCAAGTAGCTTCATTTGTTTCACCAACTGACATAGTAGCAAAAGACTTGGGAAGATCATTAGCAATAAATAAATGATTAAAATGATTATGACATTGCAGCGCAGTATGACCCGAAGATGCATAAATTTGATAAGTAGTAGAAGGGGGGAGAGGATCTAATATCCCATTATATGGTGAAGATGGACTAAAAGATTATGAATTATAGGGGTTAGAGGAAGCACCACCAATACCTGACCAGGAATGACCAATATAACTATTGTGTGAATATTATTCTGATTAGCATATTGACCGTGACCATATACACGACCTCTTCCACCATGACCTTTACCTCGAGAATATGAACCTCAACCCTGACCACGATTACCTTGAGATGAAGTAGAATTTCCAGATACCTCAGAGGATCCTGGTGGCACGAATTATGTATTAAATGCATGATGTCACACGGGTGAGTCGAGTTCACGAGATCTCTTCAACCTCTATTCATGGAGAAGGAGCTTGGAGCGCGAATCTTTAAGAGATATATGGCCAGAAAAGTAAGTTATGATACCCACCAGTGTATCATACTCGGTACCTAATCCAAGGAGCACATAGTCAATAAAATTTTGATTAAAAATTGGCGAATTTATTACAGCAAGTAAATCAACCAATTATTTGGCTTTCCGCAGATACTAATTAACAGACATAGAATCAGTTTTATTCATGGTTGTAAGTTGATGTTTTAATTCGACAACTTTCGCTTGACTAGTATCCATAAACCTCCTATGCAGTGATACAAGTACGATCGTGATTGTGGACTAAGACGTATAGAATCGAGCTCGGGAAGCTTCCCAACCAGCAGAACAAGCTTTAAAGTGTAAAGAACAAGTACCAACACTCCAAAGCCATCCAATATGCACACTCCAAGGCCGCCCCATTGCCATATCTCATTAAGGGCATTTTATTTATTTTGTAATAAGTTGTAACCTAGGCTATAAATAAAACATATTAAGTCATTTTATCATAAATTTTATGATATTTTGAGAGCTCTAGAGAGAGAATTTTGTGAGGTGGATTCCTTGTAAGCAAGTGTGGATATCACTTGTTTTGGTGCTAGTTTTGAAATGTTGGTTGCTTGGAAATCCCGTTCCCTTGAGGTCACCGTAGATCTTGGTGTTACTTGTATGAATTCTTGGGTCTTTCTGTTTAATATACACTTAGGTTCTTAGTGTTTGTACATTTGTATGTTAATTTACCTATCTATCTATTTATTTTATTGTTGTTGTTGTTGTTCATTTTCGAGTTTGGTGTCCCAAAATCGAGACTTTATGTTCTTCTTATTTTTATGCTTGTGTTGTTAATATAGTTTGTTGGATCGCTGATTTTAGAGGTATTGAACACCTTAATATCTTGTTGTTATTGTATTTTTATTATTGTTGTAGTAAATTTGAGACGGTTCTTCCAACTTCTGGACTGTTTTGGTGTTTGTTTTGTGTCTCCTTTGCCTATCTTGTATTATGAAGGTATCAAAGCATGGCTTGATTTTGTTTCCACAAGATCAATCTTCGGCTAGCTTGCTTGAAAATACAAAAAAAAAGTAGTGTTCTTGACTTTAGATCTTGGCCGAAAGTAGTTGTGTTTGGCCGAGACTTGAACATTAGGTATAGGAGTCATTTTGTTTGTCTTGGTGTTTCAATTATTAGTTTTCTTCATCACTAACACTCTAGTGTCAAGATCTAAATTTGAGCTTCTATTTGTTGAAGTGTTGTTGTGAACTTAAAGCCTTAGCAGATTGTGTTATCATCTTGGTGGACGTGGCTGTGATTTGTTGGCCTTGATGTTGTTGGAATTAGTTGTTGGGATTGTTGTGTTCTTGGTGATCGTTGAAGTTGTTCTTGATGTTCTTTATCCCTTTAAAGACTTGTTAAAATAAAGTGAATACTAGATCTATAAAGTTGAAGAGAAAAAGGTGAAAGCTTGTTAGCCTTGAAAGACTTACCATCACCCATTAACTAGTCAATCACTTCCCAACAACTTTTCTTGTTTTAAGGACCTTGTTTTAAGGGGGATGGTACACAAAAGTCAAGTCTTCCACTTTTGAATTTGACAATAGGATTTCAAGACTTGTTTTCCTCCTAAATCAATTCCCACCAATTCCAAATCGCAAATTGTTCAAGACTTCCAATTTTGGAAAATAAAATTTGTTAAGACTGCAACCAACACGTCGCTGCCACGTCACGTTTTACTGTTCACGCAACAAATTTAGTCTCAAATTTTTTATTTCTTAATTTCTAATCTTTGTTTCTTAGTTGTATTTTGTTGATTCTACTGCTAATTAACAAACTAGTAATTATCTACTAGGTTATAAATTAGTTTTTGGGTCCGTTTATTCGTGTCTACATTTTTTTGTGTCCTTTCTATCTTTTTGAAATTTGTTGTAGTTTCTTGGTTCAAGTTCGTACTTATTTTCTATGAGTTGTTTCAAAAGAGAATCTATTCTGTCCTCGAGCCCCAATTGGTACCAAGTAATCTCCTTGGAGTATAAACGAGTTACCAACACTTGTGAGGACAATTGAGAGGCATTTCAAAGTGTGAGAGCTTGAGATCTTGTGAGGATGTTTTCTTTTCTAACATTAACTAGTTTGTTGTTTTTGTGTTTTTGTTTTAGAATTTATTTTATTAGGAACTATGGCATTGGAAAAGGTGACCATGAACTATTTGATGGCTGCCATAATGTGTATGAAACATGACCTTAGTAGCCGAATGGAGAGAATGAAAAAAATAATGGACCGAGTGGAAGGAAGAATAGAAGGGACAAAAAGCTCTCTTTGCAAGGAGTTGGATAACTTGATAGAGAATCCAACCCTTCCTAATCGTGTTCCTGTAAGTGTACATGCTACACATGAGCTATAAGGTAATCAAACTAACTCTTGTACTCTAGTGAATGAGGCTAGTAGCCAACTAACTGTGAATGGTAGTTTGTCTTTAGGTGAGCCGAATGTGCCTCCATTTGGTGATTATAATGTACAACTTGAGATTGTGGATACATTAGTTGATCCATCTAGTGTTGAGGCCATTGTGGCAAGTGATAGTACATTGTCTTATGGAAGTCATGAAGACCAACTTGTGTGTGAAAATGGTGATGTTAAACATGTTGGCCGATTGACTATGGATGACTCTCTAGTTGTTTTTGTTGTAAACCATGCTAGTATAGAGGGGATATATGATTGTACTAGTAATAGTATTGGGAAAAGGAAATGCATCCTAAACCCGTGTCTATGGACACTCTACCCATTTGATCCTAGTGATCATTTGAAGTATGGTGATGAGGATATCTTTTGGAATGACTTGAATGTGCATGGAATTTATGGCCTTCCTATCTCGGATTTCAAGCCTAGTTGTTGTTCCAAGAAATGTCTATATTTTTCACTTGATGAGAAACTCTTGTTCCTTGTTTCTTGTCACACTTATATGGATAGACTAGTTGACTCTTTCTTGGGAGGGTATTTGGGTAAGAGGGACATTTGGGTGTATGTGAAGTTTGAGCCACCTTGACAAGATGCTATGATTGATTACACTAATCCTAACCCTCATACCTTGAGGAACTTATGTTTGCTTGTCCTTCCTATTATTTTACAAGGTTGGGATTCGAGGTCGAATCCTTTTTCAAGAAGGAGAGGATGATACAAGTACGATTGTGATTGTGGACCAATACGTAAAGACTCGAGGTCGGGTGGCTGACCAACCAATGGAACAAACTGTGAAGTGTATAGAACAAGTCCCAACACTCCAAATCCTTCCAATATGCACACTTCAAGGCCACCCCTTTGCCATATCTCATTAAGGGCATTTTAGTCATTTTATAATAAGTTGTAACCTAGGTTATAAATAGAACATATTAGGTCATTTTCTCATAACGTTGATAATATTTTGAGAGCTCTAGAGAGAGAGAGTCTTACAAGGTGGATTCCTTGTAAACAAGTGTAGATATCACTTGTGTTGGTGCTAGTTTTAAAACGCTGATTGCTTAGGAATCCCATTCCCTTGAGGTCACCGTAGATCTTGGTGTTACTTGTATGAATTCTTGGGTCTTTTTTTTTAATATACACTTAGGTTCATAGTGTTTGTACATTTGTATGTCAAGTTATCTATCTATCTATCTATTTCATTATTATTGTCCATTCCCGGGTTTGGTGTCCCAAAACTGAGACTTTGTGTTCTTCTTGTTCTTGTGCTTGTGTTGTTAATCTAGTTTGTTGGCTCGCTGATTTTAGAGGTGTTGAACACCTTAATATCTTGGTGTTATTGTGTTTTCATTGTTGTTGTAGTGAATCCGAGAGTGGTCACCAAAGGGGTCCTCAGTTTTTCCAACTTATGGATCGTTTTGGTGTTTGTTTTATGTCTTCTTTGTCAATCTTGTATCATGCAGGGATATCCAAATATGATGTGAAGTGGGAAAAAGGTCGACATCAACAAGTAATTCATAAGATAATGTAGCAAAAATCCAAGAACGAACACTTTGGTCTATTTGAATCCATGAACGATGGGCTGAATTTGGTTGCAGAGAGCCAGCAGAATCACAAATGAGTGGTGAAGGTGACGGAAAAGAGCCATCAACAACGCCCAATAAATCATGTGATATAAGCAGAGAAGTGAATTATGTACGCCAACTAAGATAATCCTCTACAAAATTCAACTTGATAGTTACCAAATTAGTAACATTCGGGATAGCCAAAGCAACAAAAGACTGTAAATTAGAAGAGAACGCCAGATCAATATATGAAGAAGGAAACGACAGTCCAACAGATTTGATGGTAGGTTATGAAATATAGAAGGTGTGGTAAATGAAGAAATTAGAGATGATAGAGGAGGTAGAGATATTGGAAGAGATAGAGAAGACATTAGAGAGGTAGAGATGAGTGGTATGGTAACAGATGCAGTGGTAGCAGATGCGGATAAGGGTTGAGAAGCCATTGTTTAAAGATTTATGGAGATTTGCAGGAGATATAAAAAAAATAATGATATTAGATAGTATTGTTTTCAGAATATAGAGTCCTATTGCAACAGAATTGATCAAAGTCAACTTTGAATGGGGAAAAGAAATATCATGTTGGAGAAAAAGGATTTTCTGGCTAATCGAATACCATGAGAATGTTTTAGTGAATGGTTCAATGAATTGAGAGCCTAAATAACCTTTATTTATAGTGAGAAATATACATGTATAGATAAGTACAATCTCCTAACAGATAAATATTTGCTATCCATGGGATAAGTACAACAAGAGTCCTAATAAGTCAAACTGTATATAATTTAACTGTTGAGAACTGATACTTACAACAAATTTGAGTCAGATGAAGTATATTAAGAGCAAGTGAAAAGGAAAAATATTCTATGCCCTCTGTTTCATATTAATTGGTCACATTACTAAATCAAGAAAGCATTAATTAATTTTTTTTCATATTACTCTTCCAATTAATTCTTTTTGAAAGTGTTTACACTTATTTGTAAAGTTCACAAGAAATTTTTAAGGGGTGAATTAGTAAAATTAACTTTTTATTTATGACTTTTTAATAATCATATAAAATAAAATGTGCCCAACTCATATGAGACGGAGGAAGTAATAGTAGAAAAAAAGGGGAAGAGCTATTTGTAAAGTGAATCACATTTACCGAGCATTTGGCCATTGATTTTGTGTTTCAATCCTATATATTCTGGCAAGTATATCTATGGCAAAATGACCTTCTGGACCCCTGTACTATGTCGGTTTTGTAAGTTAGACACTTCTACTTAGATGCTTGTCATTTGGACCCTTGTACCCATTAAAAAATAATATTTTAAACAATTTTTTGGTAAG
The DNA here is from genome assembly GCA_030864225.1 of Capsicum baccatum var. pendulum. Classification (NCBI taxonomy): domain Eukaryota; kingdom Viridiplantae; phylum Streptophyta; class Magnoliopsida; order Solanales; family Solanaceae; genus Capsicum; species Capsicum baccatum. The sequence continues at coordinate 251,214,566 of CM061559.1, read as the reverse complement.
TGTAATACACTTTCGCCACGTCAGCTGCCACATCAGCTTCCACGCCATTTTTATTTTTAAATATAAAAAATATTAAATATTAAAATAAATAAATAAATAAATAAATAAACCCCCCCTCCTTTCTCTTCCTCATTTTTCTGATTTGCGTTTCTTCTTTTTCTTTTTATTATGGTTCTCGCTCCTCTCCTTCTTCTTCTTTTCCTTCATCATTTTAATCTTCTTATTCTTCTCACTCTTTGAAAAAATTGAAAAGAAACGCTCAAAGCACTAAGAGGCAAAAAAAAATACTATTTTTTTTCTTTTGTTGCATAATTTTTGGCGATTCTTGAAGTTTTTCGTTCACCTGTTTGTCTGTGTTTGAGCTTTGGTTGTTGTTGAAAATGATGATGATCTCAGGATTACTCAATTTGTAGCAGCTGGTGATTAGATTTTTATTGTTTGTTTGGAAAAATTGAGAAGTGAGAATCGAAGAAGAAAGATTCTTGTTATTTGGTTCTTGTTGTTTGTTTGAAAAAATTGAGAAGCGAGAATCGAAGAAGAAAGAAAACCACGTCATTTGTTTGTTTGTTTCTTGTTGATTCTTTATCTTCAATTTCTGATTCTTGTTGGTTGTGTTGATTTGTTTGGAAAAAAATTTCTCAAAGTTCTATTCGATTGTATTGATTTGTTTCTTTTTATGTTGTGTGAATTGTTGTACTTTAGGCTTGAGAAGTTGCACTTTACAATTGCAATTGTGATTTTACAATGGCCATGGCAACCAGTGGGGGTGGGGGATTGGTGGACGGAGGTGGGGTAGGGTGGGGGTTTGGACGGGGCTGGGGTGGGGTGGGGATGGCTGGGCTGGCGGCTGGGGGATGAGGTGGGTGAGGGTGGCCGGGATAGGGCTGGATGGGCTGGGGGGCTGGGGTGGGGTAGGGTAGTGGCTGTACGGGGGAGGGGGTTTGGGGGGCTTTTTTATTTCTCATTTTTAAATTTTTTAAAATATTTTTAAATTAAAAAACTGAAAAAAAGTTTTAATCCTTTTTTTTAATATAAAATTGGCCAAAAATTAACCCCCACTCGCACTCCAGGCGAGTGACTACACTCTCCAAGTCCCAGTCAGCACTTTAATGCCACATAGGCAAAGTCAACGTTTAAAAGGTTTGAAATATGGCTTTTTAGTGAATTCAGGGGTCCAGATGATAAACATGTAAGTAAAAGTGTCAAACTTATAAAACCGACATAGTACAGAGGTCTAGAAGGTCATTTTGCCTATATCTATATCGCCAAAATATTGTCATTTTCTTTTCTAATATTTACATCACAATGTACATCTAATAGTATATAAATTTGTACTAACCAATCATTTTGTAATGCTCTTTTCAGTATTGCTCATATTGCTAGTGCTTACGAGCCTATGATACTTCCTACATAGTAAATAAAGAACACATTACTCTTGTATCACTTCACATCGATATATAACATTCAAAAATATCAAACTCATTAAGTTACAACCGAAAGATTGACCCAAAAAAACAGAAAGATTTCATTGGGAAACTCAAACAAATGGAAAATAAAAAATAACAACATATCCAGTTCATATCGCTGCCTCATATGAAGTAGAGAGGTTGTGTCCGATAAACCTCGGTTCACGACAAACAACAATATAACAACTTTAAAAAAAAATTGTACAAAAACTTTTCGTTATTATTGTGGTGACTATTTGGCTAACTTATCCCTACAATAGCTTGGACTTGGCACAATCAAAATCATTGTCGTCAAGACTATCAGACTCAGTTGGTCGTGGTGATGGTGACGATGGTGACAGTGAAACGGGTGATAACTTTGTGTCAGTTGGCCGTGGTGATGGTGATGATGGTGACGATGAAACGGGCGATGACCTCGTGTCAGTTGTCCGTTTATTATTCCTCTTGAATAATCCGGATGGGATGCGTGGTGACGCTTCGCCTGAATGGTTAAACTCATCTTTTTTCTACAAATGAATTGAGATTTATTGGTAAGAGAAATCAAAATTAATATCAATATAATGAGGTGAGAAAATGATTAAAGAATAGTAGTATTTTTCAAGTAACATTTGATTCTTTCATAATATAATTTTTTTACAACTACTTTTATCATATAATTATATCTCGATGATTCTACTTACGAGAATCTTAAAGTTTTGAACATCAATTTATGTGTTTGAACCTTCCGTGCACACACAATTCCTAAATCTTGAATCCACCATTGAGTTTTAACACGCATATTGACACCTAAAGCCTTAAAATTCCACTTAGAAACCAAAACACCCAATTATATGTTGGACAATAAAATTTTCGAGATCGAAAAATAAATAATCGAGACAAGAAAATATACTGCAACAATCAATTTATTGATTTCAATATGTGAGTGTTACAATCTCTATGAATCCTCTTATTCGCTTTTTCAAATATAGATTCAAGGGCTTAAAACTTGATCTTGAATTTGACTTGATTGGAATGCTTTGAGGGACTTGATCTTGACTTGTGCTTGAATTCAAGGACTTTTGAGCTTGTTCTTGAATATTGCGGTCTTGATCTTGAATCTTGATGAACTTGATTTGAATGTTTGAGCTTTTTAGAGAAATTGTGGCGTTTGATCCACGATCTTTCTCTTGCTACTTGTTAGAGTTCTGGGTTGGGGGTCTTTTTCTGAATTATGAGACTCCTATTTATAGTTGTAGAAAGGGAAGAGTCATAGTGTATATGGATTTCCTTTGACCAATCAAATTCAAGTGACGTGACGCCTTTTATGGGCGTTGATTTTATTGGGCCTGCTGCATCATTTTGACATGTGGCACGATCCTATTGGCTCCTACACTTGACTTGGTATGCCACGTCATTTGACATGTGACACTTATTTAGGCCTGTAGAATATGACAATATCTTGAGCTTAGCAAAGTGGGTTCCTCATTTATGGCCCAAATCACTGGGCTAATCCAATAAAATTGGACTTTAATTAAATCCCTACATGTTTGGACTTAATAATAAATCCAATCATATTAATCTACAATATTTAATTGCGACTAATATATTTTAAATTTAATCTAAATTTTGTATGAATTTAAATTTAATAAAATGTTATTGCTTGCAGAATACTCCTACTTCAAGACTTGTCAAATTAATTTTTCTTTTTGAACACTAGACTTGAAGTAATAACTTGATAATTTAATATTTGTGAAAAACAAATATAATTTTATGTCGCCACGAAAAAAAATGAAGGGGCAGCAGCAATCACCAACCAAATTGAAAATAAGGACTTTTGTCCTTTTCCAAAAAGGGAAAGGTTCCATCCTTTTCCTTTTTTATTTAAGGGAAAATATTTCCTTAAAAGGCATATGTGCACAGCAGAACGTGCCGCCTTCTACTTTGCCTCTTTTTACTTTCTTTTCATGCAAGTCTGTCTAGGAATTCATCAATTCCCACATTCATTTAATTTAGGATTTAGCCACCGGTGACCGGCCTTCTGCTCCTATAAATACCTCATATATTTTTTTTCCATGCAAAGCATCTCACTTGTAAAATTTTCTAGAGACTTCTCTTCTTCGAGTTTCGAGAATTAATATTGAGGTATTTTTTTTCTTTTATATATATATATATATATATATATATATATATATATATATATATTTTTTTTTTTTTTTCTTAATTTTTGTAGAATTGAAGTGGATAACAATACACAATAATTAACTTAGAATGCGGGAGTTTAACTTCGCCTCCGTATACTCTAAGACCGACCAATTTAACTTTAAGATGGTAGTTATGCAATAATCGGCTTAGAGTGCGAGAGTTTAACTTCGTCTCCGTACACTCTAAGACCGACTAATTTGACTTCAAGATGGTGGCTTTGCAACAATCAGCTTAGGGTGCGAGAGTTTAACTTCGTCTCCATACACTCTGAGACCGACTAATTTGACTTCAAGATGGTGTCTTTGCAACAATCGACTTAGGGTGCGAGAGTTTAACTTCGCCTCCGTACACTATAAGACCGACCAATTTGACTTCAAGACGGTGACTTTGCAACAATCGGCTTAGGGTGCGAGAGTTTAACTTCGCATCCGTACACTCTAAGATCGACCAATTTGACTTCAAGATGGTGGCTTTGCAATAAATCCATCAGAATGCCAGCTTAAGGTGCAAAGGGACAAATCTTGTCCACCTTAAGGCATGGAAATTTTTTATATCATTTTAAGGATAAACACGTAAGAGGCCAGCTTAAGGTGCAAAGGAACAAATTTTGTCCACCTTAAGGCATGAACATTTTGAGATTCTTGTAAGGATAAACCCGCGAGAGGCCAACTTAAGGTGCAAAGGGACAAATTTTGTCCACCTTAAGGTATGCAAATTTTTATATCATTTTAAGGATAAACCCGCGAGAGGCCAGTTTAAGGTGCAAAGGGACAAATTTTGTCCACCTTAAGGTATGGAAATTTTGATATCCTTTTAATGATGAACCCGTTAGAGGCCAGCTTAAGGTGCAAAGGGATAAATTTTGTCCACCTTAAGGCATGAAAATTTTGAGATCCTTGTAAGAATAAACCCGTAAGAAGCCAGCTTAAGGTGCAAAGTGCCAAATTTTGTCCACATGAAAGCATGAAAATTTTGAGATCCTTTTAATTGTAGGCTTGGAGAACTTTGGCATTCCAAATTCCATTGAAGGAACTCTCTTTCTTTTCGACGGGTTGCCCCCATTGAGTCACTATGTTCAATTTGTTTTCGTTCTGTTGGATGCTCATTCTTTGTTCATGTCTTTGCTTTGATTTATTTATGTAACAACTTGTTTAGGTGTAAATCATGTGGCCAACGTAACTGCTCTGGTCACTGTGGTCATATTGAATTTGTTTCACCAGTCTACAATCCCTTGCTTTTCAATATGATGCACAATCTTCTGCAAAAAACATGCTTTTATTGCTTCCATTTTAGGGCATCAAGAGCAGAGGTACCCTTTTTTATTATAGGATTGTTAATTCTTTTCCCTAGCAATTGTATAACCATATACTCTTATCTGCACTAATACTCTGTATTCTTTTTCGAGTTAGGTTGAAAAGTGGGTTTCTGAATTAGAGTTAATTGCAAAAGGTGATGTTGTTGGGGCTAAAACGATGGATGCCCTTTCTCCTGATGAATCTAGTGATCGGGAGGAAAGTGAAGACAGCCACATGTCATGCACAATGGATGATTTGAATAGGCAATTTCAGTGTGAGTACAATAAGAGGCCATCTTGGAACAATTTCCAGTTTATTGAAGCTATGGCAGTTATCGATAGAATTCTCAAGACGAAATCTGGGAAATGTAGCAACTGTGACGCAAAAAATCCAAAGATCACCAAACCTAGTTTTGGACGGTTTCATATGGTATGTCTCTTTTCATCACATTGGTGTCGTCAGTGCGTTTTTCAGTTTCCCTTTAAAAATGATATTACCGGATGAGTATTGATTCTGTTATGAATTATATTTTTTTTGTCCTAAGATTGACATAAATCATTTTCTAGAAAATGGCTTGGCATATCTGTTAATTGAAGGTTTTTATCATCTCATCTAAAAGCTTAAGCTTTTAGCGAGAGCACACCTTTGTTTACTTAATTATGTCTTCAACATGGCCCATCATGTACAGGCGTGATTCCTTCTGATGGATAAAGTATGTGGATATTTTTTTGATAATGGGTGGCGGTGAGACTCGAACGTAGGATCTTTGCTTGTTTTGATACCATGTTGAGGTGTGATCATCTTATCTAAATATTTGAGCATTTAATTGAGATCTTAAAAGAAAAAGTTTAAGCTTTTAAATGAGATGGTAATACATTTCAATTAACATGATATTGGAGCAGTCTTCTCACGAAACCAACTTGGTAAGAATTTCTCCAACGTTACTGGACACCGTGGATTTTGAAGGTGAAGCTCTGTAACGGTCGTTATTTTTGGAAGTTCAACCAGTTTTTGTTTCCTTGATTTCTTCACCATTCTCCTTCTGGTTGGCTGCTCGACCGACTTCTTTCGCAGACTTGTCCTTCTGCGTCTGCGCCTGGTCACCAGAGTCCAACCTTCATCATCGCCTTCGTCAACTAAAGACCTGTTAGACTCTAATATTTTCTCATTATGCTCTTCGACACATATTTGGACTGGATCAAGCGAGCCAAATGTGATAGAGATTTGATGAGAACTGGCCATCTCATCGTCGAAGAGGATCTTCTTCTCTTTGCCAGTTGCATGACTTTATCTTTAAAGACAAAACACTTTTCCAGAGGGTGACTTATGAGCCTATGATATTTGCAATAATTAGGGTTATTGGTCCTTCTAGCTTTATTGGGAGGCTTATCTCTGGGATTTCAATGAGCTTATGCTCAAGGAGTTCATCGAAAATCTCAGCAACATCAGAATCAAGGAAGGGATATTCCTTTTCTTGCATCTCCTTTAAAGTTTTTTGATTTGGACGTTCTCCAGAAGTAGTCTTCACACTTTGCTTCTTGCTCACCTTTGTGGTGACCTTCACAGGAGACACATCAATATTCATGGATTCTTTGTTGTTATTTTTGGGGACAAACTTGCCCCATCTTTTGGGTTTCTGCTTATCCTTTCCACCTCGAAAGTCATGGAAAGGTGCTGATCCCTTTCCTGCAGAAGACATGGTCAACCCCATATCATGAGCACAGGTAGCTAGCTCTTCAAAGGATTTAGGTTTAATGCCTTGCAAGATTTAGAGAAGCTCCCAGTGCATTCCTTGGACACAGATCTCTATTTTGGAAGCTTTGTTGAGCCTATCTTTGCATTATAGGATCACATTTCTCCATCGATTTATGAAGTCGATGAATGGCTCGTCCCTTCTTTGCCGAGTATTTGTAAGCTCTACCATGCTCACTGTATGCCTTGTGCTATAAAAGCGATTTAGGAACTCGTGCTCCAATTGCTCCCTATCGATCAAATTAGGTTCAAGGTTTGTATACCAATCAAAGGCGTTTCCCTTTAGGGAACGAACAAACTGTTTGACAACATAGTCACCGTAAGTTCCAGCATTATTGCATGTCTCAACAAAATGTGCGACATGCTGTTTTGGTTTCCCTTAGCCCTCAAATTGTTGAAATTTGGGGGTTGATAGCCGATAGGTATTTTGAGGCTGTCTATCCTTGCAGTGTAGGGCTTGACATACGCAAGGAAAGATTTGTTGACAACATCATATTTGTCTTTGAGGGCCCCTTCAATGAATTCCCTCAATTGTTCAATCAGGATCATTCCCTCAGAAGAAACTTGCACCTCTTTAGTCGGTGGTGTTTATTTCACAGGATTTTCTGTCTCATAAACCTCTGGAGATTTTCCAGGTACATGGATAGACTCTCCGTATATCAGACCTTCTACCTTATCCACTATATTATCAATTCGAGCATCTTGAGTCTGAACATATTTGGTCAGGCCCTCAATTTCCTTTGCCAGATTCGCAAGCTGCTCTTCTATAGACGAGGTATCAGTCACCATAGCTTGCATAATCACAGGAGATGTTGAAGAGTAGTATGGATTATCGCACAATTTGATCTTTGAAGTGCTCAACTTATGCGGTGTAGTTGGAGATGATGAGTTGTTTGAACGACCATCGCTCTTTGTGCCATAGTATTTAAAATCGGAATACTCAAGTAGAGCTAGAGTCTTCTTAAGTGATTCCGCCATATTGCTTCCTCCTTCTGATGCACTTGCATTGGACTTCTTTCCTTTTGGGGTTGAAGATCTAAAAATTGGAGTTGGTTCGGACAACACTGGATGTGTTTGTTGTCCTAGTAAGACTGCCTTACTCCTTGTGATGGCTCCTAAGCTTCTGAAAGTAACACCAAGGATGCTCTCTACTTCAGTAGAGAACTTTGAGTTAACAGCCTTGGAAGTAGTTGATTGAGAGTTGACTTTCTTGGAAGTCATTTCAGTGTTGTTGAACTTTGCAGCTGGAAAAGTTGAGATGAGAGGTAGAGATTGTCCCACTGGGCGTGTCAGAATTTGTTGGATAGTAAAATTCTCGAGATCGAAAAATAAATAATCGAGACAAGAAAATCTATTACAACAATCAATTTATTAATTTCAATATGTGAGTGTTACAATCTCTATGAATCCTCTTATTCACCTTTTCAAATATAAATTCAAGGGCTTAAAGTTTGATCTTGAATTTGAACTTGATTTGAATGCTTTGAGGGACTTGATCTTGACTTGTGCTTGAATTCAAGGGCTTTTGAGCTTGTTCTTGAATATTGCGGTCTTGATCTTGAATCTTGATGAACTTGATTTGAATGTTTGAGCTTTTTAGAGAAATTGTGGCGTTTGATCCACGATCTTTCTCTTGCTACTTGTTAGAGTTCTGGGTTGGGGGTCTTTTTCTGAATTATGAGACCCCTATTTATAGTTGTAGAAAGGGAAGAGTCATAGTGTATATGGATTTTCTTTGACCAATCAAATTCAAGTGACGTGACACCTTTTATGGGCGTTGATTTTATTGGGCCTGCTGCATCATTTTGACATGTGGCACGATCCTATTGGCTCCTACACTTGACTTGGTATGCCACGTCATTTGACATGTGACACTTATTTGGGCCTCTAGAATATGACAATATCTTGGGCTTAACAAAGTGAGCTCCTCATTTGTGACCCAAATCAATGGGCTACTCCAATAAAAATTGGACTTTAATTAAATCCCTACATGTTTGAACTTAAATAATAAATCCAATCATATTAATCTACAATATTTAATTGAGACTGATATATTTTGAATTTAATTCAAATTTCGTACAAATTTAAATTTAATAAAATTTTATTGCTTACACCATCTTCTTGATTTTAAGTGTTTTTTTTCTATCATATATCAATTTTTATACATTTATCATGTAGTAATTATATCTATCTTTATCGAGTTTAATGAGTGGGTGAACCCCAAATATTTACACCTAAGTCCAGCCCTTACTTTAAGTATGCAACTAGCAACACATGTCAAGTTTGGGGGTGGGGGTTAGGTACCCTATCATTATCTAATTATAAACAAAATATATGAAGATAATACCTCAGAATTAGGTTGTGTTCCTCTTTTAGACTGAGAAGCTATATATGAAAGTAATTGCCAGAACTTTACTTGTCCAATATCTGAGCAATTTTGCCAATAATAAATTCCCAAGTCCCATGCATTGGCTCTAAATTCCAGTAAATTCCTGTCAATATCTGTTTCATGCTTTGCCACAAATGGCTTCAATATGTTGTCATAGATGTATGTTGTGCCTTTTGTTTTTGAATACCATAAGTAGATGAAAACTGCCAATTTTGCATGACCATATATTGATAACCTAAAACATTAACAATGTAATATATTAGCTAGTGGCATTTTTGGTTAAAATGTAAATGGAGCTTCATATATATCAAGTTTTTTTTTTTCCACTTAGGAGTCCTTTGGAGTGAGGTATATATAAAATAAGATAATCTCGGAATAAAATGCAGGGTTATTTTATTTCATATTTGATTGAAAGTATTAGTTAGTTTCGAGATTATTTATCCTACCATATATATCTTAGGAGTCGTTTGGAGTGAGGTATAAGGTATAATAGTCGTGGGATAAAATGCAGATCATTTTATCTCGCGTTTGGTTGGAGATATTAGTTAGTTCTGCGATAATTTATCTCACCATTTATACCAAAGTGACGGAGTAAGTTATCTCATATACATGATGGGATAACTAATCTCAGGATAGCTAATCCTAGAATTAATTATCCCGGGATACTCTTTCCCAACCAAACGACTTAGAGATGGGATAAATTATCACATGCACATAATAAAATAACTTATCTTAAACAGTTAATTCTCAGATAATTAATCCAGAAATAACGTGTTCCCAGCCAAACTACCCATAAAAGTCATACCATGACAAGAAAAAATCACCAAAGCTTTCAAAGATTCTCAAGGCAGCTACAATGATCCTGTAAAACTCATTGTTAGCAAACTATCCAAATATGCAGTTATGGAATGATTGAAATATTTCTAAGAATAGTAAATTAATGGATGGTCAAACCAAGATCGACTTAGTAACATTAATAATTTCAATAAAAAGCCTTTAAAATATCATAGTTGATTCATAATTCAAGTGTAATGAAAGGGTTTAAAACCTAAAACATTAATATAAAAGGCAACCCGGTGCACTAAAGTTATCGCTATGCGTGGTGTCCGAGGAAGGCCCCACCACAAGGGTGTATCGTACACAGCCTTACCTTGCATTTATGCCAGAGGTTGTTTCAAATCAAAATCAAGATTCTGAATCTATCTCTTAATAAAGATGGGATAGTGTGACCTATCATAAATGTTGCGAAGCAAGATATGACTTATTTAAGAAACTTAATTCTCTAATTTAATAGCTAAGAAAGGATTATATGCTTTAAAATTCAGTTTTCACTAATCTAATTAACCTTAATTATTTTCAAAGTTGTTTTCCTAATAAGACAGTGATTTCTAACAATTGTTTATGGTTGATTGACCTAAAATCATCAAAATAGACACCTTTTATAACGTATTTCATTCAATAGAGTACTATTTATGCTACATATGAACATATGTAATTTGTGAACGAGAGTCTTAGAGTAACTATATGTAATTTCTGAACGAGAGTCTTAGAGTAACTAATTAAGTTGATAGCGCACGGATGACGGATGCCGTTTATTTTTATTGAACACATCTAAATTGTAAAAAGTGAACCATTTTCGTCAAAATTTGCTCTACATTGTTCAAACCTCATTCTAATCCAATCTAAAGAGAAAAAAATAACAAAAAATAATTTTGATGAAAACAGTAAGATGATTAGATGATCAGAATAGGTTAATTTTACCAATATTGGCACCAAAATCTAAGTTCATCAATCTCTATTTTGTTCCTCTCAATAGTTTTGTAACATTCAAAAGCTGGATACGCATATCCAAAAACCAATCTGCAAATCAACAAAAACCATAATCCACAAGCCAAATTAATTTTTCACAAAATTCACAAAGTGATGTAGAAGAGAAGAAAAATACATACACAAAACCATTGGTAATGAAGTTTCCCAACATCTTTTATCAAAAAAAAAAAGAAAAAAGAAAAGAGAGAGAGGAAAAAAAACAAGTCAAAATAAAATGATGAATAATGATCAAGTAACTGAAACCCTTTTAGTAACCATCCAAACAAAATTAATTTCAATGAATTTTGTAGAAATTTTTTTGAGGCAAAATCTGAAAAGAAATGTGGGGATATTAGTAAATTGACAATTATATGTCATTATCTTATTTAATGATGAAGGGAATTAAGAAAATAATAGATACTTGAGAGGATATATGGGAGATACGAGGAATACGAGATAATAATATTGGGATAAAATATAAAATCATTTTATCTTGTTTCAATGGGGGTATTAATTAATTCTCTAATTATTTATTCCACAATTTATACCATAATAACGGGATACTTTATCTCATAAAATATACTAATATATAAAATTAGTATGTCATCCTCATAACAAACAACTCCTACATGTGTCAATAACTTTTGAAAGAAAATCATTAGAGATTGACACGGTTAATAAGTAACCCGAGAACATCCTCAACCTCCCTTTTCTATTTCTATCTTCTCTAAAGTTCTAAGATATTTCATCTTTCACTTTAAGTAATTTTTCTTAATCTTCCGAGTAATTTGTGTTCTATATTGATAATTTTTTTTTTTGCTTTTTTCAGTTTTGATTTGTGGTGATTGAGTTGATTTTGAAGGAATTTTTTTTTTTTTTTTTTGAAAAAACGGGGGTTGATTTTACTAAAAAATTTTATTTTTAAGTTGGTATTTATTTGATTATTGATGGATTATGATTGTCCTTACTGATTGCATGATGAAATTTTCTCGAGAATTTGATCAACTAATGTGTCAAGAAATTCGTGTTTTCTTCAAATTCTTCTTTAATGTAATGGTGTTTTAGATACATGTTTTTGTGGGGATGGTTTCATCATACGTTTTTGTTGTTTTGTACTAAACCGTTCGGTTGATTAGGTGTTTGTTTGATTTGAATGGATTTTTTTTTAAAATGAAACTTGATTTTACTGAAAATTTGTGTTTTTAAGTTGATATTTATTTGATTGTTGATGGATTATGACTGTCCTTGCCGATTGTATGGTGAATTTTTTCCTGAATTTTATTGGGTAGTGTGCCATAAATCTGGACAAGGAGGACAAGCACTACTAAAAAGGGGAAACACCGACCACAAAAATCGACCACAAGTGGTCGATTTTCCCCATTTTTCGAGCACAAAACCGACCAAAATCTTTGATCGAAAAAGTAGCGGTAGCTTTTTAAAAACCGATCACTCGTGGTCGGTTTTTTAAAAAATTATATTCATTTTTAAAATTCATTATTATTTTATTTAAATTAAAAAAATAATTTGAGGGAAAACAATCAACCACAAGTGATCGGTTTTTTATAAAATTAATTTTATTAATTTGAATAAAAACCGACCACGTGTAGTCGTTTTTTTATTAAATTAATTTATTAATTTTTAAAAAAATCGACCACCTGTGGTCGGTTATTTAATAAATAAATTAATTGATTTAATAAAAACAGACCACATATGGTCGATTTTTATTTAAATTAATAAATTAATTTTATAAAAAGCCGACCACAAGTGGTCGATTTTATGCAAAAAATATATAAAAATCGACCACATGTGGTCGGTTTTTCTTGGAATTTAAAAATAAAATAAAACTGAAAACTCAAATACTGCATGCAACCACAACAATAATATACAATAGTAACCAAAATGAAAATACAACAACAAAAAAAAATGAAAATTTTCAAAAGTGTACAACACATACAAAATGTCCAATAAAGGTGAGTACGAAAATACTACAACAATAGTTTCAAACAACAAAATGTCTAAATTTAAAGTACAAGACATACAAAAATTAAAAAAACTAACAGTCATCATCATCGAATTCGTCGTTATCTTTCATATCATCATTCGTGCTGAAATCATCCAGGGGGCCTAAATCTTTTGCAGCCCGAACTGCATCACTAGGACATGGAGGAATAACCCCCCAGTCTGAATGAATGAACTGAACTGCTACTGCAGCATCCTGATTTGTGATGTTGTTGCCTCCTTCGTCTTTTTCTGCCTCGCAATCTGTTCAACATACCTCTGTCTCTGTTCAGCAAGCTCTTTATTGAATTGAGAAACCGTATTTTGTAGTCTTACAATGGTTTCTGCATCAACCGAAGAGCTAGAGTATGCAGGGTCGGGCGAACACCTAATATTATCGCCAAAAAATTCAGTGTGGCATCCGTAGAAATGACCCCTATTTGTAGGACCCGAAGCTTTTGTCCATAACTCATTTCGTACATGCTGGGGTATTTGGCCACCCTGACTTTTAGGAGGCAAACTACTACGATACTCACCAATAAGACGCCTAAATTCATCCTATATATATTCAAGGTAAAGTTAATACTAACAATAAAAAAATACTAAAGTTGTTATAGTTGAATAATATCAACTTTGAAAAAAACATTCATATATTCAAAATTTATTTCTTACGTGGACAACTTTTTCATGAGGTACAACCCAGACATCTTCATCGATCGGGTTCTTTTTCTTTCTCAGATGAGTCGCCTAAACAATCTCATCAGTTGGTAGTTCCCTACCCTTTTCTTTTTCCTGCATATGAAAAAAATATCAATGTTCAAATAATAAAAAAATTTAAATAGAAATAAAGAATTAAAACTGTAAAAGTTACATACCAATTTTTCCTTCACAGCAAGAGTACTTCTGGCACCTACAGTATGTAGGGAGCCACCCTTGGATGATGCCCGGACTCTCTTTCCTTTTTCCCTCAACAATTGGTATTCTGGGCTATTCCAGTGGCGCTGATACAGTGGCCATAAGGGTTCAGGAATCCACTTAGATTTTACTGATTTCTTTCGAGTATAATCCAAGAGATCGTTAAATCTTCCTCTACATCTTTTGAAAAAGTTCTTCTTTATAAGAAATTGATTTGTATCATTCCACCAGTAAAATTTCTACAACCAAAATATAATATTCAATTTTGTGTTCTAACAAATTGTTAATAAGTAGTCGATAAGTTAAATCCTTACCTTAAATTCTTCAAACATTCTCTCCCTGTCAAGTTCTGGAACCTTTTGCCAGCTGGTACAGTAGCCGTTAAAGTGCCGACTAATGTATATTCGCGCCATTTTTCCAAATCCAGCATCCGGCCTAAACCTACAACACAAGATCAAACGGTAATTTCATCAGGAACAATAAAATAGTAATGAAACAATGAGTAACGTTATTATATTTAGAAATCTTACCCTCTCGCAACTGGAACAATATAAATCCTCCCAGAATCATCTCTGTCTTCTGGATGCCTAGTAAGCGATGGTGAATGCACTGGCATGGGCGGATCTGAAACACCAGATGGAGTGCCTCTAAGCTGAAGATCCGACAAATCAATAGATCCAGCAGAATCACTGTGCGAAGCTGCGTGACTGCTGCAGGAGGGTATTGATGATGGTAGATATTTGGAGAGGCCAGCGGCCGTCCGATAGTACTGTGCTGGCGGTGGCACGGTCATAGGAGCAGAATGGGTCGGTGTAGACCCATGTAGTGTCCCCACATGCGTAGGAGTAGGTATCGAATCCTCGGACGACCTAGAATATAAGGCTCGTGTTGGCACTCAGCAAATCGACCCTCAGATATATGAATACCTGTCGGTCGTCTATAAGGCAGAGGTTCTCTTTTCTTTTTTGGTTTCATAGTATCAACTAATTTTCCCTTACCTTTGTCACCTTTGCCTAACATCTAAATTATGTGAATTTAACAAGTTGTTAGGTCCTACAAAATGAATATATAAGAAAACATTCCAAGTAACTAATGTCAAGTTACTCATTCACACTTCAAATCGCTCCAACAACACGAGATATAGACAAGAATATTTTTATTACTATATAAATCATGGAAAAGTAGAAACAACAAACTTAAACAGTATATTACATATCAATCTTAAACAAGAAACATAAAGGTAAATATATAGTTCAAAGAAAAAGGACATCAGTACATAATAAATTTAACCTATACAACTAATCCTCCTCTTCTGAAGACTCTCTACTAAACCATTCACCCTCTTCGGAGGTTTCCTCATCTCCTACCCACTCAGGCTCTTTTTCTGCAATATTAACTTCTTCAAAAATATTTTCTGGGTGATTCAAACCGTCCACTAATTCACCGTCCACTAGCTGGTGATAAATCTGCATTTCATTTTGATACGCAGTCTCCAGCACATTCTCAACTTCCACCCACCCTATAGGCCTTGTTTTGATTACAGCCCACCAATCAGACTTGTCATTGCGCAACGGATAAGGAGCATAAAACACTTGTTTAGCATTTTGTGCTAGAAAAAATGGATCGTAAATAGGATACGAACTATTGTGCTTCACTTCAATGATTTTATGCTCCTTATGTACTCTTGTGCCTGCTGTGCTTGGATCAAACCACTTACATCAAAATAGGACAATTTTTTTTATTGGAAAACCAACATACTCCAATTCTAAGATCTCGTGTATGATGCCAAAGTAATCAACATCATCATCATCACCCTTAACCCAAACACCACTATTGTTTGTTTTCCTTGACCTGGAGTGTTGTTCGGTGGAAAAATTAAACCCATTTACTTTGTATTGGGACATTGCATTAGCTTCGAATGGACCCAAAAAATATCTCTCAAGAGATTATCGTATGCGGCTTAACCATTTTCAAGCAACTAAGTCTCAAAACAAAAAAATCTCCTTTAAAGTCCCTACACTTAACCATTTTCAAGCAACTAAATCTCAAAACAAAACCACATTCAAAACTAAAAAATTCCCTTTAAAGTTCCTACACTTAACCACTTTCAAGCAACTAAGTGTCAAAACAAAACCATATTCAAAACACAAAATTTCCTTTAACGTCCCTAAACTTAATTATTTTCAAGCAACTAAGTGTCAAAACAAAACCATATTCAAAACACAAAATTTCCTCTTTAAAGTCCCTACACTTAACCATTTTCAAGGAACTAAGTCTCAAAACAAAACCACATTCAAAACAAAAAAATCCTCACGATACAACAAACAAGCAACAACAAGACCAACAAGATATCAACAACAATGCTAGTGAATCGAACAAGGCCTCACACGGCTTCACTAGACTTTAATATGAAAAATAACAAGAAGATAACAACAATGCTAGTGAATCGAACAAGGCCACACACGGCTTCACTAGACTTCAATATGAAAAATAACAAGGTTTCATTTTAACAAATTAGAGAGAAGTCAACTTACCGTAGCTTGGCCTAAATTAAGGTGAAAGAGATAAGCGGTCACCGGGAAAATAGCAAAGTAATCCTTTTCCTGAATTTGGATTTTGTCAAACGGTAACATCAAATTCCAAGCAACCCACTAGGCTAGAAGAATTTAAAAAAACTTGATCATTACGCAAAATAACAAAAATCTTGGCATCCTAATTTTCTCGTATTTTAGCTTAAAATCACCATACACAAACCACCAACATACTAAAACTACAATGGAGTATCAATAAAAATAAACCCTAAATTACTTGCTAGAATTGAAAGGAAATTACCAACTAAAATTATGTAATGAATCATAATAACTAAAATTGAATCTTCAACTAACTAAAAAGAAATTTCTTCAATTAAAATTGAATCTTGAACTAACTAAAAGGAAATTTCTTGTACTATAATTGAATCTTGAATTAACTAAAACTAAATTTCCATTACTTTTTTAACTTTCAACTAACTAAGATTATGTAACGAAGCATAATAATTAGAACAAATATGAAAAATATATACTTTGAGCTAACTATAATTACTACAAAGAAATTTTAGCTACTACCAAATATGAAAAATATTTACTTTGAGCAAACTAAAATACATACTTTAGCTAGTATCTAACAAGAAAAAATAAAGAGTTAAAGTTTTTGAAACTTACTGGAGCTAGGGGTAGCGGGAATCGACGAAAATGGGGTGGATTTAGGGATTTTGGAGAAGTTGGGGATCGGGTTTTGCTGAATTTGTGGTGGGGGGGATTGATTTGGGTTTTTTATTTAAAAGAGTTTAAGTTGGGGCTGGGTCGGGTTGCTTTATTGAATTTTTTTTTTTACTAATTAATGAAAATCGACCACCTGTGGCCGGTTTTCATTAATTAGTAAAAAAAAAATTAATTAGTTAAACAAAATTATAATTTAGTTTAAAAAATTAATTAATTAATTAAGTTAATTCAAATTTTACAAAAATGATCACAAAGTAAAATATAAGTGTTCAACTTGCTTTTATACAAATTATTATCGAAAAACAATCACATGTACATAATTTTAATAAAATGATTAAATCATATAATTAATTATGTTATCACTATATTAATGCAATGCGAATATGTACAAATCAGATACTTGGTTATTTTATAAACACATTAACAAGACTAGTATATTTCCTCAATAATATAATAATATTAATGAATTTTGCGAATTATGATATTTTATATATTTATATATATAAAATATCGTAATTAAAAGCTAAGTAGCCAAAAATTTATCGTAATTTACAAAATTTATTGATATATTTATAAACCTCACCCTTAATACAACATGTTAATCAAATAAATTATTGATTAAATTTGTTACGTTATTTGGCATGATCGTTCAATGTTTTGTCTCCCCCTCCCCTGCTTCCTTCCTCCCCCTCTCATATACCTCGTAATACTAGTGTTGTGTTATTACAAATTCTAAAACATACGCGTGCGTGCATTGACCGAAAATAGTATATTTATACTTCCTCAATAGTTTGATATATATTAACGCATCAGTCAAACAATTTTGATATATAGATTCAGTTATCTAACTTTTAATTACTACATACGTCACTACACGAGATATACGTATATAAACATATATTCAATTGTCTATCAACTTTAAAATACGTACAATAAACATCACATGCATGATTTTACTACCCCATTATAATATACAACATATTTCACAAATACTCTGAATTATAGATTACATTATCTTATGTCATTAATATACCTTTACTATATAATACGTATATAGTATACACATATATCTACACCTATACATACACATATATACACACTATCGACTATATCAAGTTCTAAATACGTACTATATATATCACACATACGTACACAAGTATATTATTATCCAATAAAATAATGAGATGTGTTTGTTATACATACTCAGATGAGTGATCGATATATTTGATTAGCTTAATAAACTAGGTTTTGACTATATCGCTCATCAATCGATCACTACATCATATATAAATATCCAAAATTATATATATATTTTTACCGAGAATAGTATGTATGTATGTATATATATATATATATGTATGTATATATATATATATGTATGTATATATATATATATATATATATATATATATATATATATAAACTTCTGAATTCATACGATACATATCACATCCACAAGTGTATATTAACTTATAATAGAACACGTTCATTATATTCTGATGAATTATCGGTTATATATTACATTATTATGCTTGTAAATACGTACTATAAAACATCGTCTTTCAAATACGTACTATAAAGATCAGTTTTCATCTTTCAATTACATATACGGCAGATTTCAATGATCTATCTCAACGGTATGATATATATATATATACACACACATATTCTTTATATAAAGATTATGCATGTTTAACGTCATTTACATATGTATAAAGGAAAATATTTATTTTATATATTGAAATATAAGTAAAACATAAACATTACGTTATACATAATTTGTATATTATATTTGATATATTTTTTAGTGTAAGTTTTTTCACGTTAGATTGATTAGTTTTATTATTATTATATTGGTTATTGACTACATGTAATCAGTATAATTTTAAAAAATAATAGTATATTAGATTATTTTTTAATAAAGTAAATATATTATATTATATTATACTATATTATATTATGAAATTTGTTGACTGTATGGTCAATCATTTACCCAAACATGGGGTCTGTCAGAGATCTAACAATCTTTTGATAAACCTGTGTGTCTAGAAGTTCTAATTGTGCAAAGATCGCCCTTTCTCAATCAATACGGGCTTAGGGGGCACAACTTACTAGACGGAGTCACAGAGACAAGGTTATCATAAGAATATTAAACTCGACTGTACCTCCATTTCGGAACCAAGTCAAGAAATTCCAAAAATTCTTTTTTATCTAAGTAGAGTCTGGAGCTTTCATAGTTAACATGTTAGTGAGGTTAGATCTTTAGTATGGACATAAGGAACTATTTCAGCCGGACATAGTCACGGCTTGGTTATGGCAGAAATTTTTTTTAAAAGAAACAATAAGTAATTAGATATGTACCTTGCTTAACCGGAGAGTAGTCGGAACAGTAGAGAAAACTTCTTCTTATTTATCTTCAAACTTTTACAGAGAGAGTAGAAAGAGAAACTTAAAAGAAAAACTTAATAGAAAACTTGATGCCTCTTCTCTGAGAATGAGGCTGCTATTTATAATAAAAAGAGAATCTTGCACAGTAATACGTGGGGTCCTGTGCATAGTGTTTTTACTATTACATTAGTGTTTGTACTATTACAGAATAGTGAAATCTTATCCAGTCTTTTTTCGATCCATTCTTTTGAGAAAAGCCTCTGCTCTTTCAATTTCCTCATCTTTAATTAGAGTTTCTGGTGGTTGAGAATCTGTAATATCTTCGGTATTTGTATCAGCACTATTCATCGAAGCATCAGAATGTTGTTCAATAGTCTGTAGTAATTTATCACGAACTTCTGACAAATATTCTTCGATTAACTGAATTTTATTACCATCATGAGCAGAGATTCGTCTTGAAACATAATTGAGATTTTTATCTTCAACTAAAATGGATTTCTTGAGTTTTTTTTCATATTCAGCAATTGTCTTAATCATTTCCTCACGTTGATCATGACCATATGGCAGTTTTGTTTCAGGATCTGTTCGAAGTAATTTATCCCAAAAATTGCAATAGAAGGTCCGGTATATAGCAGGGATTTATTGAGCATCATATCCAATTTCAACGGACCATCGATGAATCCAGGGAAGAGAGAATTCGATGTAAAAATACATCTGATCAATAGTGTCGATTTTGCAAATATATTCAGAAAGGTATAATTCAGTCAAAAATGAAGAGGATTTTTTCCAGGAGTAATAAAGTGACGAATATTCTGATGGCAGTATTTTGATTGTAGGGCCATGATGTGTCCACCACTGTATGAACCAGTTAGGAATAGGTTTTTCAAATACTTTGGAACAAATTTTTATGAACCAGGTATGTTTGTGTTTATAATTATTGTAGTATAGAACATGAGAAAAGGCTTTAATGTAATCCCAATAAGTGAAATTAGCCAGAGTTTGACCCATTGGACCCATTGGCATAGACCGCTGAGTCATTGATGAAATACCCCATTCTTCAATAGGAATGAGTTTTTTTATTACCATTTTGGAGTATCCATGTACTCCGGGGGTAGATTCTCCGAGAGGGTTGTGATCAAATGAGGCGCTAAAAGTTTGTACTAAAATATGTTCATAATAGGTGTGAGTTTTGTAAGATTCGCCTGCTACGTAGACGTTGGCGGTCAGATTGTTTTTAAGAATTCGCCATGCTTCTTCGGAATTTTCTTGAGAAGGAATATGCTGATTTTCCATATAAACAATAAGTTCTCTAGCTTCTAATTTTTCATAAGAAGGTTTATCGTCAGTATTTTCATTGATTATGGAGGCGAAGGAATGTGCAGTGTTTTGTTGACTAGATAAATAGGACTGCAATTGTTTAAATAAGGGATGAGTTTCAGGAATATCTTCTAAATGTATAGATGAACCAATATGTGGATTTGTAGATGAACCAATATGCGGATTTTTAGATGATGATGATGCCCCTTGCGATATTTTAGAATTTATCAGAGTTTTATTTCCGTGCTGAAGTACAGGAAAATGAGAACTTGCTGAGCTATATGCAGAATTTCTTTGATCATAATATGAGGGGTTTGTCCTTCCACCATAGTGAGAATATGAAGAGTTTTAATTTCGACCTCCTCGCCCACGCCCTTTGGCTACCTGCCAAGGGGTTTCCATGTTGCATTATTGATCAGGAATTTGGTCAGTATACCAAGACATATATTCAGTAAGATCTTCATAGAAGGTGTCTGTATAAATAAGATCAGTAATGGCTTTGTGTAAAATGAGCATATGCAGATCCATATGTAGCGGAGTTGCTTTGATGAATGTGATCAAGAATTTTGCAGAGAAGAAATGCAAAAAGATTTTCATGATATCTGTAAATATTAGTCATTTAAATCAATATCAAACCAAGTGATTTCATCATTTATGAATTCATTGTACCAACATAAATCTTCTTCTATGAGACAATAAACAAGAGTTTCTAGGATAAGGAAATGAATGTCTTCATTTAGAGGAATGCATTTTATAATTGTAATAATGGTTTCTTCAGAGAGAAAATAGGTGTAGAAACTCATGTTAGATATTGGCGTGATAAGAAGTCAGGTAATGAATTCTCACTACCCTTTTTATACTGAATTTCATAATCAAACGGGGCTAATTGAGCTTGCCACCGCGCAAAAATTAATTTAGAAGCATCATGCTTAAAATCTTTACTAAACATGAATTTAACAGATTGAGCATCAGTTCTTATTATGAATTTCTGATTATATAAATCATCTTGGAATTTTAGAACACATTTCACAATAGTGAGCATCTCATGAGCCACCGTAGCGTATTTTTCGGACTTTCAGTCCACTTACCAGAATAGAAACGAATTAGACATTCAACTTTGGTATGGGGATTAACTTGTTTAAGTATTCCACCATATCCTACATTTGAAGCATCGGTTTCAACGATTTTTAACCAATTAGGATTTGCAAGAGAGGTGCAAGGAAGAGTTTGAACTCTGGTTTTAATTAATTTAACTAGATCGGTGTGAGCTTGAGTCCAAGGAGTTTTATGATCTTTCTTTAGGCGATCATATAGGGGAGCTAAATCTCTGGACAGATTTTTGTAAAAAGGTGAAATGTAGTTAAGACTCCCAAGAAATCTTTGGAGTTGTTTTTTATCAGTAATTTCATCGGAAAATTTTTTAGCAAATTCGAGTACTCGTTGAATAGGTTCGATAGAGCCCTGAGAAATATTATGACCTAAAAATCTGATGTTAGTTTGAAATAAACTAATTTTGGGTTTGGAAATGACTAAACCATTTTGAATAATAATTTGCTTAAAAGTTTTCAAGAGTTTTTGAGAAGACTAGAATATCATCTATATAGACGATAATAAAATCCATATAGGGATTAAAAATATCATTCATGATTTTCTGAAATTCAGAAGGTGCATTTTTTAAACCAAATGGCATAACATTCTATTCGTATTGTCCAAAGGGGACATTAAAAGCAGTTCGATAAGTATGTCTTTTATCAATTTGAATTTGCCAATATCCTGATTTTAAATAAAATTTAGAAAATATATTGGCGTCATATAATCGGGAAAGTAAATCTTTTTTATTAGGAATGGGATAACGAATCCATTTTAAAACTTTATTCAGAGGTTTGTAATTTATAACTAATCAAGGTATCCCTCGTTCTTTTTCAGCAGTATTATTGACATAAAAAGCAGTGCAAGACCAAGGAGATTTTGAAGGTTTGATAAGACCCTTTTGGAGAAGACTATCAATCTCCTATTTACAGAATTCAACTAATTCTGTATTCATTTGACAGGGTCGAGATTATGTTGGGATTTTTTCTTCATTGAAATCGTCTTCATAGGGAAGAGAGACAATGTGCTTTTTACGATTCCAGAATGCATTGGGATGATCAGCACAAATTTCAAGCATTAATGGAGAAGAAATAGTTTTTATTTTTTCCTGTACCTTTACCGATTTCAAGGTATCAGAAATACTAATGCTCATTAATTCAAATTGTAAAAAGTTTAATTGATTTTGTTTCATGTTGATTAGAGCATTTATATCTCTGGTCATCGGATGAGTAACAAAAGGATAGGAGATCGGCTGATTTTTGTAAGTAGCCTTAAAGCCATTTGCATCAATATGAGTATACGGATAAATAACATTTATAAAAGGGGTTCCTAATATAATAGGAGGATAAATCTGATTTTTAACTAAAAATAAAAAATGAGGAATGCAGATTTTATCATGACAAATTTGAGTATTAGGCAGTTTATAGTTGATATAAAGAGTATGACCAGTTGTTGATCTAATAAGATGAGTAGTTTTTTCAAAATACTTTGTAGGAATTAATCCTTCTTGGATGCAGCTAACATCAGCGCCACTGTCAATCATGGCAACATTAGTAATAAAAATTTCTTTGTTTATTAAAATAGTACAATTTATATACCACTTATGAGCAGTAACGATTTGCATCATTCCTAAAAAATAATTTTTTTCAAATCGTCAGGATTAAATTTATCAAGTTCAAAATATTCAGAATTGTCCTTTTCTTTTCCTTTCCTTCTATGGTCATCAATCGTTTCTTCAATTTGAAGAATTCGATGATCAGAAATCAACTGATTTTGTTTTAAAGAAATAATCTCCTTTTTTAATTGTTCGACTTCTATTTTTAAGTCATCAAAGGTAGTATCTCTACCAGGAGTTTTACTCAAAGCAAGACGACGATTAACTTCAGCTAAAGAATAAGACATAGGCGGATGATCAACAGAGTATTCTTTAGAAATACTAGAAGAAGTAGGAGTTTTTTGAGTAGCAAGATTAAGAATTTTTTCACGAAGTTTTTTCATCAGTGACTTCTTTTAATAATTCAAGAATATTTTCAGCAGTAATAGTTCGAATATTTAATTCTAGATCTTCGAATTGTACCTGGAGTTTACACATAGTTTCATCACAATTGCAAACAATATTATCACATTCATTACAAGTATTGCCTTGCTCAGGCTCACTATCAGAATTGGGTAATTCAAAATTATTTTCTAAAAAGGAGTCAAACTCAGAATCAGACGTATATAAAAGATTATAGACTTGGTCATGAATTTCTTCAGGAAGTTCTAGAGATTTAAGTTTTTGCAATTTGCAGTTTGGAGCTATATGACCATACTGGTTACATTTATAGCACCTAATTTTGGCTAGGTCTCGTTTCGAATGATTTTTCGCAAATCTAGTGGACTTACGGAAGGATTTTCTAGCTTCATGTTCTTCCTTGCTTCGATGGCGAGAAAGTTTGGTTCGATAGGGTTTAGACCTAGAATAACGTTGGGGTTTGTGAACCAAGGGTTTATCCATACCAAATTGTTCACAGAAATCCCCGAGCTGCGATTTTTCGCGGAGTTTATCAATCTTAATTTGTCTAGCTAATTTTAACTCGTTGCAAAGGGCTAAGCCCTCTTGCGTACAAGCTACAATAAGCTGACCATATGTTTTTTCGGAATACTTAACTTCTCCATAAGATCCTCTAAGAGTTTTTCTAACACGTTCAGCGAATAGGGGTGGAAGACCATCAATAAATTTGGCTTTCCAGTGATCATACTTACTTTCGGGTAAATCCATAACCCGACTTAGAAAGGTGTCTTTATACCATCTAAATTCCCCTAGGTGACGACATTTTAAACCATTAAGAAGAGTTCGAATATTTTCATATTGATTGGTAAATCTACCACCAAAATGTTCAATAATAGTCAGCATAAGAGTATAAACAGCATCAGATCTGCCTGGCTTAAGAGCGCGACCAAGATTGTCTTTTCCAGGTTGATCATTAGTGGCATTAAAAATAGCCTCGCGTTTAGTATCATCAAGAAAATTATCCCACCAGCCGCGAAGTTGACTAGTAAAGCCCGCAACAATCATTTTACAGATTGTTTGGTCGGTACGAGTGGTCCTATTATCGGGAGATGTAGTGGTTGTGGCAATGGTAGCATACATAGACATACGATGAATAAGTATAGAAATTTGTCGATCGGATAGGCCGTCAATATTCCATTCATAAATAGCGTCGCCGCTATAAGAGGTATTGTTTGATTCCATTCCCGTTCCTCTATCAAAACATCTTGAGGAGTCGGTCGTGGATAATAGGCAGTAGACATACAAGGAATATCAGCGTATTTTTTACCTGGCTGTTTTCTAAGGATGCCTTTGAGCTTATTTAGCTCGGAGGAAAGAACAGCACCAGGGTTGTCCGTAGACTCTAAATCGTCAGCAAAATTAGATTCGAGATTTTTTACAAAATCGTCGGAAATATTAAGAGGTTGAATATGTAAATGCGAAAATTTCTTATCCTAGAGTTTCTCTAATTGATCGATTGGAGAAACCTTTGTAAATCCTTCGAGTTCAAGAGGTCTTTGAATACAAGGTTTAGAAAGGATAAAACCTTCATCTGCAGTGGATTTAGAAGTAGAAGGGATATCTAAGGAGTTTTGCTGGATACTTAATGTCTTGACTAACTCAATGAGTTCGTCGAGTTTTTTATCAAGAGAAGAAATATGTTCCCCTAGAACTTTAACATAAAGACTCAAATAATTATTTTGAGAAATAAGGTTATTTATTTCAGAGACAGTAATTTTGCCAACATCTTCACTAATGAATTTTTGGAAAGCAGAAAAAGTCATAGCAGTATTATTTGGTAGAATAAAGGAGGATTGAGGAGGATAACAAGCTTGAGTAATAGTACCATCAGGATTTTGGTAAGATCATTCGATAACGTTGACATATGAGGGTAAATAAGCAGACATAAACCAGGGAACAAAATATATAATTTTCTGGTGTAAAGTACACATCTCATAAAATTCTTCTGAAATATTTCGTAATTCATCAGAATTGTAAGTTTCAAAAAACCATGTTCGGAAGACTTTCCATTTATCAGTAAAAAATTCCTTTTGAATATATTTTCGAGCCTGAGAACCAGGACTGAAATCAATAAGTTGTGTCATCATAATTAAACAGAATTGATATCGAATTCCATTTCGGATGGAGTAGGATTTTCATTGTTAAAATCTTGAACAATATTAGTTTTGGGATTGATTTTGATTTTTTCAACATTTTTAGGAGTGGTTGGTAAATCTGCAGAATTTATAGTATGTAAGGAGGCAGCACGATTTCTTGCCGGACCGTAAACAGGTTCAGCAGGTTCAATAGGAGAAATATGATGTATAGTGGGTAATCGTCGAGGTAGAGAGAAAGAGTTTCTATAGACCGGAGGATTATTATCAAATTGTAGACATATTTGTTCATCTGGGTTTTGAGTTACATGAGTTAACTCAGAATTAGTCACATCTTCTGCCAATTGTTTTGGAGAAGTGACAGAGTTTAAAATCCATGTTTGTGGGAAATAAATTTCATCCCATCTGATAGGTCTTCGGGTAGTAACCCTAGATTTTATAAAATTGATTTCAATAAGCAGAGTGCAATCAGAAGTATCATCAATCAATTTACATCTAAGATTTAAAGTTGATAATAAGCGATAATATATGCGGTAAGATAATCCAATAAGTTCAGATCCAGGAGCACAATTATAGCCATGAGTTTTAACATTTAGAGTTAAAGCATGAAGAATATTAACATCAGTCAAAGATAATTGCATATTAGGTTGAGTATTAAAATATACAGGGCCATAAGCAAGAGTTGATTCGATAGACCCCATTAAGGATTTTCAAAAATTTAAATTTCTAGCATCGCGAAGAGCTGCTAAAAATGTTTCGGGAAGTCCTTTCAGAGTTAGAGGTCTAAAAGCAATTTGAACTAGACCAATATGCATATAATTAAAATTGCGTTTAAATATATCAATATCTCGTTTATTCAGAAGTTGAATAGTCTGCTCGTCAGCATTCAAAGCAAGAGATTGTTCAGTTGTTTTAATAATCTGCTTGTGTTTTATTTTATCAAAAAATCCATATTCATAAATAGTTTTTAATTCAACTTTTGGAATAGTCCATTTATTCAGTAGATCTATATCTTGAGGTAAATCTACCTCTTCGAGTTTTGTACTTTTAGTACTTACTTCTCCTATATCCATGATTATGAAAAATCCTTATATCCATACCATAATCTTCACCACACTTAACATCTTTACTATGAAAATTCACAGGCTCTGATACCAGAAACAGGATCTCTTAGGCTGTGGTGCCACTCAGCCTACCAGACCATGTAATAATATCGGATTACGCCTAAGTCGGAAAACCGAACCAAAGCACCAACCGAAATAGAAAAGAATCTTAAGAAATTTGTTGATTGTATAGTCAATCTTTTACCCCAAACATGGGGTCTGTCAGAGATCTAACAATCTTTTGATAAACCTGTGTGTCTAGAAGTTCTAATTGTGCAAAGATCGCCCTTTCTCAATCAATACGGGCTTAGGGGGCACAACTTACTAGATGGAGTCACAGAGACAAGGTTATCATAAGAATATTAAACTCGACTGTACCTCCATTTCGGAACTAAGTCAAGAAATTCCAAAAATTCTTTTTTATCTAAGTAGAGTCTGGAGCTTTCATAATCTCGATTCTAGGTATCTCTGGCTGTGTACCAATATCTTGTGGTATAATCATATCTCGTGTCAAAAAGAGTTATCGGACTATCTACGATTTTACAAGAACTAGCAAATACATATTGTAACCAAAATCCTATATGGAGTTATTATTCAAGAAATCATGTATTAATATATTCGAATTCAAAAGAGCTACGAGAAACAGATATGGAGACTATTAGGCAATGGATTATGACGTTGCTTAAACCAGAGACAGAACCTATCGCCAGAGCTATTAGAGAAAAATTTATTTCAGAGGAATTATTGACCAGATATTGCAAAACTATTGGACACAAATATCCAGACCACAAGTGTTCAAAATGTAATGGAGGAGATAATGACGTCCCAGCAGTGCAGCTACGACAGCTGGAAAGATAAAGAAGAGCAATAATGGAGATACAACAGATACGACAAAAACCACGGAGACAAGTTATTTATTAAGAGTTACGTAAAGTCTTTAGAATAATTGTACCTTACTATTAATGTGAAGACTTTTTTGTTTTTTAGGATTAGACTTTAGGTACTAGGCTACTATAGCCTTTAAGACTTTTTTACCTTTTTTGTTTTTTAGCTTTATGATTGATTCTTATCTTTAGACACATGTAAAATACTTAGAAAAATTTTTGTAAAAAAAAATTAAAAATTAAAGATCTAAAAGAAAAGTTAATATGGATAGAAAAAATCTTAGAAAATTTAGAAAAAAGCACATGTAACAGTTTATATAATATAATATAAAAAACTCACTACGAGAAGAACAACACAAAATAATAAATGACATAGAAAATCTAGAATTATATATACACTACAGTACAGAAAGAATCAGTTATTACACAAAAATTTGTAACTCAACAGTTACTACAGGATAAAATAATAAACCAAATAAATTAATGAATACATCTCACAAAAAGAAGAACTTATTAAAACAAAATCTAAGAAATAACCACGCACAAAAAAGAATAGATTCATCAGTTATAATAAATCTATTTATCAGCTTAGTTATCCGCACCCCCCCTACAAATGGTATCAGAGCACAGTAATTTGAAAGATACAGAAGTGATATACGTGTTAGAAGATTTAGTTAAAATAGCTATGTTGGAATTAGTTAAATTAGTTAAGTTAGATTTAAATTTAGTTAAGCTAGATTTAGTTATTTATTAAATTAATTATGAGAAGACCATTTAAAAATAGAGAAGCTTTTAGAAAAATTAAAGAATCTTTAGTTAGTAATTATTCAGAATATATAAGTCTAAATAAAACAAAAGAAAATCCACAAAGATTAGCCTATTTAATTACATTAATATCTAGTATTGAAGCAAAATTAATAATCCATTTAAAATCTAGAAGAATGAGACATATACCACCTAATTATGATAAAATTAGATTTAGATATCCACCAAAATATTATAAATATAATTCAAATGAATAAAGAGCAAAAATACAAAGAATTAAAACAATTTATCTTTGAAAAACGTAAAGAATTAAAAATAAGAAAAGAAAGATTACATTATAATATATTTGCTGGAGTTAGTAAAAATTCAATAAATACACAAAAAGATGAAATATCAAAATTAGAATCTCAAATAGATAGTTTAGAATATATATATCAACATGAACTATTCACAATAAAATGAATAAAGAAGAATTTATAATAGATGAAAAAATATATGAAAATCACGAAGGATCAAAAATAAAAATAGTATTTTCTAATTTAGGAAGAAGATATAAGAAAATAGGAGAACATATATATTTAATGTTAGAAAAAGAAGAATTAAAATTAGAAGATAAATTAACAGCAATGGTAAGAATAGAAAAAGAAAATGAAGAAATAGATAGAAAAAAGGAAATAGAAAAAATTAAACAACAAACTACGAAAGAAATACGAAAAATAGAAGAAACTAAAAATAGTAGAATTGCTGAATTAAAAAAAGAACTACAAATGTTAAAAGATTTATACGAACAAAGACAAAAAGAAAAAGAAGAAAAAGATAAAGAAAAAAAATTAATAAACGAGATAAATCAATTTAAAGAAAAATTAGAAATAAATAATATAGAGGTAGAAGAAACGGATAATTATGATTCAGAAGATAGTGAAACATATACGGAAATATTAACAAATATAAAAGATTTAGAAATTAACGAAAAACAAGAAAAATTAATGAAGAAAACTTAGAAAACACCAATACAGAAATAAATACTCTTGATAAAAAAGAAGATGAAAATCTAATACCCAAAACAACGAAAATAAGAAAACCTATATATTACAAAAATAAAGTTAAAAGATATAATGAATATGACAAATGGACACCAAAACAAATAGTTAATAAAAATTATAACTTTTTAGATCTAGACTGTGTAATAGATACAGAAAAAACAATACAATTATGGATAGGATATATGACAAAACAATTATTAGATAATAATATAAACATAACAGATGCACCAGAATACATAGAAAAAACACTAATAGGATCAGTAAAATTATGGTTTACAAATTTAACTGAAAATAGTAAGAAAGTATTAAGAGCTAATAAACCTATGGAAGGAGCAGCATCAACAACAACTAAATTAACACCTATAGAATTATTGAAAAAATATGAAACAGCTATAAAAGATGAATTTGGTAGTATGACAACATTAGAAGAAGAACAAGATAAAGAAAAAGATACAAATAGGAATTTAATGATAAAATTAACAATATGTAATATGTGTTATATAGATGAATATATACTTGCGCATTTAAAGAATATTATTATAAAGGAGCATATAGTATAGAAGAAAGTAAGGAAATAAGAAAATTATATTTTAATAAATTACCCGAACCATTTAGTTCAAAAATAATAAAAAGTTGGGAAGAAGCAAAAATAGTAGATACATTAGGAGCTAGAATAAAATTTTTACAACAATGGTATAGAAAGCTATGTGAAAACTATAGAGAAGAATTAAAAATGGAAAAAACATTAATAAGAAATTTAGCATGTTGCAAAAATAAAATAGCACCTCAATTTGGATGCGAAGAAAGATATTATAAGAAAAGAAAAAGACATAAGAAATATAAGAAATATAAAAAATCAAAATATAAATATAAGAAACCAAGAAACAGGTATTATGTAAGAAATTATAAAAGTAAAAG
Source organism: Capsicum baccatum var. pendulum (assembly GCA_030864225.1). NCBI lineage: Eukaryota > Viridiplantae > Streptophyta > Magnoliopsida > Solanales > Solanaceae > Capsicum > Capsicum baccatum. The sequence goes on along the minus strand of CM061559.1, from coordinate 251,183,848 downwards.
ACCATATAGAAAGAAAAAATCTATAAAAGAATGTACTTGTTATAATTGTGGAAAGTTAGGACATTTAGCTAGAGATTGTAAATTACCCAAAAATCCAAAAAATAAACAAATATCCGAAATAAAAATAGAAAATACAGAATATATGCAAATAGATTATATAGATTATGAACTAGAAAGTGAAGATAGTATATATGAAATTTCAGAAAACGAAACAGATACTGAAATAGATAGTGAGATAGATGAATCAAATGACTGAAGAAGATATAAAAATAATAACAAAGGAAGAATATTTAAATGACGAAGGAACAGAACAAAAGATAATATTTGACAGTAATATATTTGATGAAATAAAAGGAAAAGAGTTAGATTTAAGTGTAGAAAAAATATTTAAAATACCAACAATAAAAAATATTTTTAGTAGGAAAAAAGATGAATATTATGTAGTATGTCAAAAAGAACATGTAATAGACTGTAGATATGCAAAAGGAAAAGCTAGTATACCACTAGTAACAAAAAGAATAATTAATAAAGAAATAAATGATATAAAAAGTAAAGGAGATCCAATAAAATATGTACACCTTGGAGGTACAGAAATATTAATAAAAGCATGTTTTAGAGAAGAAATAGATACACCAATAGAATTATATTTAGCAGATGATAGAATTATAAAACCTATAGAAAAAAGCATAATAACTGTCGTAAAAGAAAATTTAATATACCAAAAATTTAAATTTATAATAAGTGCTAATTATTCAGTAGCAGTAACAGATAGAAATATAGATAAATCATTAGTATTATATTGGAAGATATCAGGAATAGAATTAACCCCAGGAAGTAAAATATTTACAGCGAGATGTAAAAATTTATATGTATTAACAACAAAACATAAAATAACAGGGAAAAATAAGATTAACAAAATACAAATAGATAGCCCATTTGAATAAATTGTAAAAACAATAGATTATAATGATTATAGCTATAGGGACATAGATATAGAAGAAAATTTAGAAATAGTAAATGATAGAATAAGTACAACAAAAAGAATAGCTAATGAAAAACCGGAGTCATCGAGCTCATCAAAAAGAATGAGTTATGAAACAAATTCAATAAGTAATTTAAATCAATATTACATAACAGGAAAAATAAATGAAAAAGAACATTTAATACTATTAAACACAGGACAAGAAGAAAATTATATAGCAAAATATCTAGTAAAAAATGAAGAAATAAAAAATGATAATGATATATGCCCAGATCTACCAAGAAGTTTAATAAATAGTAAAGATATAGTAGAAAAAGAAATAATAATAGGAGGAATTAGAAAAATAAAAATAGAATTTGAGGTAAAAGAAGAAATGCAAAAAGTAGATATAATATTAGGAATAAAATGGTTAGAACAAGTAAAACCATATAATATAGAACATACACAATTAGCCATAACATATAATAGGGAAAGATTATTCTTAAAGAGAGCCTTAACATAAAATGAAAATATATGTACTAATGAACATAGTAGTGGAAGGATATTACAGTAGATATTATACGCCTATGATAGATACAGGAGCAGAAGCTAATTTATATAGATATAATTGCTTACCGAAAAGTAAATGGGATAAATTAAAAATACCAATAATAGTTAAAGGATTTAATAATGAAGGAAGCTTAATTACTTATAAAGCTAGGAATGTAAAAGCACAAATATGGGATAAGATATTGACAATAGAAGAAATTTATAATTATGAACTAACATCAAAAGATATACTTTTAGGAATGTCATTTTTAGATAAACTATACCCACATATAATAACTAGAAACGATTGGTGGTTTACAACACCATGTAAACAAAAAGTAAGAGCAAAAAGAGTTAATAATAAAATAAGAAAGAAAACTGATTGGATAAAAGGAAGTGAAAAAATTACACAAAAGTTAGAAAATATAAAAACCACTGAAGATACAATAGAATTAGTAGTATTTTCGATAAATAAAATAGAAATAACTATATTTTCAATAAATAAAATAGAAATAGTTAAGAAAAAATTAGAACAATTATATAGCGAAAATCCGTTAAAAGGATGGGAAAAACATAAAACTACCATAAAAATTGAATTAATAGATAAAAACAGTATAATAACCCAAAAACCATTAACATACAATTTTGATGATTTAAAAGAATTTAAAATGCATATAGATGAATTATTAGAAAAAGAATATATACAAAAAAGTAATAGTAAACATAATAGCCCAGCATTTATAGTAAATAAACATAGTGAACAAAAAAGAGGAAAAAGTAGAATGGTTATTGATTATAGAAATTTAAATGCAAAAACTATAACATACAATTATCCGATACCAAATAAGATATTAAAAATAAGACAAATCCAAGGATATAATTATTTTAGTAAATTCGATTGTAAATCAGAATTTTACCATCTAAAGTTAGAAGAAGAATCTAAAGAATTAACCGCATTTACGGTACCACAAGGATTTTACGAATGGAATGTATTACCCTTTGGATATAAAAATGCACCAGGTAGATATCAACATTTTATGGATAATTATTTTAAACAATTACCTAATTGCATAGTATACATAGATGATATATTATTATATACAAAGACTAAAGAAGAACATATAAAATTATTAGAACAATTTACAGATATAATAGAAAATTCAGGAATAAGTCTAAGTGAAAAGAAAGCCGAAATTATGAAAAACCAGATAGAATTTTTAGGAATACAAATAGATAAAAGTGGAGTAAAAATGCAACAACATATAGTACAAAAATAATAAATTCGAAAGAAGAATTAGATACAAAAAAGAAATTACAATCATTTTTAGGATTAGTAAACCAAGTAAGAGAATATATTCCAAAATTAGCAGAAAACCTAAAACCACTACAGAAAAAATTAAAAAAGGATATAGAATATAATTATAATGAAGAAGATAAAAAACAAGTTCAAAAAATAAAATTACTTTGCAAGGATTTACCAAAATTACAATTTTCGGATGAAAATAGAAAATTTACATATATAGTAGAAGCAGATGCCAGTGAATATAGTTACGGAGGAGTACTTAAATATAGATATGAAGCAGAAAAAATAGAACACCATTGTAGATACTACTCAGGTACGTTCAACGAGACAGAAATAAAATGGGAAATAAATAGGAAAGAATTATGTTCATTATATAAATGTTTGTTAGTATTTGAGCCATATATTGTATATAACAAATTTATTGTGCGAACAGATAATACACAGGTACGCTGGTGGCTAACAAAGAAAATACAAAATTCAGTTACAACAAAAGCAATTCGGAGACTAGTTTTAAACATATTAAATTTTACATTTACAATAGAAGTAATCAGTACTAACAAAAATGTTATTGCAGATTACATATTAAGACAAAGCTACACAAACTGAAATGATAGAAGAAAATATACATGAAAAGATACTCAATGCCCTAACTACGCTTTCATTGAAAGTGGACAGTATGGGTACTGAGATAGTAAAGATGACTACTGAGATAGAAACACTAAAGCTAAAGACTAGTGAAGATAAACTGAAGTCTATAGCTATGAATCAGCTAACTCAGCAATGCGCAGAGCTATGTCGATCGGAAGACAGTAAAATTCCAGAGCTAGAAGGAGATGTTGGGATACTCCATAAAACCCATAACGTTTATCAATCTACTTCTGCAGGTACAAGCAAAGGAGTTAGAAAAAATATGAACCTAAACAAGCTATTTGACAAGCCATATACACCAAATACATCAAAAGACCCCATGTTTACACCCCCACAAGTTACCACATATCGAGATAGCCTAAACCAAGACAAAAAGACATATAACTACACAGCCCGCACATATATAGAAAATATCTACAACGTACAAACTTTCTTAAATAGCAACCCCAAAGCTACAAATATCCAAGAAACAGATACGAACTATATAACCCAGAAATTGACCGGATACAACAAGCTAATTGCCTTACCAAAAACTAAACCAAGCTTAGTTAAAACTTGCTACGAATATGGATTACTTAGTACCGTATATACCACAGACGGAACTGAGATATCCACTATACCCGAGATATATGAAACATTTACCACATTTAAAAGAATAACCAAAGGTACTTTATTTTTTATAAAAATATACACGGCACCAGCAGAGATATTATTTGACGAAGTTAAGAAACCTATACAAGTTGTAAAAATAGGAATGACACGAGATATGATTATACCACAAGATATTGGTACACAGCTAAAGATACCTAGAATAGAGATACCAAAATTTTATGCGAACAAAAGAGTTATCGGACTATCTACGATTTTACAAGAACTAGCAAATACATATTGTAACCAAAATCCTATGTGGAGTTATTATTCGAGAAATCATGTATTAATATATTCGAATTTAAAAGAGCTACGGGAAACATATATGGAGACTATTAGGCAATGGATTATGACGTTGCTTAAACCAGAGACAGAACCTATCACCAGAGCTATTAGAGAAAATTTTATTTCAGAGGAATTATTGACCAGATATTGCAAAACTATTGGACACAAATATCCAGACCACAAGTGTTCAAAATGTAATGGAGGAGATAATGACGTCGCAGCAGTGCAGCTAGAATAAAAGAAGATAAAGACAACAGCTGGAAAGATAAAGAAGAGCAATAATGGAGATACAACAGATACGGCAAAAACCACGGAGACAAGTTATTTATTAAGAGTTACGTAAAGTCTTTAGAATAATTGTACCTTACTATTAATGTGAAGACTTTTTTGTTTTTTAGGATTAGACTTTAGGTACTAGGCTACTATAGCCTTTAAGACTTTTTTACCTTTTTTGTTTTTTAGCTTTATGATTGATTCTTATCTTTAGATACATGTAAAATACTTAGAAAATTTTTTGTAAAGTTTCGTTCACTTATAAATAAAGAGGAACGAAGGCATTGCAAAGGCAAGCCTTCTTACATTCAAGCAAAAACCTCTCTCCATTCCGTTCAAAAATATTTAGCCCAGTTAATTAAATATATACTGCAATGGAAAAAGTTATGGAGCAACAAACCTCAGAAATATCAAAGCTACCGGAACAGGTATATCTATTACGATTATGAATAGCTAAATTCATAATTCCCGACAATCATGATATGATAAAATAAATTCATATTTGTTACTTTATAGTAGAATTATTCGAAAAATAATATGTTAAGAAGTTTATTAGCAAAGTGGAAATGGAGAAAAATCCCAAGGAACTATGCCATCCTAAAGGTGAAACCAATGAGGCAAGAAGCCGTGGCGGGGAGTAACCAAAGTCGAGGCGCTATTTAAGGGAAAAGTATCCGAATTACCATGCTAGTAGTGACCGAAGAACATGTTATTTAAGAATAATCTAGTATATAGTAATCTGAGATGACTATATTTTATTATGTATATGGTTGAAAGGAATATTTTGAAAAAAGCAATTTTATGATAATGAATGATAATATATCTGATGTCATGGTAGATATATTCAAGATACTTATTTTGTATGTACTTAGAAATATAGATATTACAGATATAAGAAAAATTATATTAGAAAAAGCATATGGAAAAAATTATACGGATATAATAAATTATATACCACACATACCTAACTACTTTTATAAATATTTATAATGTTGAAATTACGTAGGATTTTTAAAGATACGCAAAAAATACAGTTACTAGAAAAACAGCTAAAAATAAATATAGACAAATACATGGAAAATAAAAAATATATAAAATCTCTTAATAAAAATATGCAAAAATTACTAAAACAAATAGCTATAAAATATCAATTTTTTTAAAAAAAACCCATTTAGACTACCTTAGAGTTTTAGTCTTATATATACTTAAAGATATAGAAATAATAGATATTAAGAAAATGATATTAGAAGAAGTAATAAAGTACGAAATAGAAATGATAAATGCTACAGCACAAATATACAAAGACATTTACCCAGAAGGATATTATTCAGACCAAGATTGTGGATGTTAGAATATATTAGAAAAACTAGAGAAAACCAAGATAATCTAAATAACGAAGTTAATTATAGAAACCATATTAGAAAAATAATGGAAGATCTAAAAGAAAAGTTAATATGGATAGAAAAAACCTTAGAAAATTTAGAAAAAAAATACATGTAACAGTTTATATAATATAAAAAACTCACTACGAGAAGAACAACACAAAATAATAAATGACATAGAAAATCTAGAATTAGATATACACTACAGTACAGAAAGAATCAGTTATTACACAGAAATTTGTAACTCAGCAGTTACTACAGGATAAAATAATAAACCAAATAAATTAATGAATACATCTCACAAAAAGAAGAACTTATTAAAACAAAATCTAAGAAATAACCACGCACAAAAATGAATAGATTCATCAGTTATAATAAATCTATTTATAAATCTATTTATCAGCTTAGTTATCCGCACCCCCCTACAAATAATATCTATTTATAAATCGATATGTGGTAACTTGTGGGGGTGTAAACATGGGGTCTTTTGATGTATTTGGTGTATATGGCTTGTCAAATAGCTTGTTTAGGTTCATATTTTTTCTAACTCCTTTGCTTGTACCTGCAGAAGTAGATTGATAAACGTTATGGGTTTTATGGAGTATCCCAACATCTCCTTCTAGATCTAGAATTTTACTGTCTTCCGATCGACATAGCTCTGCACATTGCTGAGTTAGCTGATTCATAGCTATAGACTTCAGTTTATCTTCACTAGTCTTTAGCTTTAGTGTTTCTATCTCAGTAGCCATCTTTACTATCTCAGTACCCATACTGTCCACTTTCAATGAAAGCGTAGTTAGGGCATTGAGTATCTTTTCATGTATATTTTCTTCTATCATTTCAGTTTGTGTAGCTTTGTCTTAATATGTAATCTGCAATAACATTTTTGTTAGTACTGATTACTTCTATTGTAAATGTAAAATTTAATATGTTTAAAACTAGTCTCCGAATTGCTTTTGTTGTAACTGAATTTTGTATTTTCTTTGTTAGCCACCAGCGTACCTGTGTATTATCTGTTCGCATAATAAATTTGTTATATACAATATGTGGCTCAAATGCTAACAAACATTTATATAATGAACATAATTCTTTCCTATTTATTTCCCATTTTATTTCTGTCTCGTTGAACGTACCTGAGTAGTATCTACAATGGTGTTCTATTTTTTCTGCTTCATATCTATATTTAAGTACTCCTCCGTAACTATATTCACTGGCATCTGCTTCTACTATATATGTAAATTTTCTATTTTCATCCGAAAATTGTAATTTTGGTAAATCCTTGCAAAGTAATTTTATTTTTTGAACTTGTTTTTTATCTTCTTCATTATAATTATATTCTATATCCTTTTTTAATTTTTTCTGTAGTGGTTTTAGGTTTTCTGCTAATTTTGGAATATATTCTCTTACTTGGTTTACTAATCCTAAAAATGATTGTAATTTCTTTTTTGTATCTAATTCTTCTTTCGAATTTATTATTTTTTGTACTATATGTTGTTGCATTTTTACTCCACTTTTATCTATTTGTATTCCTAAAAATTCTATCTGGTTTTTCATAATTTCGGCTTTCTTTTCACTTAGACTTATTCCTGAATTTTCTATTATATCTGTAAATTGTTCTAATAATTTTATATGTTCTTCTTTAGTCTTTGTATATAATAATATATCATCTATGTATACTATGCAATTAGGTAATTGTTTAAAATAATTATCCATAAAATGTTGATATCTACCTGGTGCATTTTTATATCCAAAGGGTAATACATTTCATTCGTAAAATCCTTGTGGTACCGTAAATGCGGTTAATTCTTTAGATTCTTCTTCTAACTTTAGATGGTAAAATCCTGATTTACAATCGAATTTACTAAAATAATTATATCCTTGGATTTGTCTTATTTTTAATTTCTTATTTGGTATCGGATAATTGTATGTTATAGTTTTTGCATTTAAATTTTTATAATCAATAACCATTCTACTTTTTCCTCTTTTTTGTTCACTATGTTTATTTACTATAAATGTTGGGCTATTATGTTTACTATTACTTTTTTGTATATATTCTTTTTCTAATAATTCATCTATATGCATTTTAAATTCTTTTAAATCATCAAAATTGTATGTTAATGGTTTTTGGGTTATTATACTGTTTTTATCTATTAATTCAATTTTTATGGTAGTTTTATGTTTTTCCCATCCTTTTAACGGATCTTCGCTATATAATTGTTCTAATTTTTTCTTAACTATTTCTATTTTATTTATTGAAAATATAGTTATTTCTGTTTTATTTATCGAAAATACTACTAATTCTATTGTATCTTCAGTGGTTTTTATATTTTCTAACTTTTGTGTAATTTTTTCACTTCCTTTTATCCAATCAGTTTTCTTTCTTATTTTATTATTAACTCTTTTTGCTCTTACTTTTTGTTTACATGGTGTTGTAAACCACCAATCGTTTCTAGTTATTATATGTGGGTATAGTTTATCTAAAAATGGCATTCCTAAAAGTATATCTTTTGATGTTAGTTCATAATTATAAATTTCTTCTATTGTCAATATCTTATCCCATATTTGTGCTTTTACATTCCTAGCTTTATAAATAATTAAGCTTCCGTCATTGTTAAATCCTTTAACTATTATTGGTATTTTTTAATTTATCTCATTTACTTTCCGGTAAACAATTATATCTACATAAATTAGTTTCTGCTCCTGTATCTATCATAGGCGTATAATATCTACTGTAATATCATTCCACTACTATCTTCATTAATACATATATTTTCATTTTATGTTAAGGCTCTCTTTAAGAATAATCTTTTCCTATTATATGTTATGGCTAATTGTGTATGTTCTATATTATATGGTTTTACTTGATCTAACCATTTTATTCCTAATATTATATCTACTTTTTGCATTTCTTCTTTTACCTCAAATTCTATTTTTATTTTTCTAATTCCTCCTATTATTATTTCTTTTTCTGCTATATCTTTATTATTTATTAAACTTCTCGGTAGATCTGGGCATATATCATTATCATTTTTTATTTCTTCATTTCTTACTAGATATTTTGCTATATAATTTTCTTCTTGTCCTGTGTTTAATAGTATTAAATGTTCTTTTTCATTTATTTTTCCTGTTATGTAATATTGGTTTAAATTATTTATTGAATTTGTTTCATAACTTGTTCTTTTTTATGAGCTCGATGACTCCGGTTTTTCATTAGCTATTCTTTTTGTTGTACTTATTCTATCATTTACTATTTCTAAATTTTCTTCTATATCTATGTCTCTATAGCTTTAATCATTATAATCTATTGTTTTTACAATTTGTTCAAATGGGCTATCTATTTGTATTTTGTTAATCTTATTTTTCCCTGTTATTTTATGTTTTGTTGTTAATACATATAAATTTTTTACATCTCGCTGTAAATATTTTACTTCCTGGGGTTAATTCTATTATCTATATTTCTATCTGTTACTGCTACTGAATAATTAGCACTTATTATAAATTTAAATTTTTGGTATATTAAATTTCCTTTTACGGCAGTTATTATGCTTTTTTCTATAGGTTTTATAATTCTATCATCTGCTAAATATAATTCTATTGGTGTATCTATTCCTTCTCTAAAACATGCTTTTATTAATATTTCTGTACCTCCGAGGTGTACGTATTTTATTGGATCTCCTTTACTTTTTATATCATTTATTTCTTTATTAATTATCCTTTTTGTTACTAGTGGTATACTAGCTTTTCCTTTTGCATATCTACAGTCTATTACATGTTCTTTTTGACATACTACATAATATTCATCTTTTTTTCCTACTAAAAATATTTTTTATTGTTGGTATTTTAAATATTTTTTCTACACTTAAATCTAACTCTTTTCCTTTTATTTCATCAAATATATTACTGTCAAATATTATCTTTTGTTCTGTTCCTTCGTCATTTAAATATTCTTCCTTTGTTATTATTTTTATATCTTCTTCAGTCATTTGATTCATCTATCTCACTATCTATTTCAGTATCTGTTTCGTTTTCTGAAATTTCATATATACTATCTTCACTTTCTAGTTCATAATCAATATAATCTATTTGCATATATTCTGTATTTTCTATTTTTATTTCGGATATTTATTTATTTTTTGGATTTTTAGGTAATTTACAATCTCTAGCTAAATGTCCTAACTTTCCACAATTATAACAAGTACATTCTTTTATAGATTTTTTCTTTCTATATGGTCTTTTATTTTTGTAATTTTTTACATAATATCTTTTTCTTGGTTTCTTATATTTATATTTTGATTTTTTATATTTCTTATATTTCTTATGTCTTTTTCTTTTCTTATAATATCTTTATTCGCATCCAAATTGAGGTGCTATTTTATTTTTGCAACATGCTAAATTTCTTATTAATGTTTTTTCCATTTTTAATTCTTCTCTATATTTTTCACATAGCTTTCTATACCATTGTTGTAAAAATTTTATTCTAGCTCCTAATGTATCTACTATTTTTGCTTCTTCCCAACTTTTTATTATTTTTGAACTAAATGGTTCGGGTAATTTATTAAAATATAATTTTCTCATTTCCTTACTTTCTTCTATACTATATGCTCCTTTATAATAATATTTTTTAAATGCGCAAGTATATTCATCTATATAACACATATTACATATTGTTAATTTTATCATTAAATTCCTATTTGTATCTTTTTCTTCATCTTGTTCTTCTTCTAATGTTGTCATACTACCAAATTCATCTTTTATAGCTGTTTCATATTTTTTCAATAATTCTATAGGTGTTAATTTAGTTATTGTTGATGCTGCTCCTTCCATAGGTTTATTAGCTCTTAATACTTTCTTACTATTTTCAGTTAAATTTGTAAACCATAATTTTACTGATCCTATTAGTGTTTTTTCTATGTATTCTGGTGCATCTGTTATGTTCATATTATTATCTAATAATTGTTTTGTCATATATCCTATCCATAATTGTATTATTTTTTCTGTATCTATTACACAGTCTAGATCTAAAAAGTTATAATTTTTATTAACTATTTGTTTTGTGTGTCCATTTGTTTTGGGTATTAGATTTTCATCTTCTTTTTTATCAAGAGTATTTATTTCTGTATTATTATTTTCTAAGTTTTCTTGATTAATTTTTTCTTGTTTTTCGTTAATTTCTAAATCTTTTATATTTGTTAATATTTCCGTATATGTTTCACTATCTTCTGAATCATAATTATCCGTTTCTTCTACCTCTATATTATTTATTTCTAATTTTTCTTTAAATTGATTTATCTCGTTTATTAATTTTTTTTCTTTATCTTTTTCTTCTTTTTCTTTTTGTCTTTGTTCGTATAAATCTTTTAACATTTGTAGTTCTTTTTCTAATTCAGCAATTCTACTATTTTTAGTTTCTTCTATTTTTCGTATTTCTTCCGTAGTTTGTTGTTTAATTTTTTCTATTTTCTTTTTTCTATCTATTTCTTCATTTTCTTTTTCTATTCTTACCATTGCTGTTAATTTATCTTCTAATTTTAATTCTTCTTTTTCTAACATTAGATATAAATGTTCTCCTATTTTATTATATCTTCTTCCTAAATTAGAAAATACTATTTTTATTTTTGATCCTTCGTGATTTTCATATATTTTTTCATCTATTATAAATTCTTCTTTATTTATTTTATTGTGAATAGTTCATGTTGATATATATATTCTAAACTATCTATTTGAGATTCTAATTTTGATATTTCATCTTTTTGTGTATTTATTGAATTTTTACTAACTCCGGCAAATATATTATAATGTAATCTTTCTTTTCTTATTTTTAATTCTTTACGTTTTTCAGAGATAAATTATTTTAATTCTTTGTATTTTTGCTCTTTATTCATTTGAATTATATTTATAATATTTTGGTGGATATCTAAATCTAATTTTATCATAATTAGGTGGTATATGTCTCATTCTTCTAGATTTTAAATGGATTATTAATTTTGCTTCAACACTAGATATTAATGTAATTAAATAGACTAATCTTTGTGAATTTTCTTTTGTTTTATTTAGACTTATATATTCTGAATAATTACTAACTAAAGATTCTTTAATTTTTCTAAAAGCTTCTCTATTTTTAAATGGTCTTCTCATAATTAATTTAATAAATAACTAATTCTAACTTAACTAAATTTAAATCTAACTTAACTAATTTAACTAATTCCAACATAGCTATTTTAACTAAATCTTCTAACACGTATATCACTTCTGTATCTTTCAAATTACTGTGCTCTGATACCATTTGTAGGGGGGTGCGGATAACTAAGCTGATAAATAGATTTATAAATAGATTCATTATTACATTGTATTATATTGTATTGTATTGTATTGTATTGTATTGTATTGTATTGTATTGTATTGTATTGTATTGTATTGTATTGTATTGTATTGTATTGTATTGTATTGTATTGTATTCTATTGTGTTATATTGTATTATACTATACTATACTATACTATACTATACTATACTATACTATACTATACTATACTATACTATACTATACTATACTATACTATACTATACTATACTATACTATACTATACTATACTATACTATACTATACTATATTATATTATATTATATTATATTATATTATATTATATTATATTATATTATATTATATTATATTATATTATATTATATATGTAATATATTATTTTTACTAATAACAATAATAAGATTATATAAAGTTAATATACAATGTTTTATATAATTATATTATAAAAATAATTATTTATTTATTATATTTTTTTATTTCCAAAACAAATCACATGTGGTTGGTTTTTAAAAATTTTATTAGTATTATTTAAATTAAAAACAACCACAAGTGGCTGTTTTTTAAATTTTATTTTATTTTGTGATTTCAATAAAAACTACCATCAGTGGTGGTTTTTTATTAAATTAATTAATAAAAAAATAATTTCTTTTTATTTTAAATAAAAATCGACCACAAGTGGTGGCTTTTTAAAAAAAAAATCTTTTTTTAATAAATTTAAAAAACCGCCCATAAGTGATCGTTTTTTAAAAAAATAATTAAAAAAGATTTTTTAAAAACCGACTACTTGTGGCCGGTTTTTTAAAATATTTTTAAATTATTTTTTTTAAAACCGACCATAGTGGTCGATTTTGTTATTTTTTTTAAAATTTTAATTTTTAAAATATATAATAATTAATATAAAAACAATTGGAATATTTATTTTGATATTTTATTATTATAAAGCTACCACATGTGGTAGCTTTTTTAAATAAATTTTAACAAAAAAAAAATTAAAAACCGACCACAAGTGGTCGGTTTTTCCGATTTTTTTAGTATTGAAGTTCATTTATGATCTTAGAATTAATAAACTGTAATCGTCTTTTTCTTACCTGATTTTCGTACAGTAATTGATATCGCTTTTTCGACGACCACCGAAATAATGCAATGGATTAAAGTTTTGGAACAAGCTAAGGAGTGTTCCAAATGAGAAAGGGTGACATTGTTATTGTTGAATCGAAATGAGAAAGGGATGAATAAATGAACATGGAGGAGCTCAAAAAGGTCCATTTCATTTATATAGTAAGGCTGCCAAAAAAGTGATCGTTGGAAAAGATATTACTCAGAACAAACGTCTACATTGAGAAGAATTATTTCTTCTCAAACACTACTTTTCTCATGAACACCCATAAGTCACAACCATCACTCTTCCTTATGCTTATTAGACATGTCTAATCTCATTTGATGATATCTAGTTTTTTTACATTGCTTGGATGGTGCTTATTTATTTTATTTTATTTTATTTCTCCCCTTTTTAGTCTCATCTCACTGATTTACGACATAGCATGCCTTAAATATCACTTGATCATATTTAAAAGTTATTTGGTATCACAATTAATGTATCTAAATTGTTTTACAATGTTTGAAAGGTGTTAATTGCTATACTTTAATTTAATTTATATTTTTTTGTCATTATTTTAACTTACCACATATTTAGATAGTTGATCATAAACCTACGAGTTGGTGAATATCGACTTCTCAAAAAATTGATACATATCTATTATGTGTAGAAATCAACAACGACATCAGTATATAATAAAATAATTCTCATAGTCTAGTATTTTTTCAATCTTCTTTTTAACGTAAAATTACATAAATATTCTTTAATCCTTGTTTAAAATTACAGGCCTTTTAGACCATATAATGAAAGGTTCTATAGTAAACCTTACTGATTGATTATATAAGACATAAACATTGCCTAACTAATCGATTAAGGAAGACAAAAAATCATTACTGGAATTGCTATTTTTACATTATTAGAAATTGCTATGACTGAAATATAGGGACAAAAAATCAGAAATTTAAGACAATATTGAAGATAAATTAAACACAATGTTGTAGAGAAATTGAAGATTTGTCATTAAACAAGTTCATTGCAATTACATATATTAATATTGAGACAAAAACTCAATAAAAAAGCAAAAAATGAAGCTTTGAAACAAGCTAAGGAGTGTTGGAATGTTGCTATTGAGCCTAGAATCGATTTCAAAAAGTGAAACTGATTTTCAAGTTTTTTTTGAATGAAAATGAATGAAATTATAGAGATAAGAATATGAGAAAATGACTTAAAACAATTGAGGTAATGTTACTTTTCGATGAATATCGAAAAAATCACCAAAAAATGGCCGAAAATTTCAAAAAAATAAAAAAGTAGTGATTGGCAGTGAAGCTTGGCTGAGAAGCTTGAGCTTTTTTTTTTTTTTTTTAATTAAATATCTAATATTTATATTATTGGACATGGGCTAAAGTGTAGTTTCTATAACATAGAGCTAAAATAGGAGTGGGACTATAGTGCACGTTTTTAACTTGTGTGCTAGAGTTGACACTTTTTTATAAACACATTAGCATGACTCTTTTTTCAATTTTGCAAGACTAGTGTGTAACGATAAAAAAATTTGATGAAATATGTAAATTTATGATTTTGTGCGATTTGACTGTTTTACCCCTCCTCATAGTTGCATTATGATA
The DNA here is from genome assembly GCA_030864225.1 of Capsicum baccatum var. pendulum. Lineage (NCBI taxonomy): Eukaryota > Viridiplantae > Streptophyta > Magnoliopsida > Solanales > Solanaceae > Capsicum > Capsicum baccatum. Next base: position 251,168,755 of record CM061559.1, on the reverse strand, counting down.
TTAATGGGGTGTGGGAGTGATTGGCATGATTTTCGATGTATTTTGATATCATTTATGCGATATTGTGATTTTTTATGGCTTCGAGAGCCTTATTTTGGACTTAGGGGATATCTTTTGATACGTGCGATGGATGGCCGAACGGACTATGCCAGTAGCTCTAGAATATCGATTTTAGGCTAGGTAGACCTTTGGTTAAGGTACCGGTGCACCCAAGCTCATTTCGACTTATTGATCGAAAAGTTGAAAATTTTTAATATGGGTGTGAGATCCACATTTGGTCGAATCGACCTCGGATGGAAAAACCTTCGCCAGCAAATCCAAAATATTGAATTTAGGGTGCAAGCATGTTTGGTATGATCTTACGGCTTTTAAATCTTTTTTCGACCCTTAATTTGAAAAATTGTGATTTTGAATTTCGAGAGTCAACTTCATGAAAATGATATTTTTTTCAAAAATCTGACTTCGCTAACGTGTCTGGAACGCCGAATTTAGTGTGGTTGCATAGTTCGTTTGCATATATTGGGCTCCCAACAAATTCCAGAAATCCCATCAAAGTCCGACTTGGACTTCAGAAGAAAAAACACAACTTTTTCTGCTATAACAATGCAGAAAATCTGCACTATTTTTCTAGTTTTGGAGCCTATTTTTGCTTATTTGTTTATCTTGTCTTTTGATTGTTAAACCCTAAAATAGTGTGATAGCTTAAAGGTAAAATTTGTGGGAGCTTGGAAAGCTAGATTAACACCTATTTCTTGATTATATTACGGATTTAAGGTAAGAATTCACTCTTTTCTTAGTAATTTCTCGATTAATTTTTCAAAAACCCAAAAATCTTAGGACTTGATTTTAAACCCATTTTTAGTCCTTTTCACTTGAATAATATTTTCTCTTATAAGTAATAGTTTTTCATCAATTTAACCTTCAAAACAACTCAAATTCTTGATTTTAACCCGGATTTCAAAAAATTTACCCAGTAAAATTCAAATATATTTTTTCTTCGATTTGAACCTCGTTTTTGACTCGATTTAACTTGAGTTTTCAGCTGTAGGTTCCTAAAAATATGAAAAACATATTTTTGAAGAAAATTTCCGATTTTGCCTTTATTTTTGGAAACCAATTTCGGGGGTCCATTTTGACCCCGAACCAAAAGTAGTCAATATGGGTGTTGTTGATTTTGTTTTAACTCGTAGATTTCATATTTGATATTTTTAGTGGAGTTAGATATTATTCGTAAAAATTAAGGTCATGGATCCCAAATGTAGCGGACCAGTTTCATCTTTTGAGGTAGGTTATGGCTTAACTCTTTCAGAATGGGATGGGTAGTAAATTATGATACAAAGTGCATTTTAAGGGTGGGAACTAATCATAAAAAATAGTTATTTATGTGTTGCCTGTGTGGGGGCCTATATGTGATGTAATTATCGAAATTAAGTTATTATGTGATATGTGTGACCATGTATAGTCCTATGTGATATTAATAATCTTGAATACATGTGAATAATTGTATTATGTTTTTAAGATGCTTAATATGGTACCATTGGTGTATTATGATTATATTCATACTTTATTGGCATATGAGACATGTGAAAATTCATGGATGAAACGAAAATAATGAGCGGATATTGGCTCACGTGGTTGTGAAAATGTATCATCGTGGTCGGTTGTGAAAATCTGGCATATGATTAGTTGTGAAAATATATCATGTGGTTGGTCGTGAAAATACTCATTGTGATTTGTTGTGAGCATTATATCCTCATATCATACTCATTCATGAAACATTGGTACCACCGTGGTAATATCTGAGAAATACTGACAAAACTTTTTAAAAACCCTTCCCAAGGAATGTGCTGGGGAGGAGATATGAGACATGTTATTGTATATGGGGTGACGAACCCCCCATGGGTTCTGCGTTAGGAGGCTTGCCTACGCAGGTGTATACGGGGATTGTGCAACAATCCACGGAGGTTGTGCGACGACCTCGTGCATCATCATTATCATCATATACATTGCACTTACTTTATTATGTTATGTTGTGTTGTATTGCCATATTGACTTGTCATCTATATGTATTTATCGTATCTTCTTTTACTTGTATTTGATGATCTTATATATGTATGTTCACCCTTGTTCTTCTTATATATTATATAATACGTACTTTTATTCTATCTTGGTGTAATGTTCCAATATATGTGAGATATATTAGAACTGTTAGTGCAATAGGTGTGGGCTGTCATTGTGGGATTTTTTCTGATTGCAGGTTACTCATACCTATTGCGCCCTTTAGGTGCAGGTCCTAGCTCGAGTGCGCCTCAGCTTGCTTGACTCGGGCGATTGTTGGAGCTTCCAAGGTAGCGGTTGGACATTCATGCGTCCGAATTTCACCTCTATCTTTCTATAGTAGTTATGTTTTTATTAGTATTCGAAGATAGATATTATTCCTTTGTGGTTATTTTTCCAATGTATTTGACTCTTGGATTGTATTAGTAGTTCTTACACTATGGACACCTGGTTTGGGTATGATTGGTATTTTGGATAAGTTATTTCTACATTGTTATGATTACTTATATTGTTCGACTTTGTTCTAGAAGCCTTACCTTGAGATATTTTTGTCTTTTCCTCTTTTCGTATCAGCTTGGGTGATAGGCTTACTTTTCAAGATATGTCGCGATAAGTACCATATCATGACCTCATTTTTGGGCCGTGACAAATTGATGTTAGAGCAGCCAGGTTTCATTGGTCTCAACTATGTAAGAATGAAATATCTAATAGAGTCTCGTGGATCGATACGTAGACGTCCGTATCTATCTTCGAGAGGCTATAGGATGTGTTTAGGAAACTTCCCTCATTTTATTCTTTATCATGCAAAGTTCTTCCATACCTTGTTTCTGAGTTGTGTTTCACTCTTTTTGTGTGGATGGTGTGGCTTATACTACATATCAGTTGAGAGATGCTACGAGAGATTGGTGGATATCATTTGTCAGTTGTAGGCCCGTTGATGCTCCTGAGTTGTCATGGGATTAGTTTGTTGATTCCTTTCTGGAGAGATTCATGCCTTACAGTTTGAGGGATTGAATGCGAGACGAGTTTGATCATTTGAAATAAGGCTTCATGATAGTTGTTGAGTATGATACACGCTTCCATGCCCTGTCCAAATATTCCTAAGATAGCATTTCTACTGAGTCTGAGAAGGTTTGGAATTTTGTGAAGGGTTTGGATATTTTCTCTTTAGTTGGATACATCTCAGATGGTTGTGTTTGAGGTTTTTTTTAGAGTATTGTGGATCATGTTAAGATGACGGAGGATATTTTTAGTGCATCTTAGGTAGGTGTCAAGAAGGCTTGACATTTTGGAGAGTTTTAGAGTTAGACCTCACGAGTCAAAGATTTTAGAGATTCTCATGGATACTATGATAGGCCAGTGCAAACGACTTTACAGAGTTTAGGTGGTGCATCTTCTAGTTCAGTAGTTTAGGGTGGTCGGGCCTAGTTATACCTTCTTCTATTGAAGCTGGTTATAGAGGTTTTATATATGTGATGAGATTGGCCATGTGCCCAGGGACTGTCCCCGTTAGGTGATTCGGGCTACTCCTATTTCAGTTATGAGAGGTAGGGGTTCTACCAGAGAAGTAAAATGTAGAGGTAGTGGAGCCTGTGGCATAGGTTGACAGTGCCCAAGCGCACACACAAATGTACGTGGTCTACTAAGTGGTAAAGTGGCCTTCAAGAATCCAAGTATTGATCCCACAGAGACTTGATCTAACAACTATTCAATTCTAGTTTAACTTATAAGATTAATTTGATGCAGAGGTAAACAAAAAGAGAGTTTGGAAATTGCAACTGAAAGTAAAAGTAAACAATGCTTAAAATAAAGTACTTGAGACAATCAATAAGAGAAAACCTACGGTTAAAGCATTTCGAACAATCATACTATGTCTTTAAATTTCATTCATTAACTTGCTTATCTTGGTTGTTGATTCGTAGGGTGAATTGCATGATCATGGTCTCCCGACCTCTAACTGTTTACCTAATTTGGACATTACAACTACATCATTGAGTGGGGATGTAATAACCCAATTAAATTCTTTAAGCTATCATCCTTCGTGTAAATCAAGTAAGGCATCTAAGTACATCCCTGTCCTAGACACTAATTTGAATTTCTTATTTCATAAAAGAATACAAACCATACTTTGTTTATCTCCATGTTCTATCTCCCTATTTCCCTCTCTCGAGATTAAAAGGTAGACAATTGATGTATTTTTGGGGTGATCAGTCCACCAAATAGTTAAATCAAAGATAAACACACAACCAATAATGATAAGCAAATCAAATGAAATCAATTCAAAATAATAGTACTCATGTTCTTGGCTTTAACCCTGAAAAGAGGGTGTTTAGCCACGCATAGTCATAATCGTAATCACAAGATTGTAATTAACAACTAAGAACATGAATGAACTAAACTAAAATAAGAAAAACCTAAAATATGAAGTTGTAGCAGCCCTCAATCCTTCAAAATACGTCCAAGGATGTGTAAAAATGTGTACAATGTGTGTATATATAGTTAGCCAATCCTTAGCTTTGTAGGAGTTGGATTTCATGTAGAAATTGAGCATGGGAGTAGAGGGGGCGCTGCCCTGGGTGTTGCGCCACTCCAAGTGCGACTGAGCCTGCTGTAGAGCATCGCTCCAGCTTGGGCTGAGCCTGCTTTAGAGCCCCTTTCATACCCCTTTTTCGCTCGAGGGTCGAAGTCAAAGGTTTTTTCCAATTAAAATGATAATATTGAATAGGGATTATTTTAATTACAAAGTCGCCACTTGAAATTGAATTTTGGTGTTCCCAGTCACCTTTTTGAATCCCTAGTCAAAAGAAAATGACTATTGTTTTGGTTTGCGAAAAACATAAGATCAGTTAAGGATTCTGTTGATCAAGGGAAGGTGTAAGGTACCCCTCGAGTCCCGTGGTTTTAGCACGGTTGCTTTTATTGACTTATACTTACTTAAACTATTTTGCTAAATTATGTTAAGGCTTAGATTCACTCATTTTTAAATATCTAAAATATGTCATATATTCTATATTAAACCGGCAAAAATTAATTTTAGAAAAATATTTGTCAAGGTGCATTATTGTATTCTTGAATAATTTTTTAACATCTCAAAAAGATGCATGTGCCACATTCTTAATCGAGACAAATGTTTTAAACATGCCTAAAACTTTTCTAGCGTTAAAGGAATTTGTTTTGTCTCTTGTAAACTTGAGACAATTCTATCTTATCCATTTAATTTTTTTTCACTCTTTATTTTGCAACAAATTTTGAATTAATTTGCAACTCGCCTCATTCCTTTACAAATATTATTTTTTCTCATTTTTCTTTTATCATTTGTGACCGGTGTTAAATAAACCCACAATCTATTTCACTTTTTTTTTTTATAATTAATTGGCTAATTAGACATAAGATTGATCTCGGCCTAAAAAATGTTAATAATCATATTCAAATACACATATTGTTACTGATCATTCCATAAAGGGGAATTAGCAAAGAGCAACTAACAAATAATATGACCAAGACAAATTGAAGATTGATTCAATGTTAATTCAAAGAAAAGTTTAAACACGTGACTAAGACAATAATTAAAGAATATATCATGCTATGTCCAAGTGAAATAAACCCCAAAATGATCTCTTTCTGTATATAAAGTGCACTTAACTATTTTTTAAAAAATAAACCCACAATACTTAATGGAACTTAGTTTTTGCATCTTAAAATTCAGAAAAAAAAAACTACTACCAAATATGCTTATCGAAAGTTCACGTATATATATTTTTTTAAAAAAAAATCATACATTTAAACCTTACTATTTTATATTTAAAATTAGAATCCTAACTATGTTTATTTGCATTAACTTAAAACTCAAAATATGATGTGTTCTTTTTCAAACAATAATTCATTTATTCAAAATCGATGAACAAACAACCTATATTTTAACATGATATGTTTTTTCATTTCTTTTTTTTGTTTTTACATGCATGCATGAGTCATAAATTGTGGTCTATAACATAACTACATACTAATTGCATGTCAACTTTACATCTTTAAACATTAAAAATTACCACATTTAAAGCTCAAAACCAATCTAATTAATATTATTTTTGAATTAACAAATGAATTATAAATAAAGACGTAAAGCACCAAACTATATCTGAACAATAAACTACGCATACTAAATAAAGAAAGTCATTAAAATAACTTTGTTCATGTTTTGATTACAACAAGACGCATCGAAATAAATAATATGGAGTTGAATAAAAATTTGTATAATGAACTAATTAAAAGAGAAGTACGAACGAAGCACCGGAGACTCGAACGGAAACTTGAAATCAATCCTCTACTACTTTTCTTTCTGTCCGTGTGATTTTTTTTTTCACTGTTTCTTGTTTTCCTTTTTTTTTTTTTTTTTTCTAGTTTTGGGTTTCTTGGTTTCTTTTTGTTTCTTGTTTTGTTTTTTGGTTTCTTTTTGTTTCTTGTTTTTTTTTCTTGATCACTCATTGTTTCTCTTTTCTCTTTTCTTGTTCTCTCTGTTTCTTTGCCTTCTTCTTTCTTTCAATGTTGTTCTCTTCCTTCTCGTGTGTGTACATTTGTTGCCTCCCCCTTTTTTCATCTCTGTGTGTTATATAGGGTATAGGGTGGAAAGTTGAGGGAGTTGAGGGGGTTGAGGGAAATTAGGGGGTGGTTGGGATAGTTTTTTAGGATAAGATCTTTTTTTATTTTTTTTTAAGAAAAAGATAAGATAAAAAAAATTAAGATAAAATAATAATAAAATATTAATTAATTATATTTTTATATTAAAAGAAAATGCAAGAAAATTTTATAACTATCCTAAAATAAAATATAGTTAAAAATATTAAAATTACTAGCTTATTTATTAAAATTAAAAGAATTTTTTTTTGAATTTATTTTTGTATTATTTTTATTATAAAATGAATAAAAAAGATATTCCAAAAATATAACTTTATTTATTTATTTTCAACTAAAACTTATTAAAAATGAAATAAGAGTTAAAATAATATCGAACCAAATATAAATATTTAATACCAAAAAATATATATATTAAATTTGGGAGAGTCAAAAATTACGTGTCTACATTTTGCCCCTCTTGTGTGAAATCTCGAAGAGTTTTCATACAAAAAAGTAGACAAAGAGGTAATTTTTGATCCTCCAATTATTCAAAAAGTAAAGATAAAATAAAATAAAATAAAATAAAAGATGTGATCGAGTCCTGATTTTAGACCTCTTATATATCCCGAGTTATAAGGGAATCAGGTCACTTGTAGTTCAAAGGTAAAATGGCAAGAGGACGAGTTAGAGGTCGAGTGAGGTTTCGTCGAATAACAAAAATAGAAAACGAAGATACAAGTAAAAGATCCTATCTATGCAACTCTCTTGAATCTTGACTTAGACTTTAAAATCTTCACCCTATTCTTCAGACGGACTCCTGAACTTTCAATGATAATGATCACCCTATTCTTCAGGCGGGCTCCTGGACTTATAACTTATTCACTCTATTCTTCAGGCGGGCTCCTGGCTTGCAATTGATAATGTTCACCCTATTCTTCAGGCGGGCTCCTGACTTACCACTTCTTCACCCTATTTTTCAGGCGGGCTCCTGGCTTATTATTTCTTCACCTTGTTCTTCAGGTGGGTTCCTGAATTGCTTTACCTTCACCCTGTTCTTCAGGAGGGCTCCTGGACTTACTTTTCCTTCATCTTGTTCTTCAGACGGGCTCTTAGACTTTCTTTTTCTTCACTCTGTTCTTCAGGCGGGCTCCTGATTTGCTTTTTCTGATTTTCAAATATTTTCCTGAACTCAAAATAAAAGGTGAAACAGAAAAATAACATCTCATTTTTCAGGAGGGTCCTGTCCCATTCTTCAGGAGGGTCCTGAATAAAAAAAAAATTCATTTTTCAGGAGAGTCCTATCCCATTCTTCAGGAGGGACCTGAGTAAAAAATAAATTCTCATACTTTAGGAGGGTCCTGTCTCATTCTTCAGGAGGGTCTTGAGCATAAAAATAAATTCTCATTCTTAAGGAGGGTCCTGTCCCATTCTTCAGAAGGGCCCTGAACAGAAAATAAATTTGCATTCTTCAGGAGGGTTCTGTCCCATTCTTTAGGAGGGTCCTGAGCAAAAATTAAATTCTCATTCTTCAGGAGGGTCATGAGCATAAAAATAAATTTACATTCTTCAGGAGGGTCCTTAGCAAAAAATAAATTCTCATTCTTCAGGAGGGTCCTGTCCACTCTTTAGGAGGGTCCTGAGCATAAAATAAATTCCAGTAAACACGAATAAAATTTTGCCCCAGTTTACACTAGAAAATTTTGTTAGTGTCATCAGAACACAACTTTTGAAAAATACTGTAAAAAGGGTGAATAAAGGCCTTGCTAAAGAAATGCGTCTCTTCAGAGTAAAACTGATGACTAAAATTAGGAAATGTGTCTCCTAACACATGAAACTTAAATCACCTAGATAAGAAAGTGCGTTTCCTAGGGATTAAATAAAATGACTCAACTAGAAAGAGCGTCTTCTAGGAGTGAATGATTCAAGTTAGGAAGTGCATCACCTGACATATGAAACTTAAACTACCCAGACAAGGAAGTGTGTCTCCTAGGGGTTAAATGGAAGGACTGAACTAGAAAGTGCGTCTTTTAGGAGTAATGGTTCAAGCTAGGAAGTGTGTTACCTATCACATGAAACCTGATATACCCTGACTAGGAAGTGCGTCTCCTAGGGGTTAAATGAAATGACTCGACTAGAAACTGCGTCTACTAGGAGTGAAGGTTCAAGTTAGGAAGTGCGTTACCTAACACATGAAAACTGACATACCCTGACTAAGAAATACGTCATCTAGGGGTTAAATGAAATGACTCGACTAGAATGTGCGTCTTCTAGGAATGAAGGTTCAAGTTACGAAGTGCGTTACCTAACTTATGAAAACTGACATATCCCAACTAGGAAGTGCGTCTCCTAGGGGTTAAATAAAATAATTCAACTAGAAAGTGTGTTTTCTAGGAGTGAAATGACTCAACTAGAAAGTGTGTCTTCTAGGAGTAATGGAAGATGAGTTTTTACCATGATTGTGATTACTAAACATGTGTAGCAATATTGCCTCTTGCATTTGCAAAAGTGAGGAATTGCATCTTTTGATATTTAGGCTTTGAAGCCCTTAATTTAAAGGTAACATGTGTTTTTGTTTCATACAAACAAAACTTTTAAACTTTTACAAAAATATGGTGGTTGATTTATCGTATTTGGCTATTGAGACGATCGTTTGTGCACTTGTAATACTCAGCTCCATTGAAAATCATTGATAGGTATTGTTGACTTGTTATACTTTCGACCTCAAATTTGACAACCAAAATTTTTCACTCAAATCATTTTTCTCTTGCATGATGTCTCTTGATTCAGCCTCAAATACACCTTTTATACTTCTATGAGTTCAAAACCTGTCGGATGACAAGCATTCTCGAGTACTTTACTTTATTTTTGAAACATGTTATCTTTGTGTATTGGCCCTTTGTCTTGCTTTGCACAACTGAAGGAGTTGGTAGCAAGTTTTGAAGTCCTTCCTAACTTATCTTGACAAAAAATTGACTCTGAAATACGTGAAGGATGACGATAGTAATTTTCTTTTGACCACAAAGACACAAAAATTTAAAATAAAAAATAACAAAAAGAATAGGAAAGGACAATAGACATCTCTTTTTAAAAAAAAAATCAAAAAGATAATTTTATCTGGGTGTGGCAGCTGATTTCAGTAATTATAACATACATTTTGAATTAAACAACCTGATCTATTCAAACTAATCGCTATAACCTTTTGCCCACTCATTGAATTTGAAATGGAGCCATTCTTGAACTTGTTCCCTCTGGATTACAATCCTCCTTAGGCTAGTGACACCTCAATGGATTTTTGCCAATGAGTCACTCTCATTTTCTTTTCTTTTCAACTCATTGTCGTCTTATAGTGCCCATGAAGACTTTTACCAATAAGACTCTCATTTTTATTGATTTCACAATTCATTGTCGCCTTATGATGTCCAAAAGAATTTTCACCAATAAGACTCTTTCATTTTTATCTTTTTTTTTTTTTTTTTTGCTGAAGGTAAACGACACCCAAAATATGAAACATCATGCACCCATAACATGTTTAGCCTTGATATTCTCAAAGATTGATCTGAAAGTCTTTCTTTGGTTGTAACTTGACTTTTGGATAGGGTTAGAAAGAAAGAAAGGCATGAGGCTCAAAAATTTACATGAGATTAGGTGAAATATACAACTTTTGAAATCGACTCTTAAGGAAATAAATTTTTGCCCCAGTTTTATTTTATACTAGGTAACTTGAATTTTCTTTTGGTTGAACCAAACCCCAGAGTAGGGCTACCTACGTATCTTGTCATAGCAAGAATCAGGTCAAACGTAGTTCAGGCCTCATGTTCTTTTGCTTGATTTTCTTTTCTCTTTTTTTTTCTTGACTTTTCTCTCTTTTTTTTTTAGAGAGAGATTTTTCCCGACTCTATTTCTTTTCTTGACACTTTTCTGACTCTATTCTTTTAGTTGACACTTTTTTTTCTTTTTTTTAAAAAAAAATTTCTGACTCTATTTTGATTCTACAAAAGGTCTATGAAAGAAAATAAAATTAAAGCACAAAGGGGATAACAAAGGATGACACAACATTTGGATAGAAGAATGTAATACCTTCGTCATATCAATCCTTAAAAATGCAAGTACATTACATGCAATGAGAGAGTACAATATAAAAATCATGCACATTTTTTCAGCATTGACCTTGATTGAGCAAGTGCACATGTGTCACTTCTTTTAAGCTTGTGAAATATATATGCCCATTTGTGTTGTACTTTCCTTACAACAGATGCCGTTTTTTTTTGTTTCTTCTGACCGTTGAGATTATAAATCCTCCGATTAATCTTCATTCAAAATGCTTGAGATGGACCTTCACATTCATATTCAAGTTATTTTCTGATTCGCAAAGTGATTGCCTTAATTCATGCAAATAAGGCTTTAATTCGGTCTTCAAACATCTCAACACTTTACTTATTTTCTTATATGATTTTCTTTTTTTAATTTGGCTCAATACTTTAGGATTAGATTGGATTTAAAGACCAGTCTGTGAATTCAACATGCATATCACATCACTAGAATCACCATAGAAAGAACTCTCTAAAGAAAAGAAAGACAACCAAACACTATATAATGAAAAATAAAATAAAATAAAAAGAACACACATTTGTTGACAAAAAGATAGAAGGATTTGAATAGAAATGATAATAAAATAAGACAAGATAGATTCCGAACTACAACCTTAAAATAATTTGGGTAGCAGAACAAAACAGACTACCAAAACTCCTTCCTCATGGGGGTAGAGTGACTTCCAAATTGCTGAACTTAATATTTTAGCCATTGATTTGCACGTTGGCCTTAATGAAGTTTCCACCCTCATTGCGACATTACCTATTTTTTTTCTTTTTATTTTTGCCCCAATTATTCTGAATTTATCACCGTTAAACTTTCTCCAAAGTAATCCATCAACTATTTCTCTTTCCCCCTACTCCTCTTAATTGATTACAAATTTTTTTTATATGAGTCAAAGGATCACTATGACCCTCGTACATATCCAACTTTGGTGTTTTGGAGTTTAGAGGCAAGTGAACATTGAAACCTGTAAAAATCCTTGTGAGAACTCTCTTTTTCTCTCTCAATATTTGCATTTTTCTCATATTTTCCTCCAAATTTCTCACTTTTCAAGCCAATTCTTCTTATTCCTTATTTCTAACAATCTACACCAACTTATCTCAGACTCTATATCATTTTTTTATGAGTCATCTTGTCTGTTCTTTCAAATAAATGTCAAAGAGCACGTAGGATGCACATGTTGATCAAAAGAGGGACACCTGTCCTAGACAAACCCGACCCCTGTGCCGAATCCCGCTAAGTTAAATGCATATGATACAAATAAAGCGGAACCTAATAGGGATAACCAGATTCTGAGTTTTCAGTTCTTCTAAGTTTAAGCCTAATACGGATAGGTGACTAGACTGAGTTACTCGAGCAGACACTCGAGTCGAGGAAGGAGAACTTGTTCGGTAGCAGTGCTACTCCGCCTTCATTGCCGATCCGAACCCCGCCTAACATGTGTGACTATAATCCTTCACCAGGTGCCTTGACACTCCGGCTATCTCAAAAAGAAAGTAGGATGCATACACTGCATTCCTTCTATCCTATTTCAGAGACTCAGAGGGGGTGCGCAAGGGAAGACGGTTTATAAATACAGTTCAACAATATCAAAGCAATAAATGAGCGACAAGTAGCACATAAGGCCAACAAACACAAGATCAAAATTATTAAAGCAAGTAAAATCAATATCAAAAACTCGAATTCTTATGTCACACCCTTTTTCGTTCGAGGGTCGAAGTCGAAGGATTTTTCAATTAAAGTGACAATATTGAATAAGAATTATTTTAATTACAGAGTCGCCACTTGGAATTGAGTTTTGTTGTTCCAAGTCACCTTTTTGAATCCCTAGTCAAAAGGAAATCACTCTTTTATTTTGGTTTGCAAAAAACATAAGATCGGGTAAGGAATTCTGTTGATCGAAGGGAGGGTGTGAGGCAGCCCTCGAGTCCCGTGGTTTTAGCACGGTCGTTTTTATTGACTTATACTTACTTGAACTATTTTGCTAAATTATGTTAAGGCTTAGATTCGCTCATTTTTAAATATCTAAAATATGTCTATATATTCTATATTAAACCGGCAAAAATAATTTTAGAAAAAATATTTGTCAAGGTGCATTATTGCATTCTTGAATAATTTTTTAACGTCCCAAAAAAATGTGTGTGCCGCATTCTTAATCGAGACAAATATTTTAAACATGCCTAAAACTTTTCTAGCGTTAAAGGAATTTGTTTTGTCTCTTGTAAACTTGAGACAATTCTATCTTATCCATTTTATTCTTTTGCACTCTTTATTTTGCAACGAATTTTGAATTAATTTGCAACTCGCCTCACTCCTTCACAAATATGATTTTTCCTCACTTTTCTTTTATCATTTGTGACCGGCGTTAAATAAACCCACAATCTATTTCACTTTTTTTTTTATAATTAATTGGCTAATTAGACATAAGATTGATCTCGACCTAAAATGTTAATAAACATATTCAAATACACTTATTGTTACTGACCATTCCCGAAAGGGGAATTAGCAAAGAGCAACTAAGAAAATAATATGACCAAGACAAATTGAAGATTGATTCAATGTTAATTCAAAGAAAAGTTTAAACAGGTGATTAAGACAATAATTAAAGAATATATCATGCATGTCCAAGTGAAATAAGTCCCAAAAATCACCTCTTTCTGTATATAAAGTGCACTTAACTATTTTGTAAAAAATAAACCCACAATACTTAATGGAACTTAGTTTTTGCATCTTAAAATTTCAAAAAAAAATAAAAAATACTACCACATATGTTTATCGAAAGTTCACGTATATTTTTTTTCCCCTAAATTTCATACATTTAAACCTTACTATTTTATATTTAAAATTAGAATCCTAACTATGTTTATTTGCATTAACTTAAAACTCAAAATATGATGTGTTCTTTTCCAAACAATAATTCATTTATTAAAAATCCATGAATAAACAACCTATATTTTAACATGATATGTTTTTTCATTTCTTTTTTTTTCGTTTTTGCATGCATGCATGCATGAGTCATAAATTTTGGTCTATAACATAACTACATACTAATTGCATGTCAATTTTACATCTTTTAACATTAAAAATTACCACATTTAAAACTCAAAACCAATCTAATTAATATCATTTTTGAAACAACAAATAAATTATAAATAAAGACGTCAAGCACCAAACTACATCTAAACAATAAACTGCGCATACTAAACAAAGAAAGTCATTAAAATAACGTTGTTCATAATTCAATTTACCATAAGACGCATCAAAATAAATAATATGGAGTTGAATAAAAACCTGTATAATGAACTAACTAAAAGAGAAGCACGAACGAAGCTATCGGAAACTCGAACGGAAACTTGAAATCAATCCTCTACTACTTTTCTTTCTGTCTGTGTGATTTTTTTTTCACTGTTTCTTGTTTTCCTTTTGTTTCTTTTATTTTTTCTCGTTTTGGTTTCTTGGTTTCTTTTTGTGTCTTGTTTTGTTTTTTGGTTTCTTTTTGTTTCTTGTTTTTTTTTTTCTTGAACACTCACTGTTTCTAATTTTCTCTTTTCTTGTTCTCTCTGTTTCTTTGCCTTTTTTTTTTTCAATGTTGTTCTTTTCCTTCTCGTGTGTGTATATTTGTTGCCTCCCCCTTTTTTCATCCATGTGTGTTATATAGGGTATAGGGTGGGAAGTTGAGGGAGTTGAGGGAAATTAGGGGTACTTGGGGTAGTTTTTTAGAATAAGATTTCTTTTTTTCATTTTTTTTAAGAAAAAGATAAGATAAAAAAATTAAGATAAAATAAAATAAAATAATAATAAAATATTAATTAATTATATTTTTATATTAAAAAATGTAAGAAAAGTTTATAACTATCCTAAAATAAAATATAGTTAAAAATATTAAAATTACTAGCTTATTTATTAAAATTAAAAGTAAAAAATATTTTTGAATTTCTTTTCTTATTATTTTTATTAAATAAATAAATAAAATATCCCAAAAATGTAACTATATTTATTTATTTTCAACTAAAATTTATAGAAAAATTAAATAAGAGTTAAAATAATATCGGACCAAATATAAATATTTAATACCGAAAAATATATATATTAAATTCGGGAGGGTAAAAAATTATGTGTCTACAGCCCCGCTATGGCTAGGGCGCCACAGGCTCATCTACATGGTCTCGCTGGAAGTTGCTTCCGAAAGTTTGGCTAAGTGTTGAGTGACTCCTTTCATCCCTTGTCTTGTGAAGTTGTTTCCCTTTAATTTCTCGCTTATTCAACATCAAAATATCATCATATTCAGCTCACAACGCTCCTACACAATCACACACCACAAATTAGAGACAATCACAACACAATATCCATGACGATGAATCAAAACAAGAGCTAAGAGTAGGCTAGTTCATATTGACCTTCAACTCATTGTTCCACCTCTACACTTAATCAAATTGAACTTTGCACATTACCAATAAGTTATTCCACTCATAATTACCCAATTAAATCATTTGAAACTCCTTAAACACAATAGAATCAAACAAGATCGACTAGACACACAACTAGCTCAAGCTAGTAAAATTAGTTTCCTCGATTGAACTCTAAATAACTCAATTAAGCACAAACTTGTTTGAAATCACTTTAAACCATTGTAAACACATACTTAGACACTTATATGTACATTTATATTATTATCACACATAACGCACACAAATTATCCTCAAAACAAGGCTAAATAAGCTAGAATAGTAATACTAAAGTGCATAAATACTCCCAACATTAGGGTTCGGGGGGCTATTCATTCGGTCGGCGGTCATATCAGTGTTATGCCATACCATTCAGAACAGATGTAGAGGCTTCAGATGTTGTGATCATAGGTATCGTCCCTGTTTAATTTAGACCTGCATCTATATTATTTGATCCCAGATCGACTTTCTCCTATGCGTCTATATATTTTCTTCGGATTTTGATTCTGTTAGTGAGCCTCTTACCATGCCTATTCATGTATCTACCCTGGTAGGTGATTCTTTAGTGGTGGATTGGGCTCACCAATCTTGTGTTGTGACTTTTGTCGGGCGTGAGACTTAGGTAGACTTGCTTGTGTTAGATATAATCGATTTTGTAGTTATTTTGGGTATGGATTGGTTGTCTCCTTATCATATTGTATTAGATTGTTTTGCTAAGACTATGACTTTAGCTTCACCGGGTGTACCAAAAATATATTAGAAGGGTACGTTTCATTTGGGTTCTAAGAGGATTATATCTTATTTCAGGCTCGTAAATTGGTTGAGAGGAGATGTTTATCATTCTTGACTCATTTTTGTGACACCAGTGTTGTATCGCCTCCTTTCTTAGATTTTGTCGATGTTGTCCATGAGTTTATGGATGTGTTTCCTACGGACTTGTATGGTATGCCTCCGGATCAAGATATTGATCTTGTTATTGATATTGAGTCGGGCACCAAATTCATTTCTATTCCTCCTTATAGGATGGCCCCAGCAGAGTTGAAAAACTGAAGAATTAGTTGTATGAATTATTGGATAAAGGATTTATCTGACCTAATATTTTACTTTGGGGTGCGCATGTCTGGTTTGTGAAGAAAAATGATGGGTTTATGCAGATGTGTATTGATTATCGGCAGTTGAATAAGGTCACAATTAAGAATTAGTATCCTCTTCCTCGCATGATTTGTTTGATCAGATTTAGGGTGCTGGGATGTTTTCAAGGATTGATTTGAGGTTCGGTCATCACCAGTTAAGGATTAGAGCTTCAGATATTTCAAAGATAGTTTTCAAACTCGATATGGTCATTATGAATTCTTGGTCATGTCTTTTGGGTTGACCAATTCTCCTGCCACATTTACACAGTTGATGAACCGGGTGTTTTGATCGTATTTCGACTCCTTTGTTATTATGTTTGCAGATTATTTCTTGGTGTATTCCAAGAGTGAGGTTGAGCATAAAAGCATTTGTGGATTGTGCTTTAGAGACTGAGGGATAAGAAATTGTATGCCAAGTTTTCTATGTTTGAGTTTTTGTTGGAGTCTGTTTCTTTCTTAGGTTATGTGGTGACTAAGGAGGGTGTTATGGTTGATCGTTCTAAGATTTTTGCGGTTTATGATTGGGCTAGACCTACTTCACCCACTGAGATTCAGAGGTTTTTTTAGCTTAGCAAGTATTATCGGTGTTTTTTTTAGGGTGCAGCTCCATTGACCAAGTTGACCCAGAAGAAGATTTCTTTTCAGTGGTCTGATGCCTATAAGGTGAGCTTTCAAAAGCTCAAGGATTTGTTGACTTCAACTCCTATCTTGACTTTGCCTAAGGAGGGCATGGGTTTTACCATCTTTTGCGATGCTTCAGGTGTTGGGTTAGGTGTTATGTTGATGCAGGAGGTCAAGGTGAGTGTGTATCCATCTCGTTTATTGAATCCTTATGAGAGGAATTATTCTATGCATAATTTAGAGTTGTGCACAGTTGTGTTTGCCTTGAAGTTGTGGAGGCACTACTTGTATGGAGTCCGTTGTGAGATCTTCTTAGATCATGGTAGCCTCCAGTACTTCTTCAACCAATGAGATCTTATTATGAGGCAATGTTTTTGGCTTGAGTTACTTAAGGACTATGACTTGACTATTCTCTATCATCCGGGCAAGGCTAATGTAGTTGCGGATGCCTTAAGCCAAAAGTTAACTAGCATGGGTAGCTTGGCACATCTTTTAACCCAAGAAAGGCCCTTGGCCTTCGAGGTTCAGTCTTTAGCTCACCAGATGGTTAGACTTGATATATCAACACCTATATGTGTTTTGGCATTTGTTGAGGTTAAATTTTTTTGATGGAGCAGATTCGAGCCCATTAATTTGACGATGTTAGATTGAGGTTGATTCAAGATAATATGTTGAGTGAGGAGTCTAAGAAAGCCTCACTTGATTCAGATGGAGTTTTGAGAATCAGGGCCTGAGTTTGTGTGTCGAGAGTGGGTGATTGGATTAGGTTGATCTAGGAGGAGGACCATTGTTCCACATATTCTATCCATCTAGGTGTGACTAAGATGTATCATGATTTGAGGCAGCATTACTGGTGGTATGGTATGAGGTAAAATATGATGGATTTTATGGTTCATTGCCTATGTTGTCAGCAGGTGAAGGCCGAACATATGAGGCCTGGTAGATTGCTTCAGAGGTTACTCATTCCCAAGTAGAAGTGGGAACGGATCACCATGGACTTTGTGACTGGTTTTCCTCATACATCTCATAGTTTTGACAGTGTTTGGGTCATCGTGGATCGATTAACCAAGTTAGCTTATTTTATTTAGATTTGGCTCTTATTTAGTGCTGAGAGGTTGGCTCGTATCTATATTCGTGAGATTGTTCGTCTGCATGGTGTGTCGGTGTCTATTATTTCAGATCGAGGTTTTGTGTTCATATCTTATTTTTGAACGACTTTTCAGGGAGAGTTGGATACTCAGGTTGATCTTAGCATAACATTTCACCCCAGATTAAAGGCCAGTCAAAGCAGACTATTCAGGTTTTGGAGTATATGCTCTGTGCATGCGTGATGAATTTTGGTGGCCAGTGGGAGAAACATTTGGCTTTAGCAGAGTTTGCATATAATTATAGCTACCATTCAGTATTGATATGGCTCTTTTTGAGGCATTGAATGATAGGCGTTGTCACTCCCCAGTGGGTTGGTTTGATGTCTTAGAGGTGAGACCTCGAGGGACATACTTGCTTCATGATTCTTTGGATAGAGTTTGGGTCATTCAGTATAGACTTATAGCGGATCAGAGTAGGCAGAAGTGCAATGTTGATCGTAGACGTCGTGCCTTAAAATTTGGTGTTGGTGATCGTGTTTTCCTTTGAGTTTCACTCTTGAAGGGTGCGATGAGATTTGGGAAGAAGATTAAGCTTAGCTCCAGGTATATTGGTCCATTTGAGATTCTTTCGACTGTTGGTGATGTGGCTTATGAGTTGGCTTTGCCCCCTGATCTATCAGCTGTTCATTCATTTTTTCATATTTCTATGCTTTGCTGTTACATTTTGGATGGGTCTCATATTATTCACTGGGAGTCAGTTCAGTTAGATGAGCAGTTGTCGCTTGTTGAGAAGTCGATCTCCATTTTGGCAAGGGATGTTAGGCGATTGCACTCTAGAGTTATCTCTGTGGTTAAGGTTCAGTGGTGATATCGACCTGTAGATGAGGCTACTTGGGAGGTTGAGTTGATATGCGTAGTTCTTATCCTCAACTCTTCATTGATTTAGGTATTTTTTTGCCTTAGTTCAAGGATGAACTAGATTTTTAGTGGTGGATAATGTAACGACCTAAAAATTTGATAAAATATGTGGAATTTGTGATTTTGTGTGATTTGATTATTTTACCCCCTCCCCATAGTTGCATTATGATATTTTTGGGGTGTGGGAGTGATTGGCATGATTTCCAATGTATTTTGGTATCATTTATGCGATATTGTGGTTTTTGATGGCTTCGAGAGCATTATTTTGGACTTATGGGAATATCTTTTGATCCGTGCAATGGATGGCTGAATGAACTGCGCTAGCAGCTTTGGAATATCAATTTTAGCCTAGTTAGACCTTTGGTTTGGATCCCGATGCACCCGAGCTCATTTCGACCTATTGGTAGGAAAGTTAAAAAAATTGAAAATATGAGTGTGGGACCCACATTTAGTCGAAATGACCTCGGATGGAAAAATTGAATTCGCCAGCAGATTCAAAATATCAAATTTATGGTGTTAGCATATTTGGTATGATTTTGCGGCTTTTAAATCTCATTTCGACCCTCGATTTGAAAAAATGTGATTTCGGATTTCGGGGGTCAACTTGGTAAAAATGATGTTTTTTCAAAAATCTGACTTTGCCCATGCTTTGGAACATCAAATTTTGTGTGGTTGCATAGTTTGTTTGAATATATCGGACTCTCAACGAATTTCGGGCACCTAATCGAAGTCCGACTTGGACTTAAGAAAGAAAAAAACAGCTTTTTCTGCTAAAACAATGCAGAAAATCTGCACTATTTTTTTAGTTTTTGGGCCTATTTTGCTCATTTTTTCATCTTGTCTCTTAAGTGTTAAACCTTAAAATAGTATGAGAGCTTAGAGGTAAAGTTTGTGGGAGCTTGGGAAGCTAGATTAACACTTATTTCTTGGTTTTATTACGGATTTAAGGTAAGAATTCACTCTTTTCTTAGTAATTTTTTGATTAATTTTTTAAAACTCCAAAAATCTTAGGGTTTAATTTTAAATCTCATTTTCACTCCTTTTCACTTGAATAATATTTTTTATTTTATAATTACTAGTTTTTCGTCAATTTAACCTTCAAAAAAACTCAGATTCTTGATTTTAACCCGGATTTCAAAGATTTTACCCAGTAAAGCTCAAAAATGGTTTTTCTTTGATTTGAACCTCGTTTTTGACTTAATTTAACTTGGGTTTTCAACTGCAGGTTCCTAAAAATATGAAAAACCTATTTTTGAAGTAAAGTTTCAATTTTGCCCTTCTTTTTCGGAAATCATTTCAGGAGTTCGTTTTGACCCCGAACCAAAAGTAGTCAATATGAGTGTCGTTGGTTTTACTTTGACGCATAGATTTTATATTTGATATTTTAGTGGAGTTCGAGATTGTTCGTGAAAAGTAAGGTCGTGGGTTCGATGTGTAGCGGATCGATTTCGACTTTTGAGGTAGATTATGGCTTAACTCTTTCAGACTGGGTTGGGTAGTAAATGATGATACGAAATCCATGTTAAGGGTGGAAACTAATCATAAAAAATAGTTATTTATGTGTTGTGCCCGTGCGGGGGCCTATATATGATGTAATTGTCAAAATTGAGTTATTATGTGATATGTGTGACCGTGTGAGGTCCTATGTGATATTAATAGCCTTGAATACATGTGAATAATTATATTGTGTTGTTAAGATGCTTAATGTGGTACCATTGGTGTATTATGATTATATTCATACTTTATTGGCATATGAGACATGTGGAAATTCATGGATGAAATAAAAATAATGAGCGAATATTGACTCGCGTGGTTGTGAAAATGTATCATTGTGGTTGATTGTGAAAATATATAATATGGTTGGTTGTAGAAATATATCATGTGGTTGGTTATGAAAATACTCATTGTGATCGGTTGTGAGCATTATATCCTCATATCATACTCATTCATGAAATATTGGTACCACCGTGGCAACATTTGAGAAACACTGACAACACCTTTTTAAAATCCTCCCCGAGGGATGTTCCAGTGAAGAGATATTGCAACACCTTATAAAATCCTTTTCGAGGAACGTGTCAGAAAGGATATATGAGATATGTGGATTATATACGGATAGACGAACCCCACATGGGTCCTATGTTGGGAGGCTTGCCTCCGTAGGTGTATACGGGGATTGTACAGCGATCCCGGAGGTTGTGCGACGACCTCATACATCATCATCATATATATTGTACTTACTTTGTTGCCTTATGTTGTGTTATATTGCCATATTGACTTGTCATCTATGTATTTATCGTATCTTCTTTTACTTGTATTTGATGATCTTGTATATGCATGTTCCCACTTGTTCTTCTTATATGTGATATAATACGTACTTTTGTTCTATCTTGGTATAATGTTGCAATATATGTGAGATATATTAGAACTGTTAGTGCAAGCGGTGTGGGCTACCGTTGTGGGATATTTTCTAATTGCAGGTGACGTGCCTTTAGTGTATATTTTGTTTGCTTTATTTACTACTTTTCTTAGTTGACCTATGATACCTACTGAGTACAAGTGGACCGTACTCATGCCTACTGCGCCCTTTCGGTGCAGGTCCTAGCTCAAGTGCGCCTTAGCTTGCTTGACTCGGGCGATTGTTGAAGCTTCTAAGGTAGCGATTGGACATTCATGCGTTCGAAGTTCACCTCTATCTTTCTATAGTAGTTATGTATTTATTAGTATTCGGAGACAGATATTATTCCTTTGTGGTTGTTTTTTTGATGTATTTGATTTTTGAATTGTATTAGTAGTTTTTACACTATTACACCTGGTTTGGGGCATGATTGATATTTTTGATAAGTGCTTTCTGTATTGTTATGATTACTTATATGGTTTGACTTCGTTCTAGAAGCCTTACCTTAAGATATTTCTATCTGTTCCTCTTTTCGTATCAGTTTGGGTGATAGACTTACTTGTTAAGGTACGCCGCGACAAGTGTCATCATGACACTCATTTTTTGGTCGTGATATAGTGTCTCTTTGTCAAAGTAAGTTGGGCAAAGTGTCTCTTTTCTCAAATCTACCAAGTAACCCTTCATCATTAATTAGAAATTTCGAATTCAAACCTGTAATATAAAAGCAAACCGCCTAAAATGTGTTATATACTATATAACATGTTTTGGCACGAAATCATATTAACTTGTACTTAAAATAGAGGTGTCAAACGGGTCGGGCCGAGCCAACCCGGAACCGGACCTTCCATTTTAACCGTCTATAGAAGATCTATTCACATATATACACTCTATTCTATGTATATGTAATACTTTAAATCAAATATACTATAATATATATACATTACAATATATATTTGTATAGTTATATACTAATTTATGAAACATATACACATGTATACGTTAAATATACACGTCTATAGAAGATCTATTCACATATATACACTCTATTCTATGTATAATTTTATATGTAATACTTTAAATGAGATATACTACACTATATATACATTACAATATATAGTTATATACTAATTTATAAAATATATACACATGTATACGTTAAATATACACGTCTATAGAAGATCTATTCACATATATACACTCTATTCTATGTATATGTAATACTTTAAATGAGATATACTACAATATATATACATTACAATATATATTTGTATAGTTATATACTAATTTATAAAATATATACACATGTATACGTTAAATATACACGTCTATAGAAGATCTATTCACATATATACACTCTATTCTATGTATATGTAATACTTTAAATGAAATATACTATAATGTATATACATTACAATATATATTTGTATAGTTATATACTAATTTATAAAACATATACACATGTATACGTTAAATATACACGTCTATAGAAGATCTATTCACATATATACACTTTATTCTATTTATACGCACCATTCAATGTATATATACTACTACTTATAAAATATACTACATTATATATACATTACAATATATATAGATATACTTATATACTAATTTATAAAACATATACACATGTATACATTAAATATACACTTCTATAGAAGATATATACACGTGTATACGCACCATTCAATGTATATATACTACTACTTATAAAATATACTATATTATATATACATTACAATATATATAGATATACTTATATACTAATTTATAAAACATATACACATATATACGTTAAATATACACTTCTATAGAAGATATATGCACAAATATACAAAACATATGCTACTTAAAATAATAAATTAATAATATTTGGTAGTAAATTAATAATATATTAGAAGTAAGTTTTTAATTTAAAGTAGAAAACTTAGAAGTAAGTTTTTAATTTAAAGTAGAAAACTAGAAATTCAATTTAAAATTTTAAATCGTTAAATAAAAAAAAATAAAAAACAAGGACTAAGGAGTGAATGAATTTGGGGAATTTTATTGATTGCAAAATGATCTAAAATTTATAATTTACATGAATGAAAAATCTATAAATTATGCATCATTTTTTCCAACTCATTCATGTTAATATTAATGGGAACTTGCATAGGATAGTCGAAGTCAACGGGGGCAAAACCATGCATTGGACTTGATTCTGTTGAGTTCTCCCGTGAAGTCATAATTTCTTCAAGATTTAGCTCGTCGCTCGGCTCCGGTTTCATTCCTTGGTTTCTTCTTTCCGCTTTAATCCAATCTCTGAGGCAAACTAGAACATTCATTGCATTGCTTCCCAATGAGTGTCGGTTGTCTCCAAGCTGCTGACTAAAGGCGCTCTCTGATGCAACGGTTGACATTGGAACATTTAAGATATCTCTAGCTAATCTTCAAAGCATAGGATATTGTGTTTCATTACTCCTCCACCAATCCAACGTGTTGATCCGTCGTCTGCGATACTCTGGTGCCGTTCGAAGATAATATCTCAGCTCTTCCCGATAAGTTGATGTGTAAGTTCTCTCATCAACACTGTTCCAACAATTTAAATCATAAAACGAATCAGAAAAACCACTATGTGCCGGCCTTTTAGAAGATGATGGCTCCTAGGGAGGATGAGGAGCGACAGTTGGAGTGATATTTGTAGGTACGGCTAAATCAAATAAATCATCATAGTGATTATATAATTTTTCTATGTATTCCTTTGCATCAGCCGTAGCCGTCCACAAATCAAGTTGTACCTATTCAGAATCATAATTAGTATTTATTTCTAAGTTAGTATAAATAAGAGTACTAAAGTGACACATATGATTATATTTCATGCACGGATTTAGCATAGCACCAACCAAGTAAATAGGGGGAATCGGGAAAAAATGTTTTTTAAATTTCGTAAACATGGCGCCAACAGCTTCTTTATAACCTTATTTATTTTTATATTCTTTGAGCAAACCAGAAATATCGGCTATATATGCCAAAATATTACAAACAGTAGGATAATAAGCACCAAAAAATTCAACCGTAGCTACATAAAATTTTTCTAAAAACTTAATAAGATCATTAATTACAACCCAATCAGAATTATGTAGCATGCAATCAGCAGAATCAGCAAATGAACCGCAATGTTGGTTAAAAGCTAGTGTAATAGGAATTCTATATTTATAACAAGTTTTTAAAAATTCATACGTAGAATTCCATCTAGTATCAATTTCCTCAGGCATCAAAATCGGTGTAAGTCCATTTTCTTGACATTTAACTTTAAATTCTCTAATTCTCGATCTACGATTATTTCCTTGAATAAAACCAACGGTAAGACGAATTTTTTTAATATAAAGCTCAAAAAAGTCAAGACCATCTTTTACAATTAAATTATATATATGACATGCACACTTAATATGAAAAATTTCAGGCAAGGGCGGAGATAGCGTAGATTTTATTTTTGTTATAGCAGTCTTGTTGTTAGAAGCATTATCAAAAGCAATACATAAAATTTTATTTTCGATACCATAATATCCGGCAATTTTAATAATAGAATCAGCAATAAATTGTCCAGTATGTTTACGATCTTCGTCATATAAAAAAGCAAGAATACGTTTTTGCATCACGAAATTACTATCCATCCAATGACAAGTAACGATTAAATAATCATTTTTATTTACAGCACGACCAAGATTAAAAGTTAGGGACAATCTACATTGAATATTTTTTAACAATGTTGATAAATAAAAATAATATTGTGAATGGAGTCTAAAAATATCAGACCGACAAGTAGTTCTAGGAATACCATTAAACATAGGATTATAAATTGCTTGTATATAACGAATAAAGGCATCAGAAGAAGGAAAACTAAAAGGCAAACAACCCACAGCTACCATTTTAGCTATTTCTTCCATGTCCCTCAATTTATTATACTTCTTCTCTACGTGACCGGTTGCCGGGTCTATTCTAGTTTGCGTTGACCCACTAACATCCCCACCATCTTTTGCAATATTTAACTCTTTTTTGTGATCTTCAGCTATATGTCTCATTAATGTACCCGTACCCCTTGCTTGCCTCCACTTCTATGCTTATATATTTGTTGACAAATATTGCATTGCACTTCAATATCTGATATACGTTCAAAAAATTGCCATGCAATACTAGTTCTTTTACGAGGTTTTGGGGCACTGGGAGGACGGAAAGGGAGATTAACTAATTCAGATCTAACGTTAGCATCTCCTACTGCGGGTGTCTAGCAATATTTTCATTATCTTCATCTAAATTAACCGCATCTACTTCATTTTCTTCTTCTATACCGTAATTTTCCTGAGCTTCTACATAATCCATATCGTGAGCACCTACACCTATTTCTTCCTCAGAAGGAGTACCAAGCGGTACTGGAGGCGAAGGTACACGGGTATATCTACTACTTGAACTACCTCTACCGCTAGTAATTCGCTTTTTACTACTACTACCGCTTCCGGGATAAAATTTTAACACCTTTAGTAGCGAGGTTTCTTAATTTATCCATAATATAAATTAAATTAAACTAAAAATATTCAAAATACACAAATATAATAAAATTAAATATTAAACAATTAATACAATAAATAAAAATTAAACGTAAGAGATGGAACGACAATACCAAATTTTGGAAGTATCCGAAGATTGCGACTTTAGAAACTTTTGCTCGTACTTTGTAAACGAAAAATTAAAAAATTAAAGTGAACACTTTAAGAAATTAAATATATTGAATATTTGAGAATTGAGATTTGAGAGAGAATGAGATTTGAGAGAGTGAAAAATTGTGTGAAAAATGATTTGAAGTTGTAGGGTATTTATAGATTTTTTTTTGGGATTAAAAAATATTTTTTTAATTTTTTTTTTTTTAATAAATGGGCCCAAACTTGCCGTTTGGACCCAAAAATGGCTATATAGCCGTTGGACCAACGGCTAGTTTGGCCCAAAATCCAAAATATCTTTTTTTGTTTGTTTGTTTTTTTTTTTTCGGGCCGGGCCGGTTAACTGGGGGCCTGGACTGGGCTTGGTCTGGGCCGGGTTAACCGAGCCCATTTTAACAAAATAACCATCTCGGAAATCGGAACCTTAAAGCCCTGGGGCTTACCGGGCCAGGTCAAACCGGGCCGGATTAGGTAGTCACCCGGCCCGGCCCACTTGACACCCCTAACTTGAAATATACTATTTCTTTATCTCAAATTAGTTGTTATGTTTTGTTTCTTGAAAGTCAATTTGGCTAATGTTTGAAGTTAACTTGAATTAGATCTATTTGATATTTTACAATTAAAATTTAGATATTAAATCTATACAAAAAGCATTTTACGTTGTAATTTTTGTCATGTCAATTTAATGAAAGAATATATTTTAAATATCAATCAAAATTTGCATAATGTAACCCCCGAGAATTAAACACGATAACTAATTTGAAACAAAGAAGCATTTTTTTTGTTTACTTTGTGATTTTCATCAATAAATCAAATCAAAGTCCGCAAAGGATGGACCACACCATCCAAAACAACCAACAAATACAAATTCAAAAATAAAAAAGGTAATGACCCGGTCCAAAAAGGAAATAAACATAAAGTGAGTAGGGTTTCTATTTTGAGCTAAAATCAGCTCCATCTCCACTGCCATTCCGCCTCTTTCACCATGGTTGCCTTCGAACATCTTCAATTCGTGCTTCTCCAATTGTAGGTGACAAACACCGTGCCTTGATTGGTTTAAAGTGAATCCTTTTCCACCTTGCAAGAGTAAGAATCTTCTATCCTTTTGGTGACTTAAGCTAACACTTGTTCTATAACCTCTTCTTGATGATGTTCTATCTGTACCTTCAACTGAGTTCTCCGGTGTAAGGGTCCTCATATTGATTTTTTGTGCTAACAACTTGGGTCTAGTCCTCTGGGATCTGGTGTTTAATCCCGGTAAGAACCCTCTACTATAGTGTTTAAGCTTGCTGACAGACCTTACCAATACCCGTTGTCTTGTTGTTTTGCAGTTATGAAAGGGATAGAGATTGTGAGATGCTCGTACCCACTTGTAATTGGATGGTACCAAGATCCTCAGCCACATAAATTGAAGATCTGACCTTGTGACCTCTCAATCTACTGAGAGTCCATTTTTGTTGGCTGGTGTAATTAAGCTAAGTTGCAATTTCACCTTTTGTGTAGCTTGTCAGGTTGTAAATTCGTCATGTGAAACAACTTGCTTTAGCCTTTTCAGTCTTTCTAGCTCTTTGAAACTGCTAGCCTCAAATAACAACTTTGCTATTTTCACTGTTTAAAATCTTTTCGCCTGCACTTGTTAACTGATGGAAGAATGTGTATGTGAATTCCTTGTGTTCCAATGCTATGTTGGCCAGATAATCTACTAATTAATTGCCTTCTCTGTATATGCTGAATCTACACTTGCTTATTTGAAACAAAGGAGCATATCAAATGCCTAGCATTTGGCCGTGATTTCATGTTCAAAATATATACAAGTTTAAATCTTCAAAATAATTCATCAAACTCCATATATATCCTCAGAAGTATATTCTATTTCTCAAGATATTATTATATCTTGTTTGCAACATTTACTTCATATTCTTTACATTTAGTAGCATAGAAATCTTTTAATATCACCCAAATTGCTAGTGCTTAAGAGTGCGTTTGGCATGAAGAAAATAGTTTCCTATTCTCTCATGTTCGTTTGGTTAAAAAAAAAATATATATTTACGATAGAAAAACAAGCTCCTTGAAAATAAGAAAAATGACTTCCTTACTAAAAGTAGGGACAACAATTGGCATTGACTCGTCCCACTCCCACAACCGCCCACCCCATATCCATCACCCTATTTCTACCCATATATTCACATTGTGTTATGGCAGGCATATGCAAATAATTTTAGAATAATACTTTTACTTACATACCAAATATAATAAAATAAATCAAAAAATCACTTGTTTTCTTAAAAAATTTCTTGAAAAATATTTTCATGGAGAACTTTTTCTTCCATCATACACACCCTAAATGGTTATGATCTTCCCTACGCAGTAAATAAAGAGCACATCATTCTTTTATCACTTACAATTACCACAAGGATTTATAACATTCAAATTTATCTATCTTATTAAGTTATAACCAAAAGAATTTCATTTCTTAAGTATTTCTTGTCAAAACTGGAAAATCAAACAAATCAAAAAAAAAAAAAAAAAAAAAACTATTGTATAAAACTATCCATTATAGTAGTGACTATTTTGGCTAACTAACTGGTCCCTTTGTTGAAACGTCTTAGTTTTGCCCTAGCAGCATGAAGATCATTCTCTTCAAGACTATCAGAGTCAGTTGGTCGTGGTGATGGTGATGGTGACGATGAAATGGGCGATGACCTCTTGTCAGATGACTGTTTATCGTTCCTTTTGAATAATCCGGATGATGTGTCTGATGGCACAACGCTTGAATGGTCAGTCTCATCTTTTTGCTGCAATTAATGAATAAAATTGAAACGTATAAGTAATAGAAATCAAAATTAATGTCGAGGAACATGCTATTTTTTTCAACTTTTATTGAATTGGCTCACCATCTTATCTAATAATTTAACGGTTAAAATTAACATACTTTTAATTATTTAATTACATTATATCTCGAACAACTTTAACTTACAAGTTGTACTATTGTGTGTTAGGAATTTTATTCTAAATAGTCGTCAATTATGTGAGGTGGACATGGATATATAGAGAGGCTATCAAATATTCTAAGTCCACATAGTAATTAAGTTAACGAACAATTTAGGACTCATTTGGTCATGAAAATAAAAAACATATTCACTTTATTTAATATTTTTAAAGTTGAAAATGAAGTTGCGGTTGTGTTTGGCCATAACATTTTAGAAAAGGGATATTTTTGAAGTTAAAAAATATAAAAGGTGAAAAAAAATTAACTTATTTTTTAGAATTTTATTAAAATTGGGTCAGTTTATGAAAAAAAAATAAGTTAAAAAGTGCCAACAATAAATCCAAAAATAGTGAAAACACCTCTTGAGGTGTTTTTCAAAATTTTAAATATTATGAAAACGTATTTCGGTTATGGGCAAATAAGTATTTTGGAATAAAGTAAAATCATATTCCGACATATTATGAACAATATTCATGGCTAAATGCTTGTGACGTCCACGTGGATATATAGATCCTACTATTGGATTGCCAAGTTAAGAGGGTAACTAAGATTACGAATAGTTTAGGTGTGTAACTAATAGTCATACAAGTCAAGAAAACGATACCTCGGAATTGGGCTGTGTTACTTTTTTAGACTGAGAAGCTATATATGCAAGCAACTGCAAAAGCTTTGCTTGTCCAATTTCTGTGCAATTTTGCCAATAATAAATTGCTAAGTCCCATGCCTTGGCTCTAAATTCCAATAAACTCCTGTCAATATCTGACTCATACTTCGCAACAAATGGCTTCAATATGGTGTCATAAAAGTATGCTGTGCCTTTTATTTTTGGATACCATAAGTAGATGATAAGTGCCAATTTTGATTCACCATACATTGGTAACCTAAAAAAATTAACAATGTCATATATAGTGTCAATTTTTGGCTAAAAAATAAAATAGAGCAAGTTTTTACTTATAGAGTATCATACCATGACAAGAACAAATCACCAAAGCTCTCAAAAATTCTCAACGCTGCAACAATAATCCTGAAAACAATCAATTTCTTTTTAGCAATTATTCAAGAATGTAGATTGAGACGATTGAAATTCTTCACACTTAATTAAGGGCATATAGTCAAGTGGTCAACAAATTTGATTGAGTTCTATAATGTAGACACAAGATGAATTCTTCTCATCTATTAAAGCATCGATGGACAGAGTTATTCGATATTTATGCCGATAAAAAATGATTAAATTAGAGGTGCACCGCAAGGGATAGTTGACTGATTTAACCAATCCCAACAAACTCATGAATATCTTAGTTATATTTAAGGATGTATTAAATGCTTTAAAAGCTTCAAGTCATGAACCTCATTAAATTATAGTCCAAGTTCTACACACCAATCGTGTGAAAAACATTCACACATAAAGCAATTATTGGTAATTCTCTATAATAACATGAGAGAATGATAATAACTAACCTAATATAACTGGTTAAACTACGTTAATAACGTAAAATATATATACTATATTTTTTAGCATATATAACTTTAATCCATCTCAATTCTCACCTACTAAATATTCTTCATGTTGTTCTCATGATATGGAAATTGTAATTCCTAATAACGACACTATATAAGTCTACAACTATGGCCTAGTTTGAATAATAGTTTGACAAGAAATTGTATGCTACATATTGAACACTTATAACAAGTGACTACTCAAGAAGATTGGAACGATAGAGAGAAGATTAGAATGGTTCAAAAATTTTGAAAATAAAAGAAGTTTGTTCAAACATATTCAAATCCAGTCCAAAGTGGAAAAAGAATACAAATGGTAAACTGTAACAAATAATATGATTAGAAGATCAAAGTGAGTTAATTTACCAATATTGGCACCAAAATTTAAGTTCATCATTCTCCAATTTGTTCTTCTCAATAGTTTTGAAACACTCAAAAGCAGGATATGCATATCCAACAACCAATCTGCAAATCAACAAAACCCATAATTCAATCATCTAAATATATAGTAAGTACATAGAAAATAAAGATTCACAAAATCCACAAATAAAAAATAAAAATACGTACACTAAACCGCTGGTAATGAAGTTTCCCAACATCTTTTACCAAAAAAAAAAAAAATCAAAATAGAATGATGAATAATGATCAAGTAATTGAAACCCTTTTAGTAACCATCAAAACAAAATTAATTTCAACGAATTATTGGTGAATTGACTATATATATGATTCAGTTATTGAATGATGAAAGGAATTAAGAAGATAATAGATACTTAAGAGGATATAGTGGAGAAAAAAAAGGGCTAGAAATAATTAAAAAAAAACAGACTAATCCTATAAGAAACAAGAAAATAGAATAAGTTGGTTATACCAGTTATATTATTGACAAACGTGAGAAGCAGTCCTACCTGGTTAATTTTGGTCAGCGTAATTAAAAGATTATCTTAAAAGTATTCCATTACGTCAAATCTAAGGGTCATGAAATGTAACTTTAAATTATACAAGTATTTAGAAAAAGAAATTAAGTTATATATAGTGCTATACTATGAGTTCCTCCAAAAAAAAATAAAAAATTATAGGTAAGTTTCTTAAAATTAATTTTGTAATTTTGAAAATAAGATAAATTACCTGTTGTAATAGGTGCAAATGGCCGAACAACGTAAATTTCATTTTACACAATATATCCAAACAACTTCTGTATAACAATATGGTTTGTCATGATTTTTTATTTTTTAATGTTATAGTGAAATATTGTCATAGAAAACATATCACATAACATGATTTAACATGCAAAAATCAATTTTAAAAAATAAATATTTGTTATAGTAAATTATTGTTATAAAAAAATTTAACGGAGTAAAGCAAATTCACACTATTTTATGTGAAAGGGCTCCACTGAGAGTCGGAGAGCAAGTGGTAGCATAAGCGAATTCGAATTTTAATTTATATGGAGTTCTACAAAAGTATAAACTACACTTTTTTGTTTTATTATGTTAACCTATTAGCATACAATAACAAAATACTCAATATATTTTTATAAAGTGAGTCTGAATAGTTGTTCATAAAATGGGATAACATTATATTGATGCTAACTTAAACACTATATTGGTGTCAACTTATTAGTACATAATTTATATTTTTAAGAGATTAAAATAATTAATATAGAAGGGTGGCGACGGTTTGGAATGGGTAGAAGTTACAAAAGAGAGGCATTTGAATTTCTTTTTTAACCCTTAAAAATAGGAATTTTGTTATTTTACACGTAATTGCAGGGAAGTTAGATTTTTCGGGATTCTACGAAGAAGTATCATCTTGTGGAAGGGGTAGTTTCGTCATTAACATAATTTCTCAGTTGACTTTCATTTTGTTCATTGTTTGAAAAATGAATTTGGACTTTGGAGCAAATAAAAACAGGCCATTTGCACACTATGTTGTGGCCAGATTTTAATTTTGTCTCCCTAAAATAAATAATTTTTTTCAGGCATATTTTTGCATCATAATACCCCACAAGTTATAGCTCCTTAAACAGTTCTTGTCCGCTAGATCATGAAAGAAACTTTTCATCTCTACTCCTTACTGAAGAAGAAATCAATATTTATACAAAACATTAATTACTAGAATAGAGGTTATCGATAGTCAATATTTTTAATTGTCTATCCTAGTTAGAATTAACTATGTTGTCTCCTAATTAACATTACTACAATAACCAAAGAGGAAGGCTACAAGAGATATAGATATATAATATTTCTAGTTTTCTATTCTAACTAGGGAATTGTGCCGCGCTTCGCGTGATCATAAAAAATGTATTAATAATTGATTTTATAGACAATTATCTTTTTATTATAACGTACGTATGAAATTATAAAAAATTCAGTTTCATATACAACATATATTATTATCTAAATTTTCATTCGAACTATATTTGATTAACCTTTTTTAGAATATGTACATATAAAAAGATTAACCTCATTTCGTAAATGAGGTTATTGCAATTTCGAAAAGCGATATATGAGAATATTTTAAGAAAAAGGAGTAATATAAAATGTATAACAAAAGA
This sequence comes from Capsicum baccatum var. pendulum, assembly GCA_030864225.1. NCBI lineage: Eukaryota > Viridiplantae > Streptophyta > Magnoliopsida > Solanales > Solanaceae > Capsicum > Capsicum baccatum. The sequence goes on along the minus strand of CM061559.1, from coordinate 251,135,657 downwards.
ACATAAAACACTTGATATACAAGAAAAATTTTGGTAAGTATTTAGAAATTTTATGAAGCTATGCACTAAGCCAATGCATCAGGCAATAATACGTTGTGCAATCACCTTATTGTCTCTAGTATTCCCTGATTGCACCAAAAAGCTAACAAAAAGGGACCATTTCCGTTTAAGGTTGCGTATGTTTCTCGTTTTACCTTCAAAATTGTGTTGTTTCAAACAGTCTACCAAATGACCCGACCTTGACGTATGATATTACATGTTATAGAGATTTCTTACTAAGCCTCTGATTGTTCCAACCATACAAGAGCTAAATGATGGATTTGGGCATGATCAAACTCATGCCAAGATCTCTTTTTATATCCTTATGTCTAAAAAACATGGGGCGAAGCATCATTTCTCATGCAAAATTAAGTCGTTCACCTAGATTCATAACTTCTTCTTGCATATAGAAGGTAAAACAAAGAAGCTATTTGCAAGGGAAGTTGCCAGGAATCTAAGATCATAAATCTTGTTGTTTCTGTTTCGAGGAGTTGGCAAAATTTTCATAGCAAGAGACTTGTTGCAGAAATTCTTATATTTAAAAACACGGGGCAAACACCAATCCTCAGAAAAAATAAACTCATTCACCTAGATTCATAACTTGTGCTCTTATATCACGGTAAAGAAGATAAGCAATTTGTAAGGGAAGTTACCGGGGCATCCAAGATTGTAAATCTTGTTGTCTCTGTTTCAAAATGTGCTCTTCCTACCTCAACTTTTTTTCCCTACACAGAAAATTACAAGCAAAAAACAAACAAGCACAATCTAACCTTCCAGGAAAATAAATAAATAAATAAACACAACAAATAATAAGAATACCTTCATTCTTTTTCTTTTCTTTTTTATTTTTCCTTTGGCTGTGTGTGTTGAGAGGGTTTAATAATAAGAATACCTTTGCTCTCTCCTCTTCATTTGTATCCATGATATAGGCATTAGCAGTGCCATGCTTAACACGTGTCTTGCAGCACCAAACCAGCATATCATGAACTAAAGACTTAGGCAAACAAAAACTAAAAAGGTATATAAATGCTGAAACATCACATGATTCTAAATGACCATAGTAACATATGTAAGCTTGATAAATGTTGCACTTGTAGGGTCTCTTTAACATCACATTTAAATGTCAATCAAAGAAGAAATTATGTCAGATAAATTATTTCATCGTCGTTAACTTCTCACAAAAAATCAAGAACCTTCGACAAATGATAATGATATAGTTCCATTCGGATGACACATAAGCGAAAAATACCTGCAACTTTAGGTGAAATGCCTTCAGTGGACCTTTGGGCTTCTTATTTGCACCTTGTTGTGGTCATTAAACATCAAAAAGGTATAGGTAATCATCCTACTAATATAATCTATGTTGGTCAAACTCGTCAAAAATATCAATAAGTGCGTGTCGGATTTATTAAAAGTCCATAAGCAAAGATACATACATTGTAACCATGTAAACTAAAATAATCATCGATCAAGCATCGACATAGATAACACCTGTTAAAAGACAATGTTGTGCACCATCAAGAATTCAATTTTTGAACCCAAATCTTGACAAAGATACATACATTGTAACCATGTAAACTGAAATAATCATCGATCAAGCATCGACATAGATAACACCTATTAAAAGACGATGTTGTGCACCATCAAGAATTCAACTTTTGAACCCAAATCTTAACTTGTCAGGACACTGAATCTGTGACTTGAGATCAATAGGGAGAAAAAGTTTATGTTATCTTTTCCATTTTCAGTTTGTATGATCTTTGAGCCTGTTGTTATCGTAAGGCCTCAAAGAGCAAAAATACCTTTCCAATACAAGACAAAATGAAAGATTGTAACATTTTAATTAATATGAAATGTGAAATGTGTAACAGTCAGTCCTTATTGGACTGTTTCTCTAATAAATGTGTGTATTATCTTAATTTTTTTCACCAAAAAAATGAGTAAAAATTCTAAAATATTGAGAAAAAAGATAAACGCAAATGTTGGCCTCTTAGATATGCCACGTCAGCAGGTTACTTAGTCTCTTTTATATATATACTAGTATACGGACCCGCGTGATGCGCAGATAATATTAAAATATTAATTTTAATAATTTCATATTGAAACGTCTAGTGTTCAATCATGTTATCTTAAAAGAAAGTTCAACTATCATATTATTTCTCAATAAAATATGAAAAGAAAAAATTCTACCTTTTTGCATCTTCACCCCGACCTAATCCCAGCCACCTTCAATTTTATTTCAAAAGAAAATTCTACTCCACCCCTTCACTCCCACCACCCCAGTTTCCCCACCTCTAATCAAATCTATATGAAAAAATAATTATATAATTATAAAAAAAAATATTTTTTATAGTTTTCTTTACTATACTATTCACAATTTAAAGATATTAAGTAGATTGTTAATATCTCCCTTCCACCCCCGCCCCCATCCCCACCCCACCCCACCCAATTCCAGTTCCCCCACCTTTAATCAAATCTATATGAAATTATAATTATATAATTGTAAAAAAATATTTTACGTTTCATAGTTTTCTTTACTATATCATTCACAATTTGAAGATATTAAGTAGATTGTTAATATCTTCCTTCCTACTCACCCCACCCACCCCAATTCCCCCACCTCTAATCAAATCTAAATGAAAAAATAATTATATAATTGTAAGGAAATATTTTTTGTTTCATAGCTTTCTTTATTATACTATTCACAATTTAAAGATTTGAGCAGATTGTTAATATCTTCCTTCCTCCCCCACCCTCACCCCACCCCACCCCCTCCATCCCCATCCACCCCAATTTCTCCACCTCTAATCAAATCTATTTGAAAATATTATTATATAATTGTAAACAATATTTTATGCTTCATAGTTTTCTTTACTATACTATTAACAATTTAAAGATATTAAGTAGATTGTTAATATCTCTCTTCCTTCCCCTCCCCGCCTCCACACACACATCTTTAACCAAATCTATATTTGTAAAAACAATCACATAAAAAATAGTTTTTACATTTCATGTTTTCTTTATTATAATATTTAATGCTAAAATTAATAGATTTCAGATTGTCAAAAATAATTTAAATTGCTATGCTATTGCCTTCCCATCTTTTTCGTCGAAAATTTTTAAATATGTATGTATTATCTTATTAGGTTCATTATATATTCTCAAATTTAGTTAAAATTACCCCCTTCTTCCCTAATCCCAGCCCTATCCCCCACCTCCTCCCAACCTCAATTTTCTTTTCAAAAATAATCTATCACCCCCTCCCCCCCCCCCCAATCTGTTGATGTCTAATCAAATTTATATATAAAAAAAAAACAATCATGTAATTGTAAAAGAATCTTTTGCTTTTCATATTTTTCTTTATTATATTATTCACAATTTAAAGAAATTAAGTAGATTGTTAGAAATGGTTATAATTTAAAATTTAAGCTAGACATTTTCACCCTATTGAAATACTATAATTTTATCTTGTACTATATGATTTACCTTTGTGTATGATTGTAAGAAAATATTTTTTTAAATCTTTTTTATTATATTATTCACAATTTACAGATATTAAGTAAATTGTTAGAAATGGTTATGGTTTAAAATTCAAGTTAGACAGTTTCACACAATTGAAATATAATTTCAGAACAACTTCCCTCTTTCTAAAAAAATCCCCAGCATGATCCAATCGATGGCCCCATTCACTAACCCTTTCCCTTCGTCTCCGCCACCGGATCCACCAGATCCTAACGTCAATCAGATGGAAGAAGACATCCCCCATAAACCTTCCTATAAGGAAGTTGTAACAGACCAATCTCAAGAACGCTCAACTTGCTATGAAGAGGACTTCACTACTGAGGCGGAGAGAACGACGAATGTGGATACAAAAACATCTATATCCCTCTCAAAGGAAAAAAAACATAGAATTTACTCTCCATGGAAGCACTCAGTAATCATCAAGTGTGTGGGGAAGAAATTTAACCACAACTATCTCAAAACCAAGCTTACAGATCTCTGGAAGCTTGAAGAGAAATTCGCACTAATCGACCTTGGGGATGAGTTTTTTACAGTGAAATTAGGACTCGAGAAAAGTCAAAAGAAAACCCTTCACCTAGATCCTTTATTCGTAGAGGGATCCTACATATCCACTAGAAAATGGGAGCCAAATTTTGTTCTCTACCTATCAAAAATCCTATTTACTACGATCTGGCTAAGACTCTCATTCCTACCAACAGAGTTCTATGATAGATCGATACTTGAAAGGATTAGGAAGCAAATCGGCAGCCTGTTAAAGATTGATACTTGTACATCTGCAACTCTTAGGGGTAGGTTTGCACGGATCTGTGTACAAATCCCAATGGATACCCCAGTATGCACCTCTATCCTCATTGGTACACATTCACAACCGATCTGCTACGAGGGCGAAGGGATATTGTGTACGGGATGTGGTCGATTAGGGTATGTGTTAAGGCACTGTGACTTCAAAGTCAAGGAAAACCATCAGGAAGAGCAACCCAAAGCAGAAGAACAGACCTCGAAAGAATCTGCTCAAGGTAGCGAGTTGAAAACCGTCCCCTTCAGAAGGAAGAATACACAACAGAAGGTAAAATCACAAAAAATCAGCCAAGGTCAGGTACAAATAATCAAAAAATCCCCCTTCTCTCAGTGAAGGAATATAATGTCGCTACAAGTAAGTTTGTTGGCCCTCTTTCAACTACTCCCCCAGTACCACTGGCATCTCAGGACGGAAAAACACCTAACAAGGGGAAACAGAAAGAGGACAACAGCTCGTCTCGTTTGGCCCAACATTCTCTGGGCCAACTGAACAGCGGATCCAGCAACAAGTATAATCCCCATGGCTTGGGCCCAATTAAGCAGGCCCAATGACATACCCAAACCATTGGACAGACTCAAAATACCCAAACCCAACTAGGGCCATTGTCAAGTACTCTCATCCATTCTCCTGAGGCCCAAGGAATAAAAGAAGGTTTTAAA